>CM046952.1:125028784-125728784 GCA_025698515.1 Gossypium sturtianum
AAAAGGGTTCAGAAGAGATATAGTAAATGGTATTTTAAATAAGCTCAGAATGAGTTTATTTGAGATGGTAAATACAGTTGTATAAGTTTTTTCGTTGTTGATAATGAATCCGTAACTTATACTGAGCTTTGGTATGAGATTTAGTAGCAGCATATCTAATAAAGCAAGAATAAGGAAGTACGATTATGTGGATAAATGTTTTGACAATAGAGTACATTTCACAGTATGATTGAGATTATGGTCAGGAGTAGTTGACCACTAAAAGCTGAGTTTTCAAAGCGTATAAGTCAAGATTTCTACTGATCGGTAAATGCTTTAATGGGAAAATGAGATGAACCTTATAGATTTTAATTTTGGGTTGACAAAATTTCCAAGAAAGGGAAATGTCATTTGAATAGTGGTAAGTCAACCAGTAAAGATCTGAACGATCAATTGGACATATATAGAGTTCCAAATTGGTGGATTTCTGAGTATATACCTTCGAGAAAGAATAACCTAGGTCTCAAGTTATGCTCGACCTTGTGTATCACAGCTTAAGAGTCGTGTCAAGAGAAACTTGAGGATAAGTGAATTCGTGATTTTGAAGAGTTGATGGAAACGTTTTAAGAAAGTTAGTAGCCACTCCTCCTGATAAGATTTTCAGGGACGAAAATCCCTAAGGGGGGAGAATTGTAACAGCCCGATTTAGGGGCTAGTCGGAACAGTGACCTCAGAATCACTAATTCGGGATTAGAGAAAATTATTTTCATGATATGTTATGTGATATAACATGTTTATAAGGATGCATGGAAATTTTGGTGCCTTAATTTTAGCGAATTCTAGCTAAATTATGAAAAAGGACTAAATCGCATAAAGTGCGAAAATTCTATTTTAATTACTAGAGGTACCAAATAGTCATAGAATATTAATTGGAGGTCCCAAATGTGCAATTTGGCCTTGTTAAGTGTGTTGGCCGGCCATAGAAAGTCAAGGGGGACAAAGACATTAAATGATGGTAAAAAATTTGGTGATGTTAGGTGTTTAAATGAATAAAATAAGGTGAATAAAGATGTAATCATCTTTTCACTATTCCTTCACCTTCTTCTACCGAAAATTGAAGAGAAATAAGGGCTATGGAGCTAAAAAATTTCAGCAAACATTCCTCCTCACAAGTAAGTGATTTTGATGTTCATTCTTGATAAAAATTGTACTTTTGGAGTCCCCAAAGCTTAAGCTTTCTAAAGAGGGGACTAGTTTGAAATATGGTTGAAAGTCTATGGACTAGCCATGAGAGATTTTATGTTGTTTGATGAGTTTTTATGAAAGAAAATGAATGATAGGATGATGGGAAACAACTTTTGTGAAAGGAGTTGTCATGAAACACCTAAATGGGACTAAAATGCAAAAGTTGTAATTTGTTCATTAAGGCATGAAATTGATGGAATTGAGAATAGTTGTAAGAGGATTAAATGTTCATCTAGGCTTGTTTAACAAGGAAATGTGATGAAAACTTATTTACGAGCCTAGGGGCAAAATTGTAATTTTACCAAAGTATAGGGGCAAAATGGTCATTTTTGCCTAAGTAGAGATTATGTTGTAATACGATCATTGAGTGATTAAATGAGTAAATTTCATTGTTCTAAATCAAAGAAAATGAGTTTCGGACCTAGAACGGATGAAAAGAGAAATATGGGCAAAAAGGTCCTTTTCGGCTCTTTCGACATCAAGGTAAGTTCATATGCGAATGTTGAAATTTTGTATGAGCTCATTTAGTATTCCAATGTTGTATGGAATGTATATTACTATATGAATGTATGAAATGTCTCTTGATGAGATGTCAATGGAATTGAACTTAGTGTAATGGGAAATGTATGTGGAATTGATATGATGATAGTTAAGGCCTCGTGTAAGACCATATTGGAATATGGCCTCGATGTAAGAATTCGTATAAGACCATGTCAGGGACATGGAAACGACATGTTAATACAAGTAAGACCCTATTGGGGTATGAATGCTATGTGACATTATGTGTATGAGACTCGAGAGAGAGTTATTTAATAACTTGAGTGATTCAACGTATATGTTGAAAGAAAGAAAGTACGCGGTCGTACCACGGAAAAAGCACAAGTATGTGTGCTAGAATTGAATTGATATGAATTCGGTATACGATGAACCCTTAGTGGGTTATGTTTATTCAATACACCTTAGTTGTATGAGATAGATTCATTAATGCATCGTGTGAATGCGAGCGAGCATCGTAGAAAGTTAAGTAAGAATAGAAGTATGTGAGGATGTTCTCAGAGGAACATTTGAAATGGAGATATACTTGAGGATTATTATTCATGAATGTAAAATAACTGTGAGCTATGTGCAATATCACCATATTAATAGTAACCGATGGGCTAAATACGAAACCACCGAGATATTAGTAGCATGAGTGGCTTAGTGAAAATGTTTGATGTGTTGTTTTATATGATCATGTGGTGATCGGTCTGCAGAATGTACGCTTATTAAATGAGCATTGGCTTGTGACATGGTAAAAATGTGGTAAGAGACTGAATGAGTAAGTTCTAAGAATAGTTGAGTAAGTAACCATGAGTTTATGAGAGACACTCTTCATGATACTTTGTAATTATGTATATCAATATTTGACGCATTATGCAGATGAGCTTACTAAGCATTATTGCTTACTCCTTTACTTTTCTCATCTCTTATAGGTTATATTAACTAGCTCGGGTTGGAGGCCACCGGAGATGTTTTCACACTATCGAGCAGACACTTGGTATGATGTATCAAGTCTTTTTAAGTCATGGCATGTATAGGGCTAGTACCTAAGGTTGAATAAGTCATTGTTGATGTGGCCAAATTATGTTGGCCTAAGAGAACTTATGTTTGTTTGTGTATAGCCATAGATGATGGCCTAAGTTGTTTGTAATTATATGGGAATTAGTTCTCCCTAGTGTATGGGATAAAGACCTCATTCTTTTCTAATCAAACGTCTTTAATTCAAGAGTAATGTTGATACTATGTGTAGTTATGTGATGAGGTATGAATGTATGCAAATGTGGGTGGAAAAAGGCTTGGTAGATAGCCTCTAAGTGCCCGCACGGATAGACACACGGGCGTGTGTCTAGGCCGTGCGTAACCTACACCTTAGTTTTATAAGTCAGGATAGGCCACGGGCTAATCCCATGGCCGTATGTTAAGGCCGTGCATGTTACACGGTTGGAACATGGGCGTGTGCTCGGTCGTGCAAAATAAGTCAGTATGTCAAGGTATAGTACACGGTCTAAGTCCACGGGTGTGTCAAGGCCGTGTGGATTTAGTCAGTGTCGACCACCGGTGGAAAGCACGGGCATGTCTTAAGGGCACACGAGCATGTTTCCAAATCGCATGGGCGTGTGCCTTAACCGTGGGGCATTTGCAGAATGCTTGGGTTTTTAAGCACGGTTGTTGAGCATGGCCGTGTGTGTCTACACACGGGCGTGTCTCATTATACACGGGCGTGTGGCCCCTGTTTTAAAGAAAAGTTTTCTTTAACTCGTAAAAATTTTCCAAATGCAAGTTTAAGGCCTCGTAGGCCCACAATACAAATGACTTGACTAAGAAAGAGAAGTTTTTAATTTGGAACAAATTTTTATAGCCCGTAAGTATATGTTTAAGGAAGTTCAAGCATAGTAATGTCTCGTATCCGGGTTTAGCCTCAGAAACGGGTATGGGGTGTTGCAATCGATACATTTCATATGGTATTGATAAAATCCCATTGGTATCAATATCTTTAGCTCCAACAGACACTGAACTTTGCATTAAATATAAAAATTATCGATACATTGTTAGCAAGTATCGATACTCGTTCTTGTAGGTGGATTTAATGATATGATATTTTCATCCCCATGACTCTATTAACTTCCACAACAATCCCAATGGTTGGAAATGAATTAGAGGGTGTAAATACCATCTTCCAAAGGTCCTACAACAATAAGAGAGATCATTAAGCTTAAAGTTCAATCAAAATAACATTAGTGATTAATTCTTTCATGCTTTTATTGTACACAGTTGTGAGCTTTCATTGTTATTCTTTAGCTCAAGTGTAATCTTGTTTATTTGAGCTTAATTAGAAAACATTCTGATATTGTAAGGATTATTTCTTTGTTTGCTTCGTTGTGTCTTTTTGAGAGGGTTGAATCCTAAGGTTTTGGTAGAAACCTTAAGGGAGTTGCAATCTTAAGATTTTGTAAGAAATCTTAAGGGAGATTGTAAGGTTAATCATTATCCTCAAAGTTTATCAAATTAGTGAATTTGGGAAAATCCTTAGTTGTGGAAAGCTAAGGTAGTGGAGTAGGAAATTGAGGCTGAACCACTATAAATCATCCACTTTTTGTGGGATTGCACCAATGGGGCTATGCTCATAAAAATAGAACCTTATCTCGTTTAACTTCAAAGGCTCTCGAACGGATACACAGATCCAACCAACACACCAATTTGGCACCCAGTGCCTCATCAGACAATTTTGAAGTAAATAGTTTGCGCCTAGCATTTATCAGTATAACCGAAGTAAAACTTGTGCCCAACACTCATCGACATGTAATCGAAGTAACCTGTACTCTATCTATCCTATGGCTTGCTAACTATATCCGACTCTGTCCGAACAGTTAAGAGGGTAACAATTTATTCAAATGATTATTTTGTTCAAATTGTAATTCATCAGTTCAATTCATTGTTCAAATCATCAACTCATCACATAGAATATCCCACTTCAGCCCAATTCAAAGTGAATTTCATAATTTTATCAAATTACACCATTTTCAATACTATTCAATTTAGCCTTCTATCTTGATAATCAAACATAATCATACCAATTTGATTCAATTCAACTAATCCATCTCAAATTACAATTTAGCATATTCAATTTATCAGTCAATTTATCATTTCATTATGATTTAGTACATATCTCACCTTTTGTACCAAATTGCAAATAATTTTAATTTACTATCAAACATCCACAAATTAATAATTTAGTTATATAATAATTTAAATACAACCATACCATATGAACTTACCTGGTTAAATCAGCAATCAAGTTGAAACTTCAAGGGCTATTCAACAATTTTGTCTTTTCCCCGATTACTTTTTATTTGATCCAATTTTTGATACAATTATTCGATTAAATTTATTAATTCCAAACATATTATAACATCCTATTATATGTATATATCAGTTCAATTTCATTTTTCGAATATGACTAAAATTTTACATTTTGTTCAATTTAGTCCCTAAAACTGAAATTGCAATATCTTTCAAATTTGAGCTTCTATTTTGAAATCATCTCAATTACATCCTTCTAAGACCCTTTTCTGTCCATAATTACATAATTTTCATACCAATTTTGAAATATTTACAATTTAGGACCTATGTTCAAAACTAACAATTTTCACTTTACAAATTAGTCTTTTTTCATATTTAAGCTTAAAATCTAACTAATTAATACCGATTTCTTGAAGCATTCATCAATGGAAACTTTTAAAAAATTTAACAGTTTTACAAATTAGTATACGTGTTAGCTAAATCAAGCTCTCAGGACCTTAGAAACATAAAAATTACAAGAAAATAACTTAATTGCACTTACCAAATTGAAACTAAAAGTTTGAAAGTTTTAAACCCTATTTCTTTCTTTCCTAACCGTGAAGAAGATTATGAATAGAAAGAATGTTTGTTTTTCTTTAATTATTTTAACTTATATACTTATATTAATAATTAATTATTTTTAATTAATTTAATTAAACATAATTAATTAATCTTAAACTTAATTTAATAAAGTTAATGGATGAAAAATCCATTCCACCACCATTTGGCACATTTGGAAGGGTCCAATTGCTCAATTGGTCCTTCGGTTAATTAAAATTCCATAGTGATAAACTTTTACCATTTTTACAATTTAGTCCTTGTACCTTAATTAACTATCCAATTGACAAAATCAAGGGACCAAATTTTAATTAACCTTTATAATAATATTTACGAGCTCAATCATCTAAAATGGGGTTTCGAAACCACATATTTCGACACCATTGACTTTTAGGTCGTTACATCGTAATAACAACATGGTTGTCATTTTCATCATAATGGTGGTGCATTACCTATTAGGATTTTTTCCATTAGTGCAGTGATTTTGTCATGACTACTTGTATTTTTTTTTTTTGAATTGATGGAATAAATAAAATTACCACATGTTCATTTGATTAATCTTTGTATGAACTTCCTTAATGGTCTTTGTATGAAAAGCAAAATGTATTAGCAAATATTAACTCCTTGATTACCTAATGTTTAATTAATAATAAGTTACATTATAAGGATGAATTATAACATGAGAAGACTACTTATATAAGTAGGTACTATAAATTGTCCATAGTCTATAGAATAAGATTGAGCAATGATTCAATTTTAAAGGGGACTATTGAAAACCTGTGCTCTCATGATAGTGGGCCAAAAGTTGGTATGTTAGGTACTTGACTTATGCATGGCAGGTTTCACTCACAATTGTAGAATCATAGCTCGAATAAAAGAGTAAATGGTATCTTCTCACTGGCATTGTATGGATTATGAAAATAGAACGTGACCACTAGTCATTTGTTTGGGTTAAATGACTAAGCATTATTGTTTGTAAGTATCCATGAAATAAAATTGGTCAAATTAGGTGAACAAATTTATCTAAAGGGATCAATGATATCCTATGAGGTACAACACATATGACAAGATCAATGGACAACAACTTTATATGTGTAGCTTTCATAATGGTATATAATGGGGAGATCAATATGATACTTTTAATGGTGTGACTTTGTAACTAAATAACTTTGTAATTAATAGAAGAAGAGTTGGAACTTAATTACAAATTATTAAGCTCTAATTGTATATGTTTGATCAGTCCCTCCGTTGGCTCACTAACTTTGAACGAATTGCATAATAAGAATTGATTGAATGTAAGGATGAAAATGACATATGAGAAATAGATCACATTAATTATTATTTGTTGTAAATGCATTTTCTCAAGAAGGTAAGAGATGACTTAGAACTAATTTAAATTATTTGGATTATTATTTAATTGGATGAATAAATTAAATAGTTGGATCCAAAGTGAGCATTAAATTAAATAGTCATCATAGTTATATTTTTATTCATACAATTAAATTAATTTGCTCATAGATTTTAACATGACAAAGTCGTCATGATTTTTACAGAATTAGAATTGGGTTATGTGAACTATTTAATTAAATTAATTAATTTTAAAATAATTATTTTTAAGAATATTTAAAAGTTGGGTTGGATAATTATATGAGTTTGGTTTTTGATTTAATTTAAGAGAGATAAGTACATATAATTAAATAAAAAATGGATTGACCCGACTAGCCCACCTAGGGTATGCTTGCGTGACATAGAAGGGAAAAATTCCCCTGAAGCCGCCGGCTTGAGATGGAGAGAGTCCTAGTCAAACTTGAATTTTCTCTTGAAAGTATTCCTCTATAAATAATATGTGTGCGCGGAAATTCACAGATAAACAAAATACTAAAAGAAAAGTTTATTGAAATTTAGTGAAAATTTATTTGAGTTCTATTTATGAATCTGTGAGATTATAATTGCATTCCTCAAATAATTATAATTGAAATTTAGAAGTTGTTTTTCAGTTTTGGCACCCCTACATAGAAGAAGTCAATTGTACCTTTTAGGAAGCCTCAATTTTCATCCTGTGTTTAATTCTTTAATTTAGAGTCAACTCTCTAAGCATCCGATAATTTTAAAATAGCAGAGAAAAGAATTCAATTGAAAGCTTGAAGGATTTGAACTCTAGTTTAGATTGATTAACAATCTGAGCACCTTCCCAAAAGCCCATTGTGATTTTATATCTCTCCGAACTTAGAACATAGGTACTTGATTTAATTAGATTTATTGCTATAAATATCTAAATAAAGATCTATTTTAGGGAATATTAAAATTTTTTTATGCTAACTTTGATTATTTTTTAAAATGATTTTCCAACATCACCTTCTACTAGAGCATCATCCATTAGAAATATTGAAGGATCAACATCGATTTTAGTAGACAAGATGGTAAAAGCAAAAGGACATGAGATAAGAAGAAGGAATTTCTTGATGAAAAAAATTGAAAGAAGAAGAAGAAGATCCCTATTTATAAGTACTTAGATCCCTATTTATAAGTACTTAGGTAGGAAACTAAAGCAATACTCCGAGGAACAACAATAACAAAGAAATCCCATATTTTAAAAGCTTCAATCAAAGGCAAACATGTCCAAAAGAAATTAATATCAAGGCACAATGGTTAGGGCAATTATCACGATGTTTTACAATCCCTTCAGGCCTTGCTAGAACTAAGGGTGTACATAAGACTGATTTGGTTTTTATATATCAAGAACCGAATAAACTGATTAAACAACTAAAATCAAATCAAATTTAAACCTAAAACTGGATTAACCGAACTAAGATTTTTTGATTTAGTTCGGTCAGTTTTTTCAATTTTTATTGTTTTCTTTAAAGATTTATTCATATATAGGCTTAAAGGTCAAAAAGACCCTTAGTAAAAAAAAATAAAAAATTCAATCGAGTCATTAAAAAAATACATCGTATTAAGCTTTAGTGATAAAAAAAATCAGCTAGACCTTTCGGTTAGTGGAAATTTTTAGTTGACTGGTTTGACCGTTAACGGTGCTGACACAGTTGACGATAGCATTAGAAGATGACACGTGGCATGCTACGTAAAAGGATGATGACTTAGCATGCCACGTCAACAACGTTAACTTGTTTTAAAAAAAATAATTAATAAAAAAGTACATATAGAACGTACTTGGAAAAATGGTTGTCTAGAATTATTTTAGATGAGTGCAAGACTATAAAAAAATATAAGTAAAATATTAACAATTATTTAAAAATTATAAAAATATTAAAAATTTCAAAAAATAAAAATATTGATAATTTATAAAAATTATACATATAGAATAGATCTAGATTCATTTGAATTTTGATAACCATTTGTTTAGATTAATTATAAATGAGAGCAAAACTATATAAATTTTATGAATTTAAAAAATATTAATAATTCTAAAATTCATAAAAATTGTAAATTCATTTCATTATCAATATAGTATAACTTCAATTATATTTTATGTCAATATATCAACTTGCACATTTGAAATCAAAATTATTTAAAATTTTCATATTTGATTTTTACGTCAATAAATTTTTAAATCTTTTTTCATATTTAAAATTTTTAAACAATTATTAATATTTTTTATAATCTATATATATTTTTAATATTTTTGTTTTATTTAAAAAAAAAAATTGTTGCTGTGACATGCCATGTGTCAACTATTGGTGACTATCATCAATCATGTCAACGCCATTAATGGTCAATCTAGTCAATTAATAGTTTCATTAACGGAGGACCTAATTAATTGTTTTTTTTATATGATTAAGGGTGCACCTTTTTTATGGGGTTAATAATTTTGTTTCATTTTTACTAAGGATCTTTTGATGTATTTTTAAGAGATGATATATTTTTATTTTAATGTATCTATCTATATTTAGATTAAGGGAAAGTATTTGGTACACTGTCGGTGTTTTTAGACTCTATAACTAGAGTCAGAGAGTTGACAAGTGTTCTATAGAACTATAATAAATTATTTAAAAAATATTTTTAAAAAAGAGACATATGTTAATTTTTTAAGGCTGCTTGTGGAATAAAAAAAAGTACACTACCCGTGTACCAAATACTCACATTTAGACTAAGTTAGTTGATTGATTTGGATTTAGTTATTTTACATTTAAGTATTTAATTTTTGGCATAATGTTTTATTTGGCCTTCCAGCTTTACACAAAAAGTCATTTTAGCCATTCATTTAAATTTTTGCTTCATCTAATCCTTAAACTTGCATTGTTTGTCAAATAACCCCAAAATTGTGTGGAAAAGGGTGGCATCCACGTGTATTCCACGTTAGCAATTAATTATTTTTTTAAAATTAAATATATTTTTTATACTTTTTAAAATGATTTAAATAATTTTTTAATTTTTAAAAATAATTTTTATATTTTTTTGAATTTTTTAAATTTTAAAAAATTAACTGGTGATGTGACATTCACATATATGCCACATCAGTAAAGTTAAACCCTCTATTTTGAGGGTGATTTGAAAAAAAATAAGCTCAAAGAGGTGAAAAATAAATGAAAGGTTAAAATGACTTTTTTTTAATCATTATACCTTAATATTTTACTTAAGTAATTAAATGGGTAATTCAATTGAATTGGGTTATTTATTGAAATTAGTTAATGACACATATTTTTGATGTTTATGGCTTGTTATCATTTGGAATGTCTTCACGAAATGCAAGGGAAAATCTAAATCGTCTCCAAAGGGATCAAATAGGTGTAAATCAGTCAAGTTATTATAGTGAAGTGTGATTAATGCTATGGCAAACCATTAATAAGAATGCAGCGACAATTGAGAGAATGATGATGTATAAAATATGCAAAATGAATAAGCAATCAATTAAGAAGGTTGTGAAAAAGACACTACGACAAACAATAGAGGGGCTACGATGTTGATTGAGTAGGCTAGTAGTACTAAAGAATCTACCCTTACTAACCTCTAACGCTTCAGCAAAATCTTAATTATTCTACTGCTCAGAATAGTTTTACCGTGGTTTGCTTCTTTTGAGAGCAAGACCTAAAGTTACCTTACCTAGGGCGCTATATGTCTATAGGCCTTGAGTTTGGTTCCCGGTACTGTTTCTTCTTCCTTCCGTATGAAATACTGCTCTATGTCTAGAGACTGCTACAAGTAATTGATTAAACACTCATATCATTCAACTTCGATCTAACTAACCTAACCTTATCAAACTTGGGTTATTTTTTATATACTTGCTGCACATTTGTCAATGCACCGCATGCATGCAATCCTGAAATACCATTGAATAAAAAATATATTAATCTAGATCTAAACTTTAGCCATTAATAGAAATAAGGGTTTAATCAAAGTAATCTCAACCCTAAGAGATTTAGCTAATGGGTTGGTGTAACTGGATTTATGTGCAAGTGTACATAGTCGTTCAAGTAATAAGTAAGTAGAATGAGTTATTGTCTCCACAGGGACTATGTATGTTAATCTATTAATTGCAAAATTATAAATCACAATTTGATATAAAAACTCAATAATTTTAGATAGTGATGATTAAATTAACTAGATGCAAAAAGTGATCCCTAATGCAATTTTTAACTAAGTATGCAAATTATCTAAATATATAAATGAATGGATATAGCAACAAAAACAATCAACATAAAATAGGCTAGGATAATTATATTAATCAACTTAATTCATTTTCATCATGCTTAACAATGTTCGGAAAACATTCCATGGCAACTCGATCTTTCATGAGTTTGGAAACCAAATTAAGTCCTATTAGAATATTTTACTTAGTGAAATATGCATTTTATTGATCATATTAAACTAAGGGTTTCTTAGTATTTATTCGAGGCCACAGGGACATTTACGTTTGCAACAGTTTAATCACATAAACCTAAAAACTATGCAGGATAATAAAGCTAACTAAAGATATTATGAACCTCTAATTTAGTCGAGTTTAATGATCTAAATTGAGTATTGCACTTTTCAATTATGTGTCTACTAGCCGTCGTCTGGTTAGGATCGCTCAGCTAATCTGAATGCACCCAATCACGTATGAATGAAATACATCTTGATTTTAATCAAAAACATGATCGACTAAGTCATAAACATGTTAAACATGAATCAATTAAATCTTATTGAATTAACATAATCATCCTAGCAAATAGGATTTACAATATCATCATTGATGCCAAAAACAATAAACACATAGCAAACATAAGTAAATTAAATAACAAGAGGAAAGAGTAAACTCTAATTCAGTTCAGCAGCCTTTCAAATCTTTTTTGACTGATGTGTTCCTCCGTTCTGCTCGATGGTCCTTTTGCTAAGGGTTTCCTAAGGTGACCGACCAAAGAAAGGTCTTGAAAAATCCTTTGTTAGCTAAAGAATGGAAGGGAGATGGATGACTATGCAAGAGAAAAAAATAGGGAAATGGAAGAGAGAATGATGAATGATAGAATGAATGAGTGATGAGTGTTGAGGGATGTGTTATGAATGAATGGATGATTTGAGAAGTGGAAAGGTATGTGGTATTTATAGGTGAAGGTAAGGGTAGAGTTTGCTAAAAATAGAATTCAAAATCCCTCTCTTTTCTCTCATACATGGCCAACCACAAATTGTGGAAAAGGGGATGACTTGGTTTCTTATTTTTGAATTCAACATAATGCTATTAATATCCATAAGGTGGACGGTTTCAAAGACCAAGTTGGTGGGCCGATTTCTGATATTTTTCCAACTGCAAGGACCTTCAATTAAATACCCCAAAGCTTATTTTTGGGCAGCCATCTACTTGTGCCGAAATTGGGCTTTCATTCCTCCTTGTTGGAAGGTTTCTCAGTCCAATAATTAATCAGACATGTCTATCTTTTAGCACATCTTTTACTAGGTCAAATTAACACCTTTATGACCCAGTTTTGCATGGTCTTGCCGTCCAAATGAAATGGATGTGTGCATGTCCATGCATCATTTATGTTAATCACATCTTTCATGGTTTTCCTGCATAGTGAAAATTCACATATTAATGTTTAACATGAAAATAATATAAATTATGTACAAAAATAATGTAATTAAACATAATTTCACATACTTTATAAATTCGTTTCTAATCTTAATAATTAAGTAAAATTCACTTATTTTAATAACAATTATTCAAGATTAACATATTTATTAAGTCAAAAGGTGGTAAAATAATTTAGAAAAATCCTATATAATTTCAAGTTTAGACACCCCCAAACTTAAACCATTGCTCGTCCCGAGTAATGTTCATGCGCAACACAACTTTTGCTAAGGCAATTTTGCAAAATGATAAAGTAGCATCAATCTTTGCACATAATCATGCATCAACAAAATCATGCTCAATAATACTTTTTATTAATAAGTAGCTTGAATGCAAATATTTTTCCCAAACTTTATACTAAGTACAACATAATGCCAACATGAGTCATAGTATGCATGCATTTCCAAATCATATAATATTCACCAATCAATATGCTTTCCTTATCAACTAAACATAGCAACCACAAGGTTTAATTAGTGGTCTTCATATGTTGAACTTAGCAATTCCTCTCCACTAATTTAGTCTGTATAATCATCAAATCAATAGGTCTTTTATTAGGTTGTAATGGGGCTAGGCTAAAGGTAGGGATAAAGAGATGTGAATTTTTAGGTTTAATCATCTTAACCCTAACTTTGTCTTGGACCCTTTTGCGTCACAACCTTCGTACAAATGGGTACACCCCAAAATTTATTTTGAACTCATGCTCAATCTTTACTTTTCAGACTTTGAGCAAACTTTTCTTTGCTTTTTATTCTTTTGAACAAACTTACCTTTGTTCTTTCATTCTCTTTCTCTCTCTTTTTTTTTTTTAACTTGAGAAGAGCATGTACATCTTTTCATATTTTTCCTCAAACTTTGATCACCAAGACAAATTCAGTTAAGATAGGTGCAAAAGAACAAGATAAAATAAAAAAAGATGGTAATACAACTTATGATGTAGGTAATTTGCAATAAACAGACCATTAAGCTCAAAAAATTAAGTTTCAAGGGTTAAATTAATAAGGTCGGCTTAAAGGGCTCAAACGATCCAAAGGAGGTGTGCCTATATCCTATTAGATTCTTATACCTCCTAGGATTTCGACTCAAGAAAGTTACAAAGTCAATTCTAAAGACTTAAACCTTCATACATGTCTATTTCTAAAAAAATCAAATTTTCATGGAAAATACTACATAAATCTAAAGAACATACAAGCATTCCATCACTCAAGATAACATAAGAATAACTTAGATAAAATTTAGATAAAATCAGAAGTCATGCTTGCATTTGAACACACTTATGAAAAAAAATTCTCTCTGAACATTCATTTATTTCAACATACTTAAGTAAAAAGATTAAAACATACTTTAAAAATTCATGCGAAATGCCTTAGCCCCTTTAAAAAGAAGTGGAAACACAAAAATATATAAACTTTTTCATGCCCTTTTTAACTCAAATTCATGCAGTTTCGGTGTAATTCTTGTCTAAAAATATAATATAATTATAAAATAATTAAATTGTACTTAAATTATTAACATATTGAATTTTAATTAATTTTATAATAAGTTTTCATAAATTTTGATTTAATTTTGACAGATTTGCACAAAGGGTGAAAATTGGCTCGACAGACACTCCTAGAAGCGCAAAATCGGGAAGCGATTTTTGAAGCATCGAGGTAAATTAATTTCTTAGCCTAAGATGGTCCAATTTATGAGGATTAATACATAATATAATTAATTTTAATTTTAATCCAATTTATTTTGGGTTAAATAATAATTAATAAAATTATGAAAATAGGTCCAATTGTGCTAAACCGAAAGACTCATCCAATTGAGCACATAGGCTGCCCAAAACTGTCCAACATGCTGACCCAATCAGCTTAAATTAGCTGATTATTTGACTTGCAAATCAGACCTTGAAGCTTCCTTGAAATTGCATTCAAACCCCTCCACTTATCAAGCTTTTGTAGATTTGCCCCTAGCTAAATTTAGCAAGTTTGAAATATTCAAACTTGCCACATGTGTGGCTGGCCAAGGGGGTCTATGGCTGCTGATTTTTTTTTCTATTTTTAACAGCCAATCCCACCTATAAATACTCTCCTTTGCTACTCATTTCAACACACTTCTCACCCCTTCATTCTTTACACGTCTCTCTCACTTTCTCTCTTCAAAACCCTTCCTTTGTTCTCCATTTTTCCCTTCCATTCCCTTGCCTATTTCCCCTCTTGGAAAGAGCCCTTCAACCACCATTGGTAGCAGCATTCAAGTGCTTGTAGAAGCCTCAGTTCAACAAGAACAAGTGGAGACGGAGGAGTGGAGTAAATAGTCAAGCTTCGGAGAAACACCAGATTTGATTCTAGTCCCTATCTTTTAATTTTTATTGTTGTTGTTATGAACACATGTAACACCCCTAACCCGTATCCGTCACCGGAACAGGGTTACGGAGCGTTACCAAAAATTTTTAAAACATTCTCATATAAATCATGTCAATCACTATTCATTAACCGAGATCATTCGTAATGTCCCTTAGATGGACCCTCGAGGCCCAATTTGAGCATTAGAATCGAGTCGGGACTTAATCAGTAACTCTAAAAATTTTTCGTGACATTTCAAAAATTTTCCAAGGTTCAGGGCTCACACGCCCGTGTGGTCCAAGGGACACGCCCGTGTGACCCTTAGACACGCCCGTGCGTCAGGCCGTGTCCGATTTAGGTTGCTCTCTGACTTGCGCCACACGGCCAGGCCACACGCCCATGGGGTAGGCCGTGTGTCACACACAGTCTAGACACACGCTCGTGTGTCTGCCCGCATGGACAAAATAAAGCCATTCCTAGCTTCATTTCTCACCCCAATCTTTGCCATAATCCTACACCACATCTTGCATTCATAACCCAACAAATCTAAGCATTTTATTCAAGTTAATTCTATCATTTAACATGATATATCATCACATACAATTACTAACCATTTCAAGCATTCTGATCAAGCATTCTGATCAAGCATATTCAATCCATCATCATGGCATATCATTTCATGCATACTTGTTTACAATCTTACTTTGGTTATGTCCTCATGTTAGACATAATTTGATCAACTACTTAACATATATGTGGCTAACATATTATGACATTACAAGTATATCAAAACAATCGTTACTAGCCATTCCAATGGCTAGATTACAAGCATCGTTTATGTTTACATGCCAATATGGCCAACATATCCTATACATGCCATTACAATCGCAATTGAATTACCATACTATACCAACATGGGCCGATGGATAGTGTGAGTGATCTCCGCCAAGCTTCCAATCCAACGAGCTTCCGATATACTCTAAAACAGGGGAAAATAAAACGGGGTAAGCATTTTATGCTTAGTAAGTTTGTTTAACATGGTATTTAACTTACCATTCATTCTATTTTGAGGTAACTATGTAGGGCACATTCATTCAATTTGACCTCAAGCCCTACACATATCCTCATTGCCCTTGTTACTCATTTATTCCATAATAACTTCAATAACATGTATGAGCTCAATAACAATCAAGTTTCCATGCACATATGCTTTCCACAACATGTATTCATTCAACATGCATAATTCATCTCATTATTACAAGTTTAATTTCATAATAGTTCACTTCAAATTCAAATCATTTCATATCATAACTTTACTCATATTACTCGTAATATCAAAGTCACGATTAGTACACTCAAGGTGTACAAGTCTATAATCAAGAATGCACATATATTCATCAAATAAATTCCATGTACAAATAACATCATCTCATGTTTTCATATATCATTTGTCATGTATCATCATTTTCTTGTATTTCAGACGGATACGTATAATAACACATTTCTTATACATATCTTCTCCTATCAAGATTTCTACCCATTGAATTTATCTGAAATATCGATGGTTACACAGGTAGTACACTCGAGGTGTACAAATCAGGATCCGTCAATTCATATTCAATGGTACCCATAAGGTACTATCTCATAGAGTACACTCTCGAGCCACACATGTATACAACAGGATTACCATTCCAGGCTAAATCCTTTTTATGACATATGCTCTAAGGAGCTTGATCTGGATTACCTGTCCGGGCTAAATCCAATTCATAATATATGCTCAAGAGGACTCACATCAGGATTACCCGTCCGGGCTAAATCCTTTCTATAATGAAGTCATTAGGATTGCTCGTTCGAGCCTAATCCATTCTGCAACAAATGCAGGACCTCATTCATTTCGGCAATTACATTTATCCATCGATATTTATTTATTCAAACGAGATTTAAACATTTTTCAAACATTATCGGGCATTTGATTATTTCATACCTCCGTAACATTTATGTAATTCAAGTAAAACACATTCCACATTCATGTCAAGCATACAAGTAACATTTTATTCATTTAACATTTTATCGGGCATTTTCATTTATCGGGCTACATCGAGTAGGTGATCATTTCACATATTTATGACATTGATAAAATTCAAAAACAAAACATTTAAATCAAGCATAAAAACATATACATTTTAGTTACACGAACTTACCTCGACAAAGGTTCGTGTACGTAAAATCTACTAATCCGACATTTTCCTATTTCTTCGTTCTAGCTCCGAATTTGGTCTATCCGGATCTATACGAGTAAATTTAACATTAATTTATCATATTTCTTATTCAAGTGGACTCAATTTTCATCCTAGGCAAAATTACAATTTTGCCCCTAACTTTTTCATAAATTACATTTTCGTCCCTAGGCTCGGAAAATGAAACTTGTGCAAATTACTCCCTATTCCAAGCCTAACCAAAGCCCCATTACAAAATTTACAGCACATGTATTCATAAAATTTCAAAATTTTTCCTTCAATTTCACAAGTTTAAATTTTAGTCCCTAAATCATGTTTTCATCAAAAATCACTTTGTAAAAGTTGTTTATCTATCAATAATCTTTCATTTTTTACCATAAATTTCTAATTTCCAGCATATACATCCATGACCCATTTTTCATACTTTGATAAGTTTTCAAATTAATCCCCCAAATAGATAGTTTAGACTATCCCGATTCCAAAAATATAAAAAAATATTAAAAACGAGACTTGATTTCATACCTTATTGAGCTTGAAAAGTTTTCATCCTCTCTCCTAGGGTTTCCATGGAAATATTTGGGGAAGATGATATGAAAATGTTTTCTTTTTCATTTAATTAACTTGTCATTTAATAACTTTTCATCTTTCCAATTTAGTCCTTAGCCTTTTTTAATTTTTCCATGGATGAGTCATGCCAAAATATCTGCATACTTTCTTTAATGGTCTAGTTACCATATAATGACCTTTAGTTTTGAATTCCATAGCTATTTAATCCTTATAGCTACTAGAATTCAACTTTCGCATTTTATGCGATTTAGTCCTTTTCGTAATTAAGCACTAAATTGATAAAATTATCTTTTCAAAATTTTCAAATGACATTTCTATTATATTATGGACCATATAATAAAATAAAAACAAATTTTATTTTCGGCTCATATTTGTGGTCCCGAAACCATTGTTCCGATTTCACCGAAAAATGGGTTGTTACAACACATATATGAATACTTGTTATGTTGATATGTTTAATTTAATTAATATGGCTTAAATTTAATTCGTGTTAGGTTGATTGCATTTCGTCATTAAAATTATGTTTGTGTTGTTATAGGTTTTGGTAAATTGTTTGATTAAGTAAAACCATGATTAAGTTATTCTTGCATTATAATTGTAAGGTAACTAATGAATTAATTATTAAATCGTGTTGAAATTGTAATTAATTGACACAATACTTAATCAGTGCATGTTTAATCTTCTAAGGTAGCTGAGGGTTAAATTAGCGACGCTATTAAACGGTACATTAGCCTTGCATAACTTGCAAGATTATTGTGATTAAACTGTTTCAATGTAGGTATATATTGTTACCTCACTTAATATTTTATGTGCTTATGAAGATTGATTGATTGTTTGAATTGGCATTGAGAAATGTTCAAGAGATTAGTTAATTTAATAAGTATATATGAGCAGTAATTAGCAAATTACCAAGTTGCCATGAATTTATTCGTAACAACATGAACAAGAGTTTAGTAATTCTAAAAGAAATGTAATTAATCTGACACAATTATGTCATCTTGATTAAAATCATCTTTTGAAATTGTGCATTGAAATTTTTATTTTTATTTATTTAGTTAAACTTTAGTTTTTATCACTTCCTCAAAATTAAAATATTTTTCATCACCAAAGTGTTTGGATTTCATTTCATAAATAATTTTCTTACACGGTCCCTGTGGGTACGATAACTCAACATTTACTTATCACTTTATTACTTGTTGCGATTGTGTACACTTGCACATTTCCATCATTTCAAGTTTTTGGCGCTGTTGCCGGGGACTGTTTTAAAAGACATTATTTATGAAATTGTTAATCTTGCATTTTGGTCTATTTTTTTTGTTAAATTTTAATTCCATTTTTTTGTGTTTGTTTCAGGTTTTTATAAGTATTGATCAAATTATTGATTTACTCCTAGTAGACCCTGAAATTGAATGGACTTTTAGAAAAAAAAGAGAAGACAAGAAAAGCAAAGAAGGACCGAAGAGATGAATTTCGAAAATCAAAACCAAAATCCAGGAGGAATATTCGCTTATAATACTCACAACCCAATCATTGTTGCCGATGACAGAAACTGTGTCATTCAACAATATGCCATTCCCTTATTCAACGAGCTCAATCTGAGTATTAGGAGACTCGAAATCGAGGCACAGCAATTCGAGCTGAAGCCAGTCATTTTCCAAATGTTGGAAAATATAGGTCAGTTTAGTGGGATTCCTACTGAAGATCCACATCTTCATCTTCGGCAATTCATGGAAGTGAGTGACTCATTTAAACTAGTCGAGGTGACCGAGGAAGCCTTGAGACTGAGATTATTTCCATACTCCTTAGGAGATAGAGCACGAGCGTGGTTGAACTCCCTATTGTCCGGTTCCATAACTACATGGCAAGAGTTGGTTGAATTTTTCTTAATGAAATATTTCCTTCCATCTTTAACCGCCAAGATCCGAAATGAAATCACTTTATTTCAGCAGCTTGATGAAGAATCTTTATATGAGGCATGGGAGTGGTTCAATGAGTTATTACGAAAATGCCCTCATTATGGCATTCCTTACTGCATTCAAATGAAAACTTTCTATATTGGTCTCAATATTCATACTAGAATGATGGTGGATGCTTCGGAAAATGGAGTCATTCTTTCTAAGTCTTATAGCGATGCTTACGAGATTATTGAAAGAATTGCCAGCAATAACTATCAGTGGCCAACCAACCGAGCAGCCTCAGAAAGACGAGTAGCAGGAGTACATGAAGTGGACACACTTGCTTCTTTGGCAGCCCAGGTATCCTCTATGTCTTCTATGCTTAAGAACATAACTATTAATGGTTTTAGTGGTAACCTGACAGGTCAGTAGCCGAACCAATTCAAGAATATTTGTTGTGAATAGTATGGAGATGGCCATTTCTTTGAAAATTACCCATTGAATCAAGAGTCAAAATATTGCATGGGAAATCAGAATTGGAATGGTCCGCAATCAAATTCTTTATTACTTGTCACTTTATTACTTGTTGGGATTGTGTACACTTGCACATTTCGATCGTTCCAAGAAGCAATGTCCTTCTTGCGAAAATAAAGTAATGAATGAAAATTGAACACCATATAGGGTTGTAAGAAAAGAGAGGTGAGTCATAAAGACTACTTAAGTACCAGGTCTTTCTCAACAATATAATCCTAGAAATGTTCATTCCCATTAGCATATCACTTTGCTAAGGAGGTATAAAGCTTATTTTATTTATGCTTGCTATTTTATTATGCGAAAGAAAAAATTCTAACTTGGAAATAAAAATAAACACCTAAAAAGAAATAAAACCTAAGACAAGAAATTCCCCCACTTTATTTATTTGACTTATCCTCCTCGTCTTCCTCCTTTGATGTTTCATCCTCACTTTCATTCTCATCTTCCTTCCATGACTCGAAGATATAATCTAGGAACTTAGGAACAAAACTATTAGAGATAGTTTTAAAAGTATTTCTTACAAAATCATCTTTAATATTTTCATATTTCTAATAAGCCTGTTGTTGGTTATGCATAAATTTCATCATATCCATCATAATTGACAATTTTGATTTCTTCACAGTATTTGAAGAAGTGGGCATAGGAATAGTCAACTCATGATCAACACTTGGTTCAACTGGCTCATTAGCATTTGAGTCCTCTCTTGGTTTAGAGACTTCCGGTTCCTTTATAGGTTCTGAATTGTTCAGTTCTTCCTCAGATTTTACTTCTTCTGTCTCAATAACTAAGCTAGCCTCAATTTCAGCTTTGTTCGTTGACTCATCAATTTCTGGTTCTATTGGTTCACTCGGTTCAGTTGGGTTTAGTTCATCGACATTCTTCTCTAACCTTTCAAGATCATGGGTTGTGATGCAACCTTGAACATATGGGCCATTCAAGTTTGCTTTTGTTTTAACTTGGGCCTTGAAGTAAAGTGAAGTAATCAATGATGGAAAGTAAGCACTTCCGGTCTTCTTTCTAGCATAATCATGGATTTCCTTGAGAATGATCTGCCCAACATTGATAGACCTTTCTGTCATAATTGTATACAAAAAAAGTATTCGCTCCATCGAGATGGAGGAACTGTGTGAGATAGGCGTGAAACTATATTGAACAAAGTAGAACCATACCTTAGCCAACAGTTTTAGGTATTCCCTTTGTAACGCCCCAAAATTTTTAATTTCGGCTTTTGAGAATTTTGACACACAACAGTGTATCTGCATCAGTGGTTAAGTGTTCTGGGTGTGTGTGGGAGGTCCCAAGTTCAAGCCAAGCCTTTGGCTAAATTTTGGTATTTTTCTAAAGAAAGCCTTATTTTTTGTCAGTAGGCTTTTAAGTAAAAGTTGGTAGATAATTAACAGAATGAGCTTGCTGGTCTGGTGGTTAAGTGGAGTGTTGGTGTGACAGAGGTCCTGTGTTCGAATCTTAGCTTGGGAATTATTTTTGCTCGTTCGTCTAGAAGATTTTGAGATGGACTAAAAATTTGAGTAATGGATTTAGTGGGGAGTTTGGTAGAGAAAATTAAGGGAACAAATTTTGGGGTTATCAGTTTCTGTTCATCTTTTTCTTTTCCCCAAAACAAAATTTTCAGTTTTCTCTTCTCCTCTTCTCCCTCTTTGCTGCCGTTCCCTTTTCCATTGTCTTCTTGCTGCTGAATTTTCTTCTAATTTTCCCTCATCCTTTCCTTTTCCGATTCTTTTCTTTCAATTTCGTTATGCTTCGTGGACTGCATGCATTCGGTAAGTTTAGTTTTAGGCTAAACTTTAATTATGTTTTGTTCAAATATTAAGAAGGGTTCGTTTGGTGTTTAGGGGTTTTTCAAAGGGCTGAATATCAATGAACGACGTTCTAAGGGCGTGGAATTCCTAATTATTCGATTGAAGGTAATGGTTTTTCGTTCGATAGATGAATACTCCATTTCGGGTTTAATTCAATTCGGTTTTTTAAGTGATCAATGGAGTGAAAAATTGATCAATTGAAGGTTGGGGATTGCTTGGAGTTGCTTTTACATCAAAAATGATACAGGTGTGTACCCTAAACGCAGAAAACGGGATTAGGCGAAAAGCCAAAATTGCTTGTTGTCGAGAGATAAGAGAAAATAGTTTTGGACAGCAGCAGTAGCCTAACTTTGAAAAATCATAAAAAAATGTAAATTGAGTTAGAGGTTTAATAAAATATGAAATTAAATTTTATTGAGTCTAGTTTTTCATGGAAGAAACAATGTAAGCAATGGAATTGCAAATTATGAGTTATGATAATTTTTGTGAGACAATGTCAGAATGATTTTGGGTTCCCCTATTTTGACTTTGGAAAATCATAAAAAATTGTAAAAAAATAATTATAGGTTATAATTTATATTCATAAAATTCTTAATGAGTCTATTATCATGAAAAACAAACGGGAACATCATCCAAATACCATACTAGGAGAAAATAAATTTTTAGTGAAGAAGGACCAAAACTGTGAGACAGCAGAATATGGATGACTTTTAAGAATTAACTGTACTTATTGGCTAAAACATAAATTCTGAAAATTTTATGGTAAGAAAATATGTGAGTCTAGTTTCGGAAAAATCAAGTGGATCTTAATTTGGAATTCTTTAGCTCAAGTTATAAATAATTTAGTGACAATGACTCAAGTAGACAGCTTTGAATGAACATATAAGTAAATAGTGAAAACATATATGAATATTTAGCTAGTGATAAACCGTAATTTATACATATTTTAATCCCACATTTAGCATGCTTTTTGGATGGTTTATCCTTTGAATTGTGGAATTTGATGCTCCTAATCCTTTAATTTCATGTTTTATACTTAGGAGAGCATCGGAGGTCGAAAAAAGAGAAGCGGGCTAAAAAGCGGACCAAATGGGCCAAAGTAGGAAATCGACACGGCACGGAGGTAGCCACACGGCCGTGCCCTTTAGCTTGAGCTCGACCACGGCTGAATTCGATTCACACGGGCGTGTTACACGGGCGTGTCCCTGCCGTGACAAAGAGGAATTTCATTCGGAATAGGGTACTTAGAGGCAAAGAAAGATATTCCAAAAGCCTATATAAACACCCTAAAGGCCAACCTTGAGGGGCGCGTCCAGCTAGGCCAAGGAGCCAAGCCAGAGAGGTCAGAATTGTGGGATTTACTCGAAGAAAGCCAGTTGATTCATCTCAAGAAGCCGAAATCATACTCAAGACGATGGATCTCTCCTTCAATTCCTTGGGGTTTTTAGGTTTTCTTATGTTTTGTTTTATCTTTTCTTACGAGATGTATTCTTTTATGATTATGAACTAAACCCCTCAGATACCTGAGGGGGATGAAACCTAAGACGGATCTTGTTATTGTTTTCTGAACTATATGATAAATACTTGATTTGTTCTTAACTATGTGTTCTTAATTCTTGTTTTGGTATTTCAGGATATTGATTCAAGTATTGATGTGCTTAGGTAGTGGAGGAATATTCCCTGTTTAAGAGTAGATCTAGCATAGTTAAGCGGAGTTGATCGCAACCCTAGAGATAGGATGACGAAAATTTGCCGGATTAGGGTCAAACCTAATATGGGAGTCCATAGATCGAGTTAATGCAATCCTAGGGGTTTTAATTAGAAAGAGATTTCAATTAATCAACCTAGGGTTAGACGTTAGTAGCCTCGAGAGAGGTATTAATATAAATTAGGGAATCTTACGCATCAAGTCAAGTGAATAAATCGTCTGGTTCAGAGTTAACTAAGAAATGAAGTCTAGGTGGATTCTCCCTTGGGTATCGTCTTAATCAATTGGCTTTTCCCACAAGTATTTTCCCCAATTCATTCTCTGTGTCTTAGCTTCTTTAGCTTAGTAGTCAGTTACTTTTAGAATAAACAACAAATCCTTTAATCCTTAGGCTAAATAATAAAAAAAAGTCAGTATTAGTACTTTTGGTTCCTTTGGGTTCGACAATCCGGTCTTGCCACTAAGCTATACTACTGTTCGATAGGTGCACTTGCCTCAATCGTGGTGATAGTTAGTTTCTAGGCTAGATCATTCATTATATAAATATTAAGACTATCGATGCCAACGATCAAGTTTTTGGCGCCGTTGCCGGGGAACTAAAATATTAAGAACACTTAAATTTTATTACTTTAGCCATTTTTATTTTTGCAATTTACTTTTATTTTGTTTTTAACTTTGCTAATTTTTCTTCTTTTATTTTGTTCCTAGCAGGTACCTCTAGTTTATGACTAGAAGGAACCCGACAGGACCCTTAATTTACGATAGTGATATTGAAGGTACCGTTCGAAGAAATCGTAGAGAAATCAGGCAAAGCTTAAATTACATAGCAGAAGAGCAAGAAGACGAAACCAATACCACCGAAGAGATGGCTGAAAATAATCCGCTACCTCCAGAGGTGGCCGAAAATCATGCTCCTCGAACTATGTATGATTATGCTAAATTTAACTTAACAGGAACTGAGTCAAGTATTGTTAGACCTACTATTGCTGCAAATAATTTTGAATTGAAACCTAACACTATACAAATGATACAACAGTTTGTTCAGTTTGATGGTTTGCATGATGAGGATCCTAACACACACTTAGCAAATTTTCTAGAATTCTCTGATACCTTCAAAATAAATGGCGTTTCTGATGATGCCATCCGTCTTCGGTTATTTCCCTTTTCTTTGAGGAATAAAGCCAAACAGTGGTTAAATTCTCTTCCACGAGGGTCAATCACTACATGGGATCAAATGACCGAATTTTTTTTTAAAAATATTTTCCATCGGCCAAAACGGCCAAGTTGAGGAATGATATCTCTTCTTTTGTGCAGATGGATCTAGAAACACTATATGATGCATGGGAGAGATACAAGGATTTGTTAAGAAGGTGCCCTCAACATGGGCTACCTTTGTGGCTTCAGGTTCAAACCTTCTACAACGGTGTGAACCCCTCAACGAGGCAATTGATCGATTCAGCCGCCGGCGGAACGCTGAACAAAATGAATCCTGAAGCGGCCTACGCGTTTATAGAAGAGATGTCACTGAATAACTGGCAAGTCACAAGGACAAGGCCAACAAAAACAACCGGAGTTTTCAACCTCAACGCAGTAACCATGCTATCAAATCAGGAAGAGATGTTAAACAAAAATATTGATGGTTTGTGTTCTTCGCAAGTACACCCGGTAATGCAGTGCGAAACAAGTGGAGGTGTGGCGAATCCTGAGTACCCACCTTACGGACATAGCATGGAAGGCGAACAAATGAACTATGTGGGTAACAATTTCAGAACTCAAAATAACGCTTACAGTAATACTTATAATCCAGGTTGGAGGAACCACCCCAATTTTTCATGGGGTGGTCAAGGAAATCAAAGACAACAAACCCCTCCAAAATTCCAACAACAGCCCTACCCGCAGGAAAAGAAGCCAAACCTTGAGGAGATGCTGACAAAATTCGTAGCGGTGTCAGAAACACGTTCCAGAACACCAAAACAACACTTAAAAATCAACAAGCATCGATTCAAGGGATCGAGAACCAGTTAGGGCAACTTGCTAAGCTGATCTCCGAACGACCGCAAGGAAGCCTACCAAGCAACACTGACTAACCCAAAGGAGAAAATTCAAGCCATAACAGCTCATGATAGTGTAGGGTTAGATGAGCCAAATTTAAGGCAAGAGAATATGGTAGAGGAAGGTAAGGTTGAGGTGAACCATGACAAACTAAAACCGATAATTAAAGAGTACAAACCGCGTAAACCATATCCCGATGCGATGAAGAAAGACAACACAGATGAACAATTCGGTAAATTTCTTAAACTTTTAAAGAAATTACATATTAACTTACCGTTTCTCGAAGCTCTTTCGCAGATGCCAGATTTAAGGAAATTTTTAAAAGAGCTTTTGACAAACAAGCGGAAGCTAGACGAAGAATCGCATGTGGAACTAAACGCAGTGTGCTCAGCAATGTTGCAAAATAGACTACCACAAAAATTAAAAGATCTAGGGATTTTTACAATTCCATGCTTAATTGGTAGTTTATCTGTTGATAATGCTTTAGCGAATTTAAGGGCAAGTATAAATGTTATGCCTTATAAAATGTTTAAACAGCTAGGTCTAGGAAAACCCAAACAAACTAGGATGAGTATTCAATTAGCTGATAAAACTATTAGAATTCCTAGGGGTATAATTGAAGATGTACTCGTGAAAATTGATAAATTCATATTCCCAGTAGACTTTGTCATTTTAGACATGGATGAGGACAATACGATCCCTTTAATTTTAGGAAGACCCTTTTTAGCAACTGCTAGAACTAAAATTGATGTTGGTACAGGTGAACTCATACTCTGTGTAGGTAACAAATCAATTAGCCTCTAGGCTCTTGACTCGGCTAGGACATCAAGTAATCAAGGTGAGAAAATTAATTTTATTAATGACCATTCAGTTAAACCTTCTTTTCAGGAAGCACCACAGAACCACACAACTGAGCCAGATCCTAGACATCATGACAACAAAGAAGTAATTCATTAGGATCAAAGGCTTCATATTGATGAACTAGACGAGTGGAAAACACATTTCAAGGAAAAACTAGGAACACACGAAGCAAAATCGAGGGAACCCCCAAACGAGCTTAAGGGAACAACGAATCACTTCAAAATAGGAGATCAGGTATTGTTGAATAGGGGAGACCCTCGAATCGCCTTCTTAGACCTTAAAACAAATGAAGAAATCCCTTTTGAGGTACGCAATGTTTTTCCATACGGAACGGTCGAAGTAACTCACTCTGAATTTGACACTTTTAAGGTAAACGCTACTCGACTCAAACTTTATCATGATAGTAGAAATAATAGCATGAGAGAGGATGTTCAACTCTTCAAACCACCCTGATTATGCGAATGAGAGGTGATTCTAGCTTAAGACTTTAAACAAGCGCTTCTCGGGAGGCAACCCGAGCACTAACCCCCTTTATTTCCATAGCTTTGATTTTTAGTACCTAACTAAAGACTAACCAAAGTAAATAAAGCATGGGTTTCCGTGCCACACGGCCTTACACACGGGCGTGGCCGTGTGGGCATCACGAATTTACACACTGGCATGGCAGAGGTCGTACGAGCCAAGGATGAAAAATCCCCAGATCACGGACGGCTATAAATTGCCACGGCCGTGCGATATGGCCGTGGCTGACACTGAGGAAGTCATACGGGTATGAGACACGCCCGTGCTATGGGGCCGTGGCCGACACTGAGAAAGAGACATGGGCGTGGAACCCTCTACACAGGCGTGGGAGAAGCGAACAAGATAGCACATGGCCGTGTGATACGGCCGTACGACGCAATACGCCCACGACACACGGGCGTGGGGATGTACCAGACCTGAAATCTCTATTTAAAAACATCCCTCTCCCTTTCTCACCTACTCCCCATTCCCTTTCTTCCACACCCTTTCATCCTTCCCCTTTCCATTTCCTCTCATTCTCCTGTCCCAAACTATCCATTTTCACTTTACCCATGTCGAAGAGGCAGAAGGACCCTAGCACAGTCTCCCCGTGCGAGACCGATCCACATAAGTTCATGCTGGTCGCTTCATTTACTCGCCAAGCCAAGGACATTTGAGTCCATTTATTTTACCTATGTCTTTTCTCTTCTCCTTTATTTTCCTTCTCTTTATCTTCATTGTCCTTAAATACATAATTATTTTATTTTGAATTTTTCTTATTATTTCCTGGTTTTTTCTTCACGAGCTACCCAATTTCTTCATCTAGCGCAGCGATTATGGGCAGCCACCATACCACCACCAGAGACGCCTCCTCCAACTTATCTTTCACCTCCGAATCAAGTTTCCACACTTCCAACGCAAGGAACCCATCCAAAATTCAGGAAGTTTCACTTCTCTCCCTATCTTTTGATTTTCTGTATCTATATCTATCTTTGTACATTGAAGGCAATGTACATCTTAAGTGTGGGGGGGGGTGAATCTTAAAAGTGCCTAACTTTTTGCATTATTCTCAAATCCCTGAATTATGTCTTGTTTTTAAGTAATTTTCTCATATTACGATTAGCATGAAATTTCCTTTGATTTATGATTTTCATTTATATGTTTTGAATTAAGTCATAGTTAATTATGCAGTGATGATTTAAACTTTAGGAGACTAGAGAATCGATCATGATAAGTCTATTTTTCAAAATTTTTGTTAGGTTGTCTACCTGAATCTAATTATTACCTTGAAGTTTGAAATTTACAATGTTGATATCAAAAGCCCATAATTTTTGTGAGATCTTGAGCCTTCTAGAGCATACATTCCTTTTGGTGCTCACTTTATTGATTATGAGTGTGTCAACATTGATTTGTTATTCTAGAACTTGCTTCGATTATACATGTCGAGACCACACCTTTGATTTGATATACTAAGATGATGAAGGCACTTAGGTTTTAACCCACTTACTCCACTAAAAGCCTACCCTCACAATTAACCCCTAGTGAACCCCTTTGATCCTAACAACCCTTTCTATTGACTCACCTAGTAATATTAACCCAAAACCCATTTTGTATTTGTTATCACCATTTTTCTTGACCACCCTTATATCGAGTTTTGATTTGATCGGTTGCCTAATTATTTTATTCATATCAGTAGTTGAATCCATCTTTTATTACTTGATTTGTTCTTAAAAAAACAAAAACGAAGTATATTCATTTTTACTTCTTTGTTATTGGAGCTTAAGCTGTTAATTTCATTATCTTTAGAAGAAGCTCATGTTATTAGTATTAAGTTTTCAATTGATGTAATTATTCAGTATTAGTCCGACTTTCTAGTTAGGTAATTTGTCAATTCAATCTCGATTCTAACCCTCTAATTCAACCTTTATCCACACCTTTAACCCGAGTCCCGTTACAACCCTTTTTAAAGACCTTTTGATTTGTGTATCATCTCATATTATAGTGGTGGAGATTTGATTTTCATGCAAGCCTATGGGATTAACTTTTCATGTTTGACTTATGAGTGCTTTTTCCTGAACCTTAAACACTTCGAGTGATTTGAGTGAATCTTTAGTGAGGATGTCAATTTTTGTCGATTTTGAATTAAAGGTAATTATTTAGGTAAGGGGAAACACCTATCTTTCGTACTATAAAAACTATGACTTTGATTGTTTGAATTTTTAGGAACCTTCTGGTTAAATTATCAATGTATGAATTACCTATGAATTATGATGAAATATTATTGATGGAGGTTATGAATTAAGGGGAGTTAATTTTAACTGTGAATTGAGAATTTTGCTTGAGGACAAGCAAATGCTTAAGTGTGGGGGTATTTGATAAACCGTAATTTATACATATTTTAATACCATATTTAGCATGCTTTTTGGATGGTTTATCCTTTGAATTGTGGAATTTGATGCTCCTAATCCTTTAATTTCATGTTTTATACTTAGGAGAGCATCGAATGTCGAAAAGAACGAGAAACAAGCTAAAAGCAGACCAAATGGGCCAAAGTAAGAAAACGACATGGCCTGGAGGTAGCCACACGGTCGTGCCCCTTTAGCAGGCTCGACCACGGCATGAATTTGATTCACACGGGCGTGTTGCACGGGCGTGTCCCTGCCGTGACAAAGAGGAATTTCATTCAGAATAGGGTACTTATAGGCAAAGAAAGATATTCCAAAAGCCTATATAAACACCCTAAAGGCCAACCTTGAGGGGCGCGTCCAGCTAGGCCAAGGGGCCAAGCCAAAGAGGTCAGAATTGTGGGATTTACTCGAAGAAAGCTAGTTGATTCATCTCAAGAAGCCGAAATCATACTCAAGACGGCGGATCTCTCCTTCAATTCCTTCAGGGGGTTTTAGGGTTTTCTTATGTTTTGTTTTATCTTTTCTTACGAGATGTATTCTTTTATGATTATGAACTAAACCCTCAGTTTTTGAGGGGATGAAACCTAAGACGAATCTTGTTATTATTTTTTGAACTATATGATAAATACTTGATTTGTTCTTAACTATGTGTTTTTAATTCTTGTTTTGGTATTTCAGGATATTGATTCAAGTATTGATGTGCTTAGGCAGTGGAGGAATATTCCCTGTTTAAGAGTAAATCTAGCATAGTTAAGCGGAGTTGATCGCAACCCTAGAGATAGGATGACAAAAAAATCACGGATTAGGGTCAAACCTAATATGGGAGTCCATAGATCGAGTTAATGCAATCCTAGGGGTTTTAATTAGAAAGAGATTTCAATTAATCAACCTAGGTTAGACGTTATTAGCCTCGAGAGAGGTATTAATATAAATTAAGGAACCTACGGATCAAGTCAAGTGAATAAATCGCCCAGTTCGTGAGTTAAATAACAACCTGAAGTCTAGGTGGATTCTCCCTTGGGTATCGTCTTAATCAATTGGTTTTTCCCACAAGTATTTTCCCCAATTCATTCTCTGTGTCTTAGCGTCTTTAGCTTAGTAGTCAGTTACTTTTAGAATAAACAAAAAATCCTTTAATCCTTAGGCTAAATAATAAAAAGAAAGTTAGTATTAGTACTTTTGGTTCCTTTGGGTTCGACAATCCAGTCTTGCCACTAAGCTATAATACTGTTCGATAGGTGCACTTGCCTCAATCGTGGTGATATTTAGTTTCTAGGCTAGATCATTCATTATAGAAATATTAAGACTATCGATACCAATGATCAGCTAGCATGGGTTACATTAAAAATGAATCACACGGCAAACGCCAATTTAGGCCGTCTCGGCCACACGGGCAGGCCATATGAGCGTGTGAGCCCATTTTTTTGAAATGTTTTATAAGGTTGCACGGGTCGCCCAAGTCGACTGTGGACCTACTATAGGGTCAGTAAGCTTTACTTAGACCCCTATATAAGTGATTTGTCTGTCTGATTTCTGTACTAAGCATGTATACTGATCTGAATATATGAGTTTAAATTGCATAGTAGCATGTCATTCTTGTATGTTGCATTGCATCGGGGTGGGTTGATTATGATTGGAGGAAGTATCTGAAAGGCTCTTAAGTCTGTTATCTGGCAGCTCAGCTACAAATTTATGATTATGTGCTGCATTCGATACAACATGGTGTGTAGGGCTGGGTGGGTTGATTTTATCCCCACATGGTGTGTAGGGTTGCACAGAGTTGGTGTGTAGAGGCTGGTGGGTAGGACTTTATTCTCTGCATATCCTGTCTGATATGGGCTAAGGCCCTATAATATGTGTGATTCTGAATCTGAGTGGGCTATGGTCCACACCGTTTCTGTAATGGGCTTAGACCCGATTTGTGAGATTATGTCTACTATCTGATATCTCTGTGTGTATGTTTTCTGTGGGGATTACACACTGAGTTTGCAAAAACTCACCCTTTTCTGTTTAACCCGTTCAGGTAATCCCCAGCAGTAGGCGGATCGGTACAGCGGAGGACTCGACGGTGATCACGGTTCTGGATACTTATTTATGGTTTATTTTTAATTCTGCTTTGGTTATATTTGGGTAAATTTTATGTAATAAGGCATTTGATTTTGATTTAAAACTTGGGATGATTATTTCATAAAGCGCTGCAAGATGAGAGGACAAGACGCGAGTTTTTAAAATAAACAAAGGTTTTATCAAAATACGTACGACCTCGCAAATCATTTTAAAAGCTTCCGCAACGTATAAAGTTTTGAAAATGGATAATGAATATATAAACGACACATTTTGAAGATAGCCTAAGATACCTAAAAATGGTTTTAACGCAGTTACGTTTTCTAAAGCACTATCATGTGACATCGCCAGATTCGGCCATAACGTCCAGGCTGGGTTTGGGGTGTTACATTTTGTGATATCAGAGCCAGGTTGCAAAACTCGGCTGTGGATTATGGGGTTTAAAATTTGGTTTTTGAAGAATTGTTTTTCAAATGATTTGAAATGTTTCTACTGAGTATGTGGTACACCGAGTCTCCGGCGTCGATCCTGTAAGTATTCTGAAACTGATGCTTAAATTTAAAATGCTATGATATTCTGAAACTACTGTAGGTAGTAAACTGTGAAAATACCCTAGTTAGTATATATTGGAAACTGTAGTTAAACTAAAACTATAGTAAACTACTAGAGACTGCGACAAACGAAAACCAACTCTGAACTTCTGGTACTGTTTTACATAAAATATTTGTTAATAAACACTGGAACTGTAACTTATTCATAAAAATTATAATATCAGATAAATCCGATTAGATATGAGCACACGAGGTATCCGCGGACGGGGGTACTAGAGGCTGAGGTAGAGGCCGTAGAGGGGCCCGAGCTGAGTCCTCGTCATCGGGCAGCCTGCCAAATTTGGATATGAGTGAGACGCCACTGTCGCCCGCTATTGAGACTGAGTCTCAAGATCGCATGGCTTGGGACGATGCATTGTCCCAGGCTATGCTAAGGATTTTGGAGAGGGTCGCTAGGCCCAATACTGGATCTGGGCTGAGGGTCGATTACGAAACGACTTCGGTCCAATGGCGCTGTGCTCTTTAGGGGTTTTACTGGGGTCGCCCTTAATGTGGCCGAGTACTGGATTGAGGCCACGGAGAGGATCATGGATGATCTAGATTGCACCCCTAAGTAGAAATTAAAGGGTGTAGTCTCGCTGCTGCAGAACGAGGCTTATCAATGGGGGCTGACTGTTAAGGAGGGCACTCAACCTGAACGTCTGACCTGAGAGTTTTTTAAGACCACCTTCTAGGGGAAATATTTCGGAGCTAGTTATGTGGATGCTCGTAGGAGGGAGTTTCTGAATCTTACATGGAGGGATCGATCAGTGGCCGAGTATGAGGCCGAGTTTCTAAGACTGAGCCGCTATGCTCTAGGTATGGTGGCATCTGAGTATGAGCGATGTGTCTGCTTTAAGGATGGCCTCAGAGATAATTTGAGAGTTCTGATAGCCCCACAGAGGGAGCAAGATATTTTTGCCCTGGTCGAGAAGGCGAAAATTACCGAGGAGGTTAAGTGCACTGAGCGCCAAAATCGAGATAGAGAGAGAGGAAAGAACAAGAGGGATTCAGAGCCCTCGAGTTCGATTCAAAGGCCTAAGAAAAAGGCCAGTGCTAATAGGCCAATTAGAGTTGGACCCCCTGTTGCTGCTACTGGATAGCAGCCATGTGTTGATTGAGGCTGTGTTGAAGTGGAAACATCCTAGGAACGTGTATGAGATCCGCAGTTTTCTAGGACTGGCGGGTTATTATCAGCGATTTGTGGAGGGCTTTTCATTGATTGCAACACCCTTAACTAAGCTGCTACGTAAGGGTGTACCGTTTATATGGACTGATGCGCAGCAAGAGAGCTTTGAGGAGCTCAAGACTGTACTAACTGAGGCTCCTATTTTGCTACAGCCAGAACCTGAAAAGGAGTTCACGGTTTATAGTGATGCGTCACATGTCGGTTTGGGATGTGTGTTGATATAGGATGGTAAGGTGGTAGCCTATGCGTCACGTCAGCTTAAGACCCATGAGGTGAATTATCCGACGCATGACTTAGAGTTGGATGCCGTGGTGTTTGCACTGAAACTTTAGAGGCATTACTTGTATGGTGAGAAGTGTATCATCTACACTGATCACAAGAGCCTCAAGTACCTCCTTACTCAGAAGGAGTTGAATCTTAGGCAGCGTAGATGGATTAAGCTGCTTAAGGACTACGACTGCACCATTGAGTACTATCGTGGCAAGGCCAACGTGGTGGCTGATGCACTAAGCCATAGGGCTATGACTGATTTGAGGGCGATGTTTGATCGCCTTAGCTTATTTGACGATGGTAGTCTATTAGCCGAGCTTCAGGTTAAGCCGACATTGATTGAGCAGATTAAGGGTAAGCAGTTGGAGGACGAGTCTTTGGGTCTTCGGTTTCGACAGATTGAGAGTGGTAGCACTATGGATTTTGGACTGAATAGTGAGGGGGTAGTCTGTTTTCGTGGGAGAATCTGTGTTCCGAATGATACTGATTTGAGACAGCCTATACTGAGAGAGGCGCATAGTATCCCTTATACTATACATTCTGGTGGAAATAAGATGTACCAAGACCTCCGTGAGTTATATTGGTGGCCAGGATTGAAACGAGAGGTTACTGATTTTGTGGCTAGATGTTTTATGTGCTAGCAAGTTAAGGCTGAGCATCAGTTACCTTCGGGTTGGCTATAGTCGGTTAAGATTTCTTTGTGGAAGTGGGAGTGAGTGGCTATGGATTTCGTTAGTGGGTTGCCCCTCACCCACTAAAAAGAATTCAGTATGGGTCATCGTGGATCGATTGACTAAATCTGCCCACTTCATACCGGTTCGTACTGATTATTCTCTACAGAAGCTGGCAAAGCTTTATATTTCTGAGATAGTGAGACTTCATGGGGTACCAGTTTCGATCATCTTTGTTAGGGATCTTCACTTCACGTCTCAGTTTTGGGGAAAATTACATGAGGCTCTGGGTTCGAGGTTAGACTTCAGTATTGCGTTCCATCCTCAGACCGATGGTCAATCTGAGAGGGTGATTCAGATACTGGAGGATATGTTGAGAAGCTGTGCTATTGATTTCTGAGGCAGTTGGAAGGGTTATCTGCCGCTAGCGGAGTTCGCTTATAATAACAGTTTCCAGTCTAACATCCAGATGGCACCTTACGAGGCACTGTATGGTCATAAGTGTCGCACTCCTTTATGTTTGACTGAGTTGGGCGAGCGACGTGTTCTGGGTTCTGAATTGGTTTTCGAGACAGAGGATAAGGTTAGACTAATTCGGGATCGTATAAAAACGGCATCTGATAGACAGAAATCTTATGCGGATCTGAAGAGACGTGAGATTGAGTATCCTGTGGGGGACTTCGTATTTCTCAAGGTCTCGCCATGGAAAAAGGTACTGAGGTTTGGTCATAAGGGCAAGTTGAGCCCTGGGTTTATTGAACCTTACCGCATTCTTAAGCGAATGGGACCGATTGCTTATCAGTTGGAGCGACCTCCGGAGTTAGATCGTATTCTTGACGTGTTCCACATCTCTATGTTGAGGCGCTACCGCTCTGATCCTACCCATATTGTTCCTGTTGAGGAGATTGAGGTTAGGCCAAACTTGACCTTTGAGGAGGAGCCGGTTCAGGTTCCAGATCATGATGTAAAGGTTCTTCGGAAGAAGTATATTCCACTGGTAAAGGTTCTGTGGCGGAATCATGGCACTGAGGAGGCCACATGGGAACCTGAGGATTCGATGCACCAGCAGTATCCTCACCTTTTCTGATCAGGTAAATTTCGAGGACGAAATTTTCTTTTAGGGGGGTAGAGTTGTAACGCCCCAAAATTTTTAATTTCGGCTTTTTATAATTTTGACACACAACAAGTGTATCTCTTTTGATGGTTAAGTGTTCAGGTGTGTGTGGAGGTCCCAAGTTCAAGCCAAGCCTTTGGCTAAATTTTGGTATTTTTCTGAAGAAAGCCTTATTTTTTGTCAGTAGGCTTTTAAGTAAAAGTTGGTAGATAATTAACAGAATGGGCCTGCTGGTCTTGTGGTTAAGTGGAGTGTTGGTGTGAAAGAGGTCTTGTGTTCGAATCTTAGCTTGGGCATTATTTTTTCTCGTCCGTCTAGAAGAGTTTGAGATGGACTAAAAATCTGAGTAGTGGATTTAGTGGGGAGTTTGGTAGAGAAAATTAAGGAAAAGATTTTGGGGTTATCGCTTTTGTTCATCTTTTCTTTTCCTAAAATAAATTTTCAATTTTCTCTTCTCCTCTCTCTCTCTTTCTTTGCCGTTCCTTTTCCATTGTCTTCTTCTTTCTGCGAATTTTCTTCTAATTTTTGCCTCATCCTTTCCTTTTCCGATTCTTTTCTTTCAATTTCGTTATGCTTCGTGGACTGCACGCATTCGGTAAGTTTAGTTTTAGGCTAAACTTTAATTATGTTCTGTTCAAATATTAAGAAGGGTTTGTTTGGTGTTTAGGGTTTTTTCAAAGGGCTGAATATCAATCAACGGCGTTCTAAGGGCGTGGAATTCCTGATTATTCGATTGAAGGTAATGGTTTTTCGTTCGATAGATGAATACCCCGTTTCAGGTTTTATTCAATTCGATTGTTTAAGTGATTAATGGAGTGGAAAATTGATCAATTAAAGGTTGGGAATTTCTTGGAGTTGCTTTTACGTTGAAAATGATACAGGTGTGTACCCTAAACGCAGAAAACGAGATTAGGCAAAAAGCCGAAATTGCTTGTTGTCGAGAGATAAGAGAAAATACTTTTGGACAGCAGCAGTAGCCTAAATTTCAAAAATCATAAAAAAAAATGGAAATTGAGTTAGTGGTTGAATAGAATATGAAATTAAATTTTATTGAGTCTAGTTTTTCATGGAAGAAACAATGTAAGCAATGGAATTGCAAATTATGAGATATAATAATTTTTGTGAGACAATGTCAGAATGATTTTGGGTTCCCCTGTTCTGACTTTGGAAAATCATAAAAAATAGTAAAAAAATAATTATGGGTTAGAATTTATATTCATAAAATTCTTAATGAGTCTATTTTCAAGAGAAACAAACGGGAACATCATCCGAATCCCATACTAGGAGAAAATAATTTTTTAGTGAAGAAGGGCCAAAACTGTCAGATAGCAGAAGAGGGATGACTTTTAAGAATTAACTGTACTTATTGGCCAAACCATAAATTCTGAAAATTTTATGGTAAGAAAATATGTGAGTCTAGTTTCGGAAAACTCAAGCGGATCTTAATTTGGAATTCTTTAGCTCAAGTTATAAATAATTTAGTGACAATGACTCAAGTAGACAACTTTGAATGAACATATAAGTAAATAGTAAAAACATATATGAATATTTAGCTAGCATGGGTTACATTAAAAATGAATCACACGGCCAAGGCCAATTTGGGCTGTCTGGGCCACACGGGCAGGCCATATGGGCGTGTGAGCCCATTTTTCTACAATGTTCTATAAGGTTGCACGGGTAGCCTAAGTCGACTGTGGACCTACTGTAGGGTTAGTAAGCTTTACTTAGACCCCTATATAAGTGATCTGTCTGTCTGATTTCTTTACTAAGCATGTATCTTGATCCAATATATGAGTTTAAATTGCATAGTAGCATGTCATTCTTGTATGTTGCATTGCATCGGGGTGGGTTGATTATGATTGGAGGAAGTATCCGAAGGCTCTTAAGTCTCAGATGTAGTAGCTCACCGCAAATTTTTGATTATGTGCCACATTCGGTGCAACAACATTGTGTGGGGTGGGTGGGTTGATTTTATCCCACATGGTGTGTAGGGTTGGACGTAGTTGGTGTGTAGAGGCTGGTGGGTAGGACTTTATTCTCTGTATATCCTATCTGAAATGGGCTAAGACCCTATAATATGTGTGATTCGAACTGAGTGGGCTATGGTCCACACTGTTTTCGTCAGAATGGGCTTAGACCAATCGTGAGATTATGTCTCGCTATCCGATATCTCTGTGTGTATGTTTTCTGTGGGGATTACACACTAAGTTTGCAAAAACTCACCCTTTTCTGTTTAATACGTTCAGGTAATCCCCAACAGTAGGTGGATCGGTGCAGCAAAGGACTCGGCGGTGACCACGGTTCTGGATAGTTATTTATGGTTTATTTTTAATTCTGCTTTGGTTATATTTGAGTAAATTTTATGTAATAAGGCCTTTCAATTTCGGTTTAAAACTTGGGATGATTATTTCATAAAGCGCTAGCGAGAGGACAAGACGCGAGTTTTCAAAATAAACAAAGGTTTTATCAAAATACGTACGACCTCGCAAATCATTTTAAAAGCTTCCGCAACGTATAAAGTTTTAAAAATGGATAATGAATATATAAACGACAAGTTTTGACGATAGCCTAAGATACCTACAAATGGTTTTAACGCAGTTACGTTTTCTAAAGCACTATCATGTGACATCGCCAGATTCGGCCATAACGTCCAGGCCGGGTTTGGGGTGTTACACCCTTCGGCAAGAATGACTACCATACTTTCTTATAATCCATTAGGATCCCGAATTTTTCACAACATTAAGCACTTGTTGAAGAAAATCCCAATTTATATTTGTCATCATGGCAAAGTACTCATCTTCTTCAACATCAGGTAGGTTAAATGAATCATTAATGAATTTAGAAGTTAGGGGTACCTTCTTCTTGCGAACAAGAACTTTAGTAGCATCCGGCTTAGTCAAATTGGCATAGAACTCTCGAACTAACTCCTCTTCAGGCAATGATCGTGCATCGCAAAAATAATTCCAATTGAGGGCATCAATTGTCTTTCGAATCGGAAAAGGCACAGCCATCTTATCATTGATTTCCAAGTTGAAACCTTTTTTCGGCATCATAGGTTGATTTTTGAAGATGGAATAAACCTTTCTTATACTTCCTCATCTTGAATCACAATGAGATTTTCGACAAAGTTCTTGGAAGATTTAGTTCTTTTGTGAGACATGGTTATTTTTCCTAAAAAATAGGCAAAATTTCAGTAAAAGAAGGGAAAAAGAAGTCGGTAATTGATCGGTGTGTCACAGTCTTAAAATTTATAATGAGAATGATTGAGCCTAAAAACTAACTATGACAACGATTGAGGCAAGTGTACCTATCGAACAGTAGTATAGCTTAGTGGCAAGACCGGATTGTCAAACCCAAAGGAACCGAAAGTACTAATACTAACTTTTTATTATTATTTAGCCTTAAAATTGAAGTGAATCGGTTTAATCTAGAAAATTAACTAACTACTAAGCTAAAGACGATGAGACAAAAAGAATGAAATTGGGGAAATACTTGTGGGAAAAACCAATTGATTAAAACAATACCCAAAGAAGAATCCACCTAGACTTCACTTGTTATCTAACTCTGAACCAGACGATTTATTCATTTGACTTGATCCGTAAGATTCCCTAATGTATATTAATCCCTCTCTCTAGGCGACTAACGTCTAACCCTAGGTTGATTAATTGAAATCTCTTTCTAATTAAAGCCCCTAGAATCGCATTAGCTCGATCTATGGACTCCCATATTAGGTTTCACCCTAATCCGGCAAAATCTCGTCACCCTATCTCTAGGCGTGCGATCAACTCCGCTTAATTATGCTAGATCTACTCTTAGGCAGGGACTTTTGCTCCTCCACCTAAGCACATCAAACTTGAATTAATATCCCGAAAATATCAAAACAAGAATTAAGAACACAAAATTAAGAACAAATTAAATATTTATCATATAGTTCAGCAAACGATAACAAGATTCATCTTAGGTTTCATCCCCCTCAGGTGTTTGAGGGTTTAGTTCATAATGATAATAGAATACATCTCAAAAGAAAAGATAAAACAAAACATAAGAAAAACTCTAAAACCCCCTGAAGGAATTGAAGAGAGATCCTCCGTCTTGAGTATAACTCCAGCTTCTTGAGATGAATCAACTGGTTTCCTTCAAGTAATTTCCACAGTTCTGATCTTTCTGGCTCGGCTCCTTGGCCTAGCTGGACGCCCCCTGAAAGTTGGCCTCTATGGTGTTTATATAGGCTTTTGGAATGTGTTTCTTTACCCCTAAGTATCCAAATCCGAGTGAAATTCCTCTCCACCATGGTAGGGACACGCCCTTGGCACACGCCCGTGTGAATCGTGGCCAGGCCGTGTTCAGTACGATTAGGGAGGCACGACTGTTGCTTAGGCCTGTGCCGTGTCGATTTCGTGATTTGGCCCATTTGGTCCGTTTTAAGCCCGTTTCTTGTTCTTTTCATTCTCCGGTGCTTTCCTGAGTATAAAACATGAAAACAAAGGATTAAGAGTACCAAATTACACAGTTCAAGGCTTAAATCACCCAAAAGCATGCTAAATGTGGGTTTAAAATATGTTACTATTTCGGTTTATCAAATACCCCCACACTTAAGCTTTTGCTTGTCCTCAAGCAAAATTCTCAACTCATGATTAAAACGAACTTCCTTGATTCATAATATTCATCAATAATGTTTCATCATAATTCAAAGATAATTCATACATGGGTAATTCAACTCTAAGAGTCCTAAAGATTCAAACAATCCAAGTCATACATTTTGTAGCATGAAAACATAGGTGTTTCCCCTCATCTAAATAATTACCTCTGATTTAAAACCTGACAAGTATTGACATCCTCACTAAAGATTCACTCAAATCACTCAAAGTGTTTAAGGTTCAAAAATTAAGCACTCAAAAGTCAAACATGAAAAGTTATTACCATAGGCTTGCATGAAAATCAAATCTCCACCACTATAATATGAGATGATACACAAATCAAAAGGTCTTTAAATGAGGTTGTATACTTGGGGCTTGGGTTAAGGTGTGGATATAGGCTGAATTAGAAGGTTAGAATCGATATTGACCTGACAAATTACCTAACCAGAAATAATGAACTAATAATAAACAATTAAATCAATTGAGAACTTGTAATAATAATACTATTACTAATACGAGCTTTTTTTTCAACCATTGGGATTTAAACGTATAAGCTCACTTAATCACAGAACTAATAATGAATATACTTCGATTTTTTTTAAGAACAAATCAAATATATATAGTAATTGATGAATTTACTATCGAAATGAATAGGAAATTGATCAAATCAAATCTCGATATAAGGGTAGTCAAAAGGAATGGTGATAACAAAAACAAAGGGTTTTGGGATAATATTAGTGGGTGAGTCAATAAAAAGGGTTGTTAGGATCAACGGGGTTCACTAGGGGTTAATAAAATGGGTAGGCTTTTTAGTGGAGTGAGTGGGTTAAAACCTAGGTGCCTTTATCATTTTAGTATATCAAATCAAAGGTGTGGTCTCGACATGTCTAATCGATGCAAGTTCTAGAATAACAACTCAATGTTGACACACTCATAATCAATTAAGTGAGCAAGAAAAAGAATATATGCTCTAAAGGCTCAAAATCTCACAAAAAATTATGGGTATTTTGATGTCAACCTCGTAAATTTCAAACTTCAAGGTAATATTCAAATTCAGGTAGACAACCGAAAAAAAAATTTAATTTTGAAAAATAGACTTATCCTGCTTGATTCTCTAGTATCTTAAAGTTTAAATTATCAATGCACAATTATCAATGACTTAATCTAAAATATATCAATAAAAATCATAAATCACAGGAAATTTCGTTCTAATCATAATATGAGAAACTTACTTAAGAAACAAGACATAATTTAGGATTTGAAAATAATGCAAAAAGTTTGGCACCTAATTTCAGAAATTTGAGAATAATGAAAAAAGTTAGGCACTTTTTAGGTTGTTCACCCCCCCACACTTAAGATGTACATTGCCCTCAATGTACAAAGATAGATATAGTATAGAAAATCAAAAGATAAGGTTAGAGGTGAAACTCCTTGAATTTTTTATGGGGTTACAATATTCGGGCTGCGTTGGAGGAAGACATTTCTGTAGGGGTGGATATTAGGGTCGTTGTGGCGTGATTCCCAAGCAGCCTGAAGAACCTAAAACTAAGAAACTAAAATAAAATAAATTAAATTAAGCAGAAGAGAAGTAAAGATAAGGAAAATAAATGAGAAGGGAAAGGAAAAAGAAAAATAGAATGGTCTCAAAGACCCTTGGCTTGTCGAATAATTGAAGCGGCCGGCATGAACTTATGTAGATTGGTCTCCCACAGGGAGACTGTGCGTGGATCCTTTCGCCTCTTCGACATAGATGTGGTGTGGCTCGATGGTTGGGGAAAATATTAGAGAAGGAAAGTAGGAAAGAGGTCTGAGAGAGAAAAGGAAAGGAAAATAGGATGGAAGAGATGGGGGGTGGGTGTTTTAAATAGAAATTTCAAGTCTGGTACGTTCCCACGCCCGTGTACCATGGGCGTGTTGAGTCACATGGCCGCATCGCACGGTCGTGTTGTGCTTCGTTCGTTTCTCCTACACCCATGTTCAAGTCGCCACGCCCATGTTTGATGAAACATTGTCGACCACGGTCTCGTAGCACGGGCGTGCCTCCCTCTGTGTGGATTTCTCGGTGTCGGCCACGGCCATGTCGCATGGCTGTGGTGGGGTAGTTGGGTCCGTGATTCGAAGATACGATCCGTCCTGACTCGTACCATCTCTGCCATGTCAGTACGGAGATTCAGTGCATCCACACGGCCACGGCCACGGCCGTGTGTAAGGCCGTGTGGTATGGTAATTGGCCTTGGTTAGTTTATAGTTAGTTGGTACAAAGGAGAATTAAGAGTGAAAATAAAATAGCATAAAATAGAAAGAGTAACGGAGTTAGTGCTCAGGTTGCCTCCCGAGAAGCGCTCGTTTAAAGTCTTAAGCTAGACTTACCTCTCGTTTGCATAATCAGGGTGGTTTGAGGAGTTGAAAGTCCTTCCTCATGCTATCAGTTTCATTATCATAATAAAGTTCAAGTCGTGATGCGCTTATTTTGAAGGTGCCAAAAATAGGATTACTTACCTCGACTGTTCCGTATGGGAAAACACTGATTACCCTAAAAGGGATTTCTTTGTTTGTATTAGGGTCCGGAGGAGATATTCGAGGGTCTGTTTTATCTAACAATACTTGGTATCCTATTTTAAAGTGATTTGTCATTCCTACGAGCTCGTCTGGTGGTTCCCTCGGTTTCTCTTCGTGTATCCCTAGTGTTTCCTTGAAATGTGTCTTCCACTCGTCTAGTTCATCAACTTGATCCCTTCGATCCTCATGAGTTGTTTCTTTGTTGGGATTGGGTCTAGGATCGGGTTTAGTTGTGTTCTTTTGTGGTGCTTCCTGCAAAGAAGGGTTAACCGAATGGTTATCAATAGAATTGACTTTCTCACCTTGTTTGCTCGATGTTCTAACCGAATCGAGAGCCTGAAGAGTGACTGTCCCGTCACCTACACAGAGTCTGAGTTCACCTGCGTCGACATCAAATTTAGTCCTGGCAGTTGCTAAAAAGGGCCTTCCTAGAATTAATGGGATACTATTGTCCTCATCCATGTCTAAAACAACAAAGTCTATTGGGAATACGAATTTATCAATCTTTACTAGCACATCTTCGATTATACCCCTAGGAATTCTAACAGTTTTATCAGCTAATTGAATGCTCATCCTAGTTTGTTTGGGTTTCCCTAGACCAAGCTGTTTAAACATTTTATAAGGCATGACATTTATGCTTGCCCCTAAATCGCCTAACGATTATCAATAGTTAAACTACCAATTAAGCATGGAATTGTAAAACTCCCCGGATCTTTTAATTTTTGTGGTAATTTATTTTGGAGAATTGCTTTGAGCACTTTGCGTTGAGTTCCACATGCGATTCCTCGTCTAGCTTTCGCTTGTTTGTCAAAAGCTTTTTAAGAATTTCCTTGAATCGCATCTGCAAAAGAGCTTCAAGTAATGGTAAGTTAATATGTAATTTCTTTAAAAGTTTAAGAAACTTACCAAACTGTTCCTCTGTGTCGCTCTTTCTTCATCGCTCGGGGGTATGGTATACGAGGTTGGTACTCTTTAATTATCGGTTTTGGCTTTTTACTTCCTTCCTCAACCTTACCTTCTTCTACCACATTCTCTTGCCTTAAATGAGGCTCATCTAACCCTACATTATCATGAGTTGATATGGCTTGAATCGCTCCCTTGGGTTAGTTTCAGTGTTGCTTGGCAATCACTGCGGTGGTCGCTCCGTCAAGATCTTGGTGATTTTCCCAATTTGATCTTTGAGCTCTTGTGTCGATGCTTCTTGTTTTTCAAGTTTTGTTTCTACACTTTGGAAACGTGTTTCGTTGTTGCTATATATTTTGTCATCATCTCCTCAAGGTTCGGGCTTTTTCTGTGAGTGCCGCTTTGTTGGAAATTTGGAGGGTGTTGTTGTCTTTGATTTCCTTGACCACCCCATGAAAAATTGGGGTGGTTCTTCCAACCTGGATTGTAAGTATTGCTATAAGGGTTATTTTGATATCTCAAATTATTACTTACATAGTTCATTTGTTCGCCTTCTATGCCATGTCCGTAGGATGGGTACTCGTGGATTCGCCACACCTCCACTTGTTTCGTGATCGCATAACGGGTTATACCCGCAAGGAATTACACAAACCATCAAATTTTTAGTTAACACATCTACCGATTCGATAGCATGGTTATCTTTGCGTCGAGGTTGAAAACTTGGCGACTTTCGTAGGCTTTGTCCTCGTGACTTGCCAACGATAGTTATTTAGGACATCTCCTCTATAAATTCGTAAGTCGCTTTGTGTGTTTTATTATTCAGAGTTCCACCGGCATTGAATCGATCAACCGCCTAGTTGAGGGGTTCACACCGTTGTAAAAGTTTGGACTGTAGCCACAAGGGTAATCCATGGTGTGGGCATCTTCTCAATAGATCTTCAGCATGTTCAGATTCATCATGGGAATAGATCAATATGTCATCTATAAACACAACTACGAATCGATCTAAATACTGTCTGAAAATCTGATTCATCAAATCCATAAAAACAGCAAGTGCATTAGTAAGTCCGAAAGGCATAACTAAAAAGTCATAGTATCCATACCTCGTTCAGAAAGCAATTTTCAGCACATCGGGATTTTTAACTCGCAGCTGATAGTAACCTGATCTCAAATCTATTTTAGAAAATACGGTAGCCCCTTTCAACTGATCAAATATGTCGTCAATTCGTGGCAAAGGATACTTATTCTTTATAGTGACCTTATTGAGCTGTCGATAATCGATACACATTCTCATAATTTTGTCTTTCTTTTTCACGAACAAAACCGGTGCACCCCAGGGAGAAAAACTCGGTCGTGCGAAGCCTCTATCCGTCAATTCTTGCAACTGAGCTTTCAATTCTTTCAATTCAGTCAGTGCCATTCTGTATGGAGCTATCGGTATCGGAGTTGTCCCCGGCACTAACTCAATACCAAACTCTACCTCTCGGATCGGTGGCAAACCCGGTAATTCTTCGGGAAACACATCCAGATATTCACTCACAACTGGTACTAATTCTATCTTCTTTTCTGTCACTTTAGAGTCAAGCACATAAGCAAAGTAAGCTTCACAACCCTTTCTCACATATTTCTGGGCTAACATAAAAGATATCACTACCGGTAAACCATTCAGATCATTAGACTAAATCTGAATAATCTCATCATTCTGATATCGCAAATCAATAGTCTTCTGTTTGCAATTCACAATAGCATCGTACAAAGTTAACCAATCCATACCCAAAATTATATCAAACTCGTCAAATGGAAACAACATCAAGTCAGCCGGGAAACACGAATCTCGAATCATCAACGGACAATTCTTGCACACTTTGTCAACCAAAACACACCAGCCTAAGGGGTTCGATACTCTAATCACAAACTCAGTAGACTCTACAAGCAAAGTCTTACTAGATACTAAAGTCTCACATACATAAGAATGAGTAGAACCAGGATCAATCAATGCAACAACATTAGTATCATAAAGAGTGAAAGTACTAGTAATCACATCCGAGACGAAGCTTCTTGCGAGCACGCACGAATAGCATAAGCTCCGCAGTGCACGAGCCTCAGATCTAACAGTTGTGTCTTTAGTTCCTCTCTGACTGCTACTCACATTACCCGTGTTCCTAGGTGGTCTACCTCGAGCTGCCGTATTACTCGATCTGACAATCTGTACTGTGTTTTGCTCAGCTAACTCAGGGCATTCGCCGATAAAATGATCCATCGATCCACATTTAAAACAAGCCCAATCATTCAATCTACAACTGTCGGGATGTCGTTTACCACAATATTTGCACTCCGGTTGATTTGATCTGACGTTACCAACACTTGCTACTGAGGTAGCTCTCGAACTCACAACTGGTCTATCTCGATCCCGTCTAGGATAACCCATAGTAGTCTTTGAACGGTTAGAGTCATCTCGAAATTTCTTTGATGCCGATTGGAAAGACTTACTTGAGAATCTCTTACGTGCATCTCTAGCTTCAAAGTCAGCTTTTTTTTCTCTTTCCCAAGCTCTTCTACTCTGCAGCTCGCTCAAATAAGTACAACAAACTCTTTTATTTCAAGAATCCTGACTAATAGCTTGATATCTTCATTCAGCCCGTCTTCGAATCTTTTACACATTATTGCTTCAGTCGAAACACACTCTCGGGCATATCTGCTCAATCTCACAAATTTCGCTCATATTCATATTCTGACATACTATATGACCCTTTTACCGAGGAATTCTTTGCGCTTCGATCAATGAATCTCGATCGATGTATTTCTTACGAATTCACCAAAGAACTCCCAAGTAACCCGTTCTCTCGAAACTACAGATATCAGTGTATTCCACCAATGATATGCGGAATCTCGAAGCAATGATACAACACATTTGATGCACTCTTCAGGTGTACATGATAGCTCATCAAACACATGGATCGTATTATCAAGCCAAAATTCAGCTCGCTCGGCATCATCATCAACAAATGGCTCGAATTCTTCTTCTACCGTGTTTTCGATTCTATCAACCGGTGGCTTATTCATTCGTACTGGATCAACAACTTGTGGCATAACAGGTATTTGAGGAGGAATCTATGGGGGAGATGGTTGTGGAACAGCCGGATTCGTCCGGATATATTGAGTAAACCAATCGTTCATCATTTGATAGAAGGCTTGTTTAGCCTCACTCTCATGGTTACTCGAAATCAGCCTAGAATCAGCCGGCGCTACCCCCTGAGCAGGAGCGGGCGCATTACTTTCTACATCATCTGCTATGGCTTGATCCGGATCCATTTACTATACGAAAACACATTTCAATTGTCAGGAATCATCACACTATCGCAGTTTATAAATATGGCATGTATAGCTAGACTCACACGCGCTAGGTTAGTCCTAGAATCGACTAAATCGTAGCTCTGATACCAATAAACTGTAACACCCCTAACCCGTAACCATCGCCGGAATAGGGTTAAGAGGCGTTACCGGTCATATCAGAACTTTTACAGTCATTTCACAAATATAACATACACCATCATCATATCATAGCAATTCATATACATAGAGTCCCTTTAAAAGGTTTACGAGACCTTAAACATGCATTGGGAAGGGGTCAGGACTAAACCGAGCACATACAATTTTTTTTTGAAAATTAACATTTTTCAAAGTTACAGAGGTCACACGCCCGTGTGGGTAGGCCGTGTACCTCACACGGCATCAAACACACCCGTGTGTCCAAGCCGTGTCAAAACAGGGCATACATACTGACTTGTCCACACGGCCGAAGACACTCCCGTGTGCATAACTCGTGGTCGACACTGACTTATTTCACACGGCCAGTCACACGCCCGTGTGTCCAGCCCGTGTGCGAGTCTGACTTGTTTCAATTTGCAAACTTAAGAGACACGGTCGAGACACACGCCCGTGTGCTCAACCGTGTAGGAAAATATAGGCCATTTGTTTGGCCAATTTGCCACCCAAAATTTGGGTTAAACCTACAAGCATCAAACCAATAAAATTTCATACCTCAAAGGCAACCAAATCATACCAAAACATGCATAATTTAACTCTTAACATCATCACTCATTTCATATGCAAATCTAACTCAACATATCAATTCAAAGTATCAATTATACATCAAGAACATATATCTATTACTTCATCTAACCAATTCAATTCATAGCAACTTCTTATCATTTGCATATCCAAAATCAACCATGAACTCACCTATATAAGTACCATTTCATTTAGCTACTTATGAGCACATTAAAACTCACAAACTTGTGCATCAATAAGCATGAACAAAACTCATTCGTAAACACATCCATTAACTAGCCATATCACATGGCTATTTTTACACATCATAAACCATATCATAAATTCTCTAGACTATACATGCCATACTTTAATATATACATTCTCAAAAGGAACCAAAATGTAGTTCGATAGTGTGGTGATGATCCTCGACGATCCCCGAGCTTCTCGTAGCTTTAATAATCTATAAAATAATCGAAAAAACACACACAAAAAGTAAGCTTTCATAGCTTAGTAAGTCATAAGCAAATAATGAACATATAAACATTTACATTTAAATCAACTAACCAAAATCACATAAACGTTAACCAATTATACATTTAATATGTTTGCAACTCAAATATTATCACATTCACAATACCAATATAACATCAACTTTCAACTCACATATACTCATAAGCAAACATAGATTTATCTTTTACCGTGTTCAATTCATGTAATCATCATAAACATATACTTACTGTGTTTACATATACATACCACAAAGCACATACCTAAATCCTTTAGTTCGTTTTCACATCTGATCTCATCTAGATAATGCCCGTTGAACCATTTGGAATTAATAAGGATACTCGAATAGTCGGAAAGCTCGTACAATGCCAACGTCCCAGACAAGGTCTTACACGAATCAAATACGATGCCAATGTCCCAGACATGGTTTTACACGTAAACACAAGTCGATGCCAATGTCCCAGACGTGGTCTTACAAGAAATCTCACATCGGAATCCTATGTCATGACATATGTATCCTAACTATTCCTAAGGTTCGTACGGGGCTTTCGGACATCTTTACTCGATCATTTCAGGCTCGTAAATATTGCTCCCATGCTCAACTCATTTCAAAGTATTCATTAACATAAATAACAATTCAATTTGGCACTAATAAAATAGATGCAATATAATTTAGCAGCATTTATTTACTTATGAACTTACCTCGTACGGATACAAACGGATGAAATCTACTACTCGTCCACTTTCGACTTCCCCCGATCTAAATCCGTTTTCTTTTGTTCTTGATCTATATAAATTCAAATTTGACTATTTAATAACACATTTCATTCAATTCAAACCACAAACACATAATTAGGGCATTTTGCACTTAAGCCCCTAAAATTTACATTTTTCACAAATTAGTCCTTATTTCACAAAACACAAAATATTCAAAATTTAACCTCACTATAGCTTGGCCGAATATTTAATGTACTCATATAAGTCCACACATTTCATTTATTTCACATTTTAGTCCCTCAATTTATTATTTTCACAATTTAGCCCAAATTACTTAATTTAATCAAAAATCCAAAGACAAAACTTATTAATCTATCACAAAACTTTTATTTTCCATCATCAAACAACAAAAATCACAAGCTATCATCAATGGCAAAACACAAAATCATCATCAAATTCAAAAATTAAAACATGGGCTTTGTAGTACTCGAAGCAACGATCACAAAAACGTAGAAATTATCAAAAATCGAAACAAAAACATACCTTGATTGAGCTTAGCAATGACTGAATGCTTCAAAACTCTTAAACCCTTTTTATTTTCTAAGTTTCGGTGGTGGATGAACACAAATGACAATTAATTTGTCTTTATTTTAACTAATTTATCTTTTATTTGACAAATTACCACATTAGCCTTTTTATTTTCATTAAAGTTCCACTATCTTAAGGCATTTTTGTCCATCCAATATTTGTAACACCCCTAACCTGTAACCGTCGCCGGAATAGGGTTAAAGGCATTACAGGACCAAACAGAAACTTTTACAGACATATCATATCATAGTTTGACAAATCACATCAAAGTGTCCCTTAAATAGGTCTACGAGACCTTAAACATGCTTAAGAATAGGGCCGGGACTAAACCAAACACATACAGAAATTCTCGGAAATTTAAAACTTTTTCTAAGTTAAAGAGGTCACACGCCCGTGTGGGCAGGCCGTGTGCCTCCCACGGCCTCAGACACGCCCGTGTGTCTAAGCCGTGTCAAAACAGGGCATACATACTTACTTGTCCGCACGGTCGTGGACACGCCCGTGTGTCTTGCCCGTGATCGAGCCTGACTTGTTTCAAAATGGAACCACGAGGGACACGGTCGAGCCACACACCCGTGTGCTCAAACGTGTGGGAAATTATAGGCCATCTACAAGGCCAAATTGCCACCCACACAAAGGGTCATCCCTACAAGCACAATTAAACATAATCCAAGCACAATTGGCAACCAATATCACACCAAATGATCATCCTATCAATCCATTCTATCTCATCTATAATCATGCCAACTTGTATACCAAATTGCACAACTAAATCACATGTAGAACCAAGCATGATTCATCCACGATTTCACCAAGTCAATATGGCATCAATTCAACAAAAAGCTCACCATACATAAGACCATTTCATTGCCATCAGACCATACCAAAACATGCTTCATATACCATATCACTCATGCATATTTCTAACATTTATCTAGCCACATCACATGGCTAATTACACATCTCAAACATGTTACAAAATGACTAGCCTATACATGCCATATTTAGCTATATACACATTCAAAAGTACCAAAGTAAAGTTTGATAGTGTGGTGATGATCCTCGACGATTCCCGAGCCTTTTGTAGCTTTGACGACCTATAAAACAGAGTAAACACACGCAGAGAGTAAGCTTTCCAAAAGCTTAGTAAGCCATATACAAATAAACTTAACATATAATCAATCGTAAGCATAGCTATTAGAATTCATTAACATATCTTCATTTCAAGTACATAAATAATCTCTTTGGCTCACTTGGTTTGCTATTGCTCACCAAATCATCATATCTCAAGTATCTTACTTACCCATATCTCAAACACATATATATCTCCAATGTTCTTTTGTATCAATGCACATACTTACTCACCTTTCATGCTTATACAAAGCATACATATCAACGTACCTAAAACGGATGTACAACTCACATAGTCATTCATTTATCGGACTTGCCCGTTGAACCGCTTGAAACTAAATAGGATACTCAGAATGCTCAGAATAGTCGTACAATGCCAACGTCCCAGACGTGGTCTTACATGTAACCAGATATCAATGCCACTGTCCCAGACAGGGTCTTACACGAATCAATACGATGCCAATGTCCCAGACATGGTCTTACACATAAATCTCATATCGATGCCAACGTCCTAGACGTGGTCTTACATGATATCACACATCGGACACCTATGTCATGACATATGTTACCCTATCTATTCCTAGGTTCATACGAGACTTCTCGGACATAGATACACTGTCGATACTATCTCAGATTCCATGTACATAACATCTCAAGCATGTTCAACCCAAGCTAAATTTCATATATGCACAATTAACTCAATTCAAATGCATTTATTTGTATATCGATTTACCTCGGATTCGGTTAACGTACGGACTCGACTATTCGATCACTTCGACTTTCCGCGATCTAAGTCCGTTTTCTTCGGTTCTTGATCTATACATATTCAAATTTAAACCATTTATTTAAAAATTCATTCAATTCAATCCAAAAACACATATTTAGGGCAATTTGCAAATTAGCCCTCACATTTTCACATTTGGACATTTTAGTCCCTAATTCATAAAATCACAAAATACACAAAATCACTATATACCCATGCTTAGCCGAAAGTTCATGTAGCTCATACAAGTCCATACATTTCATTTATTTCACAATTTAGTCCTTCAAAATATTATTCTTTCAATTTAATCCAAATTACTCAAAATCACCAAAACTCCAAAGACAAAACATGTTAATTAAACACATATCTTTCATAATTCACCATCAAACATCCAAAAACTCACATGTTCATCAATGGAACATTACAAAATATTCATCAATTCACAAAATTGAAGCATGGGTTTTGAAGTATACGAAGCAAAGATTACAAAAACGTAGAAATTATCAAAAACCGAGTCAAAATCATACCTTAATCAAAGAAGAAAAGGGCCGAATGCTTCAAACTCATGAACCCTATTCTTTCTTTCTAATTTTGGTGGAACAAAAAGATGATAATGGCCATTTCATGCTTTGTTTTATCATATTAAACATAATTTTATTCATTTCCATTTTTGCCCTTAATGAAATGTTTATGAAAATCATTTAAACTATGGACATAATTGTCCATCCACCATCCACTTACTAAATAATGGACCAATTGCCTCATAAGGCCTCCACATTTAAAAGCCACATCAATTCGGCCATTAATCAAATATAAAGCTACTTTTAAAATTTATGCAATTTAATCCTTTGCTCAAATTAAGCACACAGACGGAAAAATTAATTCACGGAACTTTAACACATACTAATTCACATATCATAAGCACGAAAAATAATATTAAAATATTATTCCATCTCAGGTTTGTGGTCCCGAAACCACTATTCCGACTAGGGTGTAAACCGGACTGTTACAATATTCATATGGTTTAATAACAACATAAGGACTCCATATAATAAAAGCCATAGCAAATAGATACCTTTACATATAGCATGCTAGTTTTGCATTTTACGCGATTAAGTCCTTTTATCAAATTAAGCACACAAACAGTAAAATTAAATCACAGAAATTTCACACATATCAATTCACATACTATAAGCACGAAAAATAATATTAAAATATTTTTCTGACTCGAATTTGTGGTCCCAAAACCACTGTTCCGACTATGGTCTTAACTGGACTGATACATGAACTCTAGCTTAAAATATGGTTAGAAATAGCTAAATCAAGCTACGAGGATTTAAAAAATGTAAAGAACTTTAAAAACGGGGCTAGGATGCGCTTACTTTGAGCTTGAAAATGAACAAAACCCTAGCTATGCCTTCTCTTCAATTTTCGGCACTTAGGGAAGAAGATGGATACTAGTTTTGACTTCATTTTCCCTTTTTATTAAATTATTAACTAAATGACCAAAATACCCTTACGGCCCTTCCTTGAGATTTTTCCCTTCCATGTCCATTTTTGTCCATCATGAGATATAATGGTCTAATTACTAAATAAGGACCTCTAATAAATTTTCTAATGCTATCTCATACTTAAAACTTCTAGAATCTCATATTTTTTTCAATTTTTTTGCAATTTAGTCCTAAAAGATAAATTGATCACTAAATCATAAAGTTCTTCATGAAATTTTCACACAACCATGCAAACATTTCATAGACCTTATAAAACCATAAAACATATATTTCTACTTCGAATTTGTGGTCTCGCAACCACTATTTCGACTAGGCCCTAAATCAGGCTGTTACACGTATTTCGCTTTTCTTGATCGAAATATATTCAAAATTAACTTATTTAATCATTTCTCTATTAAATTTAATCTAAAACACACATTAGGGCTATTGTACACATTTGCCCCTAAACTTTCATATTTTTATAATTTAGTCCTTATCACATAAAATCACAAATTCATGCAATTTAACCACAACCCATGCTAGCCGAATTTCTCTATATTCATATTAGCCCATATTTCTCATTTATTCACACTTTTAACCACCGCATTTCACATTTTCTCAATTTAATCCATTTTTGACATTTTGTCAAAAATCACTTTATAAAAGTTATGAATCTAACATTAAACCCTCCAAATCTATCATAATTAATCAAATTACTCAAGCATTCAACAATGGAAACATGATAAATCTTTAACAGTTTCGAAATCTAAGGTACGGGCTAGCTAGAATACGAAGCAACGATCACAAAAACATAGAAATCATTAAAAATGGATCAAAAAACGGACTTACAATTGGACACCAAAGTTACCGAATGCTTCAAACCCTAAAATGGTTTCTCCCCTCTTCAATTTCGACAATTAGAAAGAAAGATGAACAAAATGTGGACTTTGGTTTTACTTATTTTTAATTTTATTACTAAATTACTTATTTAACCTTGGCTATTAATAGGAAAAACACTTAATCTCATGTCCATCCTTTTCCATTTAATAAAACAATGGTATAATAGCCACATAAATCCCTCAACTATATAATTCCATAGCCATCTAGTACCTTTTACTATTAGAACATCACTTTTGCACTTTACGCGATTTAGTCTTTTTTATCAAATTGACCAATCAAACAATAAAATTTCTTAACGAAATTTTCACACAAACATATTATCATGCTGTAAACATTAAAATAATAATAAAATAAATATTTTGATCTCAGATTTGTGGTCCCAAAACCACTGTTCCAATTTGACCCAAAAACGGGCTGTTACAATTCATCATTTCTTCGCATTACGGGACTAACGCTTCTGTCCATATGCTTCCAAAAGTAATATTTTCATCTTGTGCAAAGACAGCTGCTTTGTATGTTTTGGGAAGGTTGCACAGTCGATTTGCTAACTTACTGCGTCTGAGGTTGTCGAGCCCAAGAGATGAAATGGCGTGGCATTCGCCATTCAGAAATGATGATATAGTGTAAGACGATCTCACAGAAATGATGATTTGTCATCTAGTTGAATGCTCATCATAGTAGTTTTTGGTTCCCCTAGACAAAGTTGATTAAACATTTTATAAGGCGTTAAATTGATGCTAGCACCTAAACCAACTAAATTTTTCTGAACAGATAAACTACCAATGAAACAAGGGATAGTAAATCTCCCTGGATCCTTAAGCTTGGCAGGTAGCTTGTTCTGAAGAATGATTGAAAATTCCTCATTAAGCTCCATGGTGGACAACTCCTCTAACTTCCTTTTATTTTTCAAAACCTCCTTTAAGAATTTGGCATACTTGGACATCTGCAAAAGAGCTTCAAAAAAAGATAAGTTAATATGCAATTGTTTGAAAAGTTCAAGAAATTTACAAATTTGTTCATCCATTCGGTCTTTCTTCAACTTTCCTGGGTATGGGATTGGTGGTTTGTATTCTCTAAGCACTGGTTTTTTTTTTAATCTTTATTGCTATCCTTAACTCCATCATCTTTCTCAACAACTTGTTGTTTCAGCTTCTCTCCAGGCTCGGCTAACACCTTTCCACTTCTCAATGTAACTGCGTTTACTTGCTCTTTTGGGTTGGTTTCAGTGTTACTAGGTAGACTACCTTGTAGTCTCTCTTAAACCAATTTAGCAAGCTGACTCATCTGATTCTGAAGACCCTAAATAGATGCAAGTTTATTCCTCAAAGCTACTTCAGTGTTCTGAAATCTTATTTCTAAAATTGAAATGAATTTAGCCAACATATCTTTAATATTTGGCTTCTTCTTTTGCTAGTGAGGCTGCTGAAAACCAGGAGGGGGTTGTGATCTTTGATTCCTTTGACCACCCTAGGAGAAGTTTGGATGATGTCTCCATCTTGGGTTATAGGTAATGCTATAAGGGTTATTCTGAAGTGTGAAATTAATACCTATAAACTCAACTTGCTCATGCTCCATGTTGGACTTCAAAGGTAAGCATTCCTAACTAATTATACCTACTCCGGTCACGTCACATTGCATCACAAGAGTCACCTGCTTTCCTATACTCAAACCATTTATCCTTCTACCAAGAGCTTCAACCTAACTTGCCAACATAGTAACTGCATATACATCATAAACACCAGTTGCTTTTGTAGGCTTTGCTCTTGTGACTTGCCACTGATAATTATTCAATTTCATCTCCTCAATAAACTCTTGAGTTGTCTTAGGTGTTTTGTTAATTAGTGTTCTCCCAGCTTTTGCACCAATCAGTTGCCTAGTTGAGAGATTTAAATCATTTTAGAATGTCTGAACTTTCAACCATAAAGGTAGACCATGATGACGAAACCTTCTCAAAAATATCTTTAAATCTCTCCCAGGTGTCATAAAATGTCTCAAGCTTCAATTAGGAAATGAAAGAGATATCATTCCTCAACTTGGTTGTCTTGGCTGGTGGAAAATAATATAACAAAAAGTTCTCTATCATTTGAGCCCAAGTAGTGATGGAACCCCGTGGAAGTGAATTCAACCATTTCTTTCCTCTGTTCTTTAAAGAAAATGGGAACAACCTTAGGCGTATGACATCATTAGTAGCACAATTGATCTTAAAAGTATCAGAAATCTCTAAGAAATTTCCTAGATGAGCATTTGGATCTTTATCTTGTAACCTATCAAACTGAACATAATGTTGCACCATTTGAATTGTGTTCGGCTTGATCTCAAAGTTATTTGTAGCAACATTCGGTCTAATGAGACTAGACTCAGCCCCATCAGAGTTGACTTAGCATAGTCATACGTAGTCAATGGAGGACCTACCATTTCTTCAATAATATTTCTTCCTCTTGACTGTCTATGATAGCCTGATGTTGATCTTGTCTTGCTTCTCTAACCTCTTTTCGATTTCAACGAGCAGTTTTTTTATTTTATTATAAAAAATGATTGGTTCCAATGGGTTGCCTCTAGTCATAAACCAAAAGAACCTGTCAAAAACCAAATGAAAGTCAATCAATATCTCAAAAATAAACTAAAAACAAACAAAATAAAATAAAAAGTTGAAAAGTTAGGGGCAAAAATGTAAATTTTGCCATAATGTGATTTTTGGGTTAAAATGAATAATGTGAGTATTAAATGAGTTAAATTTGACATTATAGATCAAGAAAGATGAGGTTCTGACCTAGACCAGGGAAAGAACAAAGTTGTGGACTAAATCGAACTATTAGCCATTTTATATCGAGGTAAGTTCGTATGTTAAAAGTAAGCTTTAGAATAATTGTATTTAAATGCTTTAATATTGCATGAATTGTATGTTTGATATTGTGAATGAGTACAATTCTATGAATGAGTTCGAAGACGAATCGACAAGCAAGAAATCCCGTTTGAACCTTAGGAATAAGGTAGGATACAAGTGACATGTCACTAGGGTTAGTATGTGTTATGTGACTATGTGATTCGGGTGCTGGTCTTGTACGTCCTACCGGTGGCTGAGTATACCGGCATATGTTGTGGATACTTGACAGCTTGTGTGAGCAGCACCGTGTAGCTACGTCTTGACTGACAGCTTGTGTGAGCAGGCCCGTTGATAGCTCGAGTGCGATCAGCTATGTGATATGAGGTTGAGTTAGCATTGGCTACATTTGTGGCACCTAGTGTGCAAGAATCCTGAGTATCCGACAATATTATTCCGAGTGGTTCACGGGTATGTCAAAGATGAAATTATGTGTAAATTCATTTTGACATGGTACAGGTATGTACTTGAAGCTCCTATCTATTAAATGCTTGAAATGATGAATATGAAGTAAGTTCTTTGATGGAATGAGTTATGATTATGAGACCATGGTAATTGTACATTTAATTATGTTATATTATTTGAATGTTATGTGCACGGTAAGGTCGCTTATTTCTTACATACGAGCTTACTAAACTATATAGCTTACTCCCTTTTCCTTTCCCTTGTCTTATAGTGTCACCAAGCTAGCTCGAGTTGCGGAGATCGTCGGAGATCCATACACACTATCAACAATTATTTTGGTATCAATGAATTCAACATTTTGAGTTATGGCATGTATAGGGGACTTGGTCATTTTGTTATGTGTCATAGTTGATTTGGCCAAATGTGTTGGCCTATGTTGATTAGAAGTTCATTTTGTATAAGGCCATTTGAAATTAGCTAATATTGGTATAAGTATATTCATATGATGATGCCTTTCATGAATGCAGAAACTTGCATGATTTGTGTTGGTAAGTTATGTGATGCTTATGTATGATAGATGTTTGCATATGAATGATGTGTTGGTGTCTTGGTTGTAGATGATTAGGTTGTATGTATATGCTTGAATTGGTGCTATGTTATGTTATGTAGGTGTGTGCATTAAAGGGGTGGCAAGTGGCTTGGTAAATAGCCTTCTTTTTGTCCACATGAGTAGACACACGGGCGTGTGTCTAGGCCGTGTGTGACACACGGTCTGCCCCATGGGCATGTAGTTCAGTCGTGTGTCCCTTGCACCTTAATTATTGCAAAACAGAATGTCCATAATTGAGCACACGAGCAGAGACACGGGCGTGTGTCTCGGCCGTGTGTGCTACACGGCCTCAAACACGGGCATGTGCCCCGGCCGTGTGAAGTCTGCACCTATTTTATGAAAAATTATAAAAATTAAATTGACCACACGGCCTAGCACACGGGCGTGTGGCATGACCATGTGACACAAGTCAGAGAGCTCCCTAAATTGAACACGGCCTGTAACACGGGCGTGTCTCAGGGTCACACGGGTATGTCCTTTGAACCACACGGGCATGTGACCCCTGTAACATGAAAAAATTTCTAAGTTTTGTAAAATTTTCTAAAGTTCTTAGTTTAGTCCCAAACCACTTCCAAAGTATGATTTGGGCCTCGTAGGCTCGTATAAGGGACTTTATGATTGAATATGAATGGTTTTAATTTGGACGCAAATTTATGACTCGAAATTTTATGAATGCTTGTGTTATAAGTCTGGTAATGCCTTGAGCCCTGTTCCGGCGTTGAATACGGGTAATGGGTGTTACAAGGAAAATGAATGTATGTGCATGAATTAGATAGCCACTGGGTCGAAGGAATCTGCCAATAAAAGGGGAAATATAAAGTGGGAAAAGACTACTACAAAAGCAGTTGTAAAAGCCAATAGAGCATATGGGTGGTAACCTAGCAGGAATAGTCACGGGAGTTGACGCATTAGCGGTGCTTAGTGTAAAGGCGAACGAAAGTTGGTATAACCAAGGATCATAGATATGGATCCTCTATTAAGGAACGCCGTGGGCATTTTTTAGAAACCTTAAAGGTTAGTGGCTTGTCATGCATATTCCAGTTAGTTCATAAAGAAACGAGAGGTGAGTTAGAACCCATCAACAAAGAAGGATACGTCGAACGACAGAAATGTCTATCAGGACTATACCATTTTAAGGGGAAACCATTAAGGAAGTATCAGCTAAATGGCTAGCTAGGCGGGGATGCCAGATGAGAAAGAAACCATGAACCAATAGGGCCTCTAGTGGTAGTTGACTGATTCTGAAGGCCAAAATGGTCCACAACAAACGAGTATATCACAATTATGAACATGGTACCTCGGACAAGATGGATTACAAAGAAGTAATCAAACTGGTATTTGTTACAAGTGGGACTTAATCCGTTAGAGTGGCTGGAAATCTTCTAGGTAATCCAAAAGGATGGGACGAAAATGAGCCCATTGGGACTAGGGTAATAGTAAGAGTCCTCCATGGACTATTTAAATTGGGAATGATCACTAAAGGAAATATACTCAATGGTCTTTAAGAGGTAGGCTGGAGGGCCGCACTCATAGGGCATGATGGTAGGAGGAAGAAATCCACTTTGAAGATAAGAGGAAGAAAGAATTTAAGTCAAAGAAAGGGTAGAGTCCACAGAGATGGTGAGACATACAGAGAAACTGTCAAGGTTGAACGGATGCTGAGAGTGTAACACCCCTAACCCGAATCTGTCGCCGGAACATGATTACGGAGCATTACAGGAGTTTACAAATCAATCGAACAAAAATTTCAAACATTTCGAAACATATCAGTATTCATATCAAAATCCAATCAAAATCATTCATATTGTCTCATATACGAGCCCTCGAGGCCCAAAATACGTGCTAGAAACAAGTCGGGACTAAATCGAAAACTCAGAGAATTTTTCAGTAAATAGTAAAAATTTTCAATACTGCAGAGGTCACACGGCCATGTGGAGGAGACACGTCATGTCTCAGGCTGTGTGGGCATTCGAAATGGGGACACATGACCGTGTCCTAGCCTGTGTCTGTACCTATATAACTCACTGGCTTGGGTCACACGGACAAGCCACACGTCCGTGTACCAGGCTGTGTACCCTTCGAAGTAACCCCACACGCCCGTGTGCCAGGCTGTGTGTTAGCTGTGTAACAGCCTAACTTGTAACCCTTTGAAAGCTACAGGGAACACACAGCCGTGTCAGCTGGCCGTGTGTCACACATGGTTGAGACACATGCTCGGGTCTCTACCCTTGTGGACGAAAATAGGCCATTTTACAAGCTACTTTTTCTCACCCATATTGACATGTACCTACAACCACAAATGCACATATACACAAGCCATAATAAGGCACGAAATTCATGCATTTTCTAGCCTTATATAAATTGTATGATTACATACAACCAATATGCTCTTAGGCACCTCAAATGACAATATAAAAACATGTATAACTATGTATGATGGCCCCCACAGATCAGAATGGATATACTCCAACGTTCCCTTCGTGTTATGGATTCCTCTGGTGAATCGAACTCTCTTTTGCTTCCCAAAAACGCAGTGCTCACAGAACTTCGCTTTGCAAATTCCTTGCCCATCAAGAAGTCCTCTTTGCTCAATTCTCGCCATGCCATTCTCACTCATATGCCCTAGGCGCATATGCCAAAGTTTAGTAATATCATCATCCGACAAGGAAGAGGAAGCGACAATTGCATCACCAATAACATGAGAGAACCTCGCAAAACATATAACTTGGCAGTCTTTCTCTGCCCTTTCATCACAACGAGGGAACCTTTGGAAATCTTCAAAATCCCACTTTCAGCTGTGTATTTGTACCCTTTTGAATCAAGAGTACTTAACGAAATTAAATTTCTCTTCAATTCTGGAACATGTCGTACGTCACTAAGTGTTCTGACAACTCCGTCAAACATCTTAACTTTAATTGTTCCAACACCTGCGATTTTACACGAAGCATTATTTCCCATCAAAACAACACCTTCAGACATTGTTTCGTAAGTTGTAAACCAATCCCGATTGGGACTCATGTGGAAGGTGCAGCCTGAATCAAGTATCCACTCCTTGCTCACTTTAGAATTGTTGACAGAAGCGACTAGAAGTTCACCATCGCTGTAGTCTTCTACAACATCAGCTTCACCAAAATTTTCTAGTTGTTTTCCCTTTTGATTCGCAACCTCCCTTTTAATCTTGTTCTGTAGTTTATAGCACTCAGATTTAATGTGCCTTTTCTTCTTGCAGAAGTTAAGAGTTTTACCTCTATTTGAAGACTTTGATCTACCCTTAGATTTACCGTGAGGATTCTGTTCCTGTGTCCTTCCATGATCATCATCAGCATTCCGATCTTGTCTCCCACGAACAATGAGACCCTCTCCCTGAGAGTCAGGTTTAACCACAAGATGCTTCATCTTATCATACGAGGTCAATGAATCATAAACCTCATCAACTGTGAGAGACTCACAGCTATATAAAATCGTGTCTCTGAAGGTTGAATAAGACGGGGGCAACGAACAAAGTAGAATCAACCCTAGATCTTCCTTATCATACTGAACTTCCATGGCCTCCAAGTTTGAGAGAATTTCTTTAAACACTGTTAAGTGTTCGTGCACAGACGCACCTTCCTCCAAACGATGAGCATAAAGACGTTGTTTCATATGCAATTTACTGGTTAGAGTTTTCGACATACATATTTGTTCTAGCCTCTTCCATAATGTAGCGGCGGTCTTCTCCTTCATCACATCCTGCAAAATTTCGTTAGACAAATGCAGATGTAACTGTGTTAACGCCTTTCGATCCTTGCGCTTCTTCTCTTCCTCCGTCAATGTCGAAGGCATTTTATCTACCTCTAGCAGGACTTCCTCTAAATCCATCTGTGCAAGAACTGCCTACATCTTTATCTGCCACAACGCAAATCTGGTGTTGCGATCCAATAGCGGAATTTCATACTTCAAAGACGCCATTATCGTGATCGAGATGAAAAACTAGGAAGCTCTGATACCAATTTGTGAAAAATATAAATGTCGGTAATGACAATATATATCGCAAAGAAAAAAAAAATAAAGAACACATAGATTTTACGTGGAAACCCTTTCGGGAAAAAACCACGGGCAGAGGAGAAGAAAAATTCACTATGTCGAATTCGAACCCCATTACAAGAGGAATAGACTATGTCTATTTATAGGCTTGTAAAACCTAATTCTAATCAAATTAAAAATATATTATGCTAATAAATGCTAAATATATTATACTCATAAATACTAAATCTTCTAGAAAGAAGATATATTTTGTTTAGCTTGACTTGCAAGCAATATCTTAGAATTTGGGTCACACAACTCTAACAAGTTGAAACACCCCAAACCCGGCCCATAAGCCCCGACCGGATCTGGTATGCTTCTTAAGAAAAATTCGTTTTGTCGTTTTGTAAAATGATGTGATTTTGTGGTAAAGAATAGATTTGAAGTACGAACTTGTTAAAAATCGTTTTGAAATTTAAATTTGTTTATATATATAATCATCAAAATCTATGTTTTTAATAAAAATTATTTTATCAAAAGAAGATCCAAATTTATGAATTATTAATATTTTGAAAAACCATAAGTATTTAGATGTCAAAACATTTTCATACGATTATCGAAATATTTAATTGTTTAGTTGAAATTGATCGTAGCAGAATATAAATTAAAACGTAAAAGTAACATAGCTAATGGCGACCTTATTACAAAAACATATCCCAAATTAAATCCCAAAATATATAAGAAGACGTAGTAAGTTTAATATAAAGGAAAACCCAATTTACTGAGTTGAGCAATGGCCACCACGTAGTCCTTGCTGACCCGGTCCAAATCATTTAGTATCACCTGAAAAGATATCCCACTGAAGGGTGAGTCAACAGACTCAATGTGTAACAATATACTAAAAGTCCAATCGATCATAGTAATAAAGCCCATAATATAGCAAATCGATAATAAATGATTAAATCACATATACATATAAATGAAATGCAATCCCGAACCCAACTTAGATATCCATCCGCTACACACCACCCGTACCTACCAATCACACCGTGGGGATTACTAAATCGACCCTCCATCCGCTACACACCATCGAAGGCAGTTGCTGCAGTCAACATGCACATCGCCCTTATAATCGTGGCATAGCCACCAGATAATTGTGACAGAGTCACCGGATTCATACTATCGTGACCGAAGTCACCGGATTCATAATATCGTGACCAAAGTCACCAGATAATGTGGTAAAAACCACCGGAACACTTCCCCTTTCAATATTACCCATATGTCCATGCAATAACATATTATTTCAATACCATGCCATATATCCCCGAAATCATATCGGAATCATATACATTTCATATTTATGCTTATAGCATTATTAACGATGCAGATATCATTTCTTGTACATTACCCCAAAATCATAACCAAATATCAGATATGTCTCATATCAAAAATTTATACAAAATGTTAAGGAATAACGTACCTGAATTCAATTCACTGTACCATTAAATGATACCCGAAGCCATAATCATTTATATTTCTTTATAAACACATTTTCATCAATAATACTATTAATCTATTAGAATTTTAGTGTAAGCTACACACCTTGTAAACACGGAGATTGATAGAATACTTAAGATTTCCGACTCTTGCCTACAACGTCGACAGTACCTACATAACACTTATATGAGAAATCGATTATCACTAAAAAGATATGGCCTTTGGCCAAATTTCATTATCTCCTTACCTTGGATTATTCAAATCCCGAATGATCCCCCCCTAAACGTTGGCTACAAAGAAACCCCGAACTTTCCTTCAAGTTTCGGCCAAAGATAATAAAAGGAATTAGAGTTTCGCTTTTCAATCATTAGAAAAAGAAAGGGATAAAGAAATTAGTCTAGAAGAGGTTCTTACCAAAAAGTAAAGACCAAAATGCAAATGGTCTCTAAACTCCAAAAAAAAAAAATTCGGCAAGATGAAATAGAAAAATAGATTCAAATGAAAATGATGATAGGTTTTTGGTGCTTAGAAGCAATCGGTTTCAATGGTGTCAATGGAGTGAAATTTTCGGTTTTAGAAGAGAATGGAAAAGAAAAAGAAAAGGAGAAATGATCAAAGAGAATAAATGGGTTTCGGTTATGGAAGAAATTGAATAAAGAAAAAGTTGTTGGTAATGGTCAAGTAAGAAAGGATGAAAGAAAAATGCCTTCAAAAGTGGTAATATTTTGGTACCAAAAAGAGAGAAAAGCTTGAGAGAAAAAAAAAGAAAAAGAGTACCAATTTGGTCAAAATATGATAGCCAAAACAAAACAAAGTTTTCACCTATTGCAAATGACAATTTCGGCTAAGAAGAAAAATTTGGAGAAAAGGGAAAAGATGCACAAATTGTTAAGATTTTGGCCAACTAACACCCCCTAATCCCATACAACATTCGGCCAACTCACAAGCCAACACAATCCCCCTTTTTCCTCCTCATTTCTTCCCTATCATCTCCTTAATCACTATCACAATTAAACCAAACCCCTTAGCCCTTATGCCATCTAGGTTCATGGTCAAATGACCATGGAAAAACTTCCAAAACATCACCCACTCTTCAAGCCTTTTGTCCCCTAAACATTCCATAACAACTTGATTCCTTACCTTAACTACTAAATTTCCTTTTTCCTTTGGTCTACTATCCAAAAATAAAAGAAGAATCCATCCATACTAGATAAAGCTTGACCGACACTATAGGAAAGAGAACAAAAATTAAAATTCCTTCCAATTGCTAGCTAAGGGATTCGAACCTCTACCCTCATGCATTCACCCATGCGCCATCACCACTTTACTAATTGACTTGTCTTGTGATTAAACCTCAAATTAATTCTCTTAAGGCCAAACTTGCTTAGCTCCCTTCTAAAACTAAAAATCTAATATTTTTCTAAGGCATTCTCCTATATTCTAAAATTCTAGAAGTCCCTAAAACTCATACAAAGAGCACACAACAAAACAATACACACATTCAAGCGAAAAATTTCATAACCCCTAAATCCTGGATATTACAATTCTACCCTCCTTAAAAAAATTTCGACCTCGAAATTACCCGACAAGAATAAGTGAGGGTATTTGTTGTCGATAGCTTCCTCCGGCTCCCACGAAGCTTCTTCCGATCCATGGTTACGCCATAACACTTTGACGAGAGGAACCGATTTCCTCCGTAACACTTTCACATCCCGAGCTAGAATTTGAATCGGTTCCTCCTCATAGGACAAATCGATCGTAGTTCTACCTCCTCAATCGGCACTACATGAGATGGATCCGACCTGTAACGACGTAACATCGAAACATGAAACACATCATGCATTTGCTTCAACTCCGAAGGTAACTCTAATCGATATGCCTTTGGTCCAACCCGCTTCAAAACCCGATAAGGTCCTATAAACACGGGCTTAACTTTCCTTTGCGACCAAATCTCATCACCTTTTTCCAAGGCGACACCTTTAGGAACACTTGGTCTCCCACAATCTATTTCCTTTCGCTTCAAATCTCTGCACGACTTTTGCCTATCGATGCCTCCTTCAACCGAGCCCGAATTACCTTAACCTTTTCTTCGGATTCAGCCACAATCTCTGGACCCAAAACCTGACGTTCCCCTAATTCTGTCCAACACGTAGGAGTGCGACACTTCCGTCCATATAGTGCCTCATACGGTGCCATCCGAATACTGGCTTGATAACTGTTGTTGTATGCAAACTCGCTAAAGGTAAAACTCTTCCCAGCTTCCTCTCGAAATCTATCACACATCCCCTTAACATGTCCTCTAAAACTTGGATTACTCGCTCGATCGACCGCCGATCGGTGTGGATGAAATGCCGTACTAAAGTCTAATCTGGTGCCCAAAGCCTGATGTAATGCTTTCCAAAATCGAGACGTAAACCTTGGATCCCTATCCGAAATAATCGACACCGGCATTCCATGCAATCTTACAATCTCTGCCACATACAACTTCGCCAATTTCTGCAAAGAGTAATCAACTCGCACAGGTATGAAATGTGCAGACTTCGTCAATCGATCCACTATCACCCACACCGAGTCTTTCTTGGTAGGCGTAATGGGAAGTCCACTAACAAAGTCCATGGTGATACGCTCCCACTTCCATTGCGGAATCTTTATCGGCTGAAGCAATCCCGATGGAACTTGGTGTTCAGCCTTAACTTGCTGACACGTTAAGCACTTCCCCACAAATTGCGTAACTTCCCGCTTAAGACCAGGCAACCAAAATTGATCCCGAAGTTCCCTATACAACTTACTACCTCCCAGATGCATCGCATAAGGACCACTATGCGATTCCTGAAGAATTCTCCGCCTAAGCTCTTCATCCTCCGGCATACAGATCTTACCCTTGAAACACAAAACTCCATCGCTGTTAACACCATAATCTTCCAACTCTCCATTTTGCACTTGCCGTAGCTTAACACTTAAATAATCATCTACCAACTGTCTTTCTTTCACTTGACTCAACCACATCGGCTTTACTTGTAATTCCGCCAACAAACTTCCGTCGTCAAAAAGACTAAGATGTGCGAACATCGCTCTTAGATCCGACACCACTTTCCGACTTAGAGCATCTGCCACTACATTCGCCATGCCCGGGTGATACTCTATAGAGCAATCATAGTCTTTTAACAACTCCACCCATCTTCGCTGTCTCAGATTCAACACCTTCTCGAGTCACAGATATATAAGACTCTTGTGGTCCGTGTAGATTACTGATTTTTCTCCATACAAATAATGCCTCCACACCTTAAGAGCAAAGACTACATTTGCTAACTCCAAGTCATGCGTCGGGTAGTTAACCTCGTGAGGCCTCAATTGCCGAGACGCATACGCAACCACCTTTCCGTCTTGCATCAAAACACATCCCAATCCAATGTGAGACGCATCACAATACACCACAAAGTCCTTCCCTGCCTCAGTGAATCAAAACCGAGCTTGGTCAAAACCCTCTTAAGCTTCTCAAAGCTCTCTTTCGCTTATCCGCCCACACGAAAGGTATCTCTTTTCTCAACAACTTCGTCAAAGGTGCCGCTATCGAGGAGAATCCTTCGACGAACCTTCTGTAGCAACCCGCTAATCCCAAGAAACTGCAAACCTCAGCTACAGACTTAGGTGGTTTCCAATCTATCACCGCCTCAATTTTCCGAGGATCCACCCTTATCCCTTCCGCAGACACCACATGGCCTAAAAACGCAACTTCTTTCAGCCAAAATTCGCACTTGCTGAATTTGGCATAAAGCTTCTTCTCCCTCAACACTTGCAACACTATTCGAAGATGCTCATCATGCTGTAACTCAGACTTGGAATACACAAGAATGTCGTCTATGAACACAACAACAAACTGATCCAAGTAGGGTTGAAAAACCCGATTCATCATATCCATGAACGCAGCTGGGGCATTAGTCAATCCGAACGGCATTACCAAAAATTCATAATGCCCATATCTTGTTCGGAAAGCTGTCTTGTGGATATCCGCTTCCTTCACCTTAAGCTGATGATACCCCGACCTTAAATCTATCTTTGAGAATACCGTAGCTCCCTTAAACTGATCAAACAAGTCGTCTATCCTTGGCAAATGATACTTGTTCTTGATGGTCAGCTTATTCAACTATCGGTAATCTATGCACATACGCATAGTCCCGTCCTTCTTCTTCACGAACAAGACCGGTGCTCCCCATGGTGACACACTAGGTCGGATAAACCCACGATCAAGCAACTCTTGAATTTGAGCCTTAAGCTCAACCAACTCCTTTGGTGCCATTCTATACGGAGCGATAGATACTGTGGCGCTGTTGTGCAACAAGTCAATCCCAAATTCCACTTCACGATCCGGAGGCAATCACCGAAGTTCTTCCGGAAAGATATCCACGAATTCTCTCACAGTCCTGACCTCTCCAACAGTTGCCTCCTTAGCCTCCAAGGCACTGACCAACATAAGAAAAGCCAAACAACCTTTCCTAACCATCTTTTCTGCCTCAAGAGCAGATACTACATTTGATAAGTAGTTCCGTCTCTCGCCCAACACCACAACTTCCTTATCGTCCATAGACCTTAGTGACATCCGCTTAGCAGCACAATCCACATTCGCACGATACTTCACTAGCCAATCCATGCCTAGAATCAAGTCAAATTCTCCAAATGGCAACTCCATTAAATTAACCGGAAACTGCGTCCCTTGAACTTCTAAAGGCACTTCCTTAAAGAGCTTATCTACTACTACAGTCTATCCTAAAGGACTAAGTACAGTCATCTTCCTAGGTACAGTCTCAGAGTTCACATGCAGAGTTCCAGATACCTCACTAGCAATGTAAGAATGAGTCGACCCTATATCTATCAAAGCAATAAAGGGCAACCCAAAAATAAGAAACGTACCCGTGATAACATCAGGTGCATCACCATCTTCCCTCCGACGAACCGCATACACCAAACCTGGCTGTCTAGCCTCAGTGCTACCACTGCCTCTGCCCGGAGTCCCGCGACCTCTACCAGAACCATTACCTCGCCACTCGAACCACGACCCCTCATCATCGGCCGCCCACCTGCCACTGATTAAAACTGACGACCATCTTTGAACGATTCCTCTCTGTATCCAATGGACAATCCCTAATCATATGATCATTGGACCCACACTTGAAACATCCTCCTGTCTTCTTCCAACATTCTCCCGGGTGCATCTTTCCACATTGAGCACAAGTACGGTATTGTCCTCCCGAAGCAACTTGCGACCTCGCGCCCATCAACTCTAGGTTTCTTTTGAAAATTCCCGGATGACCCTGAAGACCTATAGCTCCTCTTATTCTTATTCTGACCTCGATCTCTGTTCTGTCTCTCGGTCCGCTTAACTTCTTCAGCTATCCGTGCTCTATCCACTAAAATTGCAAAATCTCTCTCACGATGCGGTGCAATCAACACTCGCAGCTCATCTCGCAACCCATCCTCAAATCTGACACACCGCTCATAATCAGAAGCTACAATCCCTCTGGCATATCGGCTTAACCGCAAAAACTCCGCTTCATACTCAGCTATCGACTTATTTCCTTGTACCAGATTCAGGAACGCCTTTCTCTGAGAATCAATGTAACTAGCTCCGACATATTTCCCTTCAAACTTAATCTTAAAATACCCCCAATCCACACGATCCACAGGAATACTCTCTTTGACAGTGAGCCACCACTGGTACGCCTCGTCACGAAGCAATGAAACAGCGCCTTTCAGCTTTTCCTCAGCAGTGCAGTCCAAATCGTCCATGATCCTCTCGACTGTTTCTAACCAATACTCCGCTACATTCGGAGCTACCCCAGATACTCCCCTAAAAACCTCGACTCCATTAGATCTAAGTCTCTCAGCCACTGACTTTCGTGCTCTATTACCCATACTAGCTCCTGCTACTCGTTCTAAGACTCGTAGCATAGCCTGCGATACAGCGTCATCTCCTCCAGTTTGCTCATGAAATTCCGCTCCAACAGCTGGTGGCGGTGCCTCATTTTCAGAACCCTGACCAGATCTAACTGGTTCCGACATAGCCATTCTGCCTCTACCGCGTCCACGACGACCACGTCCCCTAGAACTCATATCTACTTAATGCCTTATCTGTTTTTACGAAAATTTTATGCATTAGAGTCTTTTCACTTTCTTGTTTAAAGAAAATTTTATGCAACAGAGTTTTAATCAGTGGTTTTCCCCATATAAGTACACATATACCTAGGGTCCATGTCTCTAAAGTATAGTTTCCTTAGGCTTATCAACATACTGAAATCGATTTATCAACAAAAGAACTTACCAGGTGGACTTGGGTCGAGAACTCGGGTGCCATGCTTCTATAAAAACCTTTTTTTTTGACCAAAAATTTTCAAAATCAATCATTTGAGCCAAATTTTGAAAATGTTGTGGACTTCAAAACCCAAGGCCGAGTATTTAAAACTGGGCTCTGATACCAAGTTGAAACACCCCAAACCTGGCCCATAAGCCCCGACCGGATCTGGTATGCTTCTTAAGAAAAATTCATTTTGTCGTTTTGTAAAATGATGTGATTTTGTGGTAAAGAATAGATTTGAAGTACGAACTTGTTAAAAATCGTTTTGAAATTTAAATTTGTTTATATATATATAATCATCAAAATCTATGTTTTTAATAAAAATTATTTTATCAAAAGAAGATCCAAATTTATGAATTATTAATATTTTGAAAAACCATAAGTATTTAGATGTCAAAACATTTTCATACGATTATCGAAATATTTAATTGTTTAGTTGAAATTGATCGTAGCAGAATATAAATTAAAACGTAAAAGTAACATAGCTAATGGCGACCTTATTACAAAAACATATCCCAAATTAAATCCCAAAATATATAAGAAGACGTAGTAAGTTTAATATAAAGGAAAACCAATTTATCGAGTTGAGCAATGGCCACCACGTAGTCCTTGCTGACCCGGTCCAAATCATTGAGTATCACCTGAAAAGATATCCCACTGAAGGGTGAGTCAACAGACTCAATGTGTAACAATATACTAAAAGTCCAATCGATCATAGTAATAAAGCCCATAATATAGCAAATCGATAATAAATGATTAAATCACATATACATATAAATGAAATGCAATCCCGAACCCAACTTAGATATCCATCCGCCACACACCACCCGTACCTACCAATCACACCGTGGGGATTACTAAATCGACCCTCCATCCGCTACACACCATCGAAGGCGATTCTTTGCAGTCAACATGCACATCGCCCTTATAATCGTGGCATAGCCACGTGATAATTGTGACAGAGTCACCGGATTCATAATATCGTGACCAAAGTCATCGGATAATGTGGTAAAAACCACCGGAACACTTCCCCTTTCAATATTACCCATATGTCCATGCAATAACATATTATTTCAATACCATGCCATATATCCCCGAAATCATATCGGAATCATATACATTTCATATTTATGCTTATAGCATTATTAACGATGCAGATATCATTCCTTGTACATTACCCCAAAATCATAACCAAATATCGGATATGTCTCATATCAAAAATTTATACAAAATGTTAAGGAATAACGTACCTGAATTCAATTCACTGTACCATTAAATGATACCCGAAGCCATAATCATTTATATTTCTTTATAAACACATTTTCATCAATAATACTATTAATCTATTAGAATTTTAGTGTAAGCTACACACCTTGTAAACACGGAGATTGATAGAATACTTAAGATTTCCCACTCTTGCCTACAGCGTCGACAGTACCTACATAACACTTATATGAGAAATCGATTATCACTAAAAAGATATGGCCTTTGGCCGAATTTCATTATCTCCTTACCTTGGATTATTCAAATCCCGAATGATCCCCCCTAAACGTTGGCTACAAAGAAACCCCGAACTTTCCTTCAAGTTTCGGCCAAAGATAATAAAAGGAATTAGAGTTTCGCTTTTCAATCGTTAGAAAAAGAAAGGGATAAAGAAATTAGTCTAGAAGAGGTTCTTACCGAAAAGTAAAGACCAAAATGCAAATGGTCTCTAAACTCCAAAAAAAATAAAATTCGGCAAGATGAAATAGAAAAATAGATTCAAATGAAAAAGATGATAGGTTTTTGGTGCTTAGAAGCAATCGGTTTCAATGGTGTCAATGGAGTGAAATTTTCGGTTTTAGAAGAGAATGGAAAAGAAAAAGAAAAGGAGAAATGATCAAAGAGAATAAATGGGTTTCGGTTATGGAAGAAATTGAATAAAGAAAAAGTTGTTGGTAATGGTCAAGTAAGAAAGGATGAAAGAAAAATGCCTTCAAAAGTGGTAATATTTTGGTACCAAAAAGAGAGAAAAGCTTGAGAGAAAAAAAAAAGAAAAAGAGTACAAATTTGGTCAAAATATGATAGCCAAAACAAAACAAAGTTTTCACCTATTGCAAATGACAATTTCGGCTAAGAAGAAAAATTTGGAGAAAAGGGAAAAGATGCACAAATTGTTAAGATTTTGGCCAACTAACACCCCCTAATCCCATACAACATTCGGCCAACTCACAAGCCAACACAATCCCCCTTTTTCCTCCTCATTTCTTCCCTATCATCTCCTTAATCACTATCACAATTAAACCAACCCCCCTTAGCCCTTATGCCGTCTAGGTTCATGGTCAAATGACCATGTAAAAACTTCCAAAACATCACCCACTCTTCAAGCCTTTTGTCCCCTAAACATTCCATAACAACTTGATTCCTTACCTTAACTACTAACTTTCCTTTTTCCTTTGGTCTACTATCCAAAAATAAAAGAAGAATCCATCCATACTAGATAAAGCTTGACCGACACTATAGGAAAGAGAACAAAAATTAAAATTCCTTCCAATTGCTAGCTAAGGGATTCGAACCTCTACCCTCATGCATTCACCCATGCGCCATCACCACTTTACTAATTGACTTGTCTTGTGATTAAACCTCAAATTAATTCTCTTAAGGCCAAACTTGCTTAGCTCCCCTTCTAAAACTAAAAATCTAATATTTTTCTAAGGCATTCTCCTATATTCTAAAATTCTCGAAGTCCCTAAAACTCATACAAAGAGCACACAACAAAACAATACACACATTCAAGCGAAAAATTTCATAACCCCTAAATCCTGGATATTACACAATTGCAAGGTTCCAAAATGTCTCCTCGGAGGATTTGGGCAACTTCGTTCTCTACATCATTGGGGAAACTTTCATTCCAAGGCTTGGAACTTTCCCCCTGCTCAAAACCATTCTCCAAGTCCGACTCCTTGTCACCCTGCACCTCTTTATCCATAAGAAGGTACTTGAATACTTTTCAGAGCATGACAGTTCCAGAAACTACCATCCAATTGGGAAAGCCCAAGTAGAGATTGACGCATGCCCCACTATGACATAACATGCATCGTTCCATCATTGATATCTATTCCCAAGATAAAATAGTCAGCCCACACAATTAATGTCCCATACATCCCTTCTATCTCTTCTAGAAGCGTCCCCTATACACTTAAAAGGAAAACACTGCTTCAGTTCTTAAAATCCATTTGCCAAAAATGACAGGTATGCATTCAAACCATTCGTTGCAAAGGGCGAGTTCGCACACAAGCTATCCACAAAAAATGATTGGTTATCAATTTACTAGATTTTGAAAACAAGAGGTCTACATAAGGGAAAAAATAGAAGGCACGACAAAAGCTGAAGACTACCACTTGTTAATCACTGGAACATTATTTTCAATTAGCAACACTTTGGAAGCGAAAAGAGAATGCATAAGCATACAGCACAGCGCAACGATATAACAAGGAGAAAATAACATTTTAGTAGATGATGACCATAAGGACTAAAATTATAAGGCCCTAGCAATAGTATATTTTTATTTATTTACATGGAATTCTCCTCCCTACCCCCGTCGGAGTACCCTCACGAGGTACACCAGACAATCTAGACTCCCCACTCGTTTAATATATTCCCTTCCCATCCTCTTCTAAACTCTCTAGGTAAGATCTTGATCTCCTAGTTGTTGGAAAAAATCTTGTTTAGAAATGGTTTTCTGTCACAGTGGAAAATTAAAAATTTTAAAACCGAGTTGGCCTGTGATATTTATAGTAATAAACTTTTCTTGAAAAGCACATGTGCTTTGTGCGACAAGAAGGATCATTTACGTTCCACCACAGACTTATATTTGACTTAAGTTTGACATTTTTTACCGTGGTACTTGTATTTTTTTTTTTGTTTAATGTGGTACATGTATTTGACAAAAAATATATATTTTGGCATATGAAGATAACAATGTTAAATTTTGAGTGCTTAATTTAATTTTTAGAGTTGATTTGATGAAACTTTATAATTAGCTAAAAATAATAGTAATTAACTTTCATCAAATTAACCTTAAAACCCAAATAAAATCACATCGATATATTCGAAAATAGAAAACTCAAAAGAAATTGTAAAAGTTAAGGTGATGTTTGATAAACTAAAAATTAAGTGTTGAATTTGAATTATAAAAACAAACGTTAATCAATTTGATTGTTAACGGATCCTGGTGTGGTTGGCGAGAGCAATGAAAAGATGACACATGGCATACCACGAGGATAAGTATGTTAACAAGGCAAGCCAAATGAGTATATATTTTAAAAAAGTAAAAATCCTAAAATGAAATTGTACAAAATGAGGTTCAAGTGCATTTGCATGTGAAACTCTATTTATCTAAATTCACTCTGAACTGATTATTATACAAAAATTATTAAAAAAATATTTTAAAAAAATAATAGTGTCGATATCCTATTTTTTATTTTTCAAAACGTGTGGAGTTATTTTATTTTTTTAAAAAAACTGTAATAGGCCAATTTAGCCCGAGCCCAAACAAAAAAAATAATAAACCCAAAATAATAAAAAAAAAGTCCAAGTCTAGTCCAAAATATATCATTTGGCCCGATCGGAATGGCCCATTACTTGAAAAGATTGAAGGTCCATCTACAAGCTTGACGTATATGGAAACACAATCTTCAAGGATATGCAATCTTAGATATGATATGCAATCCTAGAAGATATGATATGCAATCTTAGATATGATATGCAAATCTTAGATATGATATGCAATCCTAGAAGATATGGTATGCAATCTTAGAAGATATGATTTTTTAATCTTAGAGATTTAATTTGTAGATACCTTTTAATATTAGCCGTTGATGTAATTGATCTGTACCGTTGGATTTGGGGAGGCTTAACTATAAATAGAGGCATCTCCCTTCATTGTAAAATACTTGAATTTTGAGTAATAAAAAATTCTTGAGAGCATTCACTCAAATTTCTCTTTCTTTCACGTTCTTATTTTCTGTGGCTTGTTCCTATTTTGTTCTTTGCTCATCTTCGTTTCTTTTTGAGTTGCTTCTGTTCGAGTTAGATTTTGGTGGAAGAATTTCGTTGAGTCCACATATTGTGGGAGTTAGATTGACTTATGCGTTTTTTAACTTTTTTATTTATTTATCCATTGAATTGCTTAATCATTATTTATTCATTTATTTTAATTATTTTAAACTTGTTTTTCTTTTTTGCTTTTCCCTATTTACGTTAAATTGTTTTATCATATATATTATTATTTTGATTTGTTATATATTATCTATATATTATATATTATTTAACTTTAATCATATTATGTATTATTTGAAAATTTGTATGTTTTACATCATCTAAATTGTTTTATTATTAAAGCAAAATTTTCCATATATTGTTTATTTAGAATATGTATATTATCTATTTTTAAATGGTATATTATATACTTATTATAAGTTATCTCTTATACATTTTTATTCAAAGTTTTTATATTATTTATTTAAAATATATATATTTATTTTATTATGTATATATTAACTATTTTAGATTTTGCCATATCGTTTTTTTATTTCATTTTTCTAAAAATTGTTATAATATTCATTAATTGTTTTGAGTATATTATTTACCTTATATTAGTATTATTTTTATTTGAATTTAATCTTGTGAATAATTTTTTTTTCTTAATTTTTTCATAGATTCTTTTAAAATTGCTATTATCTACTCTATATTTTTTATTTTGATTGTTCATTTTTAAAAAAAAAAATTGAATCCATTATCTTTGTTTACCTTAACATTATTATTGCTTGTCATTCTTTTACTTAATTGTTTATGTTAGTGCTAATTGTTAATATAATCTGTAACTTTAATAAATTGCACTTTTTTGTAATAACTTAATGTTACTTTTTTCAAATCTTTGTTTAAATATATCTATCTTCTTTAATTACCACATTTTATCCAAAAGTTTTTCTTAAATAAGGCAATGTTTTGTGTTTAGAAATTCGGGAAATAGTGCCCTAACGTGCTGGGTTTCGATTTTTCGTTTGACTTTTTGTAAATCATGAGATGATTTTGGTTACGATGGTTTAAAACATCATGTCCTAACGTGCTGGATGTGATGTTTGTATTCTTTCGGAACAAAGGAATCTCAAGTTCCAACTCAAATTGTTCAAGTTTTTAAAGAAATCATGTTTTCAAATCTTTTCAAATTTTTGACATTAGGACAATAACTAATCAATCCGGTACCAATTTTGGGCGTTACGAGGGTGCTAATCCCTCCTCGTACGTAACCGACTCCCGAACCCGTTTTCTTGAATTTCGTAGGTCAAAATCAATGTTTTGAAATAAAATATTTTATAAGGTGATCCAATCACACCTAAGCAAAAAGGGATTAGTGGCGACTCCCGTTTTCGTTTTTTAAAGTCGATCCCTGTTTTTTCAAAAAAAATGGTTTCGACAGCTTGGCGACTCCACTGGGGACACCAAGAAAGTCAAGCCGTAAAATTGATTTTTTTCTGTCCTTTGTCGGAAAATTGAAAATTCGATTTGAAAATTTGATTTGAAAATTACGATCCTTTTGTTACATTTGTTTGTGTCATTGCATATGATTGTTATTTTCTTGCGCACATTGCATTGTATGACCGTTGTGGTCGCACCTTTAAGTGGGAGTGAGAAACTATGCCTTCGTAAGGTTTTAACCTCTGCATGGGCTAGTGGATTGCTTCCAGGATACATCTGTACCTATGTCTTCGTGAGGTTTTCACTTCCGCATGGCCATAGGGAAATGTATTCCCCTGAACTGAACTAGATCTGTATGAGCCTATAATGGGTGAAGATTGAGGAATCTGCTGGTTCAGGTACCTTTTCTTTAGAACTAAACCGCATATAGTGAACCCTAAGAGCCCACCTTAGGTAGAACTATGCCAAACCCTAGTGGTCACCCATATAGGTGCCCTATTTTGTTATTTATTTCTCTTGTGCTAACGTGTTCTTTATTTTTTTGTTTTGATTGCATTGCATTCACATCATAGAAAAGAGGTGTTGATTCAAATTCGATTGCTAAATAGAAGAGTTGGTCATGAGAAAATGGATTTCTTGATAAAGTGGATTATAATACGGTCGTCCGAATATGGTCCAAGTAAACACAACGAGAGAAGACTGATAGTCCGTGAAGGAATACAAGACTTTATTGCCCAAGGATTCAAGCTGATGAAGACTATTCGAGAGCCGTCACGTCTCGATTTTCTAACAAGCATTGCGAGGATAAGTGAGTAATGAGTCGCGGCCCAAGCAAAAAGGAGCTAGTGGAGGCATCTATTAGAAGTTTGCAAGATTTGACCTTTGTGAAGAAGGGGATTGATGTTTTTGCTTGGAATATGAGGGCAAGGCCGCATATGTAATCCGTTTTATGTAAAGAAATTTGATTTCTAGAAAAGTTGTTCTAATGGAATTGAATTCAGAATCAACGCCTCTCTTTCTTTTGCATTCATTCCATGCATCTGCATTACATTGCATCATTTGCATTAGACTTTTACAAAAGGACCCTAATTAGTTGAATTTATTTCAAAAAAAGAGAGAAAGTTAATCTGGAAACTAAACATCGTTACGGTACTCGCGCTAAGACGAAAGATATGGATCAAAGACTTGAACAGTTCCAAAGAGACATGCAAGACCAGCTGCAAGAGCAGTTGGCAAAGATCCAACAAGATATGAGGGAACAAATGATGGAAGCCCAAAGGAATATGGTGGCTCAAATGACTCAGCTACTGAATGGGGCAATGGACAAGGGAAAAGGCCCCATGACTAATGCTGGAGAAGATAATGAGGACTATCCTCTGGGTTTTACCCCACCGCATCCACAAACATGACCTGAAGCATATCCTCGAGGGCCATCTATTACAATTAGGCCTCAACAAGGTCAAGCTGATACTGGGGTGCCCATGAATTTCTAAGTTGGCTCAGAATCTAACCCAGGAGATAACCCTGCTAATCCTGTTATCCCTGATTTAGATATAGTAGAGAGGGAAGGGACGAGAATTGAATTACCAAGGCAGTTAGAGGACCGTTGTAGATGGTTAGAAGAAAAGTTCAAGGCCTTGGAAAACGCTGATAATCACCATGGAATTTATGTTAAAGACTTGAGCTTGGTTCCAGATTTGGTGCTTCCTCACAAGTTCAAAATGCCAGAATTTGAGAAGTACAATGGGACTAGCTGTCCTGAAGCCCATATTACCATGTTCTGTAGACGGATGACTGGGTATGTTAATAATGATCAACTGTTGATCCATTGTTTCCAAGATAGCTTGGTGGGGCCAGCGTCCAGGTGGTACAACCAATTGAGCCGTGCTAGGATTAATTCTTGGAGAGACCTAGCACAAGCATTTATGAAAAAATACAATCATGTGACAGACATGACGCCTGACAGAATCACCTTGCAAAACATGGAGAAGAAATCAAATGAAAGCTTCAGGCAGTATGCACAAAGATGGAGGGAAGTTGCCATGCAAGTTCAGCCACCGCTCCTAGAAAAGGAAACTACAATGCTTTTTATCAATACCTTAAAAGCCCCATTCATTACTCACATGATAGGAAGTACCACAAAGAGCTTTGCAGATATAGTAATGGCGGGAGAAATGATTTAAAATGCCATAAGGGGTGGCAAGATAGAAACAGGGGAAAACACCAAAAGGTCAGCTCCAAGGAAAAATGAGAACGGGGTGAATAATACGAGTACATATAACAAAAGGTACTCGAAGTCAAGTACTGTCAGTCAACCAAAAGTAACCACTAGCTATCAAGGCTCTTCAAGGCAGGAATCCAATTTGAGGCCAAATATAGAAAAGCTCCAGTTCACACCCATCCCGATGACATATAAGGAGCTGTATCAGAATATTTTTGATGTGTATGTGGTGTCTCCGTCCTACTCAAAACCCATTCAACCTCCGTTCCAGAATGGTATAATAAGAATGCCCAATGCGAGTACCACGCGGGAATAACGGGTCACTCAATTGAAAACTGTACTACGCTTAAAAAATTGGTCGAAAGGTTCATTAAAATGGGAATTGTGAAGTTCGACGTTTCATCATAACCTGATCTTTGACGAGGCAGTAAATGCGTTATTGAAGGAGGAGACAAGAAAGTTGCGACTCCTTGAAGAAGTCAAAATCGAAGAAGGAACCGGGAACGAAGTTTCCAAGCCCTTGCATACTTGGGAGTGTTTTGAATAATGGGACTGTGGAAGAGATCCCTGTATTTTTAGAGCTAATCTAGAGTAATATTCAAAACACGTTTGTTGCCATAAGCCTAGAGGCAATAAGAGCCCTTTTGTGAAATAGGCTTGTGTCTGGAATTTTTATTTCAATAAAATGCATCTTTTTGAGCAAATATTCTTTTATTTTTTTCCATTTCATACTGTACAAACAATTGTTTTTAGTTTTTTTTCTTTTGTTTGTTCTTTGGACTGTCTTTCAAGTATTCTTTCATTCTTGATTCATGACCATAGAAATAATCATTCTTTGAATCATTTATTCTTTGGAATCTTCCTTCGAACCTACAATAGGTCTCCGGATATCAATGATGTGAGCAACGTCAGTATCGACCTGCAGTCTCCTTTCGAGTAAGATATGTGTCTAGAGGGATCTCAGGACTTTGAAGATGACAGAGATTGTAACCTATCTTCTGATTTGTTAAGAATGGTAGAACAAGATGAAAAACAGACCCTACTCTTCAAACGGTCAGTGGATATTATGAGCCTAGAAAAGAGGTGAAGATTGTAGCCTAGCGAGACATCATTAAGTTATTTTCAAGAATTCAAAGATGTTTTCGCACGATCATATCAGGACATGCCTGGGCTACTAAGACGCGGGTTAAACATGAGGATCGGGCACTGTTGGTCTACCATGGAAGGAGATTGCATCAGTTATACCGCAAATACTGAATTGAAGAAGACGAGATTTATGTGACTCCTCCATTTTCTTCACAGACTTTACTATATGTAAGGCATGGATGTTATGGGGCCGATCTCGTCAAAAGCTTCTAGTTGACATCAAATTATCTTTGTGGTCATCGATTACTTCACTAAGAGGGTGAATGTTGCTTCATATGCCAATATTGCAAAGACGACAGTCATCAAATTTAATAAAAAAAGAAGAAAGGATCAGGTGCCGGCAAAGAATGCCAGAAAGGATCATGTTTAATAATGCATAATTGTACAATGCCAAAGTTTACAATTTTTTCAAAGATCAGGCAGCATATCACAGTGCAGCAAAGGTTGCCAAAAGAAAAAATATAAAGAAAAAAAAAACAAAAAACAAAACAAGGATTGTAGGAAAGATGACTAAGACTTGTAAAGATTGGCATAAAGAAGTTACCATTTATCCTCTATGTTTATCGAACGTTGGCCAGGACCTTTACCGGGGCAGCATCTTACCCATTGGTTTATGGAATGGAAGCGTTTTTGCCAATTGAACCTAATCGAAGAAACGGTTAAAAGTTATCCATCACGGTCAGATGATGCAAGCTTACGACAAAGAGGTTCATCCTAGAGAATTCCACGAGGGAACCTGATGTTGAAAAAGATCTTTCTTATACAAAAGGATTTCAGAGGAAAGCTGTAACACCCCCAAACCCGGCCCACAAGTCTCGTCCGGATCTGGTTATGTCACTGCAGAATGACGGTTAAAAATCTTTATCTTTAGAGTAAAATTTGAAAATTTTGTTAACTTTCGGGAAGTAAGTCCATTAAAATTATTAAATAATATAAGCTTGGTTTGCATTAAAACTTTATTATAATTTATTATAATATAAATCCTTTGTAAAAATATTTCTAAATACGATATAACCTTTATCAACTATAAATAGAGTACTTTAATCAAAAGTGGCCCTTATTACATCAAATAAATTAAACCAAGTACTTCAAATTAAAATGCTTGAAATAAAAATATTCAAAACGTCTACTTCTGCATGAAAATCTGCTTCTGCATGGCCACCTTGGTATCCACTCCAACCCGGTCCATTAATCACGACTCACCTGCGATGTTTAATAAGTTGGGTGAGTCATACAGACTCAGTGTGTAATTAAACCACTGATATCCACCCACATGTTAGCCACAAATCAACCCAATTATAAAATGCATAAATATAATCATTTAAACATTACCACCATCTGGGCTTGGCCCACAATCAAATCATGTCAAATACTGGGCTAGGCCCTTTTCCCATCAATCCACTGATTACTGGGCTTGGCCCATTTCCACGTATGTTCATAACGAAACCATGCAATCATGATACCCAACCCAATCCTAAGGTCCATCCGCTACACACCCCCTTATCCAATTTACCACACACCGAGGACTATCGAGTCACCCTCTCCTTTTCCCTCCAAAAAGGCAACCAATGCCATCCACGATGTAGCGTATAGCTAACATCAAACCACGATGGAGCACACAACAATCCATCAAGCCACGATATGGCATAAAGCCCATATCAATCAAGGTAACCACGCGAACCAAATCGCAAAGATCCACAACGACCTCGGTCGGGCGCCAATCCACGATGTAGCACAAAGCTGACATCAACCACGTACTCGAAGTACACCCTGTCCTTCTTTCATACACCCACCCATGCACATGTAACACAATATAATGCGGAGATGATGCATGTGCATGCTATTCACAAATATAGGCATACTCACATATTAAAAATCAATTATCACATATTAGCCAATTTACTACTAACCTGGTCATCATCATACCCCCTTCAAGGGTATCATTCTCACATTTACTGCACTTGTTAGCAACATATAAAACAGGCAAATATCACGCAAATCCCGGAAACAATGGCTAACTACACACCTTATTACTTGGAGTTCTAGACTCTCGATCCTCGACGCTATCGTTTAGTGAGACTACGGCTATTTGCCTAACGCTTTACATTCTTTGGCCCACACCTGGTGGCTAATCCCGAGCTCCGAGAGACGGCTCTTTTGTTAAACCGGGACAGGGGACTTTCCCTTGCTCACCTTGACCGGTATTCGCATCCATAACGATATCTAATCAAAACTTGGTTAATACAGATCTCAAACAAATAATCATAAACTACTCATCCTTACGATGTGAGTCTTGAAATCAAAGCTCCTTAATCATCGCTAAAACTCCTTCCAACCGACTTGGTTTCCTACCAAATCCCGAGTCAAGCGATGGTTCACCTTGATGAGTCTAAACCCGAGAGATTCCCCTTTTTAGCTCCTTGAGTGCTGGCTACAACGACACAAAACAAAGCATCACCTTGGCCCTTAGAGACATTCGGCCATACCAAAACTAAGGCCAACCATTCGGTTTTGGCCACTAAAACAAGGAAATCATAAATCGATTGCTAAGGGCAGAACATACTTACCACTCTTGCTTAAGATTCGCCAACCACACTAGGACACCAAGGAGATTTTGGCTTCAAGCAACAAAGAAACACCTAACACTTTCTGGCTTTAAACCAAGTCACGAGAACGAAAATAGGTGAATGCTATAGTGGTTTGGCTATGGCTTCCACAGAATAATAGAAAAGAGGAAGTGTTTCCCTTGACTTGGTTTTGCAAGAGGCTAAGGGAAGAATTAGAAATAATTTGGCAAACAACAAAAGAAAGGAACAGGAAAGGGTGCTTATTCAATGAAGAATTGGCACTACCCTCTTCTATTTATAGAATTCGGCCACCCCCCTTGAAGACTCCAAGATTCGGCCAACACCTTCCTAGCCACTAATTCAATTCCATTTGAATTAAACAAATCCCCCCATTATCCTATCACATCCTATCTCTAATTTAAACTAATTAAAAAAAACTATAATTATCTAAAATAATAAAACAACAAATCATTATCCCACCGAATAAAACAAAGCTCATCCTAATCTTCTAATTTAATCTACATGCCGTCCACCTTCAATTTGCTGCCCAAAATAAATAAATAAATAACAAAAAAAAACTAAAACTCCAATTGCCATTCTCCAGGTTCGAACCTGGGACCAACTGCCGCACGCCTAACCCCCAACGCCCAGGCCACTCGGCCATCTTGATTTTTATGCCATAAAGCCCCCACATTTATTTTTAACCCCTTCCTACTTCAGCCCATCACCAAACAACAAAGAAATAAAACTCCAAAATGCCGCTCCAGGCCCTCGAAACCGCGACCTCTCTCCCCTCCAGCGCCTAAGTAGCGCCCAAGAGCCACTTTGCCAATTGGGCTTTCATGTCCATCAACTTGGACATTTATTTTTAAGGCCTACTTAGCCCAGTCCCTTGACGCAAAAATAAAACAACATTGCTGCCCCAGCAGCTCGAACCCTTGAGCTCTTAGGCGCCTCCTTCCCAAGACCTTAAGTAGAGCCTCTATGCCACTTTGCCACATCCTTTCTTGTGTCCTAAACTCCAGAAAAATATTTTAAGGCCTTCCTGCCCCATTTCCCATTTTTACACTAAAAATCCAAAATTTTCCAAAGCCCTTCCTTTCTCATCCAAGCATTCTTAAACCTCTAAAACACATCCAAAAACACCCAAAAACCTTCCAACACTGGAATTATACCCAAATTGCATAGCCCCTAAATCAGGGTGTTACAATTCTACCCTCCTTAAAAATAATTTCGTCCTCGAAATTACTTACTACCATGCAATCCTAACTCCCTACTCTACGCCTCCTTTGCAAGACTGATTTCAATTCATCATACTTCCCAAACGTAGTCTCTAATTTCTCACTCAAGATCCAAATCATACAGGAAAGAATTACTTACAAACAAGGAGAACAATTAAAGAGTATTCCAAAACAAAGGAGCTTACCCGATATCACATCCTTGGTTGATTTTGACTAGAACCACGACCCTTCGTTGCTCGAGGACAATTCTTAACTAAATGTGCCTTAGATCCGCACCGAAAAAATTCTTTACTATTTCCCCAACACTCTCCTATGTGAGGTCTTCCACATCGAACACAAGAACGATTCCGATCCACTGGGGCAAGTGCACGCACAGGATTCTCGATCCTTGGTCTTTTCTGGACATTACCAAACGATGCTGACGGTCCAATATTTCTCTTATCCTCGTTCCTATTCTTCTCTCGGTTTTCTCTTATAGTCTTTTTAACCTCTTCAGCAATCCGAGCTTTCTCCACTAGCACCGCGAAGTCTCTCTCCCTCTGCGGAGCAATCAGCATTCGAAGTTCATCTCGCAATTCGTCCTCAAACCAGACGCACCTCTCATAATCAGTGGCCACAATTCCCTTAGCATACTGGCTTAACCGCACAAATTCCGCTTCGTACTCAGCTATCGACTTACTTCCTTGCACTAGATTTAGAAACGCTTTCCTTTGCGAGTCCAAATAACTGGCTCCTACGTACTTTCCTTCAAACTTAACCTTAAAGAAATCCCAATCCGGTCGATCTGCGGTACACCTTGTTTTGGTGAGCCACCAACGATAAGCTTCGTCGCGAAGTAATGAAACAACACCCTTCAGCTTTTCTTCGTTGGTACAGTCCAAATCGTCCATGATTCTCTCGACTGCTTCTAGCCAATACTCTGCTACGTTCGGAGCTACTCCAGATACTCCTCTAAAGATCTCGGCTCCGTTCGATCTAAGCCTCTCGGACACTGACTTCCGAGTTCCATTTCCCCCACTAGCTCTTGCCACTTGCTGTAGCACTCGTAGCATGGCTTGCGACACTGCGTCATCTTCACCTATCTGATCTTGTTCCTCTGCGCCCACTGCTGGTGGCGGCACTTCACTTTCTGACCCATGGCCAGACCCTATCGGTTCCGATGCTGCCATTCTACCTCTACTGCGTCCCCTAGAACTCATCTCTATCGTCGCGATTTAATCTGATTAACAAGTTTTATGTATTAGAAATTTTGTTTCACTTGTTTATCCGCGAACAAATCTTATGAAAAGAATTTCTAGAGGTAGTTCTTTCGATCACACAAATTTTTAGTTCAAGTTCCCTATTCTACTTCAGAATATCACGTTCATCCATAAGGACACATCCATTCATCAACAAAACCACATTCCTTCCTCATTACAGGCACATTCAGTGGTATCCACCACACACATTCACTATCCAGACATCTCTGCCTGTTTCTACCCCAGGGGTATTTTTGGTAATTTTGTAAATCGAGGAAACATCTTCCAAAATCAGATTTAGAGTTTACAAACCAAAGGGGTAAATTTTGGAAATTTTAAAACTAAGGGTTTTAAAACAGTGAGGCAAATCCCTTTCGGGTTTTAATAATTGGTTTAGCCTATGAACAAGTCCTCTTGGTTAAGGTGAACCGTAGCTACGCACTGTAGGATTCCAGCGAAGAGGAGGTGAGTCACGAGGATCGCTTAAGTACCAGGCTCTTTAGGATCCACTCCTAGACATGCGCACAATGGTTGCCACACCTTAACTCGGCGACTTAATGCTGTGTTTGTTTAGTAACCTTAAGTCTTATGCATGTGTTTGAGTAGACTAGCCCTAGGGTTCAACAGATCCTAGTTCACTAATCTACGAGCCCAACTAAGCCCATAACAGTTCATATATCAAATTACTTCACAAGTCTGAAGTACTTACCTGGTGGACTCGGGCCGGAGGTACAGGTGCCATGCCAGAAAAACCTGAAAAAAATTTCTTAAAAGCCCATATTTTTAAAAAGCCCATTTGAAAATGTTTTTGGGCCCAAAACCCTCAAAGCCGAGTTTTGAACCGGGCTCTGATACCAAACTGTAACACCCCCAAACCCGGCCCACAAGTCTCGTCCGGATCTGGTTATGTCACTGTAGAATGACGGTTAAAAATCTTTATCTTTAGAGTAAAATTTGAAAATTTTGTTAACTTTCGGGAAGTAAGTCCATTAAAATTATTAAATAATATAAGCTTGGTTTGCATTAAAACTTTATTATAATTTATTATAATATAAATCCTTTGTAAAAATATTTCTAAATACGATATAACCTTTATCAACTATAAATAGAGTACTTTAATCAAAAGTGGCCCTTATTACATCAAATAAATTAAACCAAGTACTTCAAATTAAAATGCTTGAAATAAAAATATTCAAAACGTCTACTTCTGCATGAAAATCTGCTTCTGCATGGCCACCTTGGTATCCACTCCAACCCGGTCCATTAATCACGACTCACTGCGATGTTTAATAAGTTGGGTGAGTCATCTGATTTCGATGTGTAATTAAACCACCGATATCCACCCACATGTTAGCCACAAATCAACCCAATTATAAAATGCATAAATATAATCATTTAAACATTACCACCATCTGGGCTTGGCCCACAATCAAATCATGTCAAATACTGGGCTAGGCCCTTTTCCCATCAATCCACTGATTACTGGGCTTGGCCCATTTCCACGTATGTTCATAACGAAACCATGCAATCATGATACCCAACCCAATCCTAAGGTCCATCCGCTACACACCCCCTTATCCAGCCTACCACACACCAGGGGACTATCGAGTCACCCTCTCCTTTTACCTCCAAAAAGGCAACCAATGCCATCCACGATGTAGCGTATAGCTAACATCAAACCACGATGGAGCACACAGCAATCCATCAAGCCACGATATGGCATAAAGCCCATATCAATCAAGGTAACCACGCGAACCAAATCGCAAAGATCCACAACGCGACCTCAGTCAGCGCCAATCCACGATGTAGCACAAAGCTGACATCAACCACGTACTCGAAGTACACCCTGTCCTTCTTTCATAAACCCACCCATGCACATGTAACACAATATAATGCGGAGATGATGCATGTGCATGCTATTCACAAATATAGGCATACTCACATATTAAAAATCAATTATCACATATTAGCCAATTTACTACTAACCTGGTCATCATCATACCCCCTTCAAGGGTATCATTCTCACATTTACTGCACTTGTTAGCAACATATAAAACAGGCAAATATCACGCAAATCCCGGAAACAATGGCTAACTACACACCTTATTACTTGGAGTTCTAGACTCTCGATCCTCGACGCTATCGTTTAGTGAGACTACGGCTATTTACCTAACGCTTTCTGTTGCTGGCCCACACCCTGGTGGCCAATCCCGAACTGTCGAGACGGCTCTTTTCTTAAACTTCGGGACAGGGACTTTCCCTTGCTCACCTTGACTGGTATTCGCATCCATAACGATATCTAATCAAAACTTGGTTAATACAGATCTCAAACGAATAATCATAAACTACTCATCCTTACCGACAGAGTCTTGAAATCCCGAAAGCTCCTTAATCACTGCTAAAACTCCTTCCAACCGACTTGGTTTCCTACCAAATCCCGAGTCAAGCGATGGTTCACCTTGATGAGTCTAAACCCGAGAGATTCCCCTTTTTAGCTCCTTGGTGCTGGCTACAACGACACAAAACAAAGCATCACCTTGGCCCTTAGAGACATTCGGCCATACCAAAACTAAGGCCAACCATTCGGTTTTGGCCACTAAAACAAGGAATTCATAAATCGATTGCTAAGGCGAACATACTTACCACTCTTGCTTAAGATTCGGCCAACCACACTAGGACACCAAGGGAGATTTCGGCTTCAAGCAACAAAGAAACACCTAACACTTTCGGCTTTAAACCAAGTCACGAGAACGAAAATAGGTGAATGCTATAGTGGTTCGGCTATGGCTTCCACAGAATAATAGAAAAAGAGGAAGTGTTTCCCTTGACTTGGTTTTGCAAGAGGCTAAGGGAAGAATTAGAAATAATTTGGCAAACAACAAAAGAAAGGGCAGGGGAAGGGTGCTTATTCAATGAAGAATTAAGCACTACCCTCTTCTATTTATAGAATTGGCCACCCCCTTGAAGACTCCAAGATTCGCCAACACCTTCCTAGCCACTAATTCAATTCCATTTGAATTAAACAAATCCCCATTATCCTATCACATCCTATCTCTAATTTAAACTAATTAAAAAAACTATAATTATCTAAAATAATAAAACAACAAATCATTATCCCCAAGAATAAAACAAAGCTCATCCTAATCTTCTAATTTAATCTACATGCCGTCCACCTTCAATTTGCTGCCCAAAATAAATAAATAAATAACAAAAAAACTAAAACTCCAATTGCCATTCTCCGAGTTCGAACACAGGACCAACCGCCGCACGCCCTAACCCCAACGCCTGTGCCACTCGGCCATCTTGATTTTTATGCCATAAAGCCCCACATTTATTTTAACCCCTTCATACTTTAGCCCATCACCAAACAACAAAGAAATAAAACTCCAAAATGCCGCTCTGTGCCCTCGAAACCGCGACCTCTCTCCCCTCCAGGCGCCTAAGTAGCGCCCAAGAGCCACTTTGCCAATTGGACTTTCATGTCCATCAACTTGGACATTTATTTTTAAGGCCTACTTAGCCCGGTCCTTGACGCAAAAATAAAACAACATTGTTGCCCAAAGACTCGAACCCTTGAGCTCTTAGGCGCCTCCTTCCCAAGACCTTAAGTAGAGCCTCTATGCCACTTTGCCACATCCTTTCTTGTGTCCTAAACTCCAAAAAAATATTTTAAGGCCTTCCTGCCCCATTTCCCATTTTTACACTAAAAATCCAAAATTTTCCAAAGCCCTTCCTTTCTCATCCAAGCATTCTTAAACCTCTAAAACACATCCAAAAACACCCAAAAACCTTCCAACACTGGAATTATACCCAAATTGCATAGCCCCTAAATCAGGGTGTTACAAAAGCAGATGCCAAACTAGGAAGGACCTTATGTAGTAAAAAGGGTCTGTTCTAGAGGAGCATTCATATTGACCGAGACGGATGGTGAAGACTTGCCCAATTCGGCGAATTCAGGTTCAGTCAAGAAGTATTTTACCTAAAAGGGGAAAGGCCAAGGTGAAAACCCGCAAAGGGCGCATTGAGATCAAATTCAAAAAAAAAAAAGGAGAGGCCAAGGCGAAAACCCGCAAAGGGCGCTTTGAGACCAAAGGGGTTTTGAGCCGAAAACCCAAAAAGCGCGGCTCAAATTTTGATCAAAGATAGGGCATGTGGTAGTCTTTCTATGCTTGAATTAACAATGAGGAAGTATGCTACGTCTTGGGGCATTGTCAAAGTACTCCGGATCCTCTAAACACGTATTGAGCTCAAAATGGTCCTCAAGAAGTTTGTACAGAGAAGCTCAGGCTGTGATATCTGGGGCACCTAGCTTCTATCTTACCCATTTTGAATTTACTATCTTTGATTACTTTATTCTTTTCAAGATACACCCCAATCAATCTTCTTTTATGGCCTTGGCTATCTTTGATTACTTTATTCTTTTCAAGATACACCCCAATCAATTTTCTTTTATTGCCTTGGTTATCTTTGATTAACTTATTTGTTTCGAGCTATGCTCTTGATTAATTTCTTTCTCGTCCATTGTTGTGATCTTTTTCAAGCATTTTATATTGAAATAACGATTAATGGACTAATAATACTTTTATAAAAGGAGTTTCGCATATTACTCTGGAAGTTTCTAAACAATACAAGAATCAGAAACAGGACTATTTTTTAGAACTCACCAAGCCTAAGGGTTGGAAATATTGAAAGATGATTATCTCTTTGGATTTTTATTGGTTGAACAAAAAAACAAGACATTTTGTCCGTGATACCTTATCGACAAATAACGAGCAATGTCAACCCAAGTGTAAAAGTGGATCATTTCTGGGAAAAGAAAAATGATACTCTGAATTCATGTAAATTTCAGGCATATACATCTGGTCATTACACCTAGGGAATGGGGTCATTACACCAAATGTTATTCCCCTAAAGTTGCAGAGGGAGGTACAAACTTTATGTCCCAAGGTTCAAGTGGAGTGGACTCAGAATTACCATGGGGCAAATTATTTGAGCAGAATATGATTGATACTTCGAGAGGAACGAGGATGAAGAACAAATGAGTGATGACACCTTAAGTAGGAATCATGCTCATAACATTTTTGCATTCATATATCATAGCGCGTCTAATTAGGAGCATTTGATTCATTTCGATCAGGGCATCCTAATCATTCGGCATAAGCATATACCCATTCTACAGGTCATGTCCTCTATAGGACAATGTAGTAAGGTAGATTGACGCTTTCAGCCTAACCTCCCTGAAGTTGCAGTGGAGCAAACTAAGATAGCAGATCTGGCCTTCCTGAGGTTGCAGTGAAGCAGATCGAAGACATCAGCCTTGTCTTCCTAAGTTTGCAGTGGAGCAGGCTAAAAGATAGCGAGATCCCCGCCTTCCCGAGGTTGCGGTGAAGTGGATCGAAAGCATCGGCCCGCATCCCCGAGTTTGCGAGAGAAGCATCAAGACAAGCAGCGAGATCTTGTCTTTTTGAGGTTGCGATGAAGCGATCGAAGATACCACCGCCTTCCGAGTTTGCGTGGAGCGGCATCAAGACAATGAGATCTTATCTTCCCGAAGTTGCGGGAAGTAGATCGAAGATATTAGCTCGCCTCCTCGAAGTTGCAAAGAGAGCGCATCAAGACAACAGATCTTATCTTCCTGAAGTTACAGGAAGCAGATTGAAGATATTAGCCTGCCTCCCTGAAGTTGCAACGGAGTAGACTGATGACATCAGATCTTATCTTCCTGAAGTTGCAGGAAGCAGATCGAAGATATTAGCTTGCCTCCCTGAGTTTGCAGTGGAGCAGACTGAAAACAATAGATATTATCTTCCTGAAGTTGCAGGAAGCAAATTGAAGATATTAGCCTGCCTCCCTAAAGTTGCAAATGAGCGCATCGATGATGTGCAGATCTTATCTTCCTGAAGTTGCAGGAAGCAGATCGAAGATATTAGCTTGCCTCCCTGAGTTTGCAGCGGAGCAGACTTAAAATAGCAGATCTTGTCTTCCTGAATATTGCAGTGAAGCAAGATCAAAGATACTAGTCTCACTTTCCGTAAGTTACAGTAGGATGGATTAAATCTACAAGAGTAGGTCTTATCTCCCTGAAGTTGCAGTAGAATAAGATTAAAGCTACAGATTCAATCTCCTTGAAGTTGCAGTTGGGTTAGAGACTACTGGAAGAAGATGAGGATCAAGAATTTAAGGCTCGGCAAGACCGGGCAAAATTGGTCCTTTTATAGTCTTTGCTCCATTCTCGTTACATGACAATGAGCAAAGAGGGGCAGCTGTAATAGGCCAATTTAGCCCGAGCCCATACAAAAAAAATAATAAACCCAAAATAATAAAACAAAGTCCAAGGCCAGTCCAAAATATATCATTTGGCCCGATCGGAATGGCCCATTACTTGAAAAGATTGAAGGTCCATCTACAAGCTTGACGTATATGGAAACACAATCTTCAAGTATATGCAATCTTAGATATGATATGCAAATCTTAGATATGATATGCAATCCTAGAAGATATGATATGCAAATCTTAGATATGATATGCAATCCTAGAAGATATGGTATGCAATCTTAGAAGATATGATTTTGTAATCTTAGAGATTTAATTTGTAGATACCTTTTAATCTTAGCCGTTGATGTAATTGATCATGCATCGTTGGATTTGGGGAGGCTCAACTATAAATAGAGGCCTCTCCCTTCATTGTAAAGGACTTGAATTTTGAGTAATAAAAAATTCTTGAGAGCATTCACTCAAATTTCTCTCTCTTTTACGTTCTTATTTTATGTGGCTTGTTCCTATTTTGTTCTTCGGTCATCTTTGTTTCTTTTTGAGTTGCTTCCGTTCGAGTTATATTTTGGTGGAGGAATTTCGTTGAGTCCATATATTGCGGGAGTTAGGTTGACTTATGCGTTTTTTTAATTTTTTATTTATTTATCCATTTAATTGCTTAATCATTATTTATTCATTTATTTTAATTATTTTAAACTTTTTTTTCTTTTTTGCTTTTCCCTATTTACGTTAAATTGTTTTATCATATATATTATTATTTTTATTTGTTATATATTATCTATATATTAAATATTATTTAACTTTAATCATATTATGTATTATTTGAAAATTTGTATGTTGTACATCATCTAAATTGTTTTATTATTAAGGCAAAATTTTTCATATATTGTTTATTTAAAATATGTATATTATCTATTTTTAAATGGTATATTATGTACTTATTATAAGTTATCCCTTATACATTTTTATTCAAAGTTTTTATATTATTTATTTAAAATATATATATTTATTTTATTATGTATATATTAACTATTTTAGATTTTTCCATATCTTTTTTTTATTTCATTTTTCTAAAAATTGTTATAATATTCATTAATTGTTTTGAGTATATTATTTACCTTATATTATTATTTTTTTATTTGAATTTAATCTTGTGAATAAAATTTTTTTCCTTAATTTTTTCATAGATTCTTTTAAAATTGCTATTATCTACTCTATATTTTTTATTTTGATTGTTCATTTTTTTTTTTAAAATTTTGAATCCATTATCTTTGTTTACATTAACATTATTATTATTGCTTGTCATTCTTTTACTTAATTGTTTATGTTAGTGCTAATTGTTAATATAATCTGTAACTTTAATAAATTGCACTTTTTTGTCATAACTTAATGTTACTTTTTTCAAATCTTTGTTTAAATATATCTATCTTCTTTAATTACCACATTTTATCCAAAAGTTTTTCTTAAATAAGGCAATGTTTTGTGTTTAGAAATTCAGGAAATAGTGCCCTAACGTGCTGGGTTTCGATTTTTCGTTTGACTAAATAACTAAATATCCTTTTAATGAATTTTGTAAATCATGAGATGATTTTTGTTACGAGGGTTTAAAACATCATGTCGTACGTAACGTCTTTGGATGTGATGTTTGTATTCTTTGGAACAAAGGAATCTCAAGTTCCAACTCAAATTGTTCAAGTTTTTAAAGAAATCATGTTTTCAAATCTTTTGAATTTTCGACATTAGGACAATAACTAATCAATCCGGTACCAATTTTGGGCGTTACGAGGGTGCTAATCCTTCCTAAATGACGTGAATCGACTCCCAAACCCGTTTTCTTGAATTTCAGAGGCCAAAATCAATGTTTTGAAATAAAACATTTTATAAGGTGATTCAATCACACCTAAGCAAAAAGGGATTGGTGGCGACTCCCGTTTTCGTTTTTTTAAAGTCGATCCCTGTTTTTTCAAAAAAAAAAGGTTTCGAAAAAAACTTATTAGTTCGCAAGCATTACAAAACCCATATACATATATATTATATAAAACAAGATCCATATATGCATATACATTATATATATAATCAAGAAACACACATATATATTATATATATATAACAAAACCCACACATATGTATTATATATATATATAATATAACCTATATGTATTACATATATACACATACCTTACATTAGCTCACTTTTAATATTATGCTCTTACACACACGCAATAATTAAATACACAATTCACACACAATTATCACGTTAAGTAAATGGTTTATAGCTACAACCTGCCTATTTTATTCCTATAACTACATACTCGTTTTAAATTCATGCATTTGATTCATTAAAATCACACATTAAAATCACACAACATGCATACCCTACACTAAAACAAAATTACAATGGTTTGAACCAAGAGAAATCAAGGTTCACATATTAATTAAGCAAGGGTTTTGAATAAGTTACCTTACCCTACGTACTGGAGTTTAAATGCAGTATATCACGCCACTCACCTTAGCAACCATTGCTTCAACTACCATGCTGAAGTAAGCTTTAATTTTCCCTTGTCCATGCTTGTGGAGGCTCTCAAATGAATTGGTACTTTTCATACACATCAAACACATTACCAAGACATTACTAATAGCAACAAACACCATTAAATCATTCCAAAATCATAGATCAAATCCACTTAACCTCTATATCAAAAACTTAATTAGTTTTGTCGAAATAGGTGTTTAACCACACAAATATCACTTATAAGCTTAGATTTCAACTTCATACATCCTAAATATCATCTAATTATATATTAAAACCATCAATTTAATCCAATTTCACCGATCTAATTTTTTCGAAAAATGAAGCTTATGTGAACTTTTAAAAGGGGGAAAAACATTCAATTTGCTTAAATTCCTTAAGGATTTGTTAAATTAAGATCAAATACATTTTAATTAGATCAAAATGAGTTAGAAATCACTTTAAAACCAAAGCATATCCAATAAACATGAGATCCGCCATTTTCAAGCCAAAAATCAACTCATTTTACCGAAATATGAGGTTTCCTCACTCGATTTTTGTTCCTAAACCTTAATTAAGTTTCTAAACATTCTATTTAACCTATTATTACAAATATAAACATTTAATTTTATCTAATCTCACGAAATTAAAATTTCCAAAAAATTAAGCTTGTAGGAACACATAAAAGGGGGAACACGAAATTTATTAAAATTGGATACCGATCTATCAAATTGAGATCAAATACCTTATATATAGTTAAAAATAGATTAGAAATCAATCAAAAATAGTAGGTTTAATCATTATTTTAGATTTCACCATTATTGAACCAAAATTTGATTAAAAAGCTTTAAATCTTAAAAACTTTCAACACACTCAATTAAATTTCGAATTAGAAAAACAACAACCTTAATCTACTAACAATAAGTCATGACATTGCCTCAATTTGAAGAAAACAACAAGTTCTAGAACTAATTCAAAGTTGAATGTGAGAAGAATAACGACGAAATTGATGAGTATTTAATGATTTTTCTTTAAAATTGGGACGATGGCATCGATTTGAGATTTACGTGTAAGACCATGTCTGGGACATCGACATCATATATGATTTCGTGTCAGACCCTGTCTAGGATAGAGGCATCGATATTTAATTACATGTAAGACCACGTCTGGGACGTTGACGTTGTATGAGCTTTACGAGATATCTGAGTATCCTTATTTATTCCGAACAGTTCAACGGGCATTCTGAGAAATGAATGAGTATATGAATGTGCATCCAAATTCCGGCACGTATGTATGTATATGAAATTTTGCAATGAAAGGTATGTATGAATATGATCATTTGATATGTGAGCTATATTACATGATATGTGATTATGAGCAAGTGAACATGATCAATTGAGATATAAGAGAAATATGACTTGTGATTGTGTTATGTCAAGAACCATATGTATGAAATGGTTTATAATTATTCTATGTGATAAGTTTATTTGTATATGGCTTACTAAGCTTTTGAAAGCTTACTTTGTGTGTGTTTGCATTAATTTATAGATTATCAAATCTACTGGAAGCTCGGGGATCGTCGAGGATCATCACTACACTATCGAACTATATTTTGGTACCTTTTGAAAATGTACATATTGAAGTATGGCATGTATAGGCTAGAGAATTTTAATTATGTTTTGAAATGTGTAAATATAGCCATGTGATATGGCTTGATAATAGATGAGACTTGGATTAATTTTGGTATATGTTTTGCTATGTGAAGATGGTGTATGTGATGGGCTATATTGGTCTTGTTTGAATGGTCATTATGGTATATGCTCTAGTGAAATAGAAATAGTATGTTTCATACTTGATTTGGTAGTTGATATGGTGAATATATTGCATGTTTGAAATGGTTTGAAATGAGATGTGAATCATATGCTTTTAGTATGGAATTGTATATAGAAATGAATGAAGATATTGTAACATGAATTGTGCATGTTTAGGTAAAATTTTGACCATTAATTGGGTATGAGTTGAGTATAAAGTGATGCTTATAGGAATGACCCAAAATGGGTGGAAATTTGGCCTAGCAAATGACCTATAATTTTCCACACGGTTGAGCACACGAGCGTGTGTCTCGACAGTGTCTTTCAATGCTCCAATTCGAAGCAAGTCAGACTTGCACACAGACCAGACACACGGGCGTGTGACAGGCCGTGTGATTCAAGTCAGTTTGCTATATGGGCAAGAACCACGGTCGTGTGCCAGACCGTGTAACCCAAGTCAGTGTTGCACACGGGCTGAGACATGGTCCAAGGCACGGCCGTGTGAGGCACACGGCCAAGCCACACGGGCGTGTGCCCTGTTTTAAAAGCAAAATTTTTTAAGTTTCGCAAAGTTCCCGTATGAGATCAGTTTAGTCCCGAACCTTCTCTAAAGCATGTTAAAGGTCTCGTAGACCTTCTAAAGGGACTCTATGTGTATATTTTCGCTATGGAATGATTGTGAATGTTTGATATCAGTGAAATGTTTGTGATATGTTCCGATATGTCCAGTAATACCTCTTAACCCTCGTCCGGCGATGGATACGGGTTAGGGGTGTTACAATGACCATAAGAACTAAAATTATAAGGCCCTAGCAACAGTATATTTTTATTTACATGGAATTCTCCTCCCTACCCCAATCGGAGTACCCTCACGAGGTACATCAGACAATCTAGACTCCCCACTCGTTTAATATATTCCCTTCCCATCCTCTTCTAAACTCTCTAGGTAAGATCTTGACCTCCTAGTTGTTGGAAAAAAATCTTGTTTAAAAATGGTTTTCTGTCACAGTGGAAAATTAAAATTTTTAAAACCGAGTTGGGCTGTGATATTTATAGTAATAAACTTTTCCTAAAAAGGACATGTGCTTTGTGCGACGAGAAGGATCATTTACATTCCACCACAGACTTATATTTGACTTAAGTTTGACATTTTTTACCATGGTACTTGTATTTTTTTTTGTTTAATGTGGTACATGTATTTGACAAAAAAATATATATTTTGGCATCTGAAGATAACAATGTTAAAATTTGAGTGCTTAATTTAATTTTTAGAGTTGGTTTGATGAAACTTTATAATTAGCTAAAAATAATAACAATTAACTTTCATCAAATTAACCCTAAAACCCAAATAAAATCACATCGATATATTCGAAAATAGAAAACTCAAAAGAAATTGTAAAAGTTAAGGTGATGTTTGATAAACTAAAAATTAAGTGTTGAATTTGAATTATAAAAACAAACGTTAATCAATTTGATTGTTAACGGATCCTGGTGTAGTTAGCGAGAGCAATGAAAAGATGACACATGGCATACCACGAGGATAAGTATGTTATAAAGGCAAGCCAAATGAGTATATATTTCTAAAAAGTAAAAATCCTAAAATGAAATTGTACAAAATGAGGTTCAAGTGCATTTGCATGTGAAACTCTATTTATCTAAATTCACTCTGAATTGATTATTATAAAAAAATTATTAAAAAAATTATTTAAAAAAAAATAATAGTGTCAACATCCTATTTTTTATTTTTCAAAACGTGTGAAGTTATTTTATTTTAAAAAAAAAACTTATTAGTTCGCAAGCATTACAAAACCCATATACATATATATTATATAAAACAAGATCTATATATGCATATACATTATATATATAATCAAGAACCACACATATATATTATATATGTTAGAATTAAATGACCCGAATCCTTATTTAAATAAAATACAATGGTAAAATAAAATAAAAGAAGAATCCCTATAGAACTACACTTCTTTTATTTTATTTTAAATAAGGTTTTTTAAACTTTATTAAACTCCATCTATTGGATATTGATTAGAATAAGGAGTTTCAATCTTACTACACTCCTATTAGAATATGGCTTTACAAGCCTATAAATAGACATAGTCTATTCCTCTTGTAAATAGATTCGAATTCGACATAGTGAACTTTTTTTTCTCCTCTGCCCGTGGTTTTTTCCCGAAAGGGTTTCCATGTAAAATCTGTGTGTTCTTTATTTTTGTTTCTCTTTTCTTTGCGATATATTTGTCATTACCGATGATATATTTTTCACAAATTGGTATCCGAGCTTCCGGGTTTTTTCATCTCGATCACGGTAATGGCGTCTTCAAAGTATGAAATTTCGCTGTTGGATCGCAACACCAGATTTGCGTTGTGGCAAATAAAGATGCAGGCAGTTCTTGCACAGATGGATTTAGAGGAAGCCCTGCTAGGGGTAGATAAGATGCCTTCGACATTGACGGAGGAAGAGAAAAAGCGCAAGGACCGAAAGGCGTTAACACAGTTACATCTGCATTTGTCTAACGAAATTTTGCAAGATGTGATGAAGGAGAAGATCGCCGCGGCAGTATAGAAGAGGCTAGAACAAATATGTATGTCGAAAACTCTAACCAGCAAGTTGCATATGAAGCAACGTCTTTATGCTCATCGTTTGGAGGAAGGTGCGTGCGTAGGCACGAACACTTAATGATGTTTAAAGAAATTCTCTCAAACTTGGCGGCCATGGAGGTTGATATGATAAGGAAGATCTAGGGTTGATTCTACTTTGTTCGTTGCCCCCGTCTTATTCAACCTTCAGAGACACGATTTTATATAGCCGTGAGTCTCTCACAATTGATGAGGTTTATGATTCTTTGACCTCGTATGATAAGATGAAGCATCTTGTGGTTAAACCTGACTCTCAGGGAGAGGGTCTCATTGTTCGTGGGAGACAAGATCGGAATACTGATGATGATCGTGGAAGGACACAGGAACGGAATCCTCGCGGTAAATCTAAGGGTAGATCGAAGTCTTCAAATAGAGGTAAAACTTGTAACTTCTGTAAGAAGAAAGGGCACATTAAATCTGAGTGTTATAAACTACAGAACAAGATTAAAAGGGAGGCTGCGAATCAAAAGGGAAAATAACCAGAAAATTCCAGTGAAGCTGATGTTGTAGAAGACTACAGCGATGGTGAACTTCTAGTCTCTTCTGTCAACAATTCTAAAGTGAGCGAGGAGTGGATACTTGATTCAGGCTGCACTTTCCACATGAGTCCCAATCGGGATTGGTTTACAACTTACGAAACAATGTTTGAATGTGTTGTTTTGATGGGAAATAATGCTTCGTGTAAAATCGCAGGTGTTGGAACAATTAAAGTTAAGATGTTTGTGAGTTGTCGTAACACTTAGTGACGCACGACATGTTCCGAATTGAAGAGAAATTTAATTTTGTTAAGTACTCTTGATTCAAAAGGGTACAAAACACGGTGCTGAAAGTGGGATTTTGAATATTTCCAAAGGTTCCTCGTTGTGATGAAAGGGGAGAAAAAGATGCGCAAGTTATATGTTTTCTGAGGGTTCTTCATGTTATTGGTGATGCAATTGTCGCTTCCTCTTCCTTGTCGGATGATGATATTACTAAACTTTGGCATATGCGCCTAGGGCATATGAGTGAGAATAGCATGGCGTGAAATTGAGCAAAGAGGACTTCTTGATGGGCAAGGAATTTGCAAACCGCGAAGTTATGTGAGCACCTGCGTTTTTGGGAAGCAAAAGAGAGTTCGATTCACGAGAGGAATCCATAACACGAAGGAACGTTGGAGTATATTCATTACGATCTGTGGGGCCATCAAGAGTGCCTTCAAGAGGTGGAGCTAATTATATGCTAACTTTTATTGATGATTTTTCCGAGAAAAGTTTGGGCATTCTTCCAAGCGTAAAGCGATGTGTTTTCCGCATTTAAGTCTTGGAAAACTATGATTGAAAAAGCAGACGGAAAACAAATAAAACACCTCCGCATTGGACAATGGCTTAGAGTTTTGTTTCGATGAGTTTAATAAAATGTGCAAGTCGAAGGGATCGTGAGACACTTGACGATTCGTCATACTCCACAACAAAACGGCGTTGCGAGCGAATGAACGAACGATCATGGAGAAAGTTTGATGTATGTTGTCAAATGCTAACTTACCAAAGTCGTTTTGGGCGAAGCGACCTCCATCGCATGTTTTTTATCAACCGATCTCCATCCATTGCCATTGAGAAAAAGACTCCACAAGAGGTATGGTGCAGTAATCCCGCTAATTATTACGATTTAAAGATCTTTGGGTGTCTGCGTATGCTCATGTTGATAATGGAAAATTGGAACCGAGATCCATTAAATGTGTTTTTCTTGGTTATAAAAGTGGTGTAAAAGGGTATAAGTTATGGTGTCCTGAAAATAGAAAAGTTGTGATTAGCAGAGATGTTGTTTTTGATGAAACCGCTATGCTACCTAACTTATCTCTTAAAGACTCTTCCAATAAAGAAAATCAAAAGCGGTGGAGCATCGTTAATACGAGTCGATTCCTCAAGCCAAGTACAAAAATTGAGAATAGAGTTGCTTCTTCACCACAATACTCTATCGCCAAAAACAGAACTAGAAGAGAAATTAAGCCTCCAAAGAAGTATCTTTGAGGTTGATCTAGTTGCTTATGCTTTATATGTGGTGAAGATATAGATGCAAACCAAGAGTGTCTAATTATTCTGAGGCGGTTAGTGTGAAGACTCGAGAAAATTGGATGTTTGCTATGCAAGAGGAGATGGAATCAATCCACAAAAGCAGAACATGGGATCTTGTGAAACTTCCTAAAGGTAAAAAGGTTGTTCGCTGTAAATGGGTGTTTAAAAAGAAAGAAGGGACTCCAGGAGTTGAAGAACCTAGATATAAAGCAAGGCTTGTTGCAAAGGGTTCTGATCAAATTCCAGGAGTGGACTTCATGGATGTGTTCTCCCAGGTTGTAAAGCATAGTTTGGTTCGTGATATTATTACTCGTGGTGATATTGTTGTGAGCAAAATTAGTACTCATGAAAATCCTGCAGATATGATGACTAAGTCACTTCCTATAACCAAGTTTGAGCATTGCTTAGACTTGGTTGGTGTTCATTGTTGAAGTTAAACCCTTAAGGGGTTTTATGGAAGAGGTGGAGAACTTGTTCGTTGAGAGTTCGCGATGAAGAACTTCTTTATTTAGAATTTGTGTCAAGGTGGAGATTGCTAGAATTAAGTGACCCGAATCCTTATTTAAATAAAATACAATGGTAAAATAAAATAAAAGAAGAATCCCTATAGAACTACACTTCTTTTATTTTATTTTAAATAAGGTTTTTTAAACCTTATTAAACTCCATCTATTGGATATTGATTCAAAAAAGGAGTTTCAATCTTACTACACTCCTATTAGAATATGGCTTTACAAGCCTATAAATAGACATAGTCTATTCCTCTTGTAAATAGATTCGAATTCGACATAGTGAATTTTTTTTCTCCTCTGCCCGTGGTTTTTTCCCGAAAGCGTTTCCACGTAAAATCTGTGTGTTCTTTATTTTTGTTTCTCTTTTCTTTGCGATATATTTGTCATTACCGACGATATATTTTTCACAATATATATAACAAAACCCACACATATGTATTATATATAATATAGCCTATATGTATTACATATATACACATACCTTACATTAGCTCACTTTTAATATTTTGCTCTCACACACACGCAATAATTAAATACACAATTCACACACAATTATCACATTAAGTAAATGGTTTACAGCTACAGCCTGCCTATTTTATTCCTATAACTACATACTCGTTTTAAATTCATGCATTTGGCTCATTAAAATCACACGACATGCATACCCTACACTCAAACAAAGTTGCAATGATTTGCACCAAGAGAAATCAAGGTTCGCATATTAATTAAGCAGGGGTTTTGCATATGTTACCTTAGCCTACGTAGTGGAGTTTAAATGCAGTATATCACCCCACTCACCTTAGCAACCATTGCTTCAACTACCATGCTGAAGTAAGCTTTAATTTTCCCTTGTCCATGCTTGTGGAGGCTCTCAAATGAATTGATACTTTTCATACACATCAAACACATTACCAAGACATTACTAATAGCAACAAACACTATTAAATCATTCCAAAATCATAGATCAAAGCCTCTTAACCTCTATATCGAAAACTTAATTAGTTTTGTCGAAATAGGTGTTTAACCACACAAATCTCACTTATAAGCTTAGATTTCAACTTCATACATCCTAAATATCATCTAATTATTTATTCAAACCATCAATTTAATCCAATTTCACCGATCTAATTTTTTCGAAAAAATGAAGCTTATGTGATCTTTAAAAAGGGGGAAAAACATTCAATTTGCTTAAATTCCTTAAAGATTTGTTAAATTAAGATCAAATACATTTTAATTAGATCTAAATGAGTTAGAAATCACTTTAAAACCTAAGCATATCCAAGAAACATGAGATCCGCCATTTTCAAGCTAAAAATCAACTCATTTTACCGAAATATGATGTTTCCTCACTCGATTTTTGTTCCTAAACGTTAATTAAGTTTCTAAACATTCTATTTAACCTATTATTACAAATATAAGCATTTAATTTTATCTAATCGCACGAAATTAAAATTTCCGGAAAATTAAGCTTGTAGGAACACACAAAAGGGGGAACTCGAAATTTATTAAAATTGGATACCGATCTATCAAATTGAGATCATATACCTTCTATATAGTTAAAAATAGATTAGAAATCAATCAAAAATAGTAGGTTTAACCATTATTTTAGATTTCACCATTGTTGAACCAAAATTTGATTAAAAAGCTTTAAATCTTAAAAACTTTCAACACACTCAATTAAATTTCGAATTAGAAAAACAACAACCTTAATCTACTAACAATAAGTCATGACATTGCCTCAATTTGAAGAAAACAACAAGTTCTGGAACTAATTCAAAGTTGAATGTGAGAAGAATAACGACGAAATTGATGAGTATTTAATGATTTTTTTTTTAAATTGGAAGGTGTTGAGGTGTTTGGATAGCTCGAAAATCACAAACGATGAGTTAATTTTGAGATAAAATATCAAATTTGAACTTGGAAAAAATTTCGAATCTAAAGCTAAATATTGAATGTGAAGCTAAATGGGAGGGAAGAAGACGGTTGTTTAAAGAAGCAAGGAAGATGAGCAGTTTATTTTTTTTTAATTAAGGGAAAATTACCTTTTGAAGACTTTATTTTCCCTTGTTTTTCAAATCAATCCTTAGTTTAATTAAAACACAATTTTCTCAATTATTGTCAAACCTGATTTTGTTTTAAGTTATTTAATAACCGATCACCTAATCCTAATTTTCACCACCTAATTCTAGACCCAATAATCATTTTAATATTTTATTATTACTATTATTATTTATTTAATTATTTTATCCTATTTTAATTTCTATGATATTAAACCCAATTTTTCTCCCGAGCCCACATCCTAATACCTAATTCTACTAACCCGATTTTTGGGATGTGACATATTCCCTTCCCATCCTCCTGTAAATCCTCTAGGTAAGATCTTGACCTCCTAGTTGTAGGAAAATATCTGGTTTAGAAACGGTTTTTTGTCACAATGGAAAATTAAAATTTTGAAAACCGAGTTGGCCTGTGATATTTATAGTAATAAACTTTTTCTGAAAAGTACTTGTGCTTTATGCGAGATGGATCCATGTCGTTCCACCACGAACTTATATTTGACTTAAGTTTGATGTGGTACCAATATTTGACGAAAAATATATATTTTGGCATCTGAAGATAACAATATTAAATTTTGAGTGCTTAATTCAAGTTTTAGAGTTGATTTGATGAGACTTTATAATTAGCTAAAAATACTAGCAATTAACTTTCATCAAATTAACCCTAAAACCCAAATGAAATCACACCGATATATTCAAAAATAGAAAACTCGAAAGAAATTGTTAAAATTAAGGTGATGTTTGATAAACTAAAAATTAAGTGTTGAATTTGAATTATAAAAACAAACGTTAATCAATTTGATTGTTAACGGATGCTGGTGTGGTTGGCGAGAGCAATGAAAAGATGACACAAGACATACCACAAGGATAAGTATATTAACAAGACAAGCCAAATGAGTATATATTTAAAAGAAAAAGTAAAAATCCTAAAATGAAATTATACAAAACGAGGTTAAAGTGCATCTGTATTTGCATGTGAAACTCTAATTCAGTCTGAATTGATTCAAAATGTTATACACAAATTATTAAAAAATTCTTTTTAAAAAAATAATAGTGTCGACATCCTATTTTTTATTTTTCAAAATGCGTGAAGTTATTTTATTTTTTATTTGTTTTCTTTAATGTTTTCTGTCTCGTCTCTTAATACACTTGAAAAAGAAAGAGTCCTAAACTCTATTCTATGTATTCACGCCAGTACGGCTGCACCCTTAGGAAGACTTGGACTTATCTAGAATGTTTTTTTTTTAATTGAATATACATATATCAAGTACGTTGAAATATAAAATTCTAATATTTTGTTTCATACAATACCTTCAGTTTCCTTCTAGAAAAGGAATAACACCAAATAAACGGTCTATTATGTATTGTTTTGTTGATATTTGTATTCACACAAAGAATTTTGATTTTATGGATTTGATTTTGTGAAAATTGTAATGAAGTTATTTTAAAATAAAGGTCACCAAATCATTATTTTTCAAACAAGAAATTGGATCGAGATTTATATATTGAATTGTTTTTGACGTTCTAGAGTAGTGAATTTGAAATATTATTTCTCTGATTTTAAATGAAGTAAATTATTAATATTAAATATGGATAGAATTATAGGACTAGTCGATGTTTCATGTTCAGAATCCTGGATCAGCCAACTTACTTCTTTTCATCAATTCCTATAACAGTTAATACTTATACGAGCATTTTCCTTTCTATATATATATGAAGCCATAAATTGGAAATTTCCTTAGACATATCTGGGATGCTTTTTTTGACTAATAACAATATATATATATATATATATATATATAAATCCGATCAAAAATTGAAATAATCTTCAAGTTCAGTCTATAAATAATATACTAGTTTTCTAGCTTCCCACACATTAAAACACTCACTCACTCATCCATTTCTTCTTCTCTTCTTTCAGCTCAAAGAAAAGACTTGAAATAATTTTAGAATAATGGGTGTTGTAACTTATGAATTTGAGGTAACCTCCCAGTCGCCCTGATCAGGCTTTTCAAAGCCTTTGTTCTTGAAGGTGCCAAGGTTTACCCCAAGGCTGCCCCTCATGCAGTTAAGAGTGTTGAGCTCGAAGGTGATGGTAAGCCAGGAAGTATTGTAAAGATCAACTTTGTTGAAGGTTAGTCACTTCTTTAATTTTTACTTTCTTTTAACTCTTTTCTTCTTTTTGGTATCTGTTTTACATGAGTATGTCGGATAATAAGTATTTTATTTCCTTAGGTCTTCCATTCCAATATATGAAGCACATGATTGGAGGACATGATGAAAACAATTTGTCATACAGTTACAGCTTGATCGAAGGTGGACCTCTGGGGGACAAGCTTGAGAAAATCAGCTATGAGAACCAATTTGTGGCTGCTGCAAGTGGAGGAAGTGTTTGCAAGAGCTCGATCAAATTTTACACCGTTGGCGATTATGTAATCACTGAAGATGAAATCAAGGCTCTCATTCAAAGGAGTGAGGTAGTTTACAAGGCTATTGAAGCTTACCTCTTGGCTAACACCGATGCTTGCAACTAAGATATTAATTTGTTTTTCCATTGTTATATTAATAAGACTGGTGGTCTTCAGGATTTGATCATCTTTATTTTTATTATACTCAAAGAGTTTGAGTTGTATTACCTTTGATATATATAATGAAATAAAATAAACATATAAGCTTACAAAAATAATTGGGTTTTACCTCATTTATATTTTGTAAAGACAAATTTTCTTTCATATATTCTTTGTGTTAGCAATATCTCAAGCTCAACAAAGTTTGTTTTTTAGATAATCGAATTTTTATTTTAAATCCAAAAGAAAGCATAAAAACTGCTACAGTGTAATCATGGTGTAGCCATATGTTTTCAATTTTGACGTATACCCCACAATCTACAAAGAGAATTAATTACGTCACTATGTATAATATTTACATTACAAGTCGTGAAAATCATTAGTTAACTGGTTTGATCGTTAATAGTGCTAATGTGGTTGATGCCAGCACGAGTAGATGACAAGTGACATGATGTGGGAGGAATGATAATTTGGCATGATGTATACCACATGAGCAAAAAAGTACGTTTTCAAAAAATAAAAAATAAAAAATTACATCTAAAATGCACGTGGAGAAAAAGTTGTCTAGATTCATTCTAGACGAGTGAAAAGCTATAAAAAGAGAAATAAAAATATTAATAATTATTTATAAATTCTAAAAAATTTAAAAATTCAAAAAAAAATTAAAGTTATTTATAATTTATAAAAATTATAAATTTAATAAAACAACACATTTAGAATGAACCTAAACAAAGAGTTGTTTAGTTTCAAATGAGCTAGGACAACTATCTTTCTTGTTCATTAATAAAAATTAAAGTTGGCAATTCTTGTTCATTAAGGAACATTTCTTGTATTCGCATTAAAGAAATAATCAAAATGTGTTACTTGGTTAATGTCTTAAGTTTTCAGGGAGAAATTTAGAGGAGAGCTGTCTACATCTTAGTTACCAAAGTGAGGAGTCCAATCTGGGGAGTGTTAGAGGTTGAAATCACATATTGTACGTATTGCTAAGGTAGTTGATTATATTTTTGGACAAGACCTCGCAGACATAGTGAAACCGAACCGCGTAAACATATCGTGTGTTCTTGATTTTTTTTACCTTGTTCTTACTCAATGCCTCAATTTGCTTGGATTCAACACTGCTTGAATTCACTTGCTAAGGTAGTCAATGCTTCATGTTCAGCATCCTGGATCAGCCAACTTACTACTTTTCATCAATTCCTATAACAGTTAATACTTATATGAGCATTTTCCTTTCTATATATATATATATATGAAGCCATAAATTGGAAATTTCTTGTGACTGCATTCAGTAAATAATCAAAGTGTGTTACTTGGTTAATGTCTTAAGTTTTCAGGAGGGAAATTTAGAGGAGAGTTGTCTAGATCTTAGTTACCAAAGTGAGGAGTCCAATCTGGGGAGTGTTAGAGGTTGAAATCACATAATGTACGTATTGCTAAGGTAGTTGATTATATTTCTGGACAAGACCCCGCAAACATAGTGAAACCCAACTGCGTAAACATATTGTGTGTTCTTGATTTTTTTTACCACGTAAATGTATTGCTAAGGTAGTTGATTATATTTCAGTTGCCCGTCATTCAATTAAGAGTGTTGGCTCGAAGGTGATGGTAAGCCCGGAAGTATTGTAAAGATCAACTTTGTTGAAGGTTAGTTAGTTCTTTAATTTTAGTTTCTTTGAGCTCGAAGCTGCAAATTTTTAAGTTTGTAAGATCAATCAACTTGCGATGAATTTTTGGATGGTTGATTAGAGCAACATTGCTTTCTTGTGATTTTTATTAGCAGTTTTCTTCTCGATTCTTGAAGCAGCCGTGGGAATCCATTCTTCATCCTTCAATTTGCCAAGGATTATTTCTTGGAAGGTTGATCAGAGCCATTAATTGAATTTGTTGGGGTTATTAAAAGATTCAATTGGGCACTTATTCATTTATCCATCGGTTTATTCGATCAATCTTCCACTTTTGAATTTCCATTTTATTTATTTATTTATTATTTTAAATATTTGTTCTTTGTTCTTAATTTTTTTTTTCTTTTAGTTGTTTCAATGTTTTCTCTTTATTATTTTTTAAAAATTTGTTTGGTTTCTTCTTTTCAGGTCAGATCCTAATTTTCTTTTAGCCGGACAACTTGAATATGATCTTCTTCCGGTCCCTTATCATATGTGCTTAATTTTTTTAGATTTATTGCGATAATTACAATCAGTCCTCTTTATAACCACCACTCACTATAACAACATTTCACTTTAACATCCAACTTTCTAGCAAAAACGATTTTTTTATGTTTTATTCTAACCCTCTATAACAACTTTTCACTTATAAAAGCAACAACCATAGTTATGAAGTACATCATTTATCAAATTAGTTTTTTATAATAATATAGTGTCAAAAATTTAAAACAAATTATAGCTATTTAATATAAGCAAGCCCATTTGTTAAAAATATAACATCGGTAATGACAATATATCGCAAAGAAAAGAGAAATAAAAATTAAAGAACACACAGATTTTACGTGGAAAACCCTTTCGGGAAAAAAATCACGGGCAGAGGAGAAGAAAATTCACTATGTCGAATTCGAATAATTATAAGAGGAATAGACTATGTCTATTTATAGGCTTGTAAAACCATATTCTAATAGGAGTGTAGTAAGATTGAAACACCTTATTCTAATCAATATCAAATAGATAGAGTTTAATAAGGTTTAAAAAACCTTGTTTAAAATAAAATAAAAGAAGTGTAGTTCTATAGGGATTCTTCTTTTATTTTATTTTACCATTGTATTTTATTTAAATAAGGATTCGGGTGACTTAATTCTAACAATCTCCACCTTGACATGAATTCTCAATGAACAAGTTCTTCATCGCGAACTCTCAACGAACAAGTTCCCCACCTCTTCCATAAAACCCCTTAAGGGTTTAACTTCAACTGAACACCAACCAAGTCTAAGCAATGTTCAAACTTGGTTATAGGAAGTGACTTAGTCATCATATCTGCAGGATTTTCATGAGTACTAGTTTTGCTCACAACAATATCACCACGAGCAATAATATCACGGACAAAATGATACCGAACATCAATGTGTTTTGTTCTCTCATGAAACATTTGATCTTTTGTAAGGAATATGGCACTCTGACTGTCACAAAATACTGTGCTGATTTGAAGGTCTTCATTGAGCTCACTAAAGAGTCCCTTCAACCAAATAGCTTCTTTACAAGCCTCAGTAATCGCCATGTACTCTGCTTCAGTGGTAGACAAAGCGACTGTAGTTTGCAAAGTAGCTTTCCAACTGATTGCACAACCTTCGATTGTAAAGACATAACCAGTGAGAGATCTTCTTCTCTCAAGGTCTCCAACAAAATCAGCATCAACATACCCAATGACTCCATCTCTAGTTCTTCCAAACTGTAAGCAAACATCAGTAGTACCTCGTAAGTATCTTAAAATCCACTAAACTGCTTTCCAATGTTCTTTACCGAGATTTTCCATGTATTTGCTAACTGCACTGACTGCATATGATAAATCTGGACGTGAACAAACCATAGCATACATGAGAGATCCCACTGCACTAGAGTATGGAACATGTGACATGTACTCAATCTCATCATCTGATTGTGGAGACAAAGCCGATGAAAGTCTGAAATGGGCTGCTAAAGGAGTACTAACAGGCTTAGCACTCTGCATATTGAACTTGCAAAGAACTTTCTCAATGTACCCCTTCTGACTTAGGTACAATTTACTTGCTTTTCTATCTCTGAAAATCTCCTTGTAACGCCCCGAATTTGGGCCTAGAAGAATTGGGCTTTGGGCTTTAGATCTCAGAAAAATTTTAAGTAAGCAAGAAAAAGACAATTGGCATGTGGGCTTTGAGGGTAATGAATTTGGAGTGTCTAGGGGTGTTAGAGATGTTCTGGGATCAAGTAAGGGTATAGGAAAAAATTTAGTTTTAGCCCAAGGGAACTGTGACTTCAGCTAGTAGGCCTTTTAAATAAATGAAGAAGAAAAATAACACAAAAGAGCTTGTGGTGTAGTGGCAAAGTGGCGCCACTTAGGGAGCAGGGAGGTGGCGTCATTAGCAGGCAAGGGAATCCAAGGTTCGAGTAGTGGCATGGTATTTTGTTGGGGATTTAATTTTTGCCTTCTAGATGGTTAGTAGTGGCGTTGGATGTGAACTCTGAAGGAAGTGTTCATGAGAGAAAATTAAGGAAGGGATAAAGGAGCTTATCTTAGAGAAAATTTAGGATGAGATTGAGGAGTTATCAGGGAGAAAAGTTAGGAGCTGAGAAGTGTGAAGAGTTGGTGCCGTTGTGGGAAGTGGGAAGTGTATAAATTCGGCTTAGGAGGGTAAATGAGTGCCATTTTTGGGTCTTTTAGGGGGTATTACAAATTTTCATTGTGGCTTTCGGCATTTGGAGAGTTTTGCAAATAAGTTAGTCTTTCTTTTCTTTACGGAATATCCTGTAGTTACCATCACACAAGCACATTTGATCTTTTCTTTTTCCCCTCATTCTATTCTTCTGTTGCCAAATTCTTCCATTGCCGAAAAACCATCATTCCTTTTTGCCAAATTCTCTCTTAGCCAAACTTCTCTATTGCCGAATTACCATCATCTTCTCTTGCTGAAATCCCCCATTAGTGCTGAATCTTTGTTGTTTTTCTCTATCACAAATTAGTTGGTATCTACTCTCAGTCAGGGTTAAAAGCCGAATCTCATTTGATAGGCTGCAGGATCTAAGGTTGGATTCGGTAAGTATTCTGTTAACTCCCCTTAGTACGTTTTGTTGAAAGCCCAAGGGCGATCTAATTTCTCATTGTCGTGGATCTTGTATTAACAAGGGTAAGGTTCAGAGATCGCTAGCGTGGTAGGATCGTTAGCAAGGATCTAGGGTACACTTGTGATTAGCAGCTAAGGAAGGGCCATTAGAACCCGAGGGCACACAGTAAGGTTACGGTAAGGTTTCGGCTTTTGAGTAAATATTTTTGATTAAGTATGAGTGGTTGATTGAAGGTTGGTTGGTTGGTTGTAGGATCAAGGATAAGGATAGGATAGCACGTCGCAGTGATCAGGTGTGTACAAACACTACACACATGATATCGACAATGCCGAAAAGTCGAAAAGCCGAAAGTGGCTAAACGGGCCCGGTGGGCCCTGAGGCTAAGTTTGATAAAATGGTTTGGTTGATTATACTAATTAAGTTAGCTATGCTTGATACATGATCTGGATATGTTTTGGGCCTAATAGGCCATATGATGAGATTTGGGCCTAACGGGCCGTAAGGACATGAAATGGGCTTGATGGGCTTATGGGGGCGTAGATAAGTATGCTAGGGTTTAATAGACCTTAGGCCTAGTTCTGAACAACTCTTAAATCACATAAGACTTAAGCTAATTAAACATGTCTGTGGACAAGTCGATTAGTTAGAGTATGGTAACCGACATATGCATGTCTAGGATTGGATCTAGTGAGAGCTTGGTACTTAAGCGGTCCTAGTGACCCACCTCCTCTTTTCTGAGATCCTACCTGGTGCATAGTGTTTGTTCACTTTAACCGCGAGGACTTGTTTGTGGGCCAAAGTTCATAACTAAAACCTGAGAGGGACCAAATACCCTTATATTTATAAAATAACTAAAATACCCTTATATTTGTAAAATTACTAAAATACACATATATTTGTAAAATTACTAAAATACCCTTACTTTGCAAAAGTACCAAAATACCCTTGTTTTGTAAAATTACCAAGATACCCCTATTTTGCCAAATTACCAAAATAACCCTGTAGGGTAGAATTACTTAAAATACCCAGGTAGTGAAATGACTAAAAAATACCCTATGTGACGGATATGATTTTATGGATGTTACTTGTGTGTTTGATGCATTCATATGATATTCTGCTTAGGATGCATATGGGTGGGAATTATGGTACGGAGGAAGATTTGAGGATCGCATGGCCGTATGGTATGGATCCACCGAAGGCTTTAAGCCCAATGTATGATTAGCAGCTTTGCTGCAATGTTCGTTAGTACCGCAACCGGGCTACCCATGGTGTATAGCGGAGGGGTGGGTCGAGCTAGAATTCCCCACATGAGTCATAAGGTTGGAAGGGAAATGGTGTGTGTAGTGGATGGATTTTTGGGGTGGGTTTTGCATTATCTTGTTTGTATATGATGCGATATGATATGATATGAGGTCATTATGGGCTAAGGCCCAAGACCACCGATTTTGTTAGGGCTTAGTCCCAATGTGAATATTTGTATGTGATTTGATTGCCAATGGTTGTACACACTGAGTTTCGAAACTCACACCCTTTAATTTAATGTTTTAGGTAATCCTGAATAGACGACTCGACGTGGGAGAGGACTCGGAGATGGCCACACTACAAGCTGATAAAATGTTTTTAATTTGTTCAAATGAATTTATTTTAAATACTTTGTTTTCATTGAATTGTAATAAGGCCATGTAACTCGTAATTGACTTTGGATTTTGGGTTTATCATTATTGTTTCAACTATCCGCTTAATAAATTTCATAACATTTCTAAAGATAACATGGTTTTTGAAATAACTCAACATATGACCGTTTTCTTAAAATTTGGGCTTTTGGGCCTTAAATGGTTAAATAGTAAAATTGTTTTGAAGTGTGCCTGTAATGTGACATTCCGAATTCGGGCCTAACTTCTAGGTCGAGTTTGGGGTGTTACATTTAGTGGTATCAGAGCCCGATTGCAAAGCTCGGGCTGTAAAATGGGCCTTAGATTTTGGATTTTTAAAACAAGTATATTAAAAAGTTTTGCAAGATTCTTGAAGTGTGGTTCACCGAGCCCTCGACGTCGAGCCAAGTAAGTTTTTCTGTTATTGTACTTGTTTAAAATTATTGAACAGTATTTAGATATTGGGTTACTTTAGATGATTATACTAAAGTTTTTTTTAGTTAGAGTGAAACTAAAGCCCGTAGGAACTTGAAACTGTAGAGGATTTACGAAAATAACCTCTTTACTTAATACTATCATAAAACATCGGCTTAATTACTGAAACTAACTAAAACTTCATAAAATTCCTAATTCAGATAATACGAGAATCAACGATGAGCACTAGAAGAGGAGGAAGAGGCCGCGGCCGAGGCTGTGGAAGTGTTAGGGCTTTGTAAACAATTGAATCGGAATTTGGTACTTATTCTGCGTATGTTTGAGAATGTTTGCGATAGGTGGATGTTTTGGGTATGTATTAAAATTATTAGGGTCGAGTGCGTGATGGCGTGGTGGGGTAGTTGATACACGACCACCCTGTTAGTTGGAAATTTCGGGGACGAAATTTCTTTTAGGAAGGGTGAGTTGTAACGCCCCGAATTTGGGCCTAGAAGAATTAGGCTTTGGGCTTTGGGTCTCAAAATTTTTTTAAGTAAGCAAGAAAAAGACAATTGGCATGTGGGCTTTGAGGGTAATGAATTTGGAGTGTCTAGGGGTGTTAGAGATGTTCTGGGATCAAGTAAGGGTATAGGAAAAATTTTAGTTTTAGCCTTGGGGAACTGTGACTTCAGTTAGTAGGCCTTTTAAATAAATGAAGAAGAAAAATGACACAAAAGAGCTTGTGGTGTAGTGGCAAAGTGGCGCCACTTAGGGAGCAGAGAGGTGGCGTCATTAGCGGTGCAAAGGAATCCAAGGTTGAGTAGTGGCATGGTATTTTGTTGGGGATTTAATTTTTGCCTTCTAGATGGTTAGTAGTGGCGTTGGATGTGAACTCTGAAGGAAGTGTTCATGAGAGAAAATTAAGGAAGGGATAAAAGAGCTTATCTTAGAGAAAATTTAGGATGAGATTGAGGAGTTATCAGGGAGAAAAGTTAGGAGCCGAGAAGTGTGAAGAGTTGGTGCCGTTGTGGGAAGTGGGAAGTGTATAAATTCGGCTAAAGAGGGTAAATGAGTGCCGTTTTTGGGTCTTTTAGGGGGTATTACGAATTTTCATTGTGGCTTTTGGCATTTGGAGAGTTTTGCAAATAAGTTAGTGTTTCTTTTCTTTACCGAATATCCTGTAGTTACCCTCACACAAGCACATTTGATCTTTTCTTTTCTCCCCTCATTTTGTTCTTCTGTTGTCGAATTCTTCCATTGCCGAAAAACCATCATTCCTTTTTGCCGAATTCTCTCTTAGCCAAACTTTTCTATTGCCGAATTACCATCATCTTCTCTTGCTGAAATCCCCCATTAGTGTCGAATCTTTATTGTTTTTCTCTATCACAAATCAGTTGGTATCTACTCTCAGTCAGGGTTAAAAGCCGAATCTCGTTTGGTAGGCTGCAGGATCTAAGGTTGGATTCGGTAAGTATTCTGTTAACTCCCCTTAGTACGTTTTGTTAAAAGCTGAAGGGTGATCTAATTTCTCATTGTCGTGGATCTTGTATTAACAAGGGTAAGGTTCAGAGATCGCTAGCGTGGTAGGATCGTTAGCAAGGATCTAGGGTACACTTGTGATTAGCAGCTAAGGAAGGGCCATTAGAACCCCGGGGCACACGGTAAGGTTACGGTAAGGTTTCGGCTTTTGAGTAAATATTTTTTATTAAGTATGAGTGGTTGATTGAAGGTTGGTTGGTTGGTTGTAGGATCAAGGCTAAGAATAGGATAGCACGTTGCAGTGATCAGGTGTGTACAAACACTACACACACAATATCGGCAATGCCGAAAAGCCGAAAAGCTGAAAGTTGCTAAACGGGCCCGGTGGGCCCTGAGGCTAAGTTTGATAAAATGGTTTGGTTGATTATACCAATTAAGTTAGCTATGCTTGATACATGATCTGGATATGTTTTGGGCCTAATAGGCTATATGATGAGATTTGGGCCTAACGGGCCGTAAGGACATGAAATGGGCTTGATGGGCTTATGGGGGCGTAGACAAGTATGCTAGGGTTTAATGGACCTTAGGCCTAGTTCTGAACAACTCTTAAATCAAATAAGGTTTAAGCTAATTAAACATGTCTGTGGACAAGTCGATTAGTTAGAGTGTGGTAATCGACATATGCATGTCTAGGATTGGATCTAGTGAGAGCTTGGTACTTAAGCGGTCCTAGTGACCCACCTCCTCTTTTCTGAGATCCTACCTGGTGCATAGTGTTTGTTCACTTTAACCGCGAGGACTTGTTTATGGGCCAAAGTTCATAACTAAAACCCGAGAGGGACCAAATACCCTTATATTTGTAAAATTACTAAAATACCCTTATATTTGTAAAATTACTAAAATACCCTTATATTTGTAAAATTACTAAAATACCCCTGCTTTGCAAAAGTACCAAAATACCATTGTTTTGCAAAATTACCAAGATACCCCTATAGGGTAGAATTACGAAAATACCCTTGGGTAGTGAAATGACAAAAATACCCCGTATGTGTCGGATGTGAGTTTATGGATGTTACTTGTGTGTTTGATGCATTCATATGATATTCTACTTAGGATGCATATGGGTGGGAATTATGGTACGGAGGAAGATTTGAGGATCACATGGCCTTATGGTATGGATCCACCGGAGCCTTTAAGCCCAATGTATGATTAGCGACTTTCTCGCAACGCTCTGTAGTACCATTTGGGCTACCCATGGTGTATAGCGGAGGGGTGGGTCGAGCTAGAATTCCCCACAGGAGTCATAAGGTTGGAAGGGAAATGGTGTGTGTAGTGGTATGATATGAGGTCATTGTGGGCTAAGGCCCAAGACCACCGATTTTGTTAGGGCTTTGGCCCAATGTGAATATTTGTATGTGATTTGATTGCCAAGGGTTGAACACACTGAGTTTCGAAACTCACACCCTTTAATTTAATGCTTCAGGTAATCCTGAATAGACGACTCGATGTGGGAGAGGACTCAGAGATGGCCACACTACAAGCTGATAAAATGTTTTTAATTTGTTCAAATGAATTTATTTTAAATACTTTGTTTTCATTGAATTGTAATAAGGCCATGTAACTCCTAATTGACTTTGGATTTTGGGTTTATCATTATTGTTTCAACTATCCGCTTAATAAATTTCATAACATTTCTAAAGATAACATGGTTTTCGAAATAACTCAACATATGATCGTTTTCTTAAAATTTGGGCTTTTGGGCCTTAAATGGTTAAATAGTAAAATCGTTTTGAAGTGTGCCTGTAATGTGACATTCCGGATTCTGGCCTAACTTCTAGGCCGGGTTTGGGGTGTTACACTCCATACCAAGTATCTTCTTTGCTAGTCCCAAATCTTTCATCTCAAATTCTTCACTTAGTTGGGCTTTGACCTTTCTTATCTCTCCTTTATCTTTTGCTGCTATCAACATGTCATCAACATAAAGAAGTAGATACACAAAAGAACCATCACTGTTTTTCTTGAAGTAAACACAACTGTCAAAACTACTTCTTTTAAAATCATGAGAAGTCATAAAGGAATCAAACCTCTTGTACCACTGTATTGGTGACTGTTTCAAACCGTAAAGGGACTTTTTCAGCAAGAAAACATAGTCCTCTTTTTTTGAGACTGTAAAACCCTCTTGTTGTTGCATGTAAATATCTTCCTCAAGTTCTCCATGCAAAAATGCGATTTTTACATCTAACTACTCAAGCTCCAAATCATGCATGGCCACAATACTAAGCAAAGCTCGAATCGAACTATGCTTCACAACTGGGGAGAACACATCTGTGAAGTCCACTCCTAGAATTTGACGGTAACCCTTTGCAACAAGCCTTGCTTTATATCTGGGTTCTTCAACTCCTGGAGTCCCTTCTTTCTTTTTAAACACCCATTTACAGCGAACAGCCTTTTTACCTTTAGAAAGTTTCACAAGATCCCATGTTCTTTTTTTGTGGAGTGATTCCATCTCCTCTTGCATAGAAAACATCCACTTTTATGAGTCTTCACAGCTAACCGCCTCAGAATAATTAGATGGCTCTTGGTTTGCATCTATATCGTCGGCCACATTTAAAGCATAAGCAACTAGATCAGCCTCGGCATACTTCTTTGGAGGTTTAATTTCTCTTCTAGTTCTGTTTTTGGCGATAGAGTATTGTGGTGAAGAAGCAACTCTATTCTCAATTTTTGTACTGGCTTGAGGAGTCAACTCTGTATTAATCTGATGCTCCACCTGCTTTTGATTTTATTTATTGGAAGAGTCTTTAAGAGATAAGTTAGGTAGCATAATAGTTTAATAAAAAACAACATCTCTGCTAATCACAACTTTTCTATTTTCAGGACATCATAACTTATACCCTTTTACACCAGCTTTATAACCAAGAAAAACACATTTAATGGATCTTGGTTCTAATTTTCCATTATCAACATGAGCATACGCAGGACACCCAAAGATCTTTAAATCAGAATAATTAGCAGGATTACCAGACCATACCTCTTGTGGAGTCTTTTTCTCAATGGAAACGGATGGAGATCGGTTGATCAAAAAACATGCAGTAGAGGCTGCTTCGGCCCAAAACAATTTTGGTAAGTTGGCATTTGACAACATACACTGAACCTTCTCTATGATCATTCTGTTCATTCATTCTGCAACACCATTTTGTTGTGGAGTATGACGAACTGTCAAGTGTCTCACGATCCCTTCTGACTTGCACAGTTTATTAAACTCATTAGAACAAAACTCTAAGCCATTGTCTGTGCGGAGGTATTTTATTTGTTTTCCCGGTTGTTTTTCAATCATAGTTTTCCAAGACTTAAATGCGAAAAAACACATTACTTTTCTGCTTCAGGAAGAATGCCCAAACTTTTCTGGAAAAATCATCAATAAAAGTTAGCATATAATTAGCTCCACCTCTCGAAGGCACTCTTGATGGCCCTCACAGATCAGAATGAATATACTCCAACGTTCCGTTCGTGTTACGGATTCCTTTGGTGAATTGAACTCTCTTTGCTTCCCGTAAACGCAAAGGCTCACGTAACTTCAGTTTGCAAATTCCTTGCCCATCAAGAAGTCCTCTTTTGCTCAATTCTGCCATGCCTTTCTCACTCATATGCCTTAGGCGCATATGCCAAAGTTTAGTAATATCATCATCTAACAAGGAAGAGGAAGGAGACAATTTGCATCACCAATAACAAAGAGAACCCTCAGAAACATATAACTTGGCAGTCTTTCTACGCCCTTTCATCACAACGAGGAACCTTTGGAAATATTCAAAATCCCACTTTCAGCTGTGTATTTGTACCCTTTTGAATCAAGAGTACTTAACGAAATTAAATTTCTCTTCAATTCTGGAACATGTCGTACGTCACTAAGTATTCTGACAACTCCATCAAACATCTTAAATTTAATTGTCCAACACCTGCGATTTTACACGAAGCATTATTTCCCATCAAAACAACACCTTCAAACACTGTTTCGTAAGTTGTAAACCAATCCCGATTGGGACTCATGTAGAAGGTGTAACCTGAATCAAGTATCCACTCCTCGCTCACTTTAGAATTGTTGACAGAAGTGACTAGAAGTTCACCATCGCTGTAGTCTTCCTACAACATCAGCTTCACCGAAATTTTCTGGTTTTTTTCCCTTTTGATTCGCAGCCTCCCTTTTAATCTTGTTCTGTAGCTTATAGCACTTAGATTTAATGTGCCCTTTCTTCTTGCAGAAGTTACAAGTTTTACCTCTGTTTGAAGACTTCGATCTACCCTTAGATTTACCGCGAGGATTTCGTTCCTGTGTCCTTCCACGATCATCATCAGCATTCCGATCTTGTCTCCCACGAACAATGAGACCCTCTCCCTGAGAGTCGGGTTTAACTAAAAGACGCTTTATCTTATCATACGAGGTCAAAGAATCATAAACCTCATCAACTGTGAGAGACTCGCGGCTATATAAAATCGTGTCTCTGAAGGTTGAATAAGATGGGGGCAACGAACAAAGTAGAATCAACCCTAGATCTTCCTTATCAGACTGAACCTCCATGGTCTCCAAGTTTGAGAGAACTTCTTTAAACACTGTTAAGTCTTCATGCACAGACGCACCTTCCTCCAAACGATGAGCATAAAGACGTTGCTTCATATGCAACTTGCTGGTTAGAGTTTTCGACATACATATTTGTTCTAGCCTCTTCTATAATGCAGCGGTGGTCTTCTCCTTCATCACATCCTGCAAAATTTCATTCGACAAATGCAGATGTAACTGTGTTAACGCCTTTCGATCCTTGCGCTTCTTCTCTTCCTCCGTCAATGTCGAAGGCATCTTATCTACCCCTAGCAGGGCTTCCTCTAAATCCATCTGTGCAAGAATTGCTTGCATCTTTATCTGCCACAATGCAAATCTGGTGTTGCGATCCAATAGCGGAATTTCATACTTCAAAGACGCCATTACCGTGATCGAGATGAAAAACCCGGAAGCTCTGATACCAATTTGTTAAAAATATAACGTCGGTAATGACAATATATCACAAAGAAAAGAGAAATAAAAATTAAAGAACACACAGATTTTACGTGGAAAACCCTTTTGGGAAAAAAACCACGGGCAGAGGAGAAGAAGATTCACTATGTCGAATTCGAATAATTACAAGAGGAATAGACTATGTCTATTTATAGGCTTGTAAAACCATATTCTAATAGGAGTGTTGTAAGATTGAAACACCTTATTCTAATCAATATCAAATAGATGGAGTTTAATAAGGTTTAAAAAACCTTATTTAAAATAAAATAAAAGAAGTGTAGTTCTATAGGGATTCTTTGTGACATCCTAGATTAGGGGTTATGCGTTCGTGCATAATTCGAGTGATAGTAGGCTTGGAGTATGTTTGGGCATGTTTTAAGGGTTTCGGGAACTTTAAATTATAAGGGAATGCTTTGGAAAAAAATTTGGATTTAAGTGTAAAAAGGGGAACTAGGCAAAAAGGCCTTAAAAGAATTTTGTGGAGTTTAGGACACAAGAAATGAATTGGCAAAGTGGCTTGGGGCGCTAAGGTGCAAAGGAAGTGCCAAGGGAAAGGGGTTCGAGTAACATGGGAAGCAGATGGGCTTTTATTTTTTTTAGCGTTAAAAAGGGAATTGGGCTAAGAAGGCTTTAAAGGAATTTTTGTAGGCATTTTTAGCATAAGAAAGGCCTTGGTAAAGTGGCTTCCATGCGCTACTTAAAGGCTTTGGAATGACGCCAATAAGGGCCTGGGTTCGAATCAAGGTGGCAGCAAGCGTGTTTTTATTTTTGGTTTTGGCGTTGAGATAAGGGAGCTAGGGAAAGAGGTGTTAAAAGAAGTTTTGGGTGAATCATATCACAAATAGCGCCTTGGCAAATTGGCTGGGACGTTAGCTGTAGTTTATGGTTCCAGGAAGTCTTGGGTTCGAGGCTGGTGAGCAGCATAAGGGGGTGTTTTATTTTATTTTTATTTTGCGGCAAATTGGAAAGGTGGTGGACAGCATGTGCGCTTCTTTGGATGAAGATAAAGCTTTGTTTATTTCTCTTATAATTGGCTGGAAAAGTGGGATAATGCTTGGTTTTATTTTATTATTATTATTATTGGATAAGAATAGAAGATAAGTGTGGTTTTTTTTAATTCGAATGAAGCAGATAAAATGGGAGATAATTGTTTTTTTAATTTATTTGAATAAAAGATTAAATTGGGATTTGTATGGGATGAGCAATGGCCGAATATAGGACTCCTTGGAGTAGCAAATTTTGGCTATGAAGAGCTAGTAGTGTGTGCCGAAAATTAGCTCTTAGGTGTGCCAAATTCTTTTCTTTCTAAAACACTTTCTTTTCATCTTGGTTTTTGCCAAATTTGCACTTTATTTTCATTTGACAAAAGCCGAAGGTTAGACCCCTTTATGCATTCATTTTTTTTCTTCTATCACATCTTTTCCTTTCTTTTACTTTGATTAAATCAAAGCCTCTCTTAAACTTGCCATTGCCGTATTCTCTTAAACCTCTCCTTTTCTTCTTTTCTTTCCTATAACCTCAACTCCATACTTGTTCTTTGATAGCCGAATAATTTTTCATCACTCAAGGATTAGCCGAATCTTGTTGTGAGATTTAAAAAAGTGAGACCTTGAATCTATTTCTCTCGTGGCCGAACCTAGGAGGGTGATTTGGGAAGGAAGCATTAGAGGAGTCTCTTGGTTTCGACTATTCAAGGTATGGCAAGATGTGCTATTCGGCCTTAGGCCATTAAATTGGTTTTAGTGTTGACCGATTCGCCTATGGTGATTTAGGAATTTCTGAGAGAGGTAATCAAAGGGCTTGGGATTCGAGATCCAATTTCGGTAGGTATGTCAAGTTGTGAATATTTGGTTAAGATTTCGTATATTGGTGATTAACGGGATTTTCTGATTAAGATTATACTGATGGATGCAAATATCAATCAAGAAGGAAAAGGGAAGGTCCCTACCCCAAAGTTTAAGAAAAGATCTGCTTTCTAGATTCGAGATTGGCCAGGGGTGTGGGACACGTACGAGAGCGACAAAATAGGCGGTAGCCGTAGTTTCGCTGAAGCGATAGCATCGGGATTGAGAGTTTAGAGCTCCAAGTAATAAGGTGTGTAGTTAGCCTACTGTTTTCCGGGATTTATGTGATATTTGCATGTGTTATGTGTTTACTAATAAGTGCAGTGATAAATGTGAAATAGATACCCTTAAAGGGTACGACGATGTCCAGGTTAGTATCGAATCTGTTGAGATGTGATCATTAATTTGTGTATATGAGTATGCCTATGATTATGAATAACATGTACATGCATTATCATGGCATTATTTTATGTTGCATGTGCATGGGTGGGTTATGAAAGAAGGTACGGGTGTACTTCGAGTACGTGGTTTGATGTTAGCCTTGAGCTACATCGTGGATTGACGTTGACTGAGGTCGCGTTGTGGATTAATTGCGATTAAGTTCGCGTGGCTTGATGAGTAGCTCTGTGCCTCATCGTGGTTGATATAAACTTTGTGCTATATCGTGGTTGATGAGTGACTATGTGTCCCATCGTGGTTTTGGTGTTAGCTATGGCTACATCGTGGATTGGCGCTGACTGAGGTCGCGTTGTGGATTATTGTGCTTAATTGCACGTGGACGGCATTTGTTGCCATATTGGAGTAAAAAGGAGAGGGTGATTTAATAATCCCCTGGTGTGTGGTAAATTTGGATAAGGGGGTGTGTAGAGGATGGACCCTAGGCTGGGTTGGGCTTCATAATTGCATAACTTTGCATGTGAGTATATGTGGAAATGGGCCAAGCCCAATATGTGATGTGGATTAATGTGAAATGGGCCAAGCCCAGTATGTGAAGTGGATTCAATGTGGTAATGGGCCAAGCCCAGTATGTGGAAACATGTGGTTAATTACACTATTATAAGAATGTGATATGGTTATGGGCCAAGCCCAATATGTGAACTCTATTGATATAGATATGGGCCAAGCCCAATAAGTGAACTCATGTAAATAATGTTGCATTAATATCTGACATGTGGGTAATTATGTGGTTAACATGTGGGTGGAATTCAGTGGTTTAATTACACACTGAGTCTGTATGACTCACCCAACCTTTTTAACCATCGCAGGTGATTCGTGATTAATGGACCGGGTTGGAGTGGATACAAAGGTGGCCATGCAGAAGCAGATTTTTATACAGAAGTTGTTTTTCTTTATTTAATAGTATTTATCATTTTCAGCACTCTAAGTATTTGAATAAGTTTTGTTGTAATAAGGCCCAATTAAATTATTTGAGTATTTATATTGTGCTAAAGAAAAAGGACGATTAAATTGTTATTTTGAAATCAGTTTATTTTCGGCAAACTTCATCTTAAAACATGTAATAAAGTTTTAATTCGGATATTTTATATCGAGCTTATATTATTTAATAATTTTTAAATGGACATAGTTTTCAAAAGTTAACAAATTTTCACGGGTTATTCTAAAATCAAAAAAATATTTTCAAACGTTTTCCATGATGACATGCCAGATCCAGTCGGGGCTTGTGGGCTAGGTTTGAGGGTGTTCTGATTTAGTATCGAGCCGGTTCAAAACTTCGGCTTTGAGGTTTTGGGCCCAAAAACATTTTCAAAATGGGCTTTTCAAAAATATAGGCTTTTATGAATTATTTTTTGAGTTATTCGCATGGCACTTTGTATCTCAGGCCAGAAGTCCACTGTAAGTACTTGGACTTCAAGTGATTTGAATATATGAATTGTATGGGCTTATTTGGGCTCGTAGATTAGAATATTAAGGCTATTGAACCCTAGGGCTAGTGCACTCAAACACATGCATAAGACTTAAGGACTATTAAACAAACTCCGTGAACTAAGTCGCCGAGCTAGGGTGTGGCAACCATTGTGCGCATGTCTAGGATTGGATCAGGAAGAGCACAGTACTTAAGCGATCCTAGTGACTCACCTCCTCTTACATTTGGAATCCTACACAGTGCGTAGCTACGGTTCACCCTAACCAAGAGGACTTATTCGCGGGCTAAACCAATGATTAAAACCCGAAAGGGACTAGCCATGTCTTTTTATAAAACCCTAGTTTTAAAATTTCTCTGATTTATTACGAAAATACCCCTGTAGTAAAATGACGAAAATGCCCCTGGGATAGAAACGGACAGCTATGTTCGAATAGTGAGTGTGGGTGGTGGATACCACTGGATGAATATGTTGATGAATGAATGTGCCTTTATTGAGAAATGAATGTGATATTCTGAAGTAGAATAGTGAACTTGAACTGAACCTTTGTGTGATCGAAAAGACTACTTCTAAATATCTTCATTTCATAAAATTGTTCGCGGTTAATAAGTGGAACAAAAGTTTGATGCATAAAACTTTTTAATCAGATAAACCGCGACGTTAGAAATGAGTTCTAGGGGACGTGGTCGTCGTGGACGCGGTAGAGGTAGAATGGTCATGACGGAGCCGTAGGGTGCCGCCATGGGTCGAAAAAAGTGCCACGCCAAAGAGGGCACGGAGGATCAAGATCGACAGGAGAAGATGACGCGATGATCGCGGGCCATGTTGCGAGTGCTCGGCGAGTAGCGAGGAGCTAGTGTAGGAAACGGAGCTCGAAAGTCAGTGTCGGAAAGACTCAGGTCGAACGGGGCTGAAGTTTTTAGAGGAGTATCAGGAGTAGCTCCGAATGTAGCGGAGTATTGGTTGGAAGCAGTCGAAAGGATTATGGACAATTTGGACTGTACCGATGAGGAAAAGCTGAAGGGTGCTGTTTCGTTGCTCCGAGACGAAGCTTATCGATGGTGGCTCACTGTCAAACAAGGTGTACCGGTAGATCGATTGAATTGGGATTACTTTAAGGCCAAGTTTGAAGGAAAGTACGTAGGAGCTAGCTACTTGGACTCGCAAAGGAAAGCGTTTCTAAATCTAGTACAAGGGAATAAGTCGGTAGCGGAGTATGAAGCTGAATTTGTGCGACTAAGTCAGTACGCCAAAGGAATCGTGGCTACTGATTATGAAAGGTGTGTTCGATTCGAAGATGGGCTACGAGATGAGTTGCGAGAGTTGATTGCTCCGCACAGAGAAAGAGACTTCGCCATTCTGGTGGAGAAAGCTCGGATCGCTGAAGAAGTTAAGAGGACTGTAAGAGAAAATCGAGAAAAGAATAGGAACGGGAATAAGAGAAGTTTTGGTCCGTCAGCATATTCTGGAGATGTTCAGAAAAGACCAAGGATTGAGAATTTTGTACGTGCACCAGTACCAGTTGCTGAGAATCGGAATCGTTCATGTGCTAAGTTTGGAAGAGCTCATTCAGGAGAATGTTGGGGAAATAGTAAGGAATGTTACCGGTGTGGGTCTAAGGCTCATTTGGTTAAGAAATGTCCTCAAAGGATGGATAGGGCTCGAGGTCAAGGTCATGGAACACCAAGCGGTGGTGCTGAAGGTTCGGATGTGAGGCAACCAAGGTATGTTCCTTAACCCTGGAATTTCTTTTGACTTGATTGTTATGAGATAGTTCGTGTTTGTATGCTAGCAAAGTGTATGGAACCTTGAATGCGAATCTTGAGATAGTATCTAAGGAATGTGTTAGTTTTGTTAAGATCAGAGTGCGCAGCGGTAGAGTAGGGATGAGTTAAGAATGCATGATTGCTTGATAGTAAGTAATTTCGAGGACGAAATTATTTTAAGGAGGGTAGAACTGTGACATCCTAGATTAGGGGTTATGCGTTCGTGCATAATTCGAGTGATAGTAGGCTTGGAGTATGTTTGGGCATGTTTTAAGGGTTTCGGGAACTTTAAATTATAAGGGAATGCTTTGGAAAAAAATTTGGATTTAAGTGTAAAAAGGGGAACTAGGCAAAAAGGCCTTAAAAGAATTTTGTGGAGTTTAGGACACAAGAAATGAATTGGCAAAGTGGCTTGGGGCGCTAAGGTGCAAAGGAAGTGCCAAGGGAAAGGGGTTCGAGTAACATGGGAAGCAAATGGGCTTTTATTTTTTTTAGCGTTAAAAAGGGAATTGGGCTAAGAAGGCTTTAAAGGAATTTTTGTAGGCATTTTTAGCATAAGAAAGGCCTTGGTAAAGTGGCTTCCATGCGCTACTTAAAGGCTTAGGAATGGCGCCAATAAGGGCACTGGTTCGAATCAAGGTGGCAAGAAGCGTGTTTTTATTTTTGGTTTTGGCGTTGAGATAAGGGAGCTAGGGAAAGAGGTGTTAAAAGAGTTTTGGGTGAATCATATCACAAATAGCGCCTTGGCAAATTGGCTGGGACGTTAGCTGTAGTTTATGGTTCCAGGAAGTCTTGGGTTCGAGGCTGGTGAGCAGCATAAGGGGGTGTTTTATTTTATTTTTATTTTGCGGCAAATTGGAAAGGTGGTGGACAGCATATGCGCTTCTTTGGATGAAGATAAAGCTTTGTTTATTTCTCTTATAATCTTTGGAAAAGTGGGATAATGCTTGGTTTTATTTTATTATTATTATTATTGGATAAGAATAGAAGATAAGTGTGGTTTTTTTTTTTAATTCGAATGAAGCAGATAAAATGAGAGATAATTGTTTTTTTAATTTATTTGAATAAAAGATTAAATTGGGATTTGTATGGGATGAGCAATGGCCGAATATAGGACTCCTTGGAGTAGCAAATTTCGGCTATGAAGAGCTAGTAGTGTGTGCCGAAAATTAGCTCTTAGGTGTGCCAAATTCTTTTCTTTCTAAAACACTTTCTTTTCATCTTGGTTTTTGCCGAATTTGCACTTTATTTTAATTTGACAAAAGCCGAAGGTTAGACCCCTTTATGCATTCATTTTTTTTCTTCTATCACATCTTTTCCTTTCTTTTACTTTGATTAAATCAAAGCCTCTCTTAAACTTGCCATTGTCGTATTCTCTTAAACCTCTCCTTTTCTTCTTTTCTTTCCTATAACCTCAACTCCATACTTGTTCTTTGATAGCCGAATAATTTTTCATCACTCTCTGAAGGGATTAGCCGAATCTTGTTGTGAGATTTAAAAGCTGAGACCTTGAATCTATTTCTCTTCTGTGGCCGAACCTAGGAGGGTGATTTCGGGAAGGAAGCATTAGAGGAGTCTCTTGGTTTCGACTATTCAAGGTATGGTAGTATGTGCTATTCGGCCTTAGGCCATTAAATTGGTTTTAGTGTTGACCGATTCTGCCTATGGTGATTTAGGAATTTCGACAGAGGTAATCAAAGGGCTTCGGGATTCGAGATCCAATTTCGGTAGGTATGTCAAGTTGTGAATATTTGGTTAAGATTTCGTATATTGGTGATTAACGGGATTTTCTGATTAAGATTATACTGATGGATGCAAATATCAGTCAAGAAGGAAAAGGGAAGGTCCCTACCCCAAAGTTTAAGAAAAGATCTGTTTCGGCAGTTCGAGATTGGCCACCGGGGTGTGGACCAGCGTCAGAGCAGTAAAATAGGCAGGTAGCCGTAGTTTCGCTTAGCGATAGCATCGGGATTGAGAGTTTAGAGCTCCAAGTAATAAGGTGTGTAGTTAGCCTACTGTTTTCCGGGATTTATGTGATATTTGCATGTGTTATGTGTTTACTAATAAGTGTAGTGATAAATGTGAAATAGATACCCTTAAAGGGTACGACGATGTCCAGGTTAGTATCGAATCTGTTGAGATGTGATCATTAATTTGTGTATATGAGTATGCCTATGATTATGAATAACATGTACATGCATTATCATGGCATTATTTTATGTTGCATGTGCATGGGTGGGTTATGAAAGAAGGTGCGGGTGTACTTGAGTCACGTGGTTTGATGTTAGCCTTGAGCTACATCGTGGATTGACGTTGGATCGAGGTCGCGTTGTGGATTAATTGCGATTAAGTTCGCGTGGCTTGATGAGTAGCTCTGTGCCTCATCGTGGTTGATATAAGCTTTGTGCTATATCATGGTTGATGAGTGACTATGTGTCCCATCGTGGTTTTGGTGTTAGCTATGGCTACATCGTGGATTGGCGCTGACTGAGGTCGCGTTGTGGATTATTGTGCTTAATTGCACGTGGACGGCATTTGTTGCCATATTGGAGTAAAAAGGAGAGGGTGATTTAATAATTCCCTGGTGTGTGGTAGGCTGGATAAGGGGGTGTGTAGAGGATGGACCCTAGGCTGGGTTGGGCTTCATAATTGCATAACTTTTCATGTGAATATATGTGGAAATGGGCCAAGCCCAATATGTGATGTGGATTAATGTGAAATGGGCCAAGCCCAGTATGTGAAGTGGATTCAATGTGGTAATGGGCCAAGCCCAGTATGTGGAAACATGTGGTTAATTACACTATTATAAGAATGTGATATGGTTATGGGCCAAGCCCAATATGTGAACTCTATTGATATAGATATGGGCCAAGCCCAATAAGTGAACTCATGTAAATAATGTTGCATTAATATCTGACATGTGGGTAATTATGTGGGTGGAATTCAGTGGTTTAATTACACACTGAGTCTGTATGACTCACCCAACCTTTTTAACCATCGCAGGTGATTCGTGATTAATGGAACGGGTTGGAGTGGATACAAAGGTGGCCATGCGATGATTTTTATCGACAGTTGTTTTTTCTTTATTTAATAGTATTTATCATTTTCAGCACTCTAAGTATTTGAATAAGTTTTGTTGTAATAAGGACCAATTAAATTATTTGAGTATTTATATTGTGCTAAAGAAAAATGACGATTAAATTGTTATTTTGAAATCAGTTTATTTTCGGCAAACTTCATCTTAAAACATGTAATAAAGTTTTAATTCGGATATTTTATATCGAGCTTAGATTATTTAATAATTTTTAAATGGACATAATTTTCAAAAGTTAACAAATTTTCACGGGTTATTCTAAAATCAAAAAAATATTTTCAAACGTTTTCCGCAGTGACATGCCAGATCCGGTCAGGGCTTGTGGGCCGGGTTTGGGGTGTTACATTCTTCTTTTATTTTATTTTACCATTGTATTTTATTTAAATAAGGAATTTGGTCACTTAATTCTAACACCATTAATTATAATTTATTAAATAAAAATGATCTTAATAAAAATATTATTTCAATAAAATGCTTAAGTTTCTCAAGAAAAAATCTGTTAAACATATTTTATTGAATGAAATAATCTTCAACGAATGGAATTAAAGATATCATTAAATAAATTATTAAGTTCCCTAATTAAATATTATATTATGAATTTGTAACATAATAAACTTATAAATTAATTATTTGAATTTAATAAATCATGATAAATTAATTAATTTAATTTGATAACTCATATTGATAAATTGAACTTGTTAGATTTATGAACATAATTAGTCATGTGAAAGAGTGAAAAATAGAAGAAAGCAATAATTTATATACTTATCTTTTAATTCTGTTGGTTTGTAACACCCCAAACCCGGCCCAAACGCTATGACCAGATCTGGTATGCTACGGGGTTTATTGTTAAAAACTTTGCTTCGATGGTTTTTGGAAATCTCAGTTTCTTTATTTAGGCATTTGTTAAAAATAAGATATTTGGTGAAAACCTTTGCTTTTCCGTTGAACATGTTTCGAAAACCCATTTTATTACTTTTTATGACTTAAGTCCTTGAACATAAATTTTTAAACTGTAAACATTAACAAATATAAAGCGATAACCTAAGCCATGGGGCCTTATTACATAAATAGTCCCAAAATTAAAACTTAAAGGAAAACCAAAAATAGTTTATGAAAATATATAAGACTTGATGGCCCCCTCGAGTCCGCCTCGGCTCCCATGTCCACGATCTCACGCTCATCCGAAAAGTCGGGAAAATAAAGGGTGAGTCACCAAGACTCGGTGTGCAAATCCAGAAAACACATAAAAGGCTTTAGGCCCACAAACACATTATGGGCCTTGGCCCATACACAATGACAATGAGAATATTTACATGCAACATGGCCCAACCCAACCTAGAAATCCATCCTCTACACACCAGCCCGTACTCAGCCAACACACCTTGGGGATTTCTACAATCAACCCACCAACCGCTACACACCATATCGACGGTCATGCCGCCTATTCCTAACAATCGGGAATAAATTTAACGTGGCTTAGCCACCGATCACTATTGTGACCTAAATTTTACTGATTCGTGAGTTTAACCACCGGTCACCAAGTGACCTATTAACATGCTCTTCCCCTTTCATCGTATTAACCCTATCCCATGCATACATCCATGCAAAATCAAAACAAAGTATACTACCTAAAAGCTCACGAGGTTTTACATACATCGATACACACATAGAGAAGTTTCTATGGTTACGCACTGCATCTTTTGCCTACCCTTTTTGGGTAATACGATTTATCCATACAGCCTTTTCCGACTTTTAGCCCATAACATATATAGTATAGATTAATTAGTGTGATAGAGATCTACACACTGATTTGTAACACCCAAACCCTACCCACAAGCCTGGACCAGGATCTGGTATGCCACCTGCGGAAAAACGTTTGAGAAGATTCGACCTAAAGATAAAATCATGACAACTTGTTGAGTTTGTAAAAGCGGTGACCATTTAAAATCTTAAGTAAAGTGTGGTGTTTATAAAAATATCCCGGTTAAAACTTTATGATACATTTTAGGATATAGTTTTGCGAAAATAAACCGGTTTCAAAATAATAATTCAATCGTCACTTTGCTTTAACATAATAAAAATACTCAAATAGAAATACTTAAATACTTTAACTGGGCCTTATTACAACAAATAATTAAACAAAAGTTCTTAGTAATAAATGAATAAAATAAAGAAGATGTCTTACGTGCATGGGCCACCTCGTATCCACTCCAACCCGGTCCAATCACCACGAATCATCTGCGATGTTTAATAAAAATTGGGTGAGTCATACGGACTCGGTGTGTAATTAGTCCTTTGAATTCCACCCACATGTTAACCACATATTAACTCATACATCGGATATCAACTATCAAATTCACATGTTATCACATTACGGGCTTGGCCCATATTCATATCACATTCATCTAATAGGGTAGTTAACCACATAATTTCCACATCTTTGGGCTTGGCCCATTTCATCATCAACCCATATGACGGATAATGAGTTTATGCAAAGTGCACCCAACCCATCCTAGGGTCCATCCGTTACACCTACCTTGGCGGCACTGCCGCCCAAGGCCGTGGCTAATCCACCGATCAACTAAGTGATCCCACATATCTTACCTTGACAGCGGACACTCTTTGCTCAAGGGCCGTGGCTAAGCCACCGATCACTGAGTGACCCCACATGTCAATATCCACGAGGTGACTCGAGGTCATCCTCAATCCACGGTGATGCACACACGGCTATCATCCGCCAAGATGTGGCACCTAGCCAACACCTCCCTTGATGAAGCACATAGCTAACATCAAGCGCTAATGTAGCACAAGGCTAACATTAGACCACGTACATAAAGTACACCCTTTCCTTCGATAGTCACATTCATATCCCATCCCATGCACATGCAACATATGATAATGTCATAACATAGTAAAATAATGCATGCACATGCTATTCGGCATACAAACATATTCTCATTGGCATATTCACATTCTTAATAATTAACATCGACTGATTTCCGATATACCCTTTAAGGGTAACTATTCACAATCGCCCTTTGCACATATTAGCATTTACACAACACATGCAATATACCATAAACCCGAAAAACAGTGGGTTAATCACACACCTGATCACTTGGAGAACTATGCTTTCGATACTGATGCTATCACTAGGCGATACTACGGCTATTTGCCTACTTTCTTGTTCTGACGCTGGTCCACACCCCGGTGGCCAATCCCTAACTGCAGAAATAGATCTCTTCTTAAACTTAGGGACAGAGACCTTCCCTTTCCCTTCTTGAATGGTATTCGCCTCCATCAACACACTTAATCAGAATAATCGATTTAATCATCAATATACGAATTCTTAACCAAATATCCACAACTTATCATACTTAACGAAAGGGTCTTGAAATCCCGAAAAGCTTGATCTAATGCTTGGATCCTTAATCCCTACATTTGATTAATCACCTACTACTTTAATAAAAAGCCATTCGGCCATAAATCCAAATCCTAGTAGGATTAGTATACTTAAACTTACCTTGTTGCCGTTTGACTTAAGAATCAAGTCTTGAAATCTCTGCTATACTCTTCTTGCATTTACCAAACATTGAATCAATAAACTTGGTTAGTTTTTGACTTTTGAATAATTAATGAACACATATATTTACCAAACATGGCCTTGGCGAATGCTATAGACACTTACCTTGTGGATTTTAAATCCGAAACTCACCGAATAACTAGGGAACACGTGGCCTATGGTGTACCTTCGGAAAAGAACTTCTCCTTCCTTGTAGTCGACACTTAGTAAATCCCGAAAGATCTCTTCAAAGTTTCGGCAACAAGATATTAATGGGGTTAGTCCTAGATTTGGCAAATCTTAAGAAAAAGGATGAAACCGAATGAGATCTTACCCTTACTTGAAGAAATCGATTGCACCTTCACTTCAACCTTCAGAGATTCGGCTATGGCTAGATGATGATCTCACAACTTTCGACTTTTGGAGGGATTAGAAAGAAAAGAAAAGGAAGAATAAAGATGGAGGATTCAGCTAGAACACAAGGTATTTCGGCTTGGCAAAAATAAAAGAAGAAGAAGATTTGGTGAAGAGAATTCGGCAGAGGCTTTCAAAGAACAGAAAATAATGCAGAATGGCCTCTCTTTTCCTTTTATAGCCGAAATTACTAACTTAGAATCCCTTACTTGGCCATCACTCTTCTATTTTAATAGCTTTATCTCTTTAATTATCACTTAAAATAAAAGATAATTCAACAACTATCCTTACTTAGCCGAAATTATTAAACTCAAAGTCCCTTACTTGGCCATCACTTCTCCCTTATTTTCCTCTTTATCTCTTTATTCAAATTAAAAGAATTTAATCCAACAATTATCTCTTGAAAATAATGATAAATAAATCCCTTATTTATCCACTATTTATAAAATAATAAAAGCTCCTAAATTTATAGCCATGTGCTGTCCACCTCTCTGCTCCTTGTAGCAAAATAAAATTTCTTTTATTTGCTTCCCATGTGACTCGAACTTAGGCCCATTCCTCTTGCATATGGCGCCATTTCCATAGGCCCTAAGTGGCATCTTCAGACCACTTTTCCAAGCCTTTTTGTGTGTCAAATTTCACAAACTTTTTCTTTTAAGGCCACCTTGCCTTAATTTCCCCTTTTAAACCTTAAAACTCGTCATTTCTAGGTCATTTCTAAGTTTCCAAAAATTTTCGATCGGCTCTGTAAACTTGACATTTCCTTACATTTCCATGACATTTCCTTACAAGACATTTCCTTACATTTCCAAGACATTTCCTTACATTTCCATGACATTTCCTTACAAGACATTTCCTTACATTTCCAAGGTTCTAAAAATGTTCACTTTCCTCTTTTAAACTTAACATTTCCATACATTTCCAGGTTTCCAAAAGTGTTCAAAATATATTCATAACACATAAGATATGTCATTTCGTACAATTAAACCAAAAATGCATAGGCCCTTTTCAGGATGTTACATGATTACAGTCAAGACGAGACCTTCTATGTCGACACTATCAGAAACCGATACGACTGCTAACTGTCTAAGATTTTGTTTCGAAGCCGGTCCACAACCTGGCGGCCAATCCCAAACTGCTGACACCGCTCGTTTCTTAAACTTAGGGATTGGTTTTACGGGTCCAATTCCCTTTTTCGTTTGACTAGCATTTGTATCCATGGAATAGATCTTAGTCAACAAACCGGATTAAAACATTGAATCAAACACAAACACGAATGTACATTCATAGTGTAGAGATCCCTTACCTAGAAATCCCGAAAAGAGAGATATGAGGTTCAGAGACTAGCGGTTTTCGGCTTTTAGAATCTAAATGATTCGATCTACTCCGATTTCTCGAAATGTCGCCCCAAGATGTGAACACAAGAACAATCAACACGTTACTCAAGGGATAACCTTGCCACATCAATTAGCCTTTCGGCTTTGGCCTCCAAAAACTGAAAGAGAAGAAGTGAAGGAAGAATTCGGCACTTACCTTAACACAGGGAATTCGGCAACTCTTAGAGAATTTCGGCTTTTGAGAAGACCAAAAAGAAAAGATGATCTCAAGAGATCTATGAAGATTCAGCTTTGATGAAGAAATCGACAAAAAGAAAAGAATAGACAAGGGTATTCGGCTATGGAGATGAAAGCAATAAAATTTCGACTTTTGCATAAAAGTGGAGATGAGAGCATGGGATTAGGGATTTCGGCTTAAGCAGAGAATGAGAGAAAAACCCAAATGCCAGAATTGAAGAAGAGAATGGAAAAATAAAACCCTAATGCCGAAAATAAAAAGATATTCCCCCACTAAAACACAAAATTTTGGCACCTACTTCCTAAAACCCGAAAATGCCCCTTTTGATAACTTAAAATTGATCAACTAATAAGGGAAATTTCGGCACCCCCTATAGTATAACAAAACCGATTTCTCCCCCCTCCAAGAGGTGGAAATTCGGCCACCACTGTTGATCAGCAGATAACTCCTAAATTTCCTCCCTTATCTTTATCCGATCACATCTCCAAAAGAAGCCTAGATCACACAACCTCTTCCTCCCTTTATCTTCCATATTATCTACATTATCCACTTGAGTAAATCTTCCTATTTTTAAGCCTTATTGCCATCCCTCTCTATTTATTTAAATCCCGAAAATTAGCTAAAATTTAATTAAAAGAATTGGGCTTCATGTAACTTGAATTTGGGCCTCCCCAGTTGACGCCACCTCCCTGCTCTCTATGTGGCGCCACTTTGCCACTAGGCCACAAGCCCATTTGTGTCTTATAATCACAGATAATATCTTTAAGCCCTATCTTGTCAGGCTTTCCACTAGAGTGTCCAAACAGATAAATTTGACTAAGGGCTCGGCCCAACCTTGAGCCCAGTCTGAACCCCTTAAACACTCAAATTAACACATTAGGCGTAACATAAACATCTCAGCACATTAAACGCAAAGGCCCATTAATTCAGGATGTTACATGGTTTGATTCCTAGTTTCTTTTTTTTAACATAATTCTTACTTTCTTCATTTGATGATTGGAATTCATGATATGAATTCTATGGTAGGTTTATAACAATTATCTCCCTATAACAACATCCTATTATAGGTGAATAACAACTATCTCTCTATAGTAGGCAAAACCTTGACAAACAAATTAGGGTTGTTATAGGCAAGGTTAACTCAAAAAAAAAATGTTAGAAAAAAATTTAAATTCTATTTTGCATTATAGTTAGCTTGTGTAAAAATTGATAACCATGCCTCCAAGAATGAAGAAACGAGCTAAGTCTCAAACCAAACCACTTCCATCACTAGAGTATGTTCCTTATAAATTTAAGTTGAAAGAGGCTGAAGTCTTTTTGTCAAACATTCAAGGACGAACTTTTATCCTTGAAAGGGGCTTTGACCCATCGACTTCAGATTGCGAGGATGTTTGGGATTTAGTTTGTTTTCATCGCTGGATGAACCTTGCCACGATGCCCACCACGCCAGCTGTAATTCTAGTTGTTTTTTATTTCTACTCCAATTTAAATTTTTTTGAAAAGAACGAAGTGTATGTGAGGGACAAAAAGGTCAATATATCCTCTAGAGCCATTAATGAATATTATGGTCTCCCTTATTATGAAACTGATTATTTACAGACCATGGATCTAAATAATTTTGAAAATGTTGATTTGGATGCCGTTTTATTGTTTTTAACTGAGGGGGGACTGGAAAAGAGAGGGGTACAATAATTACCCTTATCTTTTAAGCAAGCTATAATGTTTCCCATCGCTAAAATGTGGATGAAATTTATTTGCACTCGCATATTACCATTACTCAACACTAATACTGTTAATTTTTTTTGAGCAGCCTTATTATATTATATCTTGTAGCAGAAATGAATTAGCCTCAGGAAGTGGGTTAATAAAGAGATCCAAAAATGTATATTTGGTATCAAGGTTGGAATATATTTTCCTCACTTGATTACAGGTTTGTGCCACCGTGTTGGAATGGTGATGGGGCCTATAGAGCAATTTTATAATCCTACCACGAGTATTATTGGAGACAACCCTATGCACCAATTCCAGGAGCTTTAGAGAAAACAAATACAAGAATGGAATTAGCGACACAAACAAAAAATGGAGATGCCTCTAGGTCCCCCAAAGAAACCCACGAATGCGAAGGTGAAAAAGACCGATGAGCCTACAAAATGGGAGCGTAGGCTAGGCCACAGCTTGCGATACAACATATGACTCCTAAAGTCCATGAAAATAGGGATGGACATGTTTGTGAAGAGCCTAGGGGGATAAAGTATAGAATGGCCCGAATGGTGGAGTGACTCGTCGGAGGGTTAGAAAGACACCACCGAGCAATAAGAGGAGGACGAGGAAGAAATAGATGACAAGGCCACGGAGGATGATGACTTCAACTCCTATCAGGGAAACTTTGAGAGTGCCTTTGCATCCTTAAGGCAACCAATAAGGGGAACGATCTTACGAGATCCTAGTGACCGATCTTAGATACAACCGTCAAGACCCACTATGAGTGGAAAAGGGAAAGGAATCATAGGACCGACTGAGGATTCCAAGGATGACTCAGATTAGTTACATGTCTTTGCATTTTATTTATTTTTATTACGGCGTGTAAACTGATAAGCACTTTTGGCTTTTATTTTTTTATATTATTATTGTGTGTTTGTTATTGTTTTTTTTCTTTGATTATTTTTCTTATTTGCAGCGAGTTACCCTGAAAGACTACACAACATATAGAGCTTCAACAAGAGGTGAACGCCCGAGCTAGTTTGATGCTCCATTCTAGGGAAGTCTGGTAACCTCCTAACCTTTATTTTGTACACATTGGGGACAATGTGTAGTCTGAGTGTGGGGGAGGATGCACATAAGTTTTTATGTGTGTTTATTTTTGTTTATTTTAGTTTTATGCATTTTTCAAAAAAAAATTCAAAAAACCCCAAAAATATTTTCCGTTTTCATTTTTAATTTTTCAAAAATCAAAATATTTTTCTTCTTTGTTTTTAGTTTTTGTTATTGCATGGTGCTTGGACTAATATTAAGTAATAAGTTAGTAGTTTTACATATCAAATGCGTATATAGGATTGCCAAACTTGTAAATTTTGAATGATACTAAATAATTTCTTGCTCTTAATTGTAGATTAATTAGTTCACTTAGTTAATAGGTATTAAAGATTAGAGGGAATAACCGAAATGAAAATTTATAAAATGTATCGTAGGATGAATAAAAGATATGGATCCTTGTAGATAATGTAAGATTTGTAAAATAAATCTGAAATAAAATTTAATAAACCAGGATCTATCATGTCAATTCATCAAGAATAAATCAAGAACAAAACTAGATGTGGAAGCGTACCTGAATCCATGAATTCCTTGAAGTTTTACCGAATCTTGGGGATTTGATCTTCCAAATTAGCACACAAGAAATTCAGAGAATATGTGCTCTCTCTTTCCTAACGATGGGATATTAGAAAAGATATTTTGTGTATAATTTGGGGACCATAACCCTAATATTTATAACCTTGGCATATTAGTTCTAATCAATTTCTAATTAGCCCATCATTAATTAGAATTTGATTAGAACTCAATTACTAGAGTATCTACACATATTTGCCCCATACTTTATTTAATAATTAAAGCCCGATAAAATTCTAACCAAATTAGATCACTTTTAATTTGGGCTAACCTATCATGATAGTAAATAATAACATGTAATTACCTTTATTATATATGTGATGTCCATATTTTCCAACAATCTCCCACTTGGACCACATATATATATACTAATTACTCTATAATTACATGTCATTATATAACCTTATGAGCTCAAAATTTTACAATCATATCCAAAAGGTATCCCGAATAATCTTGTCCATTAATTATGTTAACATAGAACCAAGGCGACTTTCATTACATATATCGTAACTAAATCCATCCATGATCACGTATATTAACACAACCAAATGACATAGATCAAGTATGGATGTGTAGCATGGAAATTACATGCAATATGATCTAAACATGTCTATTTCCAACTGGTCCTCCTTAGTGAGATCAAACCTTACCAAAATCAGAGTGTGAATAAACCAAATAAACTTTATTTCTGCAGAAAATAAACTTAATATCTTTAAACTGAAATAACTGAAAATGTGTCTATAACATAAAAGCATTTAAAAATACAAACTCCCACTAAAACCAAATATCCTTTAAATGACATTGCACCCATATGAGCAGTGTGCTCTTATAAAACCTTAGGTGTAGTTCCTTAGTAGGCGGATCCGCAATCATGGAGCTTGTCCTAATATGCTTTATAAACACCTAACCACTCTGAACTTTTACTTTAACAACCAGGAACTTAAAGTCTATGTGTTTTTACTTTGATGTGCTCCTGTTGCTATTGGAATAAAAGACTGTAATTTATTTTCACAATTTGCACCTTAGTGACAAAATCTTGTATCCATATTCCATCAATATCGGAGTCTATATACCTGATGATCTCTAACTGATTAGACCTCCGATATGTGAGCATGTAATCTTTTGTTCTCTGAAAATACCTTATAACCCTCTTGGATGCTACCCAATGTTCCAAACCAGGGTTTCTTAAAATATCTGCCTAACATCCCAATAGTGTACACAATATTCCAATGTATACAAACCTGAACATACATTAGACTTTCTACTGTTAAAATGTAAAAAAATCTAATGCATTTTTTGAAATCTCAAAATCATTCTTAGGGTATTGATTGAGGCTATACTTATTATTGACAAGCAGCATGTCATTAATATATAAAACCAAATATAGAACCTTACTCCCACTAAACTTATGTATATACGATTATCAATAAAATTCATCTCTAAACCGAATGAGATAATCATTTGGTAAAATTTGTAATATTATTGACGAGAAGTTTTGTAACGCCCCAAATTTGGGCCTAGTAGAATTGGGTCCATTAGGCCTTGGGAATGGGAGCGTTTAATTTTTTTTGGGAATAAGAGAACGACACTAGTGCAAGTTAGACCTATTAGGTGAGTGATTTTGGAAGGTTAGGGGGCTTCCATGAAGTCTTGGATTCAAACCTAGGCTTTAGGAAAAAAATTGGTTTTAGGTGAATAAAGCCCTGGGGTAAGTAAGTAGGCTTTAAGAATAAATTGTGGGAAAAAATGACACAATAGGAGTTGTGGTCTAGTGGCAAATGGCGCCACAGGGGAGACAAGGAAGTCACGCCATAGAGGAAGCAAGGGGTCCAAGGTTCAAGTCTTGGCACTTGCAATTCATTTTGTTTTTCTTTTAAATGAACTTAGACTTTGGCCCATAGGCTTATATTTAGTTGCGCATGTTCTAAGTCACAAAAGGAGCTTGTGTTGTGGTGGCATGTAGCGTCTGGTGTAACATCCTGAATTTATGGGCTCGTACATTTTGTGTAGTGTATGCTTAAAATATTAATTTAAGGGTTGGATGTGCAAATGGGGCTCAGGTTTGGGCTGAGGCTTTGATTAAATATCCTGTTTAGACACTCTAGGGGCTTGAATTAAAGTTTTAGTAGTTTAATTGACATATTGGGCTTGTGGCCCAACATTAGGGAGCACAAAGAAAGGGAGCTATAGTTGGCGTCACTAGTACATGAGGAGGGCCCAAATTTTGGCCGCCTGGAGCCCAAGTTATAGGGCCAAATTCGGCACCCATAAGGGACTAAGGGGGGACGACAACAAGGCAAAATTTTAGGGATTTTTATTGTGTGGATATTAAGCAGATAAAGGGAGAAGGAGTTGGTGATAATTAGGGGCTATTTTTGAGAGAGATAACTGATTGAGATAAGGGAAAAGGGATAGGAGCTATCAAGTGTTGTAGTGTTGGCCAAAAATCAATCTCTGTTAAGGGGAGGAATCGGTTTTCTATATGCAGAGGGGGGTGCCGAAATCGCTGCTAAAGCTCCCATCTTTTCTTTTTTCTCTGCCGAAATTTCTACTCTATTCTCCTCTCTTTTCTTTTTCTTGATTGGCGAATCCTCTCTTTCTCATCTCTTTGAGACACCTTAGCCGAATCATCAAGCCTCTCTTTACTCTCTTCTCACTTTCCCTTGTTAGCCGAAACATACCACCTGGATCTTCTAAAAGAAAAAAAAAAGCCGAAAACGTAATAGGTTATCTTTTTCGAGATTTTTCATAAAAGCCGAAATCATGAGATCTGGTCTTCTGTGTGTGCCGAAATCAGTCTGGGGTGCCTACTTGTGCCGAAATCTGAAGGAAACTTTAGGTAAGTGTTGATTTGAGAAAACCAAATCTTTCTCGGCTTTTCAAAGTCCCTAGCCAAATGGCTATTTAGGAACTAATCTCTTATTTTTCTCTTATTTTGGCATTAGGGATCTGAAGAAGAGGAGTAAATCGTCATGAGATCTCTAAGTCATAAGTTCAAGAATACCCGAATCGTGTCACTTTTGGGATTTCAAGGTAAGGAGATCTATTGATTTTAGTGTGTAAATTCGGGATTTACTAACCTTTGGCCGATTATAGGGGAGGTCAATTTTCGTGATTTTCCGGCTTTTGGTTGAGCCAAGTTATAAATTCGGATAGCAAGGATACCGACTAAGAGTTTAGTACTTCGCGATAACAGGTGTGTAACTTTTCACACCATTAGATTGATTGTATATATATAAATGTATATGTGTAATAAATCTGCTATACTCTGTTAAATACCAAAACCGTGATAACGTTTGGAAACCCGAGAAGGGTAAAGGCTAAATATCAAAGTTAGTGATTTACGCCATTCATCGTTGAATGTTTCTATTAAAAACGATATGTTTTATATGTCTATTTTTATATATGCTTGGGGTTGGGTAATTGATGAAAGGGAAGTGATGCGCTCGTGGCTTATGCCATTTCACCTGGTGACTCTGTCACAACTCGCTTCGGTGGCTTATGCCATTTCACCTGGTGACTCATCACGATTTGACGATGAGCGACTAAGCTGCAGCATGACCGCCATCGATGGTGTGTAGCGGTGTGGGTTGATTGTAGAAATCCCCAATGGTGTGATTGATGGTAAGGGTGGTGTGTAGCGGTTGGAAACCTAGGAGTTGGGTTGGGCTTTGCATAATTTCTGTTATAATATATTCGATATATGTTACGTGGGGCTAAGGCCCAAATCTAATGGTGCATGTGGGTTGCACACATCGAGTCTCGCGACTCACCCTATTATTTTAACAATTTCAGGTAGCACTTAGTGCATCGGACCGGCCGAGAGGAGAGCAAGGTGGCCATGCGACAGAAGTCTTGAGGATTCCGCAAAAGACTTTATTTTATTTATTTTTAAGAAATTTGTCTTAAGTGGGTTTTATATTTCGTTGTAATAAGGCCATGGGCCACTAGACTATTATTTATGTTTTTGGGTTTAAGTTGGGTTTAATTATTAGACATTTTAATTTTTATGATTAAAATTAAGCTAAGACATGTACAAGGTTTTTTTTTTGGATTTTAATTAAAATTCACCAAGGCAATTTATAACTTTATATCTTATATGACTTAATAAATTACTAAGTTTTTGTTATTAATGATTAAACCTAGAAATCATTTTCCAAAATGCGACATGTTTTGCAAAATCACTCAAGTGACATACCAGATTCGGTTGTAGTGTGTGGGCCGAGTTTGGGGTGTTACAAGTTGGTATCAGAGTCCGATTCAAAACTCGGCTTTGGGATTTTTGGGCTCAAAACATTTTCTAAAGATGGGTTTTTGAAACATGCATAACAGGTTTGTTAGCTCGGCATGGCACCTGCGTCTCCGGCCCAAGTCCGCCAGGTAAGTATTCTGAACTCATTGAGTGTTATATGTATGTGGGCTTGATGGGCTCTATGGGACGTAGATTTGTTAGATTAGAACTTGATGGACTTTAGGCCTAGCTGAAACAACTCCTAAAATCTCATAAGACTTAACTTCACTAAACAAACCCGTGAACGAGCCGCAAGACTAAGGTGTGGTAACAGGCATACGCATGTCTAGGCTTGGATCCGGAAGAGCCTGGTACTTAAGCAGTCCTAGTGACTCACCTCCTCTTCGCTGGAATCCTACCTGGTGCGTAGTGACTGTTCACCTTAGCCGAGTTAGGGTGTGGCAACGGGCATACGCATGTCTAGGAGTGGATCTGGGGAGAGCTTGGTATTTAAGCAGTCCCCTAGGGACTCACCTCCTCCTCTCTGGAATCCCCCGGTGCGTAGTGACTGTTCACCCTAATCATGAGGACTTGTTGACAGGCTAAACCTTATAATTAAAACCCGGAAGGGACCAGCCACCTTATTTTTACAAATTGCTAAAACACCCTTACTTCGAAAACAAATACCAAGATACTCATGATTTGTAAATACACCCCGATTTACAAAGACAACGAAATTTCCCCTAGCAAAGAAAAACTCACACCACACACGACAACAAACCCACAAACACCTGAACACTATTATTATTCCTCCGAAATCAAATTCTCCAAGACACCCCTGTTTTTTTAAAAAAAAAACCCTGGATGTCAGAATTACCGAAATACCCCCGTATGTCAAAATTACCGAAATACCCCCGGGTTGCAAAATTACCAAAATACCCTTATTTCACAAAATCGCCAAGGAACCCTATTTTGGAAAATTACAAAAATACCCTTGTAGGATAAAATGACGAAAATACCCCTGGGTAGTGAAACAATGAAAACACCTTTATTTGATGAATGTAAATTCATAGATGATTCTTTGTATGTTAATTGAGTGTATGTGTTTCCTAGAACTAGAGGGTACGAACATGAGACTAAATTATGAATGCGAATTCGAAAGAACTACCCTTAAAACTGCTATTCATAAGATTGTTCGTGGTTAACCAGTGGAAAGAATTAATGATTCATAAAATTCTTAATCAGATAAACGTCGATCGAAAGAATGAGTACAAGGGGTAGTGGACGTCCGCCGCGTGGACGCGGTAGGGGTAGGAGGACCGTGTTAGAGCCAGTAGGGTCTGGCCATGGGTCAGGAAACGAGATGCCAGATCTGCCGGCTGTAGAAGGAGAATTTCGGGATGAGGCGCCGAGATGATGATCTTTGTATCTCGAGGCGATGTTGATGGTTTTAGAGAGGGTTCTTTGGAGTAGGCATGGGCACGAAGCCGAAAATCTGTGCGAGAGCGGCTTAGGGCCAATGGGGGGCGAAGTGTTTAGGGAGTTTTCGGCGTAGCCCAACACGGTGAGTATTGGATGGAAGCAGCCCGAGCGCATAATGGACGATTTGGATTTCACGGGGGAGGAGAAGTTGAAAGGGGTCGTGTCTCTTTTTCGAGACGAGGCCTATCAGTGGTAGCTCACGGTGAAGGAGGGTACTGCCGCAGATCGGATTGACTGGGACTTCTTTAAGGAGTCGTTCCAGGGAAAGTATGTTGGGGCCAGCTATGTGGATGCTTCAGGTGTGTATCCACGGAGCATATGATTAAGGACTGTCCACAGAAGGATCAGGTGCAGCCAAACGGACGAGGTTTACGATCAGTGGAGAGGTGGTCACCCGATCAGAGGGTCGTGGCTCAGGTAGAGGAGGAAATGGGGCTGGTCGAGGTCGTGGAGCATCTGGTAGAGGTGCAGGTAACGTAGACGCGAGGCAGCCGGGTTTAGTTTATGCAGTTCGTCGATAGGAGGATGGTGACGCACCGGACGTCATAACCGGTACGTTTCTTATTGCTGATAGCCCTTTTCTTGCCTTGATTGATATTGGGTCAACCCACTCCTATGTTGCATGTTCAGTATCTGAGACCCTAAGTATAGACTCTGAAACAACCACTAGGAAGATGACTGTGGTTAGTCCCCTAGGACAATCTAGGGTAGTGGACAAGCTATTTAAGGATGTACCTTTAGAAACTCAAGGGGTAGTGTTGCCGGAAGACTTAATGGAATTACCGTTTGGATAGTTTGACCTTATCTTAGGAATGGATTGGTTGACGAAACATCGTGCTAAGTTGGATTCTGAGGCTAAGCGCATGGTGTTGAATACCCCGGAAGGCGGGAAGGTGGTTGTATTAGGAGAAAGAAGGAATTACTTGTCCAACGTAGTGTCCGCATTAAAAGATGTTAAGATGATTCGGAAGGGATGTAATGCATTTCTAGCCTTTATCAGTGCTTTGGATGTTAAGGAGGTGACTGTCGATGAGGTTCGAACAGTCAAAGATTTCACTGATGTCTTTCCTGAAGAATTACCCGGATTACCCCTAGATCGCGAAGTAGAGTTTGGAATAGAGCTACTTCCGGGTATGGCTCCGGTGTCCATTGCTCCTTATCAAATGGCACCGAAGGAGTTGGTGGAACTCAAAGCTCAGATCCAGGAGCTTTTGGATCGAGGATTTATTCGACCGAGTGTGTCTCTATTGGGAGCGCCGGTCCTATTTGTGAAAAAGAAGGATGGATCCATGCGTATGTGCGTGGACTATCGTCAACTGAATAAGTTGACGATTAAGAACAAGTACCCACTACCGAGAATCGATGATCTATTCGATCAACTCAAAGAAGCTTCGGTCTTTTTTAAGATTGACTTGAGGTCGGGGTATCATCAGTTAAAGGTTAAGGAAGAAGACATTCATAAGACGGTGTTTCGAACACGTTACGGTCATTATGAATTCTTGGTAATGCCGTTCGGTTTGACGAACGCGCCAGTAGCATTTATTGATATGATGAACCGGGTGTTCCAACCATATCTTGATCGGTTCGTCGTGGTGTTCATTGACGACATCTTGCTTTATTCCAAGTCGGAGGAGGAACATGATGAACATCTTCGTGTGGTGTTGCGAACTTTGAGGGAGAAGAAGTTGTTCGCAAAGTTCAGTAAGTGTGAGTTTTGGCTAATGGAAGTTACTTTCTTAGGGCATGTAGTTTCTGCAGAGGGAATCAGGGTAGACCCTCGGAAGATAGAAGCTGTATTAGATTGGAAGCCGCCGAAGTCTGTGGCAGAAATCCGAAGTTTCTTGGGATTGGCGGGGTATTATAGGAGGTTTGTTGAGGGGTTCTCTTCAATTGCGGCACCTCTAACTAAGTTGTTGAGGAAGGAGCACCGCTTGTTTGGGTGACAAACAACAGAGAGCTTTGAGAAGTCAAGAAGATTTTTTACTAAGCACCGGTGTTAATTCAGCCAGAGGCGGGTAAAGAATTTACCGTCATCTTTGTGATGCGTCACACACAGGTTTAGGTTGTGTGTTGATGCAAGATGGAAGAGTTGTTGCATATGCATCTCGACAATTGAGACCGCATGAATTGAACTACCCTACGCACGGTTTAGAATTGGCAGCGGTAGTGTTTGCTCTGAAGATTTGGAGGCACTACCTGTATGGGGAGAAGTCAGTTATTTATACGGACCATAAGAGCCTGAAGTATATCCTTACCCAGAAGGAGTTGAACCTAAGACAGAGAAGGTGGGTCGTTTGTTAAAGATTATGACTGCTCGATTGAGTACCACCCGAGTAAGGCTAACGTGGTGGCGGATGCGCTGAGTAGGAAGGCGATAGCGGATTTGAGGCGATGTTCGCTCATCTCAGCCTGTACGAAGATGGCGGTTTGGTAGCCGAACTTCAAGTAAGACCTACGTGGACAAGACGGATCAGAGAGAAGCAACTTTTGGATGATGTTTTGGGTGCTCGAATCCGACAAGTGCAGAATGGTGAAGGAGAGGACTATAGTTTGAATGGTGATGGAATTCTGTGTTTTCGTAAGAAAGTTTGTATGCCAAAGGATGTGGAGTTAAGGTAGATGATTATTCAGGAGGCGCATAGTAGTCCTTACGCTATGCATCCTGGAGGGGTTAAGATGTACCGTGATTTGCGGGAACAATTCTGGTGGCCAGGTTTGAAGCGAGAGGTAACGGAATTTGTAGGAAAGTGTTTGACATGTCAGCAAGTGAAGGCGGAACACCAGTTGCCTTCGGGGTTGTTGCAACCGGTGAAGGTTCCGCAGTGGAAATGGGAGAGAATCATGATGGATTTTATTAGTGGGCTACCCCTTACGCCCACTAAGAAGGATTCAATTTGGGTAGTTGTGGATCGGCTGACGAAGTCCGCTCACTTTATACCGGTTCGGTCGACTATCCTCACACAGAGGTTGGCTAAGTTATGCGTGAGCGAGGTTATGAGACTACATGGTGTACCGGTATCGATCATATCAGATAGGGACCCTAGGTTCACGTCACGATTCTAGAAGGCTCTTCATCAGGCAATGGGAACAAGGTTAGACTTTAGTATCGCTTTTCACCCACAGACTGATGGTCAGTCTGAGAGGGTAATTCAGATCTTGGAGGATATGCTAAGGGGTTGCATAATCGATTTTAGGGGTAGTTGGGAGGAGTATTTACCCTTGGCTGAATTCGCATACAATAATAGTTATCAAGCTAGTATTCAGATGGCGCCGTACGAAGTGTTATATGAAAGGAGATGTCGTACCCCTACTTTTTGGACGGAGTTGGGTGAACGTCAGGTGCTGGGTCCAGAGTTAGTTTCGAAAACGGAGGAGAAGGTTAAGTTAATACGGGCTCGGTTGAAGGAAGCGTCTGATCGGCAGAAGTCTTATGCGGATCTAAAGTGGAAGGAGGTGGAATTTGCAGTAGGAGACCAAGTCTTTTTGAAAGTATCTCCATGGAAGAAGGTAATGAGGTTTGGACGGAAGGGTAAGCTAAGTTCCCGGTTTATTGGCCCTTATCGGGTATTGGAACGTGTGGGGCCAGTGGCTTATCATTTGTAGTTGCCTTCAGAGTTGGAACAGTTACATGACGTATTTCATGTATCGATGCTAAGACGTTATCATCCTGATCCATCGCATGTGGTGCCGGTGGAAGAGATTGAAGTAAGGTCAGATTTATCCTTTGAGAAGGAACCAGTGCAAATCTTGGATCGAGATGTAAAAGTGTTGAGAAGGAAGTCCGTCCCTTTGGTCAAAGTTTTGTGGCGAAATCACGATGCAGAAGAGGCAACGTGGGAGCCAGAGGATGTTATACGGCAGCAGTATCCCCATCTCTTTTGATCAGGTAAATTTCGAGGCCGAAATTTATTTTAAGGGGGGTAGAACTGTAACATCCTGAATTTATGGGCTTGTGCATTTTGTGTAGTGTATGCTTAAAATATTAATTTAAGGGTTGGATGTTCAAATGGGGCTCAGGTTTGGGCTGAGGCTTTGATTAAATATCCTGTTTAGACACTCTAGAGGCTTGAATTAAAGTTTTAGTAGTTTAATTGACATATTGGGCTTGTGGCCCAAGATCAGAGCACAAAGAAATGGGAGCTACGGTTGGCGCCACTAGTACATGAGGAGGGCCCAAATTTTGGCTGCCTGGAGCCCAAGTTATAGGGCCAAATTCGGCACTCATAAGGGACTAAGGGGGGGACGGCAACAAGGCAAAATTTTAGGGATTTTTATTGTGTGGATATTAAGCAGATAAAGGGAGAAGGAGTTGGTGATAATTAGGGGCTATTTTTGAGGAGATAACAGATTGAGATAAGGGAAAAGGGATAGGAGCTATCAGGTGTTACAGTGTTGGCCGAAAATCAATCTCTGTTAAGGGGAGGAATCGGTTTTCTATATGCAGAGGGGGTGCCGAAATTGCTGCTAAAGCTCCCATCTTTTCTTTTTCTCTGCCGAAATTTCTACTCTATTCTCCCTCTCTTTTCTTTTTCTTCAGTTGGCCGAATCCTCTCTTTCTCATCTCTTTGAGACACCTTAGCCGAATCATCAAGCCTCTCTTTACTCTCTTTTCACTTTCCCTTGTTAGCAGAAACATACCACCTGGATCTTTTAAAAGAAAAAAAAAGCCGAAAACGCAATAGGTTATCTTTTTCGGGATTTTTCATAAAAGCCGAAACCGTGAGATCTAGTCTTCTGTGTGTGCCGAAATCAGTCTGGGGTGCCTACTTGTGCCGAAATCTGAAGGAATCTTTAGGTAAGTGTTGATTTGAGAAAACCAAATCTTTCTCGGCTTTTCAAAGTCCCTAGCCGAATGGCTATTTAGGAACTAATCTCTTATTTTTCTCTTATTTTCAGCATTCTGGGATCTGAAGAGGAGTAAATCGTGTAGATCTCTATGTCATAAGTTCAGTAATACCCGAATCGTGTCACTTTCGGGATTTCAAGGTAAGGAGATCTATTGATTTTAGTGTGTAAATTCGGGATTTACTAACCTTTGGCCGATTATAGGGGAGGTCAATTTTTGTGATTTTTCGGCTTTTGGTTGAACCAAGTTATAAATCCGAATAGCAAGGATACCGACTAAGAGTTTAGTACTTCGCAATAACAGGTGTGTAACTTTTCACACCCTTAGATTGATTGTATATATATAATTGTATATGTGTAATAAATCTGCTATACTCTGTTAAATGCCGAAATCCCGGCATAACGTTTGGAAACCCGAGAAGGGTAAAGGCTAAATATCAGGTTAGTGATTTCTGCCATTCATCAGTGAATGTTTCTGTTAAAAACGATATGTTTTATATGTCTATTTTTATATATGATTGGGGTTGGGTAATTGATGAAAGGGGAAGTGATCTGTTCTGGTGGCTTATGCCATTTCAGCCTGGTGACTCTGTCACAACTCGCTTTTTCGTGGCTTATGCCATTTCACTGGGTGACTCTGTCACGATTTGACGATGAGCGACTAATCTGCAGCATGACCGCCATCGATGGTGTGTAGCGGTGTGGGTTGATTGTAGAAATCCCCAATGGTGTGATTGGCAGGTAAGGGTGGTGTGTAGCGGTTGGAAACCTAGGAGTTGGGTTGGGCTTTGCATAATTTCTGTTATAATATAAATATATTCTGATATATATTCTGTGGGGCTAAGGCCCAAATCTAATGGTGCATGTGGGTTGCACACTGAGTCTCGCGACTCACCCTATTATTTTAACAATTTCAGGTATCACTTAGTGCATCGAACCGGGCTGGAGAGGAGAGTAAGGTGGCCATGCGATAGAGTACTGAGGATTCCGCAAAAAGACTTTATTTTATTTATTTTTTAAGAAATTTGTCTTAAGTGGGTTTTATATTTCGTTGTAATAAGGCCATGGGCCACTAGACTATCATTTATGTTTTTGGGTTTAAGTTGGGTTTAATTATTAGACATTTTAATTTTTATGATTAAAATTAAGCTAAGACATGTACAAGGTTTTTTTTTTTTGGATTTTAATTAAAATTCACCAAGCAATTTATAACTTTATATCTTATATGACTTAATAAATTACTAAGTTTTCGGTATTAATGATTAACCATAGAAATCGTTTTCCAAAATGTGACATGTTTTGCAAAATCACTCAAGTGACATACCAGATCTTGTTGTAGTGTGTGGGCCAGGTTTGGGGTGTTACATCTGGAGCATAGGTGAGGGCAAGGGTTCGAATCTCATGTCAGGCAAGGGAGTGTTTATTTTGCGGATTGGACGGCCAGAGTTTGTGTTGGATTTAAACTCTACTGAAGGTGGGATCCCACATCGGGAAGCTAGCAAGAGGATAGGCAAGAAGCTGGCTTTAAATAGAGCAAACCATGAGGAGAGTAAGCATACCATTCTTGGCTTATCCCTTTCGCTTTGTGGCGTGCTCGTTTGGGTTAGGCGTTGGATCATTCGTTGATCTGTATGCCGTTGGGTCGCGGTGGTGGTGACCGAAGTTGATCGACACACCCCTTGGGGGTCAAGGGTGCGATCATTGTTGGTTTCTGTGCAGAACAGTGTTCAGAGCGCGGATTAACTTCGGATTCCTATCAGGTGTGTATTTCGCACTACTCTAGCTGTAGAGCGGCAAATGCCGAAATGCCGGTCACACGGCGATGGTAGCCACACGAGCGTGCGAGCGCACGTGTGGGAGCTTCGACGCGATAGTTGAGGCCATCATGAGTGTTCTTGTGGGTTTAGGCTGTTTGGGCCACGATAGCCGAAAGGGGCCATGTGGGGCCAATGGGCCCGTGGGCCCATATGAATAAATTGTATGATTGTGTAGTACATATTGGACTGGACTATGTGAATCTCATATCTGTGGCTAGATTTGGGCTAAATGGGCCACACGAGTGTGTGAGCCCATTTGGGCCGAGAATGGGCCCTAGGCCCATTCGCATCGTTATCTCTGTTTAGAATACCCTTGGTTTACAAAATTACTGAAATACCATTAGTTTACAAAATTACAGAAATACCCTTAGTTTACAAAATTACTGAAATACCATTGGTTTACAAAATTACTGAAATACCCTTGGTTTAAAAAATTACTGAAATAACCTTGGTTTACAAAATTACTAAAATACCCTTGGTTTATAAAATTACTGAAACACCCTCGACTTGAAAAATTACCAAAGTACCCCCGGTTTGTACAATTATCGAAATACCCTCAGTTTGCGAAATTACCAAAGTACCCCTAATTTTCAAAATTACCAATATACCTTTGATTTGTAAAATTACCGAAATACCCCGATTTGCAAAATTACTGAAATACCCCTGATTTGTAAAATCACCAAAATACCCTCAGTTTGCAAAATTACCAAAGTACCCCTAATTTGCAAAATTACCAGAACTCCCCCGATTTGTAAAATTACCAAAATACCCTTGATTTGTGAAATACCCCTGTAGGGTAGAATTACTGAAATACCCCTGTAGGGTAGAATTACCGAAATACCCCTGTAGGGTAGAATTACTGAAATACCCCTGTAGGGTAGAATTACCGTAATACCCCTATAAGGTAGAATTACTGAAATACCTCTGTAGGGTAGGATTACCGAAATACCCTTATAGGGTAAAATGACTATTTTGCCCTTGTGGGTAACTGACTGATTAGGATTACGACTGATCTAACTGTGAATGTATGACTGTGTTTTAACTGATTTGACTGGGATTATATGGCTGATATGTTTTAAATATGTGTGTAAATGACTGTTTCTAAGCATGGCCATTTTTCATACACGTGTAATGATTGAACATGACATACACGACATATTGCATGGGGTTGGGACTTTGATACGGAGGAAGTTCTGATAGGGTCGCACGGGTCGCATGACGACTGTGGATCCAGTATTGATATGTTAAGGTAGCACGGGTCGCATGGCGACTGTGGACCGACAGACGGCTTAAAGCCGCGTAATCCGATTATGGCTCTGTGCCAACCTAAATATGGCTCTGTGCCATCTTGATTATGGCTTTGTGCCAATCGTATTTACCCGTGGCTATGTGCCTAACATATATACCGATGACTTTGTGTCGATCATATTTACCCGTGGTCGTGTGCTTTGGTTATATTATCGTAAATGATGGCTATGTGCCGATCTTATTACGATTACCGATGGCTATGTGCCAATTATGAGATTGTTATTGAAGGCTTAAAGTCGATAAATACTAGCGACTAGGGCTGCATTATTGGAGAGATTGGCTGGATGGGTCGACGTGGTCCCCACATGGAGAGATGGTTGGTACGGGTGGAGAGTTGGCTGGACAGGGTTGGGGTACATGCATGTTTTGCATTGATATGATTTAGGGCTTAGGCCCAGATTGTTACCGAATAGGGCTTAGGCCCAGATTGTTACCGAATAGGGCTTAGGCCCAGGTTGTCACCGAATAGGGCTTGGGCCCAAACCATGACCGTAATAGGGGATTGTACACTGAGTTTTCGTAAACTCACCCCATTTTTAAGTGTGCAGGAAATCCCCAGCTTTAGGAGGATCGGTGCTGTGAGGGACTCGGAGATGGCCACACGTCTACAGTTTCTTTATACTTTGGACTATATTTTTGAGAATCTAGTTTGGGTTTTAATTTTTGTAATAAGGCCTTGTAAGTGAAGTTGTGGGTTTTTTGTTATGGTTTTATAATTGCTAGAAGTAGAACATGGTTTTCCAAATTAACTACTGTTTTTCAAAATATCATGCTTCCGCAACTGTTTTAAATTAAGTTTCCGCAACAAGCAAGGTTTTAAAGATAATAATGTTTTACAAGAGAATGACTTTTAATAAACCACGTTTTGAAACTAAGCAAACGAAATTTGAGGTTTTAAAGGCAGAAAGTTTTAAATTGTAAGAAGGGTTTTCAATGAACGCGTAGTTTTCAAAAAGACTCTTCAATGTGACACGCCAGATTTGGGCCTAACTTCTAGGCCGGGTTTGGGGTGTTACAAGTTTGTTTAAGCCCATAGATGAAGTTCTTTACAAATCATTAACTTTGCATCATTAGACACAAAGCTTTCTAATTGCTCCATATAAATGTATGATCAATGTTACCATTGAAAAACCATTAATTTAATATTCATCTGATGTAGCTTAATGTCAAAATATTCCACTAAAGCCATTATAACCATTTCTCTAGTGGACCTTTTTAATGACATTCATTCTTAAGGTTGTTGAGTTTGTTCTTCTGGAACAATTACCTCATCTTAAATAGGGAGTTATTCAACAATGTCTTATTGCGGTTCTAGATTCACTTCTTAATCAATAATAGGTATGAGAACCTAAACATCATCAAAAGCGATAGTAGGAACTTAGTTAGAATCCAATTCCTCCTCAAAAACAATGTCTCTAACCTTATTTCTCCCTCCAAACTCAACATCCTAAAAGAATGTTGCAATTCTCATCTCAAAAATATTCCTAATTGTTGGATCATTGTAATAACCCATTTTCCTCGGGTTTAGAAATAAACCAAAATAATAAAAATGAATAAACAGTTTTTCTTTACAGTCCATCTACAACCAAAACAGGCCCAAATTAATACCCAAAAACCCAATTACAAACCCGTTACACCCTGGCCCGAATTACAAAATGCCATCAGACCCAATCCATTACAAACCCAGTTATAAACCAAACTACCCGAGTGGCCCAATTACAAGCCAGACCCAAACTCAAAACCATTAACCTAACCCAACTTACACGGGCCAAAAGGGCCCGACTCTAAATCAGAAACCAAGGGTTTCTGAAACCCTAGGTTTCCTCGCGCCGCAAGACTCACACCCAGCCCCTTTTGCGCCACAAGCCTCGCACCCAGTCTCGCCGCAATCCACGCACTCAGTCGCGCCGTCATCAACGCGCGGAGGTCCCTCGTCGCCAGAATCCTCGCCTCTCCTGCACAAAAAGGAAAAAAATAGTAGCCAAACATGGCAAAATGGAGCAAAAATTGTATTCTTTTTTTATTTTGTCATTTTGGGGGTTATAAAAACCCCGAAATCATCTGTAAACGGGGATACGACACACAGAGAATACAGAAAAATATAAAATAATAAAAACAGAAAAAAACATTAGCAGAGGTGATTCGAAACGATTCCTTTTCATTTTTTTTTATATACTGTTATTTTCTGTTTTTTTTCTTTATCTTGTTTTGTTTTTTATTTTAAAAGAACTATATTATATATATTAAAATATTAAAAAGGAGAAAATTTTACCATTTTTGGGAATTCCGACCACCGTGCACGGTGGCCGGCGACGGTGGCGGACGGCCATCGGAGCCTCGCCCGAGATTACCAGAAATTGCCCTGGGGGAAAGTATTTCAGAGCCCTTTTTATTTTTTTTAAACAGTGTCTAAAATGAATTTTTGGGCCGATTTTTTTGACTTTTATAAACAGAAGGAACGACGTCGTTTTGAAGTGGTCATTTAATGACCAAAACGACGCCGTTTTAAAGTTGAGGATCCGCGCGTTGACCTGACCCGGGGAGGATCCGCGTGTTTTTGTTTAAGGGTCTAATTGCCCTATAGACCTTTCCGCATTTTTTCAATTTTACAAATAAGTCCAATAGCATTTTTCCGTATTTACAATTTAGCCCTAAAACTTATATTCTGTTTCATTTTAATCCTCCTTTATTTATTTATTTATTATTTTATTTTATTTTTAGATTATTCTAACATTATATTTAATTATTTTATCATATTTAAATGTTATATTATTTTTATTATTTATATATTAATTTGTTTATAATATAAAATTTATATATATATATATTTTATATGTATTAACATTATATATATTTAATTATTATTACTTATTTTATGTGGTTTAATATTATCTATATTATATATTATTTTATAATTAATATATTATTTATTATATTATATATTTTTAATTTTTTTTTCTATATTATATAGTATTATGTTATATTATATATACTATTTCTAAAAAAATTTATATAATTTTTTTTATATTATATAGTATATTTTATTTATATTGTTTATATTATATATGTAATTTTATGATTAGTATATTATATATATTTCTTTTATAAATTTATTATAGACTATTTATTAATTGTTTTTATTATATATAATCATTTATATATATTAGATTATTAAATTATGTATTTGTCATAAATTCTTCTTTTTATATACTTTTTCATTATTTATTTAAAATATTGTTTATATATATTAAATAGTTTTAGAAATTGTCATATTTTTCTTATTATATTGTATATTCAATGCTTAACATAATTCTTTATTTATTTATTCATGTTATATTACTCTTTATTATTTATTGTTAGTATAATTTGTAAGTTATATAGGATTGTTATTAAAAATGTATGTTGTAATATCTTACTCAAACCATTGTTTTGTAAAAACACATTTTTTGACGCATTTTATTCAAATAGTTTTAAAAAATACGGTGATATATGATATTTGGAAACTTCGAGAAGAATTGTGCCCTAACTTACTGGGTTTCGATTTTTCTCGTGGAACTTGAGGTGTTAAATATCCCTCATCTTTTAAAATTGAAATTTATCAATTTCAAATCAAAAACTTATTCTTGGGAATTCAAAACATTGTGTCCTAACTTAATGGATATGATGTTTTGTGTCTCGAGGTAGGAATTTTCTAAATAAAGACGTGCCTAGTTTCGAAGTTAGGAGATGCTATATCCTAACTTACTGGGTATAGTATTTTATTTCTTTGAGATAGGTAAGCCTTGGCTTTTTCTTCTAATAAAAGGATCTTATTTTAAAATTTTTCAAATTTGCAACATTAGGATATGATTTTATCGATTAGGTACCAATTTTTGGGCGTTATGAGGGTGCTAACCCTTCCTCATACGTAACCGACTCCCGAACCTATTTTTCTTGTTTTTCGTGGACCAAAATCAATATTTTGAAATAAAACAATTTTCAAGGTGATCCAATCACACCTAAGTAAAAAGGGATTGGTGGCGACTCCCCTTTTCGTTTTTAAAAGTCGACCCCCGTTTTTAAATCAAACTTTAAAATGGTTTCGACAATCATAAAACTCATAGCCCTTAGATCGCACATAATTTACTTGATCCTTATACTTTATAGACATCAAAGAAGTCAGAAGTGATGTCATTTCAACATTATCGTTTTTAGCAAAACGTTTCTCAATTTCGTCAAGGAAACTTTGGCCTGAGTAATCTTTTTAGATTCTTTGCCCCTAAAGGCTTCTGAAATGTTGTGCTTCATGATCATTAGACTCTTGCAATTTGAACGATCCCACCTCTCAAAATCCCTTTTAACATAGGGGGTGCTTTCCGCAGTGAGAGGTGCGAGTTGTTGTTCCCTTAGTGCAAGGTCTATGTTCATACAGCGAAGCACTATAGGTAAGTGTCTTTTCCATTCATTGAAATCAGTCCCATTAAGCATGGGTATAGGATTTATATTAGCAGATATTGTGGCAATAGAAGATGAATTAGCTAAATATAGAACAAAAAATAAATAAAAATATGCTCACATCAATATTCATAAGTAAACAATAAATTCAAGATAATGGCTAATCCCATCTCAAGATACCAAACACAACATTAATATCAAGTCTTTGGACAGTAATATTAACAGTAAGCGGTACTCTTGTTGTAGCAATCAAACATTGACAATAAATTATGTCAAACAATTAATCAATCTTTGGACTAACTTATTGCTCACATAAAATACCTTATAATTGTCACACATTTATCACCACAGATGTTGTTGAAATTCTACCAAATATTAGCTTACCTTTGGGTCAATTAATAAACGCATGAATCACAAAAACATATAATCATCTTGATATTTCAAATAAACTAATCTACACAAAAGAGGTCACTTTGGCGGCATTTTGTTTCAACTAATCTATTTAAAATATTAGACATCCTTAATTAAAACCCAAAGCCAAAATTTGAATTTATTTGTTTCAAAATATTTCTTTTAATTTCATCTTTCAATCAAATTAAAAGATACTAGTATATATATGTATATATAGTTATCCCAAAACAACATACAGTGATGTTGGAAAATATAATAATAGTTGAATAAATCATAAACCATAAACAAGTTCACATAAGACTTCAAATTTAAACCAAAATAATTTGAATAAAGGTAAACATCATCTTAAGGTATTGGACACTCCATTAATATTTCATCTTTGGACAAAATATTAACTTGTAAGTGATATCTTGGTGTAGTAATCAAACATTGACAATAAGAACATGTCGAACAATAAATCTTCCTTTGGGCCGATTTATTACTCACATGTAAAACCGAATAATTGTCACATGTTTATCACCATAGTTGCACATGTAATATTATTAACCTTCATTTAGGCCGATCAATATCAACATAACTTAAGTTACATGCACACAAACTTTTATATTTTAAAACAAAATAATTTATAAAAAAAAATTCACTTTGGTGACTTATTGCTTCAATTAAGTTATTTTAAAATATATATAAACATACGAATATTCAAAATTAAAATTTCCCCAATAGTCAAATGTCAAAACTACTTTTTTTTATTGATTTATAAACTCTGAAATAACCCAAAATAAGGTTGTCTTAATGATGCAATAAAAAACCGAAAACCTTAATTTTTGACTATTTCTTTTTTGTTCCAAAACCACATATATCAAAACCAAACAGAAATAATGTAGTGGTTCAAAGCCAAATAATTAACAAGCACATGTATTCATAATTTTGGCATGGATAAAAACACCAAAGCAATTCACGCATATACATGTATTCATAATCAAATAGAAAAACTTACCCTGAATTTACCATGTAAATTCAAAGTTGTATTTATGATTAAACAGATATTCACATGAATACTTGAAAAATAAAACTTCAAGTCAATATATCTCATAAATAAAATTATAATAGGTTACATACCCCATAATTCATACCATAGACCATATAATCATAATTTAACCAAATATTTGGAACCATAAGATGCCAAAACCTAAGATTATAGAGCCAAACTTAAAACCAAAATATTTAAATATGTATATAGTTGGCATGAATTTGCACCAAAGCACCCATAAAATTGAATATATAACCATAACAAAAAATAAATAAATAATTAATTAACAACTTCAACGATATCCATCAAAGCTTAATTTCACCAATTAAACTATAAAAGATATCTTATTGAATAATAGTTATAAACACCTATTAACACAAACTATAATCTTGCATTAATCCTCAAAATCATTGATATGCATATAATATGTATACACATAATATACACACAATTATAATAATATAAAAATAATACTGGCTTGCCTTACATATTTCATGTAAACTCAAATTTATATTTGTAACACCCCAAACTCGGCCCACACACTACAACCGGATCTGGTATGTCACTTGAGTGATTGTGCAAAACATGTCGCATTTTGGAAAACGATTTCTAGGTTTAATCATTAATACCGAAATACTTAGTAATTTATTAAGTCATATAAGATATAAAGTTATAAATTGCCTTGGTGAATTTTAATTAAAATCCAAAAAAAAAAAAAAACCTTGTACATGTCTTAGCTTAATTTTAATCATAAAAATTAAGATGTCTAATAATTAAACCCAACTTAAACCCAAAAACATAAATAATAGTTTAGTGGCCCATGGCCTTATTACAACGAAATATAAAACCCACTTAAGACAAATTTCTTAAAAATAAATAAAATAAAGTCTTTTTGCGGAATCCTCAGTACTTTATCGCATGGCCACCTTGCTCTCCTCTCCAGCCCGGTCCGATGCACTAAGTGCTACCTGAAATTGTTAAAATAATAGGGTGAGTCGCGAGACTCAGTGTGCAACCCACATGCACCATTATATTTGGGCTTTAGCCCCACAGAACATATATCAGAATATATTATAATAGAAATTAAGCAAAGCCCAACCCAACTCCTAGGTTTCCAACTGCTACACACCACCCTTACCTGCCAATCACACCATTGGGGATTTCTACAATCAACCCACACCGCTACACACCATCGATGGCGGTCATGCTGCGATTAGTGCTCATCGTCAAATCGTGATGAGTCACCAGTGAAATGGCATAAGCCACGAAAATGAGAGTTGTGACAGAGTCACCAGGCTGAAATGGCATAAGCCACAAGAACAGATCACTTCCCCTTTCATCAATCACCCAACCCCAAGCATATATAAAAATAGACATATAAAACATATCGTTTTTAACAGAAACATTCAGCGATGAATGGCGAAATCACTAACCACGATATTTAGCCTTTACCCTTCTCGGGTTTCCAAACGTTATGCCGAGATTTTGGCATTTAACAGAGTATAGCGATTTATTACACATATACATATATATACAATCAATCTAATGGTGTGAAAAGTTACACACCTATTATCGCTAAGTACTAAACTCTTAGTCGGTATCCTTGCTATCCGGATTTATAACTTGGTTCAACCAAAAGCCGAAAAATCACAAAACCGACCTCCCTATAATCGGCCAAAGGTTAGTAAATCCGAATTTACACACTAAAATCAATAGATCTCCTTACCTTGAAATCCCGAAAGTGACACGATTGGGTATTATCTGAACTTATGACTTAGAGATCTACACGATTGACTCCTCTTGAGATCCTGCATCGCCGAAAATAAGAGAAAAATAAGAGATTAGTTCCTAAATAGCCATTCGACACGGACTTTGAAAAGCCGAGAAAGATTTGGTTTTCTCAAATCAACACTTACCTAAAGTTTCTTTCAGATTTTGGCACAAGTAGGCACCCGGTGACTCGATTTCGCACACACGTAAGACTAGATCTCACGATTTTGGCTTTTATAAAAATCCCGAAAAGATAACCTATTGCGTTTTGGCTTTTTTTTCTTTTAGAAGATTCAGTCGTATGTTTGGCTAACAAGGGAAAGTGAGAAGAGAGTAAAGAGAGGCTTGATGATTCGGCTAAGGTGTCTCAAAGAGATGAGAAAGAGAGGATTCTGCCAATGAAGAAAAAGAAAAGAGAGGGAGAATAGAGTAGAAATTTTGGCAGAGAAAAAGAAAGATGGGAGCTTTAGCGAGCAATTTCTGCACCCCCTCTGCATGTAGAAAAACTGATTCCTCCTTAACAGAGATTGATTTTCGGCCAACACTGTAATAACACCTGATAGCTCCTATCCCTTTTCCCTTATCTCAATCTGTTATCTCCTCAAAAATAGCCCCTAATTATCACCAACTCATTCTCCCTTTATCTGCTTAATATCCACACAATAAAAATCCCTAAAATTTTGCCTTGTTGCCGTCCCCCTTAGTCCCTTATGAGTGCCGAATTGGCCCTATAACTTGGGCTCCAGCAGCCCAAAATTTGGGCCCTCCTCATGTACTAGTGACGCCAACTATAGCTCCCCTTTCTTTGTGCTCCGATTGTTGGGCCACAAGCCCAATATGTCAATTAAACTACTAAAACTTTAATTCAAGCCCTTAGAGTGTCTAAACAGGATATTTAATCAAAGCCTCAGCCCAAACCTGAGCCCCATTTGCACATCCAACCCTTAAATTAATATTTTAAGCATACACTACACAAAATGCACAAGCCCATAAATTCAGGATGTTACAGTTCTACCCCCCTTAAAATAAATTTCGGCCTCGAAATTTACCTGATCAAAAGAGATGAGGATACTGCTGCCGTATAACATCCTCTGGCTCCCACGTCGCCTCTTCTGCACCGTAATTTTGCCACAAAACTTTGACCAAAGGGACGGACTTCCTTCTCAACACTTTTACGTCTCGATCCAAGATTTGCACTGGTTCCTCCTCAAAGGATAAATCTGGCCTTACTTCAATCTCTTCCACCGGTACCACATGCGATGGATCAGAATGATAACATCTTAGCATCGAGACATGAAATACGTCATGTATCTGTTCCAACTCTGAAGGCAACTCCAAACAATAAGCCACTGACCCCACACGTTCAAATACCCGATAAGGGCCAATAAACCGGGAACTTAGCTTACCCTTCCGTCCAAACCTCATTATCTTCTTCCATGGAGATACTTTCAAAAAGACTTGGTCTCCTACTGCAAATTCCACCTCCTTCCGCTTTAGATCCGCATAAGACTTCTGCCGATCAGACGCTTCCTTCAACCGAGCCCGTATTAACTTAACCTTCTCCTCCGTTTCCGAAACTAACTCTGGACCCAAAGACTGGACGTTCACCCAACTCCGTCCAACAAGTAGGAGTACGACATCTCCTTCCATATAACGCTCATGCGGCGCCATCCGAATACTAGCTTGATAACTATTATTGTATGCGAATTCACCAAGGGTAAATACTCCTCCCAACTACCCCTAAAATCGATTATGCAACCCCTTAGCATATCCTCCAAGATCTCGAATTACCCTCTCGGATGACCATCGATGCCGTGGGTGAAAAGCGGTACTAAAGTCTAACCTTGTTCCCATTGCTCGATGAAGAGCCTTCCGGAATCGTGGACGTGAACCTAGGGTCCCTATCTGATATGATCGATACTGGTACACCATGTAGTCTCACAACCTCGGCTACGTACAACTTAGCCAACCTCTGTAGAGGATAGTCGACCCGAACCGGTATAAAGTGAGTGGACTTCATTAGCCGATCCACAACTACCCAAATTGAATCCTTCTTAGTGGGCGTAAGGGGTAGCCCACTAACAAAATCCATTGTGATTCTCTCCCATTTCCACTGCGGAACCTTCACCGGTTGCAACAACCCCGAAGGCAACTGGTGTTTCGCCTTCACTTGCTGACATGTCAAACACTTTCCTACAAATTCCGTTACCTCTCGCTTCAAACCTGGCCACCAGAATTGTTCCCGCAAATCACAGTACATCTTAACCCCTCCAGGATGCATAGCGTAAGGACTACTATGCGCCTCCTGAAGAATCATCTACCTTAACTCCATATCCTTTGGCATACAAACTTTCTTACGAAAACACAGAATTCCATCACCATTCAAACTATAGTCCTCTCCATCACCATTCTGCACTTGTCAGATTCGAGCACCCAAAACATCATCCAAAAGTTGCTTCTCTCTGATCCGTCTTGTCCACGTAGGTCTTACTTGAAGTTCGGCTACCAAACTGCCATCTTCATACAAACCGAGATGAGCGAACATCACCCTCAAATCCGCTTATCGCCTTCCTACTCATTGCAGATCTCGCCACCACGTTAGCCGTACCTGGTGGTACTCAATCGAGCGATCATAATCCTTTAATGACTCGACCCACCTTCTCTGTCTTAGGTTCAACTCCTTCAGGTAAGGATATACTTGTGCTCTTATGGTCCGTATAAATAACCGACTTCTCCCCATACAGTAGTGCCTCCAAATCTTCATAGCAAACACTCTGCGCCAATTCTAAATCGTGCGTAGGGTAGTTCAATTCATGTGGTCTCAACTGCCGAGACGCATATGCAACAACTCTTCCATCTTGCATCAACACACAACCTAAACACTGTGTGTGACGCATCCTGATGAAGACGGTAAATTCTTTTCCGCCTCTCGCTGAATTAACACCAGTGCTTAGTCAAAATCTTCTTCAGCTTCTCAAAGCTCTCCTGTTGTTTGTCAATCCAAACAAACGGTGCTCCCTTCCTCACCAACTTAGTTAGAGGTGCCGCAATTGAAGAGAACCCCTCAACTAACCTCCTATAATACCCTGCCAATCCCAAGAAACTTTGGCTTTCCGCCACAGACTTCGGCGGCTTCCAATCTAATACAGCTTCTATCTTTCGAGGGTCTACCCTGATTCCCTCTGCAGAAACTACATGCCCTAAGAAAGTCACTTCCCTTAGCCAAAACTCACACTTACTGAACTTTACGAACAACTGCTTCTCCCTTAAAGTTCGCAACACCACACGAAGATGTTCATCATGTTCCTCCTCCGACTTGGAATAAACCAAGATGTCGTCAATGAACACCACGACGAACCGATCAAGATATGGTTGGAACACCCGGTTCATCATATCCATAAATACTGCTGGAGCGTTCGTCAAACCGAAAGGCATTACCAAGAATTCATAATGACCGTAACGTGTTCGAAACGCCGTCTTATGAATGTCCCCTTCCTTCACCTTTAACTGATGATACCCCGACCTCAAGTCAATCTTAGAAAAGACTGAAGCTCCTTTGAGCTGATCGAACAGATCATCTATTCTCGGTAGTGGGTACTTGTTCTTAATCGTCAACTTATTCAGTTGACGATAGTCCACGCACATACGCATGGATCCATCCTTCTTTTTCACAAATAAGACCGGCGCTCCCCATAGAGACACACTCGGTCGAATAAATCCTTGATCCAAAAGCTCCTGGATCTGAGCTTTGAGTTCCACCAACTCCTTCGGTGCCATTCGATAAGGAGCAATGGATACCGGAGCCGTACCCGGAAGTAGCTCTATTCCAAACTCCACCTACCCTTCAACTTCTCCTCCCCGTGAAATCTAAATCGTCCATTATGCGCTCCGTTGCTGTTCCATCCAATACTCGGTGTGTTAGGGGCTACGCGAAACTCCCTAAACACTTACGCCCATTGGCCCTAAGCCGCTCGGTGCATTTTTGGGCTCCTCGTGCCCATGCCTACTCCGGCAAACCTCTCTAAAACCCTCAACATCGCCTCGAGATACAGCATCATCTCCGGCGCCTCATCCCGAAATTCTCCTTCTACGTACCAGCGAGATCCAGGCATCTCGTTTCACGACCCATGGCCGGACCCTCACGGCTCGACACGGTCCTCCTACCCCTACCGCGTCACGCGACGGACATCCTCTACCCTTGTACTCATTCTTTCGATCGACGTTTATCGATTAAGAATTTTATGAATCATTAATTCTTTCCTTTGGTTAACCACGAACAATCTTATGAAGCAGCGATTTTAAGGGTAGTTCTTTCGAATTCGCATTCATAATTTAGTCTCATGTTGTTCGTACCCTCTAGTTTTAGGAAACACATACACTCAATTAACATACAAAGAATCATCCATGAACTTACATTCATCAAATAAAGGTGTTTTCATTATTTCACTACCTGTGGGTACTTTCGTCATTTTATCCTACTGAGGGTATTTTCGTAATTTTCCAAAATAGGGTTCCTTGGTGATTTTGTGAAATAAGGGTATTTTGGTAATTTTGCAACCCGGGGGTATTTTGGTAATTTTGACATACGGGGGTATTTCGGTAATTCTGACATCCAGGGTTTTTTTTTAAAACAGGGGTGTCTTGGAGAATTTGATTTCAGAGGAATAATAATAGTGTTCGGTGTTTGTGGGTTTGTTTTCGTGTGTTGTATGAGTTTTTTCTTTGCTAAGGAAAATTTCGTTGACTTTGTAAATCGGGGTGTATTTGCAAATCATGAGTATCTTGGTATTTATTTTCAAGTAAGGGTGTTTTAGTAATTTGTAAAAATAAGGTGGTGGTCCTAGGGTTTTAATTATAAGGTTGCTTTGTCAACAAGTCCTCATGATTAGGGTGAGCAGTCCACTACGCACGCAGGTAGGATTCCAGTGAAGAGGAGGTGAGTCCTCAGATCGCTTAAATACCAAGCTCTCCTGAATCCACTCCTAGACATGCATATGCCCGTTGCCACACCCTAACTCGGCTAAGGGTGAGCAGTCACTACGCACTGTAGGATTCCAGTCGAAGAGGAGGTGAGTCACTAGGATCTCTGCAAGTACCGAGCTCTTAGGATCCAAGCCTAGACATGCGTATGCCATTACCACACCTTAGTCTTGCGGCTCGTTCACGGGTTTGTGTAGTGAAGTTAAGTCTTATGAGATTTTAGGAGTTGTTTCAGCTAGGCCTAGAGTCCATCAAGTTCTAATCTAACTAATCTACATCCCAGAGAGCCCATCAAGCCCAAATACATATAACATTCAATGAGTTCAGAATACTTACCTGGCGGACTTGGGCTGGAGACGCAGGTGCCATGCCGAGCTAACAAACCTGTTATGCATGTTTCAAAAACCCATCTTTAGAAAACGTTTTGAGCCCGAAAATCCCAAAGCTGAGTTTTGAACTGGGCTCTGATACCAACTTGTAACACCCCAAACCCGGCCCACACACTACAACCGGATCTAGTATGTCACTTGAGTGATTTTGCAAAACATGTCGCATTTTGGAAAACGATTTCTAGGTTTAATCATTAATACCGAAATACTTAGTAATTTATTAAGTCATATAAGATATAAAGTTATAAATTGCCTTGGTGAATTTTAATTAAAATCCAAAAAAAAAAAACCTTGTACATGTCTTAGCTTAATTTTAATCATAAAAATTAAAATGTCTAATAATTAAACCCAACTTAAACCCAAAAACATAAATAATAGTCTAGTGGCCCATGGCCTTATTACAACGAAATATAAAACCCACTTAAGAAAAATTTCTTAAAAATAAATAAAATAAAGTCTTTTTTTGGAATCCTCAAGATTTCATCGCATGGCCACCTTGCTCTCCTCTCGGCCGGTCCGATGCACTAAGTGCTACGAAATTGTTAAAATAATAGGGTGAGTCGCGAGACTCGGTGTGCAACCCACATGCACCATTAGATTTGGGCCTTAGCCCCACGAACATATATCGAATATATTATACTTGAGAAATTATGCAAAGCCCAACCCAACTCCAAGGTTTCCAACCGCTACACACCACCCTTTACCGCCAATCACACCATTTGGGATTTCTACAATCAACCCCACACCGCTACACACCATCGATGGCGGTCATGCTGCAGCTTATCTCGCTCATCGTCAAATCGTGATGAGTCACCAGCCGAAATGGCATAAGCCACCGAAAACGAGTTGTGACAGAGTCACCCAGGCTGAAGTGGCATAAGCCACCAGAACAGATCACTTCCCCTTTCATCAATCACCCAACCCCAAGCATATATAAAAATAGACATATAAAACATATCGTTTTTAACAGAAACATTCACTGATGAATGGCAAAAATCACTAACCTGATATTTAGCCTTTACCCTTCTCAGGTTTCCAAACGTTATGCTAGGATTTCGGCATTTAACAGAGTATAGTAGATTTATAACACATATACATATATATATACAATCAATCTAATGGTGTGAAAAGTTACACATCTGTTATCGCGAAGTACTAAACTCTTAGTCGGTATCCTTGCTATCCGGATTTATAACTTGGTTCAACCAAAAGCCAGAAAATCACGAAAATTGACCTCCCCTATAATCGGCCAAAGGTTAGTAAATCCCGAATTTACACACTAAAATCAATAGATCTCCTTACCTTGAAATCCCGAAAGTGACACGATTGGGTATTCTTGAACTTATGACTTAGAGATCTACACGATTGACTCCTCTTCGCATCCCGGAATGCCACAGAAAATAAGAGAAAAATAAGAGATTAGTTCCTAAATAGCCATTCGGCTAGAGGACTTTGAAAAGCCGAGAAAGATTTGGTTTTCTCAAATCAACACTTACCTAAAGTTTCCTTGATTTCGGCACAAGTTGGCACCCTGCATCGATTTCGGTAGACACACAGAAGACTAGATCTCACGATTTCAAATTTTTATGAAAAATCTCGAAAAGATAACCTATTGCGTTTTGGCTTTTTTTTCTTTTAGAAGATCCAGGTGGTATGTTTGGCTAACAAGGGAAAGTGAGAAGAGAGTAAAGAGAGGCTTGATGATTCGGCTAAGGTGTCTCAAAGAGATGAGAAAGAGAGGATTCGGCCAACTGAAGAAAAAGAGAAGAGAGGGAGAATAGAGTAGAAATTTCGGCAGAGAAAAAAGAAAAGATGGGAGCTTTAGCAGCAATTTCGGCATCCCCCTCTGCATATAGAAAATCGATTCCTCCCCTTAACAGAGATTGATTTTCGGCCAACACTGCAACACCTGATAGCTCCTATCCCTTTTCCCTTATCTCAATCTGTTATCTCCTCAAAAATAGCCCCTAATTATCACCAACTCCTTCTCCCTTTATCTACTTAATATCCACACAATAAAAATCCCTAAAATTTTGCCTTGTTGCCGTCCCCCCTTAGTCCCTTATGAGTGCCGAATTTGGCCCTATAACTTGGGCTCCAGGCAGCCAAAATTTGGGCCCTCCTCATGTACTAGTGCCGCCAACTATAGCTCCCCTTTACTGTGCTCCTGACTGTTGGGCCACAAGCCCAATATTTCAATTAAACTACTAAAACTTTAATTCAAGCCCCTAGAGTGTCTAAACAGGATATTTAATCAAAGCCTCAGCCCAAACCTGAGCCCCATTTGCATATCCAACCCTTAAATTAATATTTTAAGCATACACTACACAAAATGCACAAGCCCATAAATTCAGGATGTTACAATATTCATGACTAAAGACATTATCATAAAACTTCTTTATACGCACAAATACTTAAAAAAAATCCATTACCACTAAATATAAAAAGAATTCCAAATTATATAAAAGCCTTTATATACGCAACTACTTATGAAAATTCATAGCCACCATATTTAAAAAAAATCCCAAATATTTTAATTTTAGTCGGGTTCCATAAGGACTAAAACTTATATAAAATAATTATAGCAGAAACCAAAAGTAATCATTCGTATATATGAATTGAATTCAACGGTGAATATAATTCATCATGAATAAATACAAAATATGATAATTCCATATACATTCAACCACAAACAAAACATTTAAAACAAATAGTGCGAAAAAAAAAGAAAAAAAAAACATCTTAACAACATTCATTTATTCGATTATCAAGTGAATTAACTTTCAAAACCAATTATACAACCCAATTGGAATTCTTCAATTACAAAAAGTTGTAAGTCTGCAACTTTAATTTAATAATGACTTTAACCAAAATTTATAAAATAATTGTGTGAAAAGAAGAGAAAGAAATCTCACAAATCAATTTTTATCAATTGATTATAAATAAATAAATAAACCTTCATCTTTCGAATAGCATATGCAAATATTAAACTAGATTATATTTATAAAACCTTAAAACTTTATTTAAAGAATCACAACCCAAAAATTTATCAAGAATCTCAAAGATTCAACACAATATATAATTAAAATATCAAATCCATAAAGATTCAATTCATTCTCAATGATTCAAATTGCTAACTGCTCGCTTAAATAGATGCATGCTTAATAGGTTAGTTCTAGGTGACTAATCCGAGAATGACCTTAGTCATTGTTTGTATAGCCTTGAGCCTAAAGGACCAACCTTAAACATTACATTATCCCTAGTTCCCGAATTTGAGCTTTATATTGCCCTTCTTAATGAACCTCTATGTTTGAAACCTTGAGTCAAAATTGAGTTTGAAACTCAACCCTTCATAGTCATTGAACTTTGTAACGCAATATTGAATGGGCATCTTGCCATGGACATCGAGGGTAAGGTAGGAACATTATGGAGGTTTCTCACAAAAATGTACTTGAGTGATTAGTAAAGAGGGGTCGAGTTAGCTAGCAATTGATTCTTGCCAGAAATAATGCTTAAAAAAATAAAAAAATTTAAAGAAATGAAAGTGAGGCTCAAAAGCATTGTGAGAGAAAATAACAAAAAAAAGAGTATAAAAATGCTCAAAAACAAGAAAAAAGAAAAGAGCATAAAATAGTCTCAAAATCATAGTGCACAAAAATGAGCTAATATCGACTAGTCTCTTCCACATTTTTAGAGAAATAAGGAAGGTGAGAGAAGGAGAAATAAGGTGGTGAGATGTAAGGGGGAATTGGGAACAATGTCGTGTGTTATACTATTCACAATGCTTGAATCATTTTGAGATGAACTTCCTTTGAATCCGTTCCAACCTCAGCCTCAGAATGTTACAAGCCTAAAAGACCTTTGGGACTCGAATAAGTCACTAACATATTAATTTGTATATAGTTTGCACTTGTTAGAACGAGCATGAACAATTGTTTTTAAATATCTATGAGCGATCCGTATAATTTATATTGATGGATAAGATTTGTACATATGTTCATTTACATTGCCTCTACCTCTATTGAAACTTTAACTTCTTGAACTAATAATGTTTATATTGGGAGTAAGTAAATTAGCTAGATATCATTCTTAAATTGCATGTGAAGTAATTCTTGTGCAAATTTATTGTTGTACAACTATATAACTTAATTACCTAATGTAGTCCAAGGGTCGCCTTTTGCATGTTTTGTGTGTTTGCTTGAGGATAAGAAAAGACTTGAGTGTGAGGGAGTTGATCTGCCACAAATCGACGTGGCAAATTAGGGTTTTCTAACTTACAAAAGGAGTTTTTTCTCAAGCAAAATAGAGTTTTAGCATAGTTTTTTTTTGTTATTTTTATATTTTCAGATAATAAGTGAAAATGTCTCCATTTTGTCTTTTTTTTTACCCAAATTGGTCGTTAGTTACATTTGGAGGTGTAACGTGTGTTTGAGTGCTGTAAGGACATGTCAGAGGTCAAAACGAACGAGAACGACACCTAGGGCAAGGGTATCCTAATATCCAACCCTTGGGATCACGACACCCTCGACAGTATAGAAGACCAAGAACTACCTTCAATGGTATCCCGATATCCCTTTGGGTATCACGATATTCACCTCCCAAGGAAGACCCCAAGTTTCAACATTGCTCAAGATATCGCAATATCATTTCCTAGGTATCGCGATATCACCTCCGTTAGTGAGAAAAACTTGGACAAAAAAGGCAATCTTTGTCTACCTAACCCACAAATCACACAAGGCCCGTGTATGGGCATTTTTTGCACTGAAAATTCATCTAAATACACTTCAAAACAGCCAAAAATTTCTGAGGAGGAGAGAGATACACATTAGCTTAGTTTAGGTTTAGTTTTCTCTAGGTTTTCTTTAGTTTTTTATGCACTCTTTCTTGGGTTTTTATTTTTCTCTTCTTCTACCTTAGATTAGAGTTCATTTTTTAGCATTTACTTCTTGTTCTTGTTGTTCTTAATGTTAGTTAAGTTGGTTAACACTATAGCTAAGGTTTATTTACATTTCTAGTCCCTGTACTTTGCTTTCATGACTCTCTAAGCTTTAGTTTCATGTATTTCAGTTTATTTTACTTTAAATTTGTCAAAGCTTGTTCCTTTTATGTTTCTTGCCTTAGATTTCTCTGTTAAATGCTTTTGGTTTCATGTTATTTAAGTTTTCTTGCATAAAAATCTCAATTTTTATATTTTTCTCAAGCTTTATTTTCATGGCTGCCTTGTTTTCCATTTCTATGTTTCTTTTCTTCACTTTGAGCATGTGTCTCTAAACCTCTAAGGAGGTTGATTGTAACACCCCAAACCCGGCCCAAACACCATGACCGGATCTAGCATGTCACTTAGAGAGATTTTAAAAGATGTCGCAATTTCGGAAAATATTTTTCTTGAGTTTAACACTTTATTCGAGAAAACTAAATGGTTGGATGATTTGTAAAAGATATACATTTTATATTTATGCCTTAGTGGATTAAAAACCGAAATTTGATACATGCCTTAACTTAATTAAAATGTAAAATGTAAATGTCTAATAATAATAAAAGCCCAAAACAAACGAAAATATGAAGCTAGTGGCCCATGGCCTTATTACAATGAAATTTAAACCCACTAATTAAAAATATTAAAAATAAATAAACTAGTAAAGTCTTTTGCGAGAATCAAAATAATCCTCGCATGGCCACCTTGCGCTCTTCTCCAACCGGTCCGATGCACTAGGTGCTACCTAAAAGATTTTAAATAATGGGGTGAGTCGCGAGACTCGTGTGTGCAACCCTCGTGCACCATCAGATTGGGCCTTAGCCCCACGAGCGAGCAATAGCAGTATAATATATCGGAAGATATGCAAAGCCCAACCCAATCCTAGGTTTCCATCCGCTACACACCACCCTTACCGCCAATCACACCATTGGGGATTTCTACAATCAACCCACACCGCTACACACTATCGATGGCGGTCATGCTGCGAATATAGCGCTCATTGTCGAGATCATGGCAATAGCCACTACAACGCATCATGGCATTAGCCACTACAATGCATCATGGCAAAAGCCACTACAATGAGATCATGGCAAAGCCACTACAACAGAACACTTCCCCTTTCATCAATCACCCAACCCCATGCAATCACAGAAACCGGCATACATGTTCATCATACCAAATCGATAGAAACATTCACTTTAGAATGACAGTGATCACTAACCTGGTGATTCGCCTTTACCCTCATCGGGTTTTCAACAGCCATGCCAGTATTTCGACATTTAGCAGAATATAACAGATTTATAAACATATACTAACAAGCAATCCAAATGGTGTGAGAATGTTACATACCTGATTAATACGTAGGACTACCCTCTATGTCGATACCCTCGCTAATCGGATCTACTGCCCTTTGTCTACAAATTTGCTCAAAAGCCGGAAGAGCGCGAAGATAAGGCCTCTCTAATATTCAGCCAAGGGTTAGTGTTTTACCCGAATTATATGCTTAAATTAACAGATCTCCTTACCTTGAAATCCCGAAAGTGATACGATCCAAGGGCTACTGAACTCTGGCTTAGAAATCTAAGCGATTGAATCCCCTTCAAATCCTGGAATGCCGCAAACGATAGAAAACACCCGATTAGTTAACCATATAGCCATTTGGCTAAGATCTCTAAAAGCCAGAAAAGAATACACAAATCGACATTTACCTCTACAGATGATTTCGACTACCCCCTTGCAGAAAGATCCGGCAATCCCAGAAGAAGATCGAAGCGTAGAAGAGTATAGATCTAGGAATTTCGGCTTTTAAGAAAATCTCGAAAAGATGAACTAGATGTGTTTTTTCGGCTTTTTAGAAGAATTGAATGAGGAGTTTCGGCTTTTAGTGAATGGGAGAAGAATAAAAATGGGGATCAGAAGATTCGGCTAAAAGGAAGTTTCAAAGAAAAAGAAAGAAAAGGTGAGGGAGGTGGTGATTTTCGGCTTTTAGAAGAGAAAAGATGAGAAAAGAAAACAAGTGAGATGGCCTTCAAATTTTCGGCACACCCCTTGCCATACTAAACCAAGTCTCTTTCCCCTCTCATGTGTTTGATTTTCGGCCAACTCTGCAACCAAATGATAACTCCTATCTTTCTTCCTTATCTTAATCTACTAGCTCCTCCAAAATAGGCCTAATATCCACATATTATATACATTAAAAATCCCCTAAATAATATCCTTGTACCGTCCCCCTAGCTCCTCTTTAAGTGTCGAATTTGGCCCAATAACTTGGGCTCCAAGCAACTAAAACTTGGGCCTTCTCCATCCACTAGTGACGCCCCCCCCCTTTTCTCCTCTATGGCGCCACCCTACTTTGGGACCACAAGCCCAATTTGACATTTTAAACAACCAAAACCTTATTTTAAGCCCTAGAGTATCTAAACAGAATATTTAATCAAGGCCTCAGCCCAAACCTGAACCCAATTTGCACCTCAAATTCTCAAATTAACATATTAAGCATACATCACATAAAATGCACAGACCCAATAATTCGGGATGTTACAGTTCTACCCCCCTTAAAATAAATTTCGGCCTCAAAATTTACCTGGTCAAAAGAGATGGGGATATTGCTATCACATAACATTCTCTGGCTCTCATGTCGCTTCCTCTGTGTCGTGGTTTCGCCACAACACCTTGACCAAAGGGACAGACTTCCTTCTTAATACTTTTACGTCTCGATCCAAGATTTGCACTGGCTCCTCCTCAAAGGACAAGTCTGGCCTTACTTCAATCTCTTCCACTGGTACAATGTGCGAGGGATCAGAACGATAACGTCTTAGCATCGAGACATGGAACACGTCATGTATCTGCTCCAACTCTGAAGGCAACTCCAATTGATACGGCACTGGGCCCACACGTTCTAGTACCCGATAAGGTCCAATAAATCGGGGGCTTAGCTTACCCTTCCGTCCAAACCTCATTACCTTCTTCCATGGAGATACCTTCAAAAAGACTTGGTCTCCTACTGCGAATTCCACCTCCTTACGCTTAAGATCCGCGTACGATTTCTGCCGATCAGACGCTTCCTTCAATCGAGCTCGAATTAACCTAACTTTCTCTTCCGTTTCCAAAACTAGTTCTGGACCCAACACCTAACGTTCACCCAACTCCATCCAACAAGTAGGAGTGTGACACTTCCGTCCGTACAACGCTTCATAAGGCGCCATCTGAATACTAGATTGATAGCTGTTGTTGTACGCGAATTCTGCCAAAGGTAAATACTCCTCCCAACTTCCCTTGAAATCAATGATGCAACCTCTTAACATATCCTCTAAGATCTGAATTACCCTCCCGCATCGACCATCGATGCGGATGAAAAGCTGAGTACTAAAGTCTAACCTTGTTCCCATTGCACGATGCGCGAGCCTTCCGAATCGTGATGTGAACCTAGGGTCTCTATCCGATATGATCAACACAGGTACACCATGCAGTCTCACTACCTCAGCCACATATAGCTTAGCCAACCTTTGCAGAGAGTAGTCGACCCGAACCGGCATGAAGTGAGCAGACTTCGTCAGACGATCCAAAATCACCCAAATCGAATCCTTCTTAGTGGGCGTAAGAGGTAACCCACTAACAAAATCCATCGTGATTCTTTCCCATTTCCACTGCAGAATCTTCACCGGTTGCAACAACCCCGAAGGCAACTGGTGTTCCGCCTTCACCTGCTGACACGTCAAACATTTACCCACGAATTCCGTTACCTCTCGCTTCAGACCTGGCCACCAGAATTGCTCTCGCAAATCCCGATACATCTTAACCCCTCCAGGATGCATAGCGTAAGGACTACTATGCGCCTCCTGAAGAATCATTTGCCTTAACTCCACATCCTTTGGTATACAAACTCTTTCCCGAAAACACAAGACTCCATCACCATTCAAACTATAGTCCTCTACTTCACCATTCTGCACTTGCCAGAGTCGAGCCCTCAAAACATCGCCCAACAGCTGCTTCTCCTTAATCTGATTTGTCCATGTTGGTTTCACTTGGAGTTCAGCTACCAGACTTCCATCCTCATACAGACTAAGATGAGCGAACATCGCCCTCAAATCTGTTATCACCTTTCTACTCAGCGCATCTGCCACCACGTTATCCTTACCCGGATGATATTCGATTGAGCAATCATAGTCCTTCAAGAGCTCAATCCACCTACGTTGCCTCAGATTCAACTCCTTCTGGGTAAGGAGATACTTCAGGCTTTAATGATCCGTGTAAATAACCGACTTCTCCCCATACAGGTAGTGCCTCCAAATCTTCAGAGTGAATACTACCGCCGCCAATTTTAAATCGTGCGTAGGGTAGTTCAATTCATGCGGTCTCAACTGTCGAGACGCATATGCAACAACTTTTCTACCTTGCATCAACACACATCCTAAACCCGTGTGTGATGCATCACAGTAGACGGTAAATTCTTTTCCCGCCTCTGGCTGAATTAACATTGGCGCTTCCGTCAAGATTCTCTTTAGTTTCTCAAAGCTCTCCTGCTGTTTGTCGGTCCAAACAAATGGTACTGCCTTCCTCAACAACTTAGTTAGAGGTGCCGCAATTAATGAGAACCCCTCAACAAACCTCCTGTAATACCCTGCCAATCCTAAGAAACTTGAACCCTCGCCACTGGACCTTGGCGGTTTCCAATCCAATACAGCTTCTATCTTCCGAGGGTCAACCCTAATTCCCTCTGCAGAAACCACATGCCCTAAGAAAGTTACTTCCCTTAGCCAGAACTCACACTTACTGTACTTTGCGTACAATTGCTTCTCCCTCAGAATTTGTAACACCACACGGAGATGTGCATCATGCTCCTCCTCGGACTTTGAGTAAACCAGTATATCGACGATGAACACCACGACGAACCGATCAAGATACGGTTGAAATACCCGGTTCATCATATCCATAAATGCTGCTGGCGCGTTTGTTAACTCGAACGGCATCACCAAAAATTCATAATGACCGTAGCGAGTTCGAAACGTCGTCTTATGAATGTCCCCTTCCTTTACCTTTAACTGATGATATCCCGACCTTAAGTCAATCTTAGAAAAGACCGAAGCTCCTTTGAGCTGATCGAACAGGTCGTCAATTCTTGGCAGTGGATACTTGTTCATAATCGTTAGCTTATTCGACTGTCGGTAGTCCATGCACATACGCATGGATCCGTCATTCTTCTTCACAAATAGGACCGACGCTCCCCACGGAGACACACTCGGTCGGATAAAACCACGATCCAACAGTTCCTGGATCTGAGCTTTGAGTTCCACCAACTCCTTCGCGCCATTCTATAAGGAGCAATGGACACCGGAGCCGTACCCGAAAGTAGCTCTATTCCAAACTCCACTTCGCGATCTGGGGGTAACCCTGGCAGTTCCTCAGGGAAGACATCCGCGAAATCTTTGACTGTTCGAACCTCATCGACAGTCACCTCCTTAGCATCCAAAGCACTGATAAAGGCTAGAAACGCATTACATCCCTTCCGAATCATCTTAACAGCTTTTAATGCGGACACTACGTTGGACAAGTAATTCCTTCTTTCTCCTAGCAAAACCACCTCCCTGCCTTCCGGGGCACTCAACACCATGCGCTTAGTCTCACAATCCAACTTAGCACGGTGTTTAGTCAACCAATCCATTCCCAAAATAAGGTCAAATTCTCCAAACGGTAATTCCATTAAGTCTGCCGGGAACACTACTCCTTGAGTCTCTAAAGGGTGCGTCTCTAAACAGCTTTGTCCACTACCCTAGATTGTCTCGAAGGACTAACCACAGTCATCATCCTAGTAGTTGTTTCAGAGTCTATACTTAAGGTCTCAGATACCGAGCATGCAACGTAAGAGTGGGTTGATCCAATATCAATCAAAGCAAGAAATGGATTATCAGCTATAAGAAACGTACCGGTTATGACGTCCGATGCGTCACCATCCTCCCGTCGGTGAGCTGCATAAACCAAACCCGGCTTCCTTGCATCCACATTACCTGCACCCCTACCAGGTGCTCCACGACCCCGGCCGAATCCATTTCCTCCTCTGGTTGCGCCACGCCCTCGATGATCGGCCGACCACCTCTCCACCGATCGAACCTCGCCCACCTGGCCGCACGATCCTTCGTGGGCGGTCCCTAATCATATGCTCCGTGGATCCACACCTAAAGCATCCACCGGTTCTCCTTCTACACTCCCCATAATGTACCTTCCCACACGAAGGACATGACCGATTTTGACCCGTCTGAGCACGAGCTGGCCCATCAGTCCTAGGCCTTTTCTGAAAATTTCCAGATGATCCCGACGGCCCAAAATTCCTCTTATTCCTATTCCTATCCTTATCTTTATTCTATTTCTTAGTCCGCTTAACCTCCTCAGATATCTTAGCTTTCTCAACCAAAGCGCAAAGTCCTCTCTCCATTGCGGTGCTACAAATACCCTTAGCTTATCCCTTAGTCCATCCTCGAACTGCATTTAACGCTCATAGTCGATCGCTACAATCCTCGAGCGTAACGGCCAACCGCAGAAACTCTGCCTCGTATTCAGATACAGACTTACTTCCTTGCACCAAATTCAGGAATGCCTTCCTCTGTGCATCCACATAGCTGGCCCCAATGTACTTTCCCTGAAATGATTCCTTAAAGAAATCCCAGTCAATCCGGTCTGCGGCAGTACCCTCCTTTACCGTGAGCCACCATTGGTAAGCCTCGTCTCAAAGAAGAGACACGACCCCTTCAACTTCTCCTCTACAGTGAAGTCAAGGTCATCCATTATACACTCACTTACCTCTAACCAATACTCAGCTGTATTAGGGGCTACGCCAGAAACACCCCCAAACATCTCTACTCCGTTGGCTCTGTAACACCCCAAACCCGGACAATACGCCACGACCGAATTTGGTATGTCACAGGGGAAAACGTTTTGAGGAAAAACAAGTTAACGATTAAATTTTAGTGAAAAACTTTTTATTATTCTAAATTCGTAGAAAATTAAGTTGAAAACTGATATTTTACTTTGCAATTCCGTAAATATATTTTTAAAACTTAGTCGCAGCTTAGATTCGTAAACCATTTATAAATTAAAGAGAAACTAAAGCAATTAGGTTGAAAATCGTATCTAATAGAAATTTGGAAACTTAAGTTTTGTAAAATAGTTTGAGTTATCGAAAATACTTAAGTTGTTAAAAATTATCAATTTATTTAGGTTACCCGATGGTAACGTTTTAAAAACCATCGCGCTTTGTATTTTAGAAAACTTTGTTCACATATCATTAAATCAATCATGTAATTTGCAAGTTATTCCTAAAACAAATCCAAAGCATATAAATAATCCAAAAACATAATTAAAGAGGCCTTATTACAAACCCATAAAAATGAAAACCAAATAAAAATAAAGTACCCAAACGGAAGTTCATGTAAAACCAAATTTCATTGCATGGCCTCCTCGAGTTCATCCGGCTCCTCATCCGCGAATTTACGAATTACCTGAAAAAGTAAGGGAGAAGGTGAGTCACCAAGACTCAGTGCATATTCCCTCTCAGGGTAAATACCACATACTTACACAAATTATAACCAAGCAATATATATATTATGCACCCAACCTAGCCATCCAGTAACTCCTTTTTCTACTACCCGTGTGGTACCAAACCTTTGGTGGTGCCAAACCACAGTGACCAAAGTCACAAATAATCAAGTTGTAGGGCCAACCCACTTGTGATACCAAATCACTTGGCGACAATCCCATATCTCAAAAGTGGGGCCAACCCACGGTGGTGTTAATCCATAGGGACGAGTCGCTATAAGGTGCCAAACCTCTCGTGTCCCAAAGACACAAATGTGATACCAAATCACTTTGGTGACCAAAGTCACGAATAATCAAGTTGTGGGGCCAACCCACGTGTGATACCAAATCACCGGCGACAATCCCATATCTCAAAAGTGGGGCCAACCCACGGTGGTGTTAATCCACGAGGACGAGTCGCTATGAGGTGCCAAACCTCCGGTGTCCCAAAGACACAAATGTGATACCAAATCTTTGGAGGTGCCAAACCTCTGGTGTCCGAAGACACGAATATCAATCTTCCCCCTCCTCTCATATTGCCCATACCAATGCAATAGATAAACAAATCATGTCAATATACTTTGATATGAACATATAACCAATACATATCTTAGATCGTGATATTAAACAACATATAGCAACATCATATCGAAACGGACTTACCCGTATCCTTGCTCATACCCATCAAGGTATCATATCAATATCTCATAGTTTCGGCTTTAACAACTTGAATAGTTATTTAACACACATATATATATATAAACCAAGTTATAAAGTGTGTAAGATACACACCTTTCACTAACGCAAATACTAACTTCCGTAGACCCGATCTACCTCACTAGATCACCTTGTCCTACATTCGGCCAATATTTAAATTATAAACAAAGGCCATTCGGCCATACTACTAAATCCCAATGAGTTATCACTTGAAATACCAAGTCTCACCTAAAGCTTACCCAAAACGATTTGACAAAGAAACGAGGCTTAGATTGATTGCTTCCAACGTCCCGAGGAGCCTAAAAGAAGTCGATTTCTAAGAATGATTAGAACCTTGCAACAATTGCCCAAAATTCGGCCTTTGTCCACAAGAGGAACAACATAGAAACAATAAAAAGACTAAGGAAAAATGGCCATAACACTTACCTATCTTCCAAAACCGATTGAAGAAAACCAAATGAAGTCCTACCCTTGAAGAAATTCGGCCAAGACAAATCAAATAGGATATGAGAGTTTCGGCTATGATTTTGAAAAAAAAACAATTGATATTCGGCTCAAAAGAGATGAAGAATTAGTATGGCAAAGAAGAAAAGAAAAAGAAAAAAAAATGAAAAGGGAAGAAGGATGATTCGGCTTTAGCAACTAATGAAAGAAAAATCAAGGGGAAAGGGGAAGAAAGAGATTCGGCCAACACCTATTTTACCAAAGAAGAAAAGTGCACAAAAATGCACAAAGTTCAAATGTAGTTTCGGTTTCAAAAGGAAAAATGAGAGAAAGAGAATGGTATTTGGTTCAACACAAAAATGAAAGCTAAAATCCAAAGCAAATTTGCACAAAAATGCCTAGGTACATTCGGCCAAAGAAGGAGTTTTTGGAGAGAAAAGAAACAAATGCCAAAAGGTGCACAAATGCTAAAGTTGGCCAACTATCCTTCCCCAAACCTTCTATCAAAATTCGGCCACCCCCCTAGCCATACATGCCGTCCACATACATGCACTAAAGGCCTTGGAATAGTTTCCAAAACATCTTCCTTAAGCCAAGCCTTGAAATCCTCTACATTCCCAAAGTTGAAGGAATTTTATCCCCAAAATCTAGCAATTCTATCCCTTATTTCATGCTTACCATAACCTTAAGTCTTCTTGCCAAAAAAAGAAAATTGTCCATCTTATCCATATGTATAGTTGACCGACACTTAATGCTAGGATGTACAAAAATAAAATCCTCAATATGCTTTCCATGCTACTCGAACCACTTCCTTCAAGCAACCTTTCAAGCTCCTTATCCACTATGCCACTAACTCCTCATGTGCTTTAATTTAACACTTAAATTATCTTAAGTGTCAAGCTCACTTAATCCACTTCATTAAATTTTCCACACTAAAATTTATTCTAGCTTAGCTAATATTTCCAAGCCTTCACACAAATATACTAAGCACACAATAACAATCATATCTGAGCTAACACAAATAACAAGATGATACTCTAATATTTTTAGGATGTTACAAATTTACCCCCCTTAAGAAAATTTCGTCCTCGAAATTACCTGATCAAAAGAGTTGAGGAAACTGCTGCCTCATCACATCCTCCGGTTCCCACGTAGCTTCTTCTACGCCATGATTCTGCCATAAAACCTTCACTAAAGGAACGGACTTCCTACGCAAAACTTTCACATCTCGATCTAGAATCTGCACAGGTTCTTCTTCTATCGTCAAATCTGGACTCACCTCTATTTCCTCTACTGCCACGACATGCGATGGATCAGAACGATAGCGTCTAAGCATGGAGACATAGAACACATCGTGAAACTGACTCAGCTCTAATGGCAACTCGAGCTGATAGGCTACTGGTCCCACTCGTCTCAACACCTTATACGGTCCAACAAACCTTGGACTTAACTTGCCTTTTCTCCCAAATCTTAACACTTTCTTCCATGGCGAAACTTTCAAAAAAACTTTGCCACCCACGAAAAATTCTGTATCCCTCCGCTTGAGATCGGCATATGACTTCTGCCTATCCGAAGCTTCCTTCAGACGAGCCTAAATCATCTTAACCTTATCCTCAGTCTCTGTAACCAACTCTGGTCCTAACATCTGACGCTCATCCAACTCTGTCCAACATGTAGGTGTGCGACACCTCCTACCATACAACGCCTCATATGGTGCCATCTTAATGCTTGCTCGATAACTATTGTTGTATGCAAACTCGCTAATGGTAAAAACTCTTCCCGGTACCTCTCGAAATCCAAAACACACCCTCTCAACATATCCTCTAAAATCAGTATAACTCTTTTCGATTGCCCGTCGATGTGGATAAAATGCCGCATCTTTGAAGTCCAACCGCGCACCTAAAGCTTGATGTAACGCTCTCCAAAACCTCGACGTAAATCTAGGATCTGCATGTCGAGATGATTGACACTGGTACACCGTGCAACCTTACTATCTCCGCCACATACAACTTAGCTAACTTCGGCGAGTAATCCACCCTTACCAGGAATAAAATGAGTCGACTTAGTCGACGATCCACAATCACCCAAATCGAGTCCTTCTTACTTGGCGTGAGGGTAATCCAGCGACAAAGTCCATAGTGATCCTTTCCCACTTCCATCGTGGAATCTTCACCGGTGAAGTAACCCAGACGGCAATCGATGCTCGCCTTGACCTGGCGACACGTCCGACATTTACCCACAAACTCGGTTACTCTCACGCCAGGACACAGCCACCAAAAGCGCTCTCTTAAATCCCGATACATCTTTCTACCTCCGGGATGCATAGCGTATGGGCTGCTATGTGCGTCCGAAGAATCCTTTGCCTCAACTCAACATCCTTTGGCATACAAGCTCTTCCTTTAAAACACAATACTCCATCCTTGGACAAACTATAATCCTCTAAACCACCATTCGAACTCAGTAACCTCCGATCATTCAAACCATCATCCTCTGGCTGTTTCTCCTTGATCCGCTCTAACCAAGTCGGCTTGACTTGCAATTCACCAAAAGACTCCCATCGTCATATAAGCTAAGACGAGCAAACATCGATCTTAAGTCGGTCACAACCTTACGGCTCAACGCGCGTCGCCACCATGTTAGCCCCGCCCGGATGATACTCAATCGAACGATCGTAGTCCTTCAACAACTCTATCCATCTACGCTGCCTCAAGTTCAAATCCTTCTGAGTCAAAAGATACTTAAGACTCTTGTGATCCGTGTAGACTATCGACTTCTCTCCATACAAATAGTGTCTCCATATCTTCAAAGCAAAAACCACTGCAGCTAATTCCAAGTCATGCGTCGGATAGTTAACTTCATGTGGTCTCAACTGTCGAGATGCATAAGCCACTACCTTCCTTCTGCATCAAGACACATCCTAAACCAGTATGTGATGCATCACAGTAAACCGTGAATTCCTTGCCTGCCTCAGGTTGAATCAAAACCGGAGCTTCAGTCAGAATCTTCTTCAACTTGTCAAAACTTCCTTGCTGCTTCTCGGTCCACACAAATGGAATTCCTTTCCTCAATAACTTAGTCATAGGTGCTGCTATCAAAGAAAATCCTTCCACAAATCTTCGGTAATACCCCGCCAGACCTAGGAAACTCTGAATCTCAGCCACTGACTTAGGCGGCTTCCAATCCAACACTGCCTCAATCTTTCGAGGATCCACTCTAATCCCCTCAGCTGATACTACGTGACCCAAGAAAGTCACCTCCCTAAGCCAAAACTCGCACTTACTAAATTTTGCATAAAGTGCTTTTCCCTCAAAATCTGCAATACTACTCGCAAATGCGCATCATGCTCCTCCTCCGACTTGGAGTATACCAAAATATCGATCTATAAATACCACAACAAACTGGTCCAAAAGCTGCTGGAATACCCGATTCATCATGTCCATGAATGCCGCCGGCGTTAGTCAACCCAAACGGCATTACCAGGGAACTCGTGAGTGCCCATACCGAGTGTGAAATGCCGTCTTATGGATATCACCTCTTTCACCTTGGTGATGATATCCGGACCTTAAATCAATCTTGGAAAAACCGCCGCCCCTTAAGTCGATCAAACAAGTCATCTATCCTCGGCAAAGGATACTTGTGTTTGATCGTCACTTATTCAATCCGGCGATAGTCTATACACATCCGCATCGATCCATCCTTCTTCTTGACAAAAGTACCGGTGCTCCCCAAGGCAAAACACTTGGTCGGATAAAACCTCGATCCAACAACTCTTAAATTTGAGCCTTCAATTCCCCTAATTCCTTCGATTGCCATCCTATACGGAGCAATAGACAGTGCGATTAGGGTAATAGATCTATACCAAATTCAACTTCACGATCTGGAGGCAATTCCGGAAGTTCTTCTGAAAATACGTCAACATATTCCATTACCGTTCGGACATTCCCCACAGTAGACTCTTTAGCCTCCAACGCACACACATGAACCACAAATGCCTCATGCCCTTCTTCCCGACCAACTTCACGACTTTCAACGCAGATACCACGTTGGATAGATAATCTCTTCTATTACCTATCATAACCACCTCTTTGCCCGGTTTGTCTTCAAAACCATGCGCTTAGCAAGCGCAATCCAAACTTGCTTGATACTTGACCAACCAGTCTATCCCAAGAATCAGATCGAACTCCTCAAACGGTAGTTCCATCAGATCAGCTACAAACATTACCCCTTGGAGTTCTAGGGGTACATCCCTATCTGACTTATTTACTTCTACAGAGTGACCTAGAGGGCTAAATCTTTGTCATCTTCCTAGAAGTAGTCTCGAGTCTAGATTCATAGTCTCTACTATGTTACTAGCAACATACGAATGTGTCGAACCCACATCTATCAAAGCAAGATATGGTTCACAAAAGATTAAGAACGCACTCAGTTATGACGTCCAGGTGCGCGTCGCCCTCCTCTCGACGCCTCACGTGCATACACCAAACCAGGTGTCTTGCCTCGGTGTTGCAAGCACCTCTCGCAGATGCTCCGCGGCCTCGACTGAGAACCATTACCTCATCTACCATTACCACGACCTCTGCGGTGATGGTCCTCATTCTCGAACCCGAGCATGACCTTGACCCTCGGACCGATTCTGGCTAGCTTACGTGGACAATCCTCACACGATGATCCGGCGAACCACACTCAAAACATCTTTTCCCTCCGGTCCAACATTCGCCCCAATGAGATTTTCCACATCGATTACCTTGTCTTTGGTCCACGATTAGCGATAACAGCCTCCCAAATTGATTCGCCCACTCGCCTAACCTCTTCTAAGAATTATACGGTGACTGGATGATCCAAAACTTCTCTTATGTTTATTCTTCGTCGTGCCTGCCGCCTTCACGATTCCTTTATCCCATCGCTATCTTAGTCTTTTCAACTAGCGCAGCAAACTCTCGCTCCTGCTGTGGAGCAATCAGCAATCTCAGTTCGTCCCTCAATCCATCCTCGAACCGGACACACCGCTCGTGCTCCAAAGCCACGATACCTCCAGCATACCGGCTCAATCTTAAAAATTCTGCCTCATATTCTAATACGGACTTACTTCCCTAGACCAAACTCAGAAATGCCTTACGCTGTGCATCAATGTAACTCGACCCAACATATTTCTTCTGATACGCTGCCTTAAAATAATCCCAAGTAAGATCCTCCGCTGCAGCACTATTCCGCACCGTGAGCCACCACTGATATGACTCATCCCGAAGAAGCGATACAATCCCTTTCAGCTTTTCCTCAGCACTCAGATCCAAATCATCCATGATTCGTTCCGTCGCCTCTAACCAATACTCTGCCGTACTGGGAGCCACACCTGAAACACCTCGAAATACCTCAGCTCCATTGGCTCGAAGTCGCTCAGATACGGATTTCTGAATTCCCGCGCCTTTACCTATTCCAGCCACCCTCTCAAGAACTCGCAGCATCGCCTAAGACACTGCGTCATCCCCCGTTTGATCCTGATGCTCAACTCCAACCGCTGGTGGTGGGGGTGGTGGTACCTCATTCTCGGATCCTTGACCAGACCTCACTGGCTCAGACACAGCCATCCTACCCCGACCACGTCCACGAGTAATACGACCTCGACCACGAGTACTAATGTCTAAAGTCTCGACTTATCTGATTTAAAAGCGTTATGCATTAGTCATTATTCCACTTTCTTTAAAACACAGTTTTATGAATAATTTTAATAATAAGTTGTTTCACGAGTACATTCAACCTATAGTTTGGGTCTCTAGAGTAGTTCCTACTACTATACAGTCATGCCAACATCATCATATCATATCATCAAAATCAACAGTTTGATGTACTTACCCGGGCGGATCGGTGCCGGAGACTCGGTGCCATGCCTTTCCAACCATACAATTTTCAACAAAATCATTTTAAAACCATACTTTAAAACATTTTGGGCCTTGGGCCCACAGCCGAGCTTTTGAACTTGGCTCTGATACCAATTTGTAACACCCCAAACTCGGACAATACGCCACGACCGAATTTGGTATGTCACAGGGGAAAACGTTTTGAGGAAAAACAAGTTAACGATTAAATTTTAGTGAAAAACTTTTTATTATTCTAAATTCGTAGAAAATTAAGTTGAAAACTGATATTTTACTTTGCAATTCCGTAAATAGATTTTTAAAACTTAGTCATGACTTAGATTAAGTAAACCATTTATAAATTAAAGAGAAACTAAAGCAATTAGGTTGAAAATCGTATCTAATAGAAATTTGGAAACTTAAGTTTTGTAAAATAGTTTGAGTTATCGAAAATACTTAAGTTGTTAAAAATTATCAATTTATTTAGGTTACCCGATGGTAACGTTTTAAAACCATCGCGCTTTGTAGTTTAGAAAACTTTGTTCACATATCATTAAATCAATCATGTAATTTGCAAGTTATTCCTAAAACAAATCCAAAACATATAAATAATCCAAAACATAATTAAAGAGGCCTTATTACAAACCCATAAAAATGAAAACCAAATAAAAATAAAGTACCCAAACGGAAGTTCATGTAAAACCAAATTTCATTGCATGGCCTCCTCGAGTTCATCAGGCTCCTCATCCGCGAATTTACGAATTACACCGAAAAAGTAAGGAGAAGGTGAGTCACCAAGACTCAGTGCATATTCCCTCTCTCGGGTAAATACCACATACTTACACAAATTATAACCGAGCAATATATATATTATGCACCCTACCTAGCCATCCATAACTCCTTTTTCTACCCCGTGTGGTACCAAACCACCTGTGGTGGTGCTAAACCACCGTGACCAAAGTCACAAATAATCAAGTTGTGGGGCCAACCCACTTGTGATACCAAATCACCTGGCGACAATCCCATATCTCAAAAGTGGGGCCAACCCACGGTGGTGTTAATCCACAGGACCCAGTCGCTATGAGGTGCCAAACCTCCGGTGTCCCAAAGACACAAATGTGATACAAATCATTGGTGACCAAAGTCACGAATAATCAAGTTGTGGGGCCAACCACGTGTGATACCAAATCACTGGCGACAATCCCATATCTCAAAAGTGGGGCTAGCCCACGGTGGTGTTAATCCACAGGGACGAGTCGCTATGAGGTGCCAAACCTCTCTTTGTCCCAAAGACACAAATGTGATACCAAATCACCGGAGGTGCCAAACCTCTAGTGTCCAAGACACGAATATCAATCTTCCCCCTCCTCTCATATTGCCCATACCAATGCAATAGATAAACAAATCATGTCAATATACTTTGATATGAACATATAACTAATACATATCTTAGATCGTGATATTAAACAACATATAGCAACATCATATCGAAACGGACTTACCCGTATCCTTGCTCATACCCATCAAGGTATCATATCAATATCTCATAGTTTCGGCTTTAACAACTTGAATAGTTATTTAACACACATATATATATATAAACCAAGTTATAAAGTGTGTAAGATACACACCTTTCACTAACGCAAATACTAACTTCCGTAGACCCGATCTACCTCACTAGATCACCTTGTCCTACATTCGGCCAATATTTAAATTATAAACAAAGGCCATTCGGCCATACTACTAAATCCCAATGAGTTATCACTTGAAATACCAAGTCTTACCTAAAGCTTACCCAAAACGATTTGACAAAGAAACGAGGCTTAGATTGATTGCTTCCAACATCCTGAGGAGCCTAAAAGAAATCGATTTCTAAGAATGATTAGAACCTTGCAACAATTGCCCAAAATTCGGCCTTTGTCCACAAGAGGAACAACATAGAAACAATAAAAAGACTAAGGAAAAACGGCCATAACACTTACCTATCTTCCAAAACAGATTGAAGAAAACCAAATGAAGTCCTACCCTTGAAGAAATTCGGCCAAGACAAATCAAATAGGATATGAGAGTTTCGGCTATGATTTTGAAAAAAAACAATTGATATTCGGCTCAAAAGAGATGAAGAATTAGTATGGCAAAGAAGAAAAGAAAAAGAAAAAAAAATGAAAAGGGAAGAAGGATGATTCGGCTTTAGCAACTAATGAAAGAAAAATCAAGGGGAAAGGGGAAGAAAGAGATTCGGCCAACACCTATTTTACCAAAGAAGAAAAGTGCACAAAAATGCACAAAGTTCAAATATAGTTTCGGTTTCAAAAGGAAAAATGAGAGAAAGAGAATGGTATTTGGTTCAACACAAAAATGAGAGCTAAAATCCAAAGCAAATTTGCACAAAAATGCCTAGGTACATTCGGCCAAAGAAGGAGTTTTTGGAGAGAAAAGAAACAAATGCCAAAAGGTGCACAAATTCTAAAGTTGGCCAACTATCCTTCCCCAAACCTCTTATCAATATTCGGCCACCCCCCTAGCCATACATGCCGTCCACATACATGCACTAAAGGCCTTGGAATAGTTTCCAAAACATCTTCCTTAAGCCAAGCCTTGAAATCCTCTACATTCCCAAAATTGAAGGAATTTTATCCCCAAAATCTAGCAATTCTATCCCTTATTTCATGCTTACCATAACCTTAAGTCTTCTTGCCAAAAAAAAGAAAATTGTCCATCTTATCCATATGTATAGTTGACCGGCACTTAATGCTAGGATGTACAAAAATAAAATCCTCAATATGCTTTCCATGCTACTCGAACCACTTCCCTCAAGCAACCTTTCAAGCTCCTTATCCACTATGCCACTAACTCCTCATGTGCTTTAATTTAACACTTAAATTATCTTAAGTGTGAAGCTCACTTAATCCACTTCATTAAATTTTCCACACTAAAATTTATTCTAGCTTAGCTAATATTTCCAAGCCTTCACACAAATATACTAAGCACACAATAACAATCATATCTGAGCTAACACAAATAACAAGATGATACTCTAATATTTTTAGGATGTTACAGGCTCAGAGTCATTCCGACACAGATTTTCGAGCTCATGAACTCGTGCCTGCCCCAGCAACTCTTTCGAGGACCCGCAACATCGCTCGAGATATCTTGCATCATCTCCGGGCGCCTGATCCCAAAATTCTCCTCTACGGTACCGACGGATCCGACATCTCGTTTCGACCGTGGCGGACCCTCACGGCTCGACGCGGTCATCCAACCCCTACCACGACCACGTGGCGGACGTCCTCGACCCATTGTACTCATTCTTCTGATTGACGTTTATCCGATTAGAAATTTTTATGAATTAATAGTTTTCTTCCACCGATTAACCACGAGCAGTCTTATGAGCGAATAGTTTAAGAGTAGTTCTTTCGAATTCGGAATCACATCCACAAGTTTCAGATCTCAAGTTCACATCTTCTAGTCCTAAGAAGCACATACGTTCAATCATCAACCATCCACATACAAGTAGCATCCACGAACTTACATTCATCATGTAGGGGTGTCTTCATCGTTTCACTACCTGTGGGTATTTTCGTAATTTATCCTCACAGGGTATTTTCGTAATTTTCCAAAATAGGGTTCTTTTGTGAAATAAGGTAGTTTTGCATTTGGGGTATTTTGGTAATTTGAAAATCAGGGGTATTTTGGTAATTTTGCCAACCGGGGTGTTTCAATTTTTTTAAAACTAGGGACATCTCGTAATTTTGTGAAAATCAGTGCATTTGGTCCCTTTGGGTTTTAGTTATAGATTTTGGCCCGTCAAAAAATCCTCGTGGCTAGGGTGAACAGTCACTACGCACCAGGTAGGATTCCAGCGAAGAGGAGGTGAGTCACTAGGACTTGCTTAAGTACCAGCTCTTCAGGATCCAATCCTAGACATGCGCATGCTCTGTTGCCACACCCTAGTCTTGCGCGACTTGTCTGAGTTTGTTCGGTTGGATTAAGTCTTATGCAATTGAGAGTTGTTTAACTAGGCCTAAGGTCCATCAAGCTCTAATTAAAATAATCTATGTCCCTTAAAGCCCATCAAGCCCACATATATATATATATAACACAGTGAGTTCTGAATACTTACCTGGCGGACTTGGGCTAGAGACGCAGGTGCCATGCCGAGAAAACCCTCCTGTGTTATTTATAAACATGCATGTTTTCAAAAACCCAACTTTAGAAAACGTTTTGAGCCCAAAACCCCAAAGCTGAGTTTTGAACCGGGCTATGATACCAATTTGTAACACCCCAAACCCGGCCCAAACACCATGACCGGATCTGGCATGTCACTTAGGGAGATTTTAAAAGATGTCGCAATTTCAGAAAATATTTTTCTTGAGTTTAACACTTTATTCGAGAAAACTAAATGGTTGGATGATTTGTAAAAGATATACATTTTATATTTATGCCTTAGTGGATTAAAAACCGAAATTTGATACATGCCTTAACTTAATTAAAACGTAAAATGTAAATGTCTAATAATAATAAAAGCCCAAAACAAACGAAAATATGAAGCTAGTGGCCCATGACCTTATTACAATGAAATTTAAACCCACTAATTAAAAATATTAAAAATAAATAAACTAGTAAAGTCTTTTCTTTGAATCAAAATAATCCTCGCATGGCCACCTTGCGCTCTTCTCAACCCGGTCCGATGCACTAGGTGCTACTGAAAGATGTTAAATAATGGGGTGAGTCGCGAGACTCAGTGTGCAACCCTCGTGCACCATCAGATTGGGCCTTAGCCCCACAGAACAGATAACAGAGTATAATATATCAGAAGATATGCAAAGCCCAACCCAATCCTAGGTTTCCATCCGCTACACACCACCCTTACCTACCAATCACACCATTGGGGATTTCTACAATCAACCCACACCGCTACACACCATCGATGGTAGTCATGCTGCGAGATAGAGTTTGCTCATCGCCGATCATGGCAATAGCCACTACAACAGATCATGGCATTAGCCACTACAACAGATCATGGCAAAAGCCACTACAACAGATCATGGCAAAAGCCACTACAACAGAACACTTCCCCTTTCATCAATCACCCAACCCCATGCAATCACAGAAACCGGCATACATGTTCATCATACCAAATCGACAGAAACATTCACTTTAGAATGACAGTGATCACTAACCTGGTGATTCGCCTTTACCCTCCTCGGGTTTTCAACAGCCATGTCGGTATTTCGGCATTTAGCAGAATATAACAGATTTATAAACATATACTAACAAGCAATCCAAATGGTGTGAGAATGTTACACACCTGATTAATACGTAGGACTACCCTCTATGTCGATACCCTCGCTAATCGGATCTACTGCCCTTTGTCTACAACTTTGCTCAAAAGCCGGAAGAACGCGAAGATAAGGCCTCTCCTATATTCGGCCAAGGGTTAGTGTTTTACCCGAATTATATGCTTAAATTAACAGATCTCCTTACCTTGAACTCTCAAAAGTGATACGATCCAAGGGCTACTGAACTCTGGCTTAGAAATCTAAGCGATTGAATCCCCTTCAAATCCTGAAATGCCGCAAACGATAAAAAACAGCCGATTAGTTAACCATATAGCCATTCGGCTAAGATCTCTAAAAGCCGGAAAAGAATACATAAATTGACATTTACCTCTACAGATGATTTCGACTACCCCCTTGTAGAAAGATTTGGCAATCCCAGAAGAAGATCGAAGCGTAGAAGAGTATAGATCTAGGAATTTCAGCTTTTAAGAAAATCATGAAAAGATGAACTAGATGTGTTTTTTCAGCTTTTTAGAAGAATTGAATGAGGAGTTTCGGCTTTTAGTGAATGGGAGAAGAATAAAAATGGGGATCAGAAGATTTGGCTAAAAGGAAGTTTCAAAGAAAAAGAAAGAAAAGGTGAGGGAGGTGGTGATTTTCGGCTTTTGGAAGAGAAAAGATGAGAAAAGAAAACAAGTGAGATGGCCTTCAAATTTTCGCACACACCCTTGCCATACTAAACCAGTTCTCTTCCCCTCTCCTATGTTTGATTTATTGGCCAATTCTGCAACCAAATGATAACTCCTATCTTTTTCCTTATCTTAATCTACTAACTCCTCCAAAATAGGCCTAATATCCACATATTATATACATTAAAAATCCCTAAATAATAGCCTTGTCTTTGTCCCCTAGCTCCTCTTTAAGTGCCGAATTTGGCCCAATAACTTGGGCTCCAAGCAACCAAAACTTGGGCCTTCTCCATCCACTAGTGACGCCCCCCCTTTTCTCCTCTATGGCGCCACCCTACTTTGGGACCACAAGCCCAATTTGACATTTTAAACAACCAAAACCTTATTTTAAGCACTAGAGTATCTAAACAGAATATTTAATCAAGGCCTTAGCCCAAACCTGAACCCAATTTGCACCTCAAATTCTCAAATTAACATATTAAGCATACATCACATAAAATGCACAGACCCAATAATTCGGGATGTTACATTGATTGATGGAGGTGTGGGTAAAATAAACTCTTTGGACAAATGACTAAATTGTAAAAAAAAATTTAATAATTTGAATAGAACTAAGAACTTAGGTAGTGACTCCCGTAAGGGAATATTAGATAAAGTGAGATTGGAAGGTAATCTTGTCGCGCACCCGTTCGTTAGTCCAAGATTAACCAGTGAGGTCGGAAGATAAGCCGGACCTAATTCGTCTAAGTTGTTAAAATTAAGATCAGAAGATAAAATGGAGCCACTTAGTAATTTAAGCAATTCATGTCCTCGAGTCTGAAATTTGGTGAACCACATCGAATTCAACCAACCTCCATTGGTTATTTGTTGGATAGTCCCTGTACTTTACTGTTCTTGCAATTTTGTCCCTAGGGTAAAATATTTAATTTTCTTGCAAAATCATTTATTATGGATTGTCATACCACAAAATCATATTAGTAACCACTTAGACTCTATTGTGTATGCTAGTTATTGCTGAATCGCCTCTTTTGTTGGGTTCGATCCTTGGAATACTTCAATGTTTCATTGTAATACTATAAATATTACAACTAACTTGTACGCTTGCAATAAAATAAGGCTTTAAAAATTATTATATAAATTCAATGTTTTATTGCACATGTGCGCAGCCGGTCTGTTATCACTTAATATGGCTTAAGATCCTCACTAAGATTGACTCAAAACACTCAAAGTGTTTAAAGGCTAATTAATATGCAGTCAATAGTCAAAACGAGAAATGTTATTACCATAAGCTTGCTTAAGAATCAGATTTTCACCACTACAAATATGAGATGATAGAAAGATCAAGAAGTCTTAATAAGGGTTGTAATGGAAGGGTTAAGGGTACGGAAGGATATACAAGGTGATTACAGTCAAGAGTTGAATTTATGAGATACCAAACCAAAAGAAAAAATATGTTGAATTGTAAAGAATTGACATGAATAATATACAAAAAAATGAAGTAAGCCTTTATAAAAAATATAATAGTGATGATTTAAGCTCAACAAACAAGATAATATGGCTATAACACGAAGAGTGATCCCACAGTTGAACAAGGCAGCCTAAAGTTTTTCCATTTCTTTATTTTTTTTTAATTAAATTAGGAATATGAATGATCGAACATGGTTAGGAAACTTACCATAATCTAATATCAACTAAAGGAAAACATGAAAAGGGTAATTCAAAGATTAATGGGATTTTAAGGGTTAAAATGAGTGGGTGATAAATGAATAAAAAGTGATTAGGCTCAAAGGGGTTTACTAGTAGGCAATAAAGTGGGTAAGATATTTAAAGGTTAACCCAATAATAAGTGTCTTTATCATCTCAACATATGAAATGATTAATGTGACCTTAACATGCATAAGAAAGGCAAGTTCTAGAATAACTAGCCTTAATGACACACTCAAAACCAAAAATAACATGAGAATAAAAGGATGGATGATCTAAAGGCTCAAAAGCTCACAAAAATATGGTTTTTATGTAAAAAATTGTAAAGTTATAATTCAACACAAGTATTAAGTTCAAGGAGAAAAACTAAAATGAATTTTTCTAAAAACAACTTATCATGCTTGACTGTCTCTTGCATTAAAGTATAAATAAAAAAGGCATAAAAATCTACAAATTATCACAAAACAGAATCAATAAAAACTCTAGATTTAGAAAAGATAACTCTCATGGAAAAATTAAGAAAATTTCTTAGCAAAACATTCAAGAATTCAAGGGCTAAGTTGAATGAAAGCATAAAATTCTATGATAATACTCAAAATTGACATACTTTTATGAGTTAATTACATATATATTTTGAGTATGATCCTACTAATTTGGGCTGTTTATGGTTTTTTTTTATCTTAGAGGGACTAAATTGAAGGCAAAAGGAAATTTGGGGGCAAAAAGTAAGAATTTAAAGACAAAACGGGTCATCATGCGAAATAGGGAAGAGGTGGCGCCGAAAATACAAAGTGTGGAAGACTTGGGGCAAAAATTTCAAAGAATATATTTATGAACATAAAATTTTGTTTCGATTTGAATTCTATTTTTTTTTAATTTAGGATTATTATTAAGATTATTATGATATTGTTTAGATTTAATTTTAATTATATCTATTAAACATTACCATTTAAAGTTTAAATAGGAACCGACTAGGGTTTTTCATGTACTATAAATAGGGATGGAGTGACATGAATTGACACTTCCATTTTTTTTGTAAAAAACTCCCTCCCCATAGCCGAAATTCTCTAAGGCTCTTAGCCTTTTGTTTCTTTTCCTTTTCAATAATTTTTTTTAATTAAACTTATGTTTTTATTCCTAAAAAGCATTTGTAACTAAACTCGTCTAGCCAAAGGTTATCAAAATTCCTCAAAAACAGTTCATGAGGCTTAGAACCCACACTTAACCCTTCTCAATGAGTATTCATAATTTCTTTGCATTACGGGACTGACGCTTCCGTCCATGTCCTTCCAAAAGTAATATTTTCATCTTGTGCAAAGACGACCGCTTTGTATGTTTTGGGAAGGTTGCACAGTCGGTTTGCTAACTTACTGTGTCAGAGGTTGTTGAGCCCAAGAGACAAAATGGCGTGGCATTTTCCATTGAGATATAATGATCTAGTGTAAGATGGTCTCACAGGAGTGACGGTTAGCTAGAGTCTGGTTTCTCTAGATCGCAAGGATTTAATCTAAAATGGAGTTGGTGGTCGTAGGTGTCCTCTTCCACTATAACTAGCTTATTCGGTCATGAGAAGAACCACCTAAAGGTCTATGATTGAACCCAGGGAGGATTGAGATAATTGGAGGCTTGAATCCCTCAAATCAAAAAACCCTTTTCTCAAATCTTTTTTTTTTCACAATTGCGATTTCAATTTATTTAGTCTCAACCCGTCCATATTCTTAATTCTGTTATTTTATTTATTTATTTTTCTAGGTCAGAAATTTTTCTTAGGCATGATTGTGCCCATGATTTCAAGGAACAAGAAGTTGTAGCGATCCAATCTCTTAGGATTTGAGCCTACTTCCCTTATACTATTCTTTTCATTATTTCTTAGGGGTAGGATATATTTGGTGCTTTCAACAACGACACCAAATTTTGGCACCATTGTCAGGGACTGGAAATCTACTAATCTTTTTTCTTTCTCTTATGACCAGACTAGATGCAAGAAATCTAGTGTTCGATTCAGAAATTGAAAAGACTAGGAGAGCTAATTGCAAGGAAATGAAGCTATGAAAAAGGCAGTCAGATGTGGTAGGAACTAAGAACAATCCACCGCCAAAAATAGAATCAGGCTAAAAAGTTGAGTCTAGGGTTAACAAAAACCTACTAAAGCATTGGAGAATGAAAGAATAGAAGTCGATCAACCGAAAAAAGTGCCTAATGCTAGGGTTAACGTAAACCCGAATCCAACACAATAACCTATGGCTCAAATGATTCGGCAAATGGCCGAAGCTCTTGCAGATCAACAACTGTTATGCATTGCATATCCTACTATGGATACTAATTTTGAACTTAAGTCAGGATTCATCCAGTTGTTGCTGAATTTTCGTAAATTGCAAAATGAAAAACCACACAAACATCTAAAATTGTTTCATATGGGTTGTCTTAGTATGAAACCTCAGGCCATAACCGAGGATCAAATCAAATTACGTTCTTTCCCTTTTTCCCTAGCAAACTCTGCTAGAGAATAATTATTTTATTTATGTCTTGGATCTATCACAACCTGGGTTGATCTTTCGCATTTGTTTCTCAACAGATTTTTCCCAGCATCGCGCGCAGCTGAGTTAAGGATGGAGATTGTTGGGATAAGGCAAAAGGATATGGAGTGTAACACCCCAAACTCGGCCCATGCGATATGACCGGATCTAGTATGTCACATAAAGAAAACGTATAAAGAACTAAAGTTGACATTATTTGGTTACAGTTAAGAAAACAAGTTCGGTTATAATTAACCGATAAAATACTACTAATTTCTAGAGGTTGATTGAAGAATCGATAATCGAACTAGTGATCTTTTAAAACCGTGACTTTTGAAAATATTATTGCTAATTTGAAAGAAAAATCCAAGTTAAATTATTTGTACATATTTATTATGAAATCCGTTTGTTGTTAAATTTGAAGAAAAACCGTTGTTTATGATTTTAGAAAATCCCGTTTAAAACAATTCATGGAAAATAAATACGTCAAACATAAAACCGAAATAAAAATCCTGTGAGGCCTTATTACAACTTTAAACCCAAAATAGTAAAAGTAATGAAATAAAGCGGAAAAGAAATTTACTAAGGTTGAAAATATTATTTCTAAAGTATGGCCTCCACCGAGTCATCCATGGGCCCAAGTCCTCATTCATCGATCATTACCGCAAGGATTAAGAGAATGGGGTGAGTTACTAGAACTCGGTGTATAATCCCCTTATCACAACCACTGGGCTGAACCGTATAGCATAATCTTGGGCCTAAGCCCATTTACATAACAATAATTAAATGAAGTAAATGTATGCAACCCAACCCAATCCATCCATCACACCCCGACCAGCCAATCACACACTGTGGGGATCAAGTCAACCCACCCCGCACACACCAAATTTGCAATCAAAGCGCTATAGCATTTTATTTTTGTGGTCAAACCATTGAAATCATAACTTAGGCACAATAATATACAATTTGTGGCAATGCCACCAGGCTACACTGCTCTTCAAACAATTTTCCCATCCCATTCAAAATGTAAAAAAAAAATGCAACATACATAATAACATAAAGTATTCACATATAAATATCAACCATTATTCTATTGAACAATTTTGGTGATCCAGCCCAATAAAGCATTTTAATAATTTGGCCCACTAAGGCATTCTAGCAAATCGGCCCATAGGGGCATTTTGGTAAATCGGCCCTTAGGGGCATTTTGGTAAATCGGCCCATAGGGGCATTTTCGTAATTTAGCAATTTAATACCGATTTTGACAGATCTTTAGAAAATAATATTAATTTAAGCAAGTTACTCGATTTATGCCATATTACGATTTTTAACTCTGTAAATAATAACGATCTACTTTTCCAACATAATATCGAATCTCGAATCTACGGATTTCGGTGTGAGATTACACACCTGATTATGGTAAGGACTAAACCTTCTTGATCGTCGGCACCTAAATCACCATTACACTCGATTAACCAACAAACGAGGTTTTATTAATCTAAATCAGACGTTCTAATGAAACGCTTACCCTTAGTATCGTGAACGACCACGATTTGTCTATTCTCACCGGATGATGGTCCACAACCCGGTGAGAAGTCCCAAACTGCCGATACCGCCCTACATTTGAACTTAGGAGTAGGAATTGCAAATCCACTCCTTTTGTGTTCTCCTATCGCTTTTCCTTTCAAATCGCTACCACTTGCCTCCATTGAAAAAGTCCCACAAGAAAAATACTACTATGAGAGAAAGTAGTTGTTTAGGGATAGGATTCGACTTACCTCTACTTCTGAAGAACCAACGAGTAGAGAAAATGAGTGATTTAATCCCTATAACAATCGATTAGTCAAATCTATCATTTCGTTTTAACGAAATAACCAAGTATTGAGAGATCGAAATGATCCATAAAGAAACTCCTTACCTTAATGATAATAGATCCGACTTCCACCGATTGACTTAAGACTAGAGATGAATCGGCAAGGATGTGATATTCAGCCACTCGCCAGAACACTACGAAAAGAAGATGATCAATATATGAGGGAGTAAAAGAAAATGATATTTCAATTTAGAAACAAGTAAAACAACCGAATAGTGATGAACACACATTCGGCTAGGAAGAAAGATAAGAATAGAATGAAGCCCCTTACCCGTTCAACCAAAGAGAAATGTCCAACACGCAAGAATGGAGACGAGATAGTGACTAAGAGGATTCGGCTGTTGGGAGAAATGAACAAAGAAGATTCGGTCATATAGTAATGTCGATTTAGGAAAAAGGTAGAAAGGTTGAAGAAATGGTAAAAAGAAAAGAAAAGATGGAAAAAAGAAGTGTTAGATAATTCGGCTAACACAAAGGAAAAAGTGATCAAATTGCTTTAAGTGTTTTGATCATTTTGTGTTTTGGCAACAAAGGAAAAAGGTTGGAAAAGAGTACCAAAATGTTCAAAAGAGAAAATAGGCCTTTCATGCACAAACTTGCAAATAGGCTAGGAAAATTCGGCTCCTCTTTTTCTCCCAACAAAGCCGTGTATCCCAAGCACCAATAGGATTAAGGTTGACCCAAAATTTCTTTCCAAAACACCTCCCTAAGATTCAGCCAACATGTTCCCCCACCTTATCCCTTTCCTTTATTTCTTTCCTTCTTTTTCCCTTGCTTTCCTCCTTACCATATTTTCTTAGTCTTCTTTCCAACATTAGAAAAGTCTTCCTTTCCTTCTTTGATGCCATGGCCGAAACTTACCATACAACACTTGAGAAGCTCAAAAATTTAAGTCCCAAAAGTTGCAATAGATGGGATTCGAACCCCTTCCCTCAATGCTCTCCACTTGACGCCACACCACTCTACCATGTGCTCCACTTGTGCTAGAAAAATACACATTTATTTCCTTAAGTCTTGATGCCACTTACCTTCTCTCCTTAAAGTACTTAAACACAAAAATTTTACTAAGGCCCAACTCAACCCATAGCCTTCTTAGGGTCCCTAAACATACACAACTAACACTATTGACTACCCTATCGCATAGTATAATGTAAAACATAAATTCCTGAATTTCAGGATGTTACATGGAGTCTCTTTACGACTATTGAGAGTGATTGAAGAAGTTGTGTGCAAGTTGCCCACAACATGGGATAACAGAAAAGTCTCTTCTCCAATAGTTCTATAAGGGCTTAGAACCCATGGAAATGAATAGGATAGATGCCACTAGTTGAGGGGCATTGGTCAACATGACCCCCCAACAGGTCAGGGACTTGATGTCCATGATGGCTGCAAATACTTAGAAATTCTGAGCCAATCCTAAACCCACTAGAAGGGTTCACCAGCTAAGTAGTTCAATTTTAGAAGATAAAGTTGATAAACTTACTAATATCTTGAACTCTCTTTTTGCAGTAAAAGCATGATTGGCCTGACTATGCGGAATTAGTGCAGCACCCGAACATACAACTTACACATGCCCTAGTTTGCATGATAATATTATGGCCCATTTGGATGTTGTGGGGAACTTTCATGGACCACCCCAAAGGCGATATGACCCTTACGCTAATACATATAACATAGGATGGAAAAGACCATCCTAACTTAAGTTGTGGGGCGAACCCACAATATAACCAGCCATACCAAAACTGGTTTCCATAACAAACGCAAGTTGTAGATACCTCTCAAGAAGCCATGATAAATAAATTATTAGCAAATGTGCTTGATTTCCAACACCAAATGCAGCAACAAACTGTTTATTTTCAAAAGAAAAATGAGGCATCTTTAAAAGAATTGACCACGTCAGTCGAGAAAATAAATTCATAGGGAAAGTTGTTGTCACAAACGGAACCTAACCCAAGAGAAAACGCAAATGCAGTGACGCTGCGAAATGGAAAAGAACTAAAACCAAATCCTAGCAGGAATCTTGATCAAGATTCCACCCAGAAAAAGTAGGAGAATGATGAACAGGTCCGAACGAAACCTCCATTGCCCAAAATTTAACCTCCGTTTCTAGGATAGTTGAAACGATATCAACGAGGTAAGGAGGAGAAAGAGATCCTTGAAGCATTCAGAAAAGTTGAGGTCAACATACCATTGTTGGATTCCATAAAACAAATTCTGCGATATGCCAAGTTCCTTAAGGAGCTTTGCACCAACAAGCGAAAATTGACTTGAAATGAAAAAGTAAGTGTTGGTGAGAATGTATCTGCAGTGTTGCAGCAAAAGATGCCAACAAAATGTAAATATAGGAGCATGTTTGCAATACCATGTAAAATATGCCACTCAGAAATTAAAAAAAAAAACTATGTGTGATTTAGGGGCCTCTATAAATGTAATGTCTTTTTTCCATTTATGAATTAGTTAACGTGAGTTTTTTAAAGGAAACAAGTGTTATCATCCAATTGGTGAACAGGTCTATTGTGCATCTCAAAGGAGTCCTTGGGGACGTATTGGTGAAAATCAACAGGCTTATCTTTTCTATGGAATTTTATGTGGTGAAAATGGAAGAGGATAATACTCTTGGGTCTTTGGACATCTTGTTGGGGCGACCTTTCCTTAGTACCACAAGTACTAAGACTGACATGCGTAGTGGAACCTTCAAGATGGAGTTTGACGGGGAGATCGTAAAGTTTAACGTTTACGATGCTATTAGTCACCCTAGTGAAATTTTGAATGTAAACCGTGTCGACATAGTTGAATCCTTAGTAGAAGAAACTTTTAAGTCACTTCATGAAAATGAACTTGAAACATTGTTTGATGATAATTTTGATTCAGAACCAATTTTATGAATTTATTAATGAATTATTGCCTCCTATGAACACTAAACTTCTACCTTCTGTTGTGCAGGCACTAGATTTGGATTTAAAACCACTTCCCAAGCATCTCAAGTACGCATTTTTGGGGAATGATAAGACCTTACTAATTATAGTTTCAAATAAGCTTTCCAAGTTCGAAGAGGAAAGTTTGATACAAGTACTAAAGGAACATAATGAGGTAATTGGCAGGATCATTGCTGACTTAAAAGGGATAAGCCCTTTGACATGCACATACAAGATTTTCTTGGAGGAAAATACGAAACCAAAGCGAGATGCGCAAAGACGATTGAACCTAAATATGATGGATGTGGTAAAAATGAGATAATTAAGTTGCTGGATGCTGACGTGATTTACCCCATTTCTGATAGCAGTTGGGTAAGTCCGGTGAAAGCTGTACCTTAGAAAACGGGTGTGATAGTAAAGAAAAATTTTGAGGGTGTTCTAGTACCAACTCGAGTACAAAATGGTGACGTGTTTGCATTGATTAGAGGAAGTTAAATTCTTGTTCTAGAAAAGACCATTTCCCTCTTCCTTTTATAGATCATGCTTGAACATTTAGATGGAAAAACTCATTATTGCTGTCTTGATGGATATTCAGGTTTTTTTCCGAATCCCAGTCGCAACCGAGGACTTAGAAAATACTACTTTCACATGCCCATTTGTCACATTTGTGTATAGGAGGATGCCATTCGGGCTATGTAACGCGCTGACCACCTTCCAATATGCATCATGAGTATATTTTATGAATATGTAGAAAACATTATTGAAGTTTTTATGGATGATTTTACTGTGCATGGGGACTCTTTTGATGAATGCCTTAAAAACCACACGAAAATTTTAAGTAGATGCATAGAATTTAATCTTGTCTTGAATTACAAGAAATTTCATTTTATGGTAGACAAAGGTTTAATTCTAGGGCATATAGTTTCATCTAAAGGGATTGAGGTCGATAAGGCCAAAATTGATATTATAAATTCTTTGCCATATCCCTCAACTGTAAAGGAAATTCATTCTTTCCTTGGCCATGTAGGATTTTATGGGTGCTTCATAAAGAACTTCTCAAAATTAGCTGAACCACTGTGCGAATTATTGCAAAAAGATAAGAAATTGGAGTGTGGGCTATATTGGCCCACAATCTTCTAAGATGCATATGATTTCTGTAAATCTTGCAATAGATGCCAATATATAGGGAACATAACTAGGCGAAATCAAATGCCCCTATCCCTAATTCATGTATGCAAGATTTTTTATGTATGGGGCGTCGATTTCATGGGTCCGTTTATTTCTTCATTTGGAAATGTGTATATACTTCTGGCAGTAGACTATGTCTCTAAGTGGATAGAAGCAAAACCTCCTTGTAATGAAAATGCTAAAACAGTCATGGAGTTTCTAAAATGATCTATTTTTTCCAAGTTTGGTACACCTTAAGCCTTGATTAGTAATCGTGGAACCCATTTTTGCAATAGAGTGATGGAGGCATTTCTGAAAAAATACAAAGTTCACCACCGCGTAGCTACGACCTATCACCCCAAAGGAATGGCCAAGCAGAGGTCTCGAACCAAGAAGTCAAGAAAATTTTGGAGAAAATTGTTTAGCCTAACCGAAAAGATTGGAGTCTTTAGCTAAATGACGCACTTTAGGCCTATCGGACATCATATAAGGGACAAATTGGTATGTCCCCATACGAGCTTGTTTTTGGCAAGGCTTGCCACCTTTCAGTAGAATTGGAACATAAGGCTTACTGGGCTGTACGACAATGTAATATGGAATTGGAGCCTGCGGGAAGAGCAAGGAAATTAGACATCCAAGAATTGGAGGAAATCCGTAATGATGCCTATGAGAATGCTCGTATCTATAAGGATAAAACAAAATTATTCCATGACAAGAAAATATCCCGGAAGCATTTCTCAATAGGACAAAAAGTTTTACTTTATAAGTCTACGTTAAAATTGTTCCCTGATAAGCTTCGATCTAGATAGTTAGGACCTTTTATTGTAACTAAATTATTCACCCATGGTGCAGTTGAAATAGAAAGTGAAGAATCAGGAAAACGGTTCACAGTCAATGGTCAAAGGTTGAAGCCATTTTATGAGAATTTCCAAGCCCATACGATCAAAAAAAAATTCATCTGGAACAACCCCAATACTAGTTCGGGTTGTCGAGCTAACGACGTTAAACAAGCGCTTGTTGAGAGGCAACCCAATTTTATTTTCTTTATTTTCTTGCATGTTAATAAATTTTATTCTCTCTTCTTATATCCAGGAGAGTTGAGGAAACAAAAATTAAATTTGGAAATGGGTGGCGAAAACAGTAACGAAAATGACATGGGGAGTGTTTTAAACCTTTTCTTTTTCATCATATTTGTTAATATTAATTTGCAGATTTAGGGCAATGTGTTTTAAGTAGGGGAGACATTCCTCATTATTTTTTATATTTTATCTGTCATTTTTTTCCGTTGTGTTTACTATTGCTACTGCCTTGTGCTTGTTTTTGCCCGCACTTATTTTTTTAGTATATCGTGCCCCTTTTCATGCCCAAGATTTTGACTAGGAATTACCCACTATTTGACTCGCGAGCATGATTCTTGTCTACTGAGTTAGTTATGATTTTTCTATGTTGATTTCATCTCCACTTTTTTTTTTTATTTCTATTAGACTAAAATAATTATGATTAATGAATTTAACCCTATCTTACTTATAGTAATGTCAATTGAGTCTAAATGCAAAGAGGACATTTAATACGAATGTATGCTAAATTTATTTTCATGACTGTTAGGTTGTTGCCAAAACTTATTTTTGACACTTGACTGTTTTTCCTAGTCCTCGAAAATTATAATTCTGTTTCATTAAGCTTAAAAAAATATGATGATTCTGTAGTTATGAGCACAGCTTAAAATGTGACTGATTGAGTAATCGGGGTGGGGTGTTTGGGTTTTCAACCTACTTTGCGTAAAAAGGTTGTGTGACGTGTTAGGTAAATTTCCGCTAAGAGAAATTATATATAAAAATAAAAACTAAATTAGGAGAGTGTTGGGCTAAGTAATCGGGGTGGGGTGCTTGGGTTGTCATTCCCCTTCGTGTCAAAAGGGCCAATACATTCTTAAAAAAAAAAAAAAAATCAACAAAATGAAACGAAGGAAAAGAAAGGAAGAGAATTAAATTTGGGGACTAAGTGTGAAAAAAAAGGTGTCTTTGTAAGTTTAGTAAATTACTGAACTTTCATGAAATAATCCAAGCCGATTTAATTTTTGTGTGTTTAAGTTGGAGTACTTTTCAGTTTTACTTAAAGTAAGCTAAAGGTTCTCTTTATTTTCATATGCATTATGTCTAATTATTATAACACTTTGGGGTGATACTTCTTTCCATGGTAAAATCTAAATTACATAGTGGAGTAAGAAACATACTTGAGGGCAAGCATGGGCTAAGAAGGGGGAATATGATAATACTCTAAAGTGACATACTTTTATGAGTTAATTACATATATATATTGAGGACGATCCTACTAATTTGGGTTGTTTATGGTTTTTTTTTATCTTGTAGGAATTAAATTGAAGGCAAAAGAAAATTTGGGGTCAAAAAGCGTAAATTTAAAGACAAAACGGGTAAGCATGCGAAATACGGAAAATGTGGTGTCGAAAATACAATGTGTGGAAGACTTGGGGAAAAATTTCAAAGAAGAGATTTATGAACATAAAACTTTTTTTAGATTTGAATTCTTTTTTTTAATTTAGGATTATTGTTAAGATTATTATAATATTGTTTAGATTTAAATTTAATTCTTTTTTTTTAATTTAGGGTTTTTCATGTACTATAAATAGGGATGGAGTGACATGAATTGACACTTCTAATTTTTTTTGTAGAAAACTCCCTCCACATAGTCGAAATTCCCTAAGGCTCTTAGTATTTTATTCTTTTCCTTTTCAATAAAATTTTGTTTCATTAAACTTATGTTTTTATTCCCACAAAGCATGAGTAACTAAACTTGTCTAGCTAAAGGTTATCAAGATTCATCAAAAAGAGTTCATGAGGCTTAGAACCCGCACTTAACCCTTCTCAATGAGTATTCATCATTTCTCTATATTACGGGACTAATGCTTCCGTCCATATCCTTCCAAAAGTAATATTTTCATCTTGTGCAAAGACGATCGCTTTGTATGTTTTGGGAAGGTTGCACAATCGGTTTGCTAACTTACTACGTCAGAGGTTGTCGAGCCCAAGAGACGAAATGACGTGGCATTCGTCATTGTGAAATGATGGTATAGTGTAAGACAGTCTCATAGGAGTGACGATTGGCTAGAGTCAGGTTTCGCTAGATCGCAAGAATATAATTTAAAGTGAAGCTAGTGGTTGTAGGCATCCTCTTCCACTATAACTGGCTTATTCGGTCATGAGAAGAACCACCTAAAGCTCTATGATTGAACGAAAGGAGGATCAAGATAACCGGAGGCTGGAATCCCTCAAATAAAAAAAAACCCCTTTTCCCAACTCTATTTTTTTCACAATTTTGATTTCAATTTATTTAATCTCAACCCGTCCGTATTCTTAATTTTGTTCTATTCCCAAGCCAGACATTTTTCTTGGGCACGACTGCGCCCAGGAGTTCGAGGAACAAGAATCTGTAGCGATCCTGTCTCTGAGGATTTGACCCTACTTCCCTTATATTATTCTTGTCGTTATTTCTTAGAGATAGGATATATTTGGAGATTTCAATGACGACACTATTCTCTCACACTTAAGATAAACGTAATAAACAAAGTAAAATAATAAAATGAGGAAGGAACTGAAATTGCTTTGAATTGGGATGAATGTGCCGAAATAGTGAAATTTTGAAGCATTAGAGATCCAGAGTTAGGTATAGGTATCCTTGAAAAAATCAAAAGAAAACAAAATAAAAAGGAAAAAGGGGAGATAAAAAAATGAAAAATGTAAAAGGATCTAGTGAAAAAAAAAATAGAAAAGGTCTCTAGTATCCACACGACTGTGTCATCAGCTTGTGTGGATCTCGAGAACTGTGTGATTTCAGGCAATATCAATGTTGCTTATTTTAGGAGACCTAAAATGCATTCAAGTAACAAAATTCAAAAACAAAGAAATATCAATGAATAAAAAAATCAACTTAAAACTCATACATGCAACATGAAATTAAAAAAAATTGATAAACACTCGGGTTGCATCTCGAGAAATGCTTGTTTAAAGCCTAAAGCTCGACTTCTATATATAATACATGATCAATCGAGATCTTGGGGTTGGAACTCCTCTTTACCATTATCAACATCACTACTAAGATAGAGTTTGAGACGATGATCATTTACCTTAAATGTGTCATAGTAAGGATGTGTTACATCAATTTGTCTAGATGGGAACACACGTGTTTAGCACAAATGAAATCGATCATCTTAACTTAAGCTTTCTAAAGAACTTCTTAACTTAAGCTTTCCAAATAACTTTCATAGCCTTGAATTGTATAGCAACACTCTATCTTCAACTATGAATTGCTTTGTTCTCTTTAAATGAGCATCATGGCATTGCTTTGTTACTTGTACATTCTTGAGTTTTCATAAGCATTTGCTCGCCATTCATCTAGCTCATTGAGTTGCAACATTCTCTATTTATCTGTCCTTTGGAATCAATCACCTTGAACAAGATAGAGTTCCAACGTGTATTTATGAGTAATTTGTAACACCCCTAACCCGTATCCGTCGCTGGACTAGGGTTAAGAGGCATTACCGGACATATCAGAACATTTTACGCTCACTTCACAACATCAATCATACAATATTATTTCATAATAATTCATACTCATATAGTCCCTTTAGAAGGTCTACGAGACCTTAAACATACTTTAGAGAAGGTTCGGGACTAAACCGATCTCATACAAAAATTTTACGGAACTTAGAAAATTTTTCTTTCAAAACAAGGCACACGCCCGTGTGGCTAGGCCGTGCGCCTCCCACGGCCGTGCCTTGGATCATGTCTCAGCCCATGTGCAAAACTGACTTGGATCACACGGCCTGTCACACGCCCGTGTGTCTGGCCCTTGTGCAACACTGACTTGATTCATACGGCTTGTCACACGCCTATGTGTCTGGCCCGTGTGCAAGTCTGGCTGGCTTTGAATTGAAGCAGTGAAGGACACTGTCGAGACACAAGCCCGTGTGCTCAACCGTGTGGGCAATTACAGGCCATTTGCAAGGCCAAATTACCACCCATTTTGAGTCATACCTACAAGCATCAAACAAGCATCAATTCATGCCCCAAAGGTAGCCAAAACATACCAAATTATGCACAATTTGACCCATAACAACATCATTCATTTCTATATGCAAAATACAGCTCAATCATACCAATTTCAAATACCAACCTCACATCAAAGACATGTGATTCATACATTATATAAATCCATTACAATTCATAGCATTTCTCACCATTTCAATATCCCAAAATTAACCATAAAACCCACCAAATTAACCATTCATGAGCACATCAAAACATACCAACTTTTGCATCACATAGCATGGACTAAACTCACCCATAATCACAGTCATTATCAAGCCATATCACATGGCTTTATATACATATCCCAAAACATATCTTAACATTTCTAGCCTATACATGCCATACTTCAATATGTACATTTTCAAAAGGTACCAAAATATAGTTCAATAGTGTGGTGATGATCCTCGACGATCCCCGAGCTTCTAGTAGCTTCGATAATATATAAAATAATGCAAACACACACAAAATAAGCTTTCAAAAGCTTAGTAAGCCATATACAAATAAACTTATCACATAGAACAATTTTAAACCATTTCATACATATGGTTCTTGGCATAACATAATCACAAGTCATATTTCTCTTATATCTCAATTGATCATGTTCACTAGCTCATAATCACATATCAAATAATCATATTCATACATACCTTTCATTGCCAAATTTCATATACAGACGTACGTACTGGAATTCAGATGCACATTCGCATACTCATTTATTTCTCGAAATGCCCGTTGAACCGTTCGGAACCAATAAGGATACTCGGATAGCTCAAAAAGCTCGTACAATGCCAACGTCCCAGGCGTGGTCTTACATGTAATTAAATATCGATGCCTCTATCCCAGACAGGGTGTAACGACCTAAATTTGGGCCTAGTAGAATTGGGCCCATTGGGCCTTGGGCGTAATAGCGTTCAAAATTTTTGAGAACAAGAGAACGGCTTGTTGGACCTATTAGGTGAGTGATTTTGGAAGGTTAGGGGGCTTCTATGAAGTCCCGGGATTAAACTTGAGCTTTAGGAAAATTTTGGTTTTAGGTGGAAAAAAACCCTGGGAGTTGGTAGGTAGGCTTTAAGAATAAAATGTGGAGAAAAATGACACAAGTGGAGGTGTGGTGTAGTGGCAAAGTGACGCCACTTAGAGGCAAGAGAGTGACGCCACAGGGAAGGAAGGAGGTCCAAGGTTCAGGTCTTGGCTCTTGCATTTTGGTTTTCTTTTTAAATGGACTTCAGAATTTGGCTATAGATTTATATTTAGTTGCGCATGGTTTAAGACACAAGAGGAGCTTGTGGCTTGGTGGCAAGTGGCGTGTTGAACTATTGAAGGGAGCCTGGGTTCGAATCTCATGAAAAGCAAGGGAGTATTTATTTTGCGAATTGGACGGCAAGAGTTTGAGTTGGATTTAAACTCTACTGACGAAGGGATCCCACATCGGAAAGATACAAAGAAGGGAGGTGAGAAGCTAGCTATATATAGAGCATTCTATGATAGGAGGAAGGATACCTTGGAGGGCGTTTGGGCACAGGAGTGGTCGGAGCGCGGATTAGCACCAGATTCCTATCAGGTGTGTAACTCTCTCTACTCTAGTTGTAGAGTGGCAAATGCCGAAGTGCCGGTCACGGCAATAGTAGCCACACGAGTGTACGAACGCACGTGTGGGGCTTCGACGCGATAGTTGAGGCCATCCGTAGTATTCTTGTGGGTTGAGGCTGCTTGGGCCACAATGGGCCGAAGTGGGCCCAATTGAATAAAATGTATGATGGTGTAGTATATAGTGAACTAGACTAGGTGAATCTCATATACGTGGCTAGATTTGTGTTAGGTGGGCCACACGAGCGTGTGGGCCCGAATGGGCCAAAATCGGGTTTTAGGCCCAATAGTCCGGTACGACCGGAAATGGTAGTTGAGTCGCTCGAGGCGACATTAGGCCTTTGGAAAGGCCATTGCAGGTGCGAAATTACTGAAATACCTTTGGTTTACAAAATTACTAAAATACCCTTGGTTTACAAAATTACTAAAATACCCTTGGTTTACAAAATTACCGAAATACCCCCGGTTTGTGAAATTACTGAAATACCCCTGGTTTGCGAAATTAGTGAAATACTCCCGATTTGCAAAATTACTGAAATACCCTCGATTTGCGAAATTACCGTTTTACCCCTAAACGACAAAATGATCGTTGTACCCTCGTGGTAGTACTAGCGTTGTATTACGAGTAATCAGGTGTGTAACACTTACACACTCCATTAGTTAATTTGCTAATTGTGTTTACTGTTAAAAGCCGAAATAACTTTTGAAATCGGTGTGTTACCCTTGTGGGTATGAGCGTGGACTCCGGGTAAGTCCATTGTTGATTGACTATCGATATATGCAGTTATACCATTTGATTATGCTATGCTATGTGATATTTGCATTATAAACATGTCAATATGCCATGGAAAATGTGTTCATGATGATGGGTATGTTGAGAGGAGGGGGAAGGATGATTTAGACTGTCACCAGTGGTTTTGACCACACAGTGGGTTGGCCCCGCTTTCCATATGATTTGTGACTAAGTCTCAGTGGTTTTGACCACACATGGATTATTGTGACTCGTCCCAGTGGTTTGGTACCACAGTGGGTTGGCCCCACATGTTGATTACGGGATTGTCATCAGTGGTTTTGACCACACGGTGGGTTGGCCCCACCATATGATTTGTGACTACGGTCACCAGTGGTTTTGACCACACTTATATGATTTGTGGCTACGGTCACCAGTGGTTTTGACCACTAGTGGTTTTGACCACACGGGGTAGACACAGGAGTTCGGATGGTTAGGTTGGGTTTGCATGATTTGCATATTGACTTATGAATTGTGTAAGTGCCTTGTTATTATCGGGATGGGGATTTATGCACTGAGTCTCGGTGACTCACCCCTTCCCTTACATTTTGCAGATGAGGCATAGATCGCGGATGTGGAGCCGGGTGGACTCGAGGTGGCCATGCGCTTAGTTTTCGGGTTTTAATTCAATTACTATTTTGGGTTAATTTACTTTTAAATTTGGTTTTGGATTTGTAATAAGCCCGCTAAATTTTATTATTTCGGGTTTTGATTATCTGCTATAAGTTTTATCATACTGTGCTTAAGTTAATAACATAGCATGCTCAAATAACCTGTAAAATCAACGTTTTCGAAAATTATACATCTTATCGGTATTTTCCAAACTTTACCATCGGGTAATAACAAACGAATGAAGACAACAAACTAACTCAGACTTTCTCCAAATTAAGTTTTTTCTCTATGTTCAAACACAAAACGGTTTTTAACTTTACTATTTTAAACTCACTCAGGATTTCATGAAATCAAATGGTTTTCCAAAACAAGGATCGACAAACGATTTTTCTCAAAAGAGTTTTTCTTTAAAACTTTTAATGACAAAGTGTATCAACGACGTTTTTTTTACGAAAACAAACCGACAACTTGTTTTATTTACAATATTTTGACCCTGTGACATACTGGATTCGGTCGTAGCGTGTTGACCGGGTTTGGGGTGTTACACAGGGTCTTACACGAAATCATATACGATGCCGATGTCCCAGACATGGTCTTACACGTAAATCTCAAATCGATGCCAACGTCCCAGACGTGGTCTAACACGATAACACATATCAGAAACCTATGTCATGACATACGTATCCTAATTACTTCCTAAGGTTCGTACGGGACTTTTCGGACGTCGTCACATTATTGGAACTTTTCCAGATTTCACATATTCAGCTCAAATAGCCATATATCACAATTCATTTACATAAAAGTATTAATAATTCAATTTAAACACATTTATTTGTATATCGACTTACCTCGTACAGGAAAGAACAGAAACGAACGACTATTCAACTACTTTCGATTTTCCCTGATCTAATTCCGTTTTCTTTGGTTCTTGATCTATAAACATTCAAATTTAACTCTTTTATTCACCAAATCATTCAATTCAATCCATTTACACATATTTAGGGCATTTTACAATTTAACCCTCACATTTTCAAATTTTAACACTTTAGTCCTCATTTCACAAAATCACAAAATACACATAATTTCCTTATACAAAGGCTTAGCCGAATATTCCCTTAGCTCATATTAGCCCATATCTTTAATTTATTTCACATTTTAGCCCCTCAATTTCTCATTTTCAAAATTTAGACCAATATACTCAAATTCATAAAAAATCTAAATACAAAACATATTAATCTCACATCAAGCTTTCATAATTCATCAATTAACATCATTAAACTCACAAAATCATCAATGGCATAACTCAAAATTATCATCAAATTCTGAAATTGAGGCATGGGCTTAATAGAATGCTAAGCAACAATCACAAAACATAAAAATCATCAAAAACGGATCAAAATACATACCCTGATTAGTCAAAATGAGTGTCGAACCCTAAGGACTCGTTTTCTTTTCTTTTTCTTTGTATTTTTGGCAAAGAGGAACATAATATGACTATTTTCATGCATTGGTTTTATTAATTCATCATTTAATTTGCCATTTACCATTTTGTCCATTAAAATTAAACATATAAAACATGTTAACAAAGGCCATTAATGTCCACTCATAGTTCGTATGGCATAATTGCCATTTAAGGCCATCATATTCAAAAGCCAGAGCAATCCAACACATTAAACATATAGAATGCCACTTTTATCTTTTATGCAATTTAGTCCTTTCAACAAATCGGGCACTCAAATGATTAAATTAAATCACGGAAATTTTACACATGTCAATTCACATAACTTACACACGAAAAATAATATTAAAATATTTTTTTGACTCAGATTTTGGTCCTGAAACCACTATTCCGACTAGGGTCTAAACCGGACTGTTACAATTCTCCCCCATTAGGGATTTTCGTCCCCAAAAATCTTACCATTGAACAGATTCGGATATTGCTCTCTCATAGCATCTTCGAGTTCTCACGTAGCTTCTTCGACTCCGTGTCGATGCCATAATACCTTTACTAACGGAATTTTCTTATTTCTCAATTCTTTAATCTCGCAAGCTAAGATACGGATTAGTTCTTCTTCATAAGTCATATCGGACTGAATCTCTATCTCAGACGGAGAAATTACATGCGAAGGATCTGATCTGTATCGTTGAAGCATCGATACATGAAACACATCGTGAATCTTTTCTAACTCAGATGGTAGCAACAACCTATAAGCAACTGGCCCAATATGCTCAATAATCTCATACGGCCTGATGAATCTCGGACTCAATTTCCCTTTTCTGCCGAATCGGAGTATTTTCTTCCACGGAGACACTTTCAAAAACACTCTATCACCAATCTCAAATTCAATATCTTTTCGTTTCAAATCTGCGTATGATTTCTGTCGATCAGACGCTGCTTTCAGACTATTTCGTATGACTTTTTGTAACACCCCAAACCCGGCCCAAAAGTTAGGCCCGAATCTGGCGTGTCACAATGAAGTGTTTTTTCGAAAACCATGTTTTCATTGAAAATATAACACCCCTTACTCGGGTTCTACGTCGGAACCGGGCCCGAGGCATTACCGAACTCAAACCACTTGATCGCCACAAAGGCTCATCGTGACTACTCTCTGAAGTCGTCTCAACAACCTCTTTCTCGACTTACGAGGCCTCACTCATACACACGAGGGCTCTCAAGACTAAACCGGAAATTTTTCCAATCTTAAAATTTTTCTCTTTTATACAGGTCTCACATGCCCGTGCAAGATTGACACGCCCGTGCATGGACACACACGCCCATGTCTTCAAACCGTGCCTAAAACCCCAGCATTCTGCCAATGCCCCACGGCCAAGGCACACGCCCGTGCTTACCACCCGTGGTGCACACTGACTACCTTAACACGGCCTAGAGTCTAGACACACGCCCGTGTGGCTAGCCCGTGGCCAACACTGATTAATCCCACATGCCCTAGGCAAACGTCCGTGTGACTAGTCCGTGGTCTATTCTGACTTCAAATACTAACATGCAGGGGACACACAGCCAAAGCACACGCCCATGGGCTGACCGTGGGTCACACATAGCCTAGACACACGCCCGTGTGTCTATCCACATGGCCAAGAAAAAAGCTATTTGCTAAGCTCTTCTCCCCCTTATAGCTTACACAACATGCACTCATACAACACATCCATAATCAACTCAAATTGAAGTGCAATATCACAGAGAAAACTACATCTTTCTTTCATATAATGTAATAGCAAACAACCATGGCATTATACAAAATACACTAACCATCTAAAGGCCAACACATCTTAGCCATTTACAACAAAATTCACTAACTTGTCTAGCCCCTATACATGCCATTTACAAAACATTAAGTCTAATGTACCAGAGTGTGCTGATAGTGTGGGCGATCTTCCAAATGATCCTCGTATCTCGATTCAACACCTTTACTCTATAAGACAAGGGAAAAGAAAGAGAGTAAGCTTTGAGCTTAGTAAGTTTACACATAAACAATTAAGCAACATAGTATAAGCTAAGCAACAATTAGCATTATACTAACATAAGTAATTCACAACTATGCTTACTCTTTCTATCCCTTACCACATTTCCAACACATCATGAGTCACATACTCATAACCATCGAAATGCACCCCTGCATTCAATGTCACATTTACACAATATACAACACATCATTATTTATCAATAATTCATCCACACAGCTAATTAACTTAATAATGCATCCACACAGCTTCGTTACTCAATAATGCAATCACATGGCTAATCCACACAGTTAACCCACACAGCAAATGTCTCGGTGGTTTCACACTTAGCACACCACAGTCGATTAATAATGTGGTATCGCACTTAGCCTACCACAAAGGTAATCATAGGGGTTTCTCACTTAGCCCACTAAACGATATACCTAACGATAGCATCGCACATAGCCAGCTCATCGTCAATATGCATTAGGATGGTATCGCACTTAGCCTGCTATCTAGCATTATCACTACACATTCACATGTCTACTTACTCAATTAAACATCCATTCACAACTCTACTACATTCATTCTACTTGAACCACATAGGTTCTCAATCAATCTCGAACAAGCTACACACTAGCTATCATCAACAAATTGTAAGTATGAATGCATTGTTTATGCATAGACTTACCTCGATACTCAAAAGTATTGAGACTTGCAATTTAGTCCACCACCTTGCTTTTGCCTCGATTTCGATCCGAGCTTCGTCTTTCTTGATCTATAATGAATAAATCAGCTTATTCAATACATACATTGACTAAATTGACCCACATCTCATACTTTAGCAAAATTACTATTTTGCCCCTAAACTTTCTCATATTTACACTTTAGCCCCAAAGGCTCGTAAAGTGATTTTTATTCAACTTTCTAGTCTTTCATGCTTAGCCAAACCACTTATTCAACTAAAGCTATCATCAATTCTCACTAAAACACACATGTATGACCAAACTTAAGATTTTCACAATCAAGTCCCTACATGCATTTTCATGGAAAATCACTTAACAAAAGATGTTTCTACTACATCAAGCTTTCATAATCTTCCATAAAACAACAAAATAAATGCATTTCATACATGAACAAATTTTGAACATCCATTTTAGCTCATAAAATAGCTAAAAATAGCTTACTCATGCTACTAGGACTTCAAAAATGCAAAGAATATCAAAAACGAGGCTAGATACACTTACTAGCAAGCTTGAAAAATTGAAGAACCTATGGCTTCCTTCAAATTTTTGACAATGATGGGAAGAAGATGAGCATGATTTTGTCATCTTTCCTCCTTTTTAATCACTTATTTGTTAAATGACCAAAATGCCCTTTTTGATAAACTTTCTATTTTAACTCATCCATGCCCATTTTTGTCCAAAAATTAAAATTTGGATAAATTGCTATTTAAGGACCTCTAATTAATAATCTAAAGCTATTTCACACATATAGCTTCTAGAAACACACATTTTGCAACTTTTGTAATTTAGTCCTTTTGGACAATTCAACCACAATTTCAAAAAAATTGCTTCATGAAACTTTCACACTAGCATGCATAAAAGGCATAAACCTCAAAAACTCATTTGTAACCCTCGGATTTGTGGTCTCGCACCACTATTTTGACTAGGCCCTAAACCAGGATGTTACAGAAAACCCTCTTTAATATTTAAAAACTAAAGTCTCAGTTTGTGTTTGCTCAATTTCAAAACGTGGTTCAATGAAAAGCTAATCACTTTTAAAAATGTTATTAACTTCGTTAAAAACCTCTTTTAGTTGCGGAAACTAATTTAAGGTAAAAAAGTTTAAAACGTATGTTTTTAAAAACATTAATTGGGTTGAAAACTCGTCTACGCCTAACAGATATAAATTGTAAAAAATCCCAAATTCAGAATTAAATCCAGAGAGGCTTTATTACAGAAATTAAAACCCAAAACAAAATTTAAAACATATATAAAGTCCAAAGCATAACAGCCGCAGTCGTGTGGTCACCTCTGAGTCCCTAGCAGCACCGATCCTCCTAATGCTGGGGATTACCTGCACAGTTAAAAAAAATGGGGTGAGTTTACGGAAACTCAGTGTGTAATCCCCTTACTAGAGTAATGAAGATATCGTAAAATGTAAACCGAAATAGTGCGGGCCAAAGCCCTTTAACAAAGAATAATGATGACAGTCTAGTTCAGAGCATACGTGGGCCAAAGCCCACTACAATATCATTTGGGTCACAGCCCATAACAGAATCAATTGGGCCTAGCCCAAACCAATATCATAACATGTGGGCCTAAGCCCAGTTCAGTGATAGATCTCATAAATAGATATGCAACAGTAGGAGGATGCATCCCACCCCGATCCAGCCAACACACCACTCGTACCAACCCTACACTTACGTGGGGATAAAATTGACCCACCCAGCCAACACACCAAGCTTAGCACCGGTTGCGGCACTAAGTCAACAGAATGGCTCGACGCCGTGGACAGAACGGCTAAAAGCCATAAACAGAATGGTTATAAACCATAATCAGGATGGCACAGAGCCATAATCAGGATGGCACAAAGCTATCGGTAACTGTAATAAGTTTGGCACATAGCCATCAGCGACGGTAATATAATCGACACACAGCCACAGGTAATTATGATCGACACAGAGTCATCAATATATATGTTAGGCACATAGCCACGGGTAAATACGATTGGCACAAAGCCATAATTAAGATGGCACAGAGCCATATTTAGGTTGGCATAGAGCCATAATCAGATTACGCGGCTTTAAGCCGTCCATCGGTCCACAGTCGTCTCATGCAACCCGTGCGACCTCAACAGATCAATACCGGATCCACAATCGTCTCATGCGACCCGTGTGACCCTAATCATTACACGTGTATGCAAAATGGCCATGCTTAGTAAAGTCATTTAAACACATATTAAAAGCATATCAGTCACACGACCACAGTCAAGTCAGTTAAAACGCAGTCATACGATCACAGTCAAATCAATCAAATTCATAGTCTAAGTCAGTCATTTACCCACAATGGCAAAATAGTCATTTTACCCTATAAGGGTATTTCAGTAATTTTTCAAATCTGGGGTATTTTGGTAATTTTGCAAACCGAGGGTATTTCAATAATTTTGCAAATCGGGGGTGTTTCAGTAATTTTGTAAATCGAGGGTATTTTGGTAATTTTGCAAATTGGAGGTATTTCAGTAATTTTGTAAATTGGGGGTATTTTGCTAATTTTGCAAGCGGGGGTATTTTAGTACTTTTGCAAATCAAGGGCATTTTGGTAATTTTGCAAACCAGGGGTATTTTAGTAATTTTGCAAATCGGGGGTATTTTAGTAATTTTGCAAATCAGGGTCTCAACGACCCAACAGAAGGTCCACCGTCGCCTCGAGCGACTTAACTAACCTAAACAGTCGCAACGGTGTAAATGGGCCTAAGGCCCATTACTCGGCCCAAGTGGGCCCACACACTCGTGTGGCCCATTTAGCCCAGAAATAGCCACAGTTATGCAAACGTCACAGTCCAAACAACACTTACCACATCACTTACATTTTATCCGCATGGGCCCACAAGCCCACTGGGCCCACACAGCCCATTTCGGCCCAACGAGGCCCAGAATAGACCAAGACCACGAGAGCGCTCGTGGTGGCCTCTACAGACTAACGCCCATGTTCGTGGGCTCGGTTCACCACAAGCACGATCGTACGCTCATGTGGCATCATACGCCATATTTCTGGCTTTTCGGCATTTTGCCGATCTACAGTCATAGCAGTGTAAACAACACATACTTTCGGCCTTTCAGCCGATCATCGAATACTGCATACAAATACACACCTGTTTAAGCGAATAGCGTAAATCCCCACGAACAACAACCTTGATTAAGCAAATACGGTTTAATCCTTCCTTAACCCAGTGATCACCAAATCCTTAGCACAACCTGCATTGAATCCCAATATCTTTAACTATCACTATGAACAAAATAACTAAAACCAATACGAACGACATCTTACCACCAAGCAGGACTATGAATAGTTGATAGATGAAATCGGTCTACCACCCAAGGGCCAAAGGTACTCAGGAAACAGAGATCAACCGAAAAGATTATACCTTTATCAGGAATCAGTAACACAGGAAGATATTAGAAGGAAAAACGCAACCGTAGAGAGAAATAAGAATAAGCCATCAGTACTTACCGATTCACCAGAGGACTCTCACTAGCCGAACATAAAATAAAGAGAATAAAAGGGAAGTATTCGGCTAACTCAAAACAGGAGGAGAGAACCGAAACTGAAAAGAGGGGGAGAGCACTGAGATTCGGTCAATCAATCGAAAAAGGAAGAAGAGGAAAAACAATAAATGAAAAGTGAAGAAAAGAGTGAGTATTCGGCTTAAGCAAAGGTAAGGAGAAGAAAACAGTGAAAGATGGAGGGGAAGAAAAGAATAGCAAAGTGAGAAGAATCAAAAGCGCCCACACGGCAAGGCAGGATCGACCAAAAGAACCATAATGTCCCAAAGAACTCAAAATAAAAATCCTGAAAGTAGAAAAGATACCGATATGAAAAGAAGGAAAAGTTTTCAGCAAATTCAAAACCACCAAATGTTCCAATTGCCGAAAAAAACACTCTCCTAGCCGAATTCTCAAAGTTGGGGCTCCCTAAAATGGCACAACTCTCTCCCATATCAAATTCCTCAACTTTCTCCAAATATCTCTCCCCTTATCCCTCCTTGAAATCCTCTTTGACTAATTCAAACTCCAATCTCTTCAGTAGTGTTTGATTCAAACTCCACCACTCCCACAGCCAATGAGTAAAATAAATACTCCTTTGTGCAAAGAGTGATTCGAACCCCAGCTCCCTTGCCACCTTAGTGACGCCACAACCATCAAGCCACAAGCTCTTTTGTAACACATTTTAAACTCAATTAATTATAAGGCCTACTTTCAAGTACCCAGGGTTTTATTCACTTAAAACCAAAAATTTTGCAAAAGCCCAGGTTTGAACCCAGGACTTCTCCAACTCCTCTCAGGAGCCTTAACCACTTCAGCGGACATTTAATTGTGTCACCTCTTGCACAGCAAATACTCATGTACCGATTTCCAAATGCTTCCCAAGCCCAAGGCCCATTTCTTCTCGGCCCAAAATTTAGGGCGTTACAACTCTACTCCCCTTAAAGAAATTTCGTCCCCGAAATTTCCAGCTAACAGGGTAGTCGTGTAACAACTACCCCATTACGCTACCGCTGCGCACTCTAATCCTAATAACACTAATATACTTTTAACCTAATCTTGAAACCTCTTACGCACACCCAAACATCTAACCACAGAAACAAACAGATATTTATCACACATGCATAAAATTCCTATATCCAAACATCACATTCACACAAAACACACCTGACTTAAATGGAACTGTGCAATCCCGAACCCGATGTGTAACATCCCGGTTTAGAGCCTAGTCAGAATAGTGGTGCGAGACCACAAATCCAAGGGTTATGAATGAGTTTTTGAGGTTTATATTATGTATGCATGCTAGTGTGAAAGTTTCATGAAGCAATTTTGTGAAATTGTGGTTGAATTTTCCAAAAGGACTAAATTGAAAAAGTTGCAAAATGTGTGTTTCTAGAAGCTATATGTGTGAAATAGCTTTAGATTATTAATTAGAGGTCCTTAAATAGTAATTTATCCAAATTCTATTTTTTTGGACAAAAAGGGGCATGGATGAGTTAAAATTTGAAGTTTATCAAAAAGGGCATTTTGGTCATTTAGTTATTAAGTGATTAAATAGGTGAAAAGATGACAAAAATTCACTCATCTTCTCCCCCAAGCTGCCGAAAATTTCAATAGCCATTGTTAGGGCTCTTTCAATTTTTTAAGCTTGCTAGTAAGTGCTCCTAAGCCCGGTTTTTGATATTCTTCGTATTTTTGAAGTCCTAGTAGCATGAGTAAGCTATTTTTAGCTTTTTGGTGAGCTATTATGGATGTTCAAAAATGTACATATGTATGACATGCATGTATTTTGTTGTTTTATGGAAGAATATGAAAGCTTGATGTAGTAGAAACATCTTTTGCTAAGTGATTTTCCATGAAAATGCATGTCGGGACTAGTTTGTGAAAAACTTTAGTTTGGTCATACATATGTGGTTTAGTGAGAATTGATGATAGCTTTAGTTGAATAAGTGGTTCGGATAAGCATGAAAGACTAGAAAGTTGAATAAAAATCACTTTACGAGCCTTTGGGACTAAAGTGTAAATATGAGAAATTTTAGGGGCAAAAAAGTAATTTTGCTAAAGTATGAGATGTGGGTCAATTTAGTCAATGTATGCATTGAATAAGCTGATTTATTCATTATAGATCAAGAAAGACGAAGCCCAGATCGAAACCAAGGCAAAAGCAAGGTGGTGGACTAAATTGCATATTTCTATACTTTTGAGTATCGAGGTAAGTCTATGCATAAACAATGCATTCATACTTACAATTTGTTGATGATAGCTAGTTTGTAGCTTGTTCGAGATTGATTGAGAACCTATGTGGTCCAAGTAGAATGAATGTAGTAGAATTGTGAATGGATGTTTAAATGAGTAAGTAGATATGTGAATGTGTAGTGATAATGCTAGATGGTAGGCTAAGTACGATACCATCCTAATGCATATTGACGATGAGCTTGCTATGTGCGATGCTATCGTGAGGTATATCATTTATTGGGCTAAGTGAGAAACCCATATGATTATCTTTGTGGTAGGCTAAGTGCGATACCACCTTATTAATCGATTGTGGTGTGCTAAGTGCGAAACCACCGAGACATTTCTTTGTGTGGGTTAAGCGTGTGGATTAGCCATGTGATTGCATTATTGAGTAAAATAGCCGTGTGGATGTATTATTAAGTTAATTAGTGTGTGGATGAATTATTGAGAAATAATGATGTGTTGTATATTGTGTAAATGTGACATTGAATGCAGGGTGCATTTCGATGGTTATGAGTATGTGACTCATGATGTGTTGGAAATGTGGTAAGGGATAGAAAGAGTAAGCATAGTTGTGAATTACTTGTTGGTATAATGCTAATGATTGCTTAGCTTATACTATGTTGCTTAATTGTTTATGTGTAAACTTACTAAGCTCAAAGCTTACTCTCTTTCTTTTCCCTTGTCTTATAGATTAAAAGCGTTGAATCGAGACACGAGGATCATCGTAAGACAAACCCGCATATCAAAGCACACTTTGGTACATGAAACTTAATGTTTTGTATATGGCATGTATAGGGGCTAGACAAGTTAGTGGATTTTGTTGTAAATGGCTAAGATGTGTTGGCCTTTAGATGGATAGCTTATTTTGTATAATGCCATGGTTGTTGGCTATTACATTATATGAAAGAAAGATGTAGTTTTCTATGTGAGAATGCACTTCAATTTGAGTTGATTATGATGGTGTTAGATAAGTATATGTTGTGTATGCTAGAGGGGTGAAAAGAGCTTGGCACATAGCTTTGTTCTTGTCCATGTGGATAGACACATGGGCGTGTGTCTAGGCCATGTGTAACACACGGTCAGCCCACGGGCGTGCGCTTTGGCCGTGCGTCCCCTGTATGTTAGTATTATAAATCAGAATAGACCACGGACTAGCTGCACGGGCGTGTGTCTAGGGCGTGTGGGATTATCCAGTGTTGGCCACGGGCTAGCCACACGGGCGTGTGTCTAGACTCTAGGCCGTGTTAAAGTAGTCAGTGTGCACCACGGGAGGTAAGCACGGGCGTGTGCCTTGGCCGTGGGGAATTGGAAGAATGCTGGGTTTTTAGGCACGGTTTGGGGACATGGGCGTGTGTGTCCATGCACGAGCGTGTCTAATCTTGCACGGGCGTGTGAGACCTGTATAAAGAGAAAATTTTTAAGATTGGAAAAAGTTTTGGTTTAGTCTCGAGAGTCCTTGTGTGTAGGAGTGAGGCCTCGTAAGTTGGGAATGAGGTTGTTGAGATGACTTTAGAGAGTAGTTACGACGAGCCTAAGTGGGGATCAGGTGGTTTGAGTTCAGTAACGCCTCGGGCCTGGTTCCGGCGTAGAACCCAGGTAAGGGGTGTTACACGATGCTCCTTAGACCCGCATCTGAGACACGCTCCAGACTTCCTCCAGCATTCACCCAGATGGCGCCTTTTGCAGTGCTCGCAAGCCGGAAAGTTTGGGCATGTCTTAACACGTTTCACGGAATGAGAATCCATCCCCAGAGAACTGTGACCTCTCTTCTTCATACAGTCCATGCACCTTGACTGAAGCGTTTCTCTCATCTCCTTAACTCTGGCCTTGAGCGTCTCTTCAAGCACCTCCCTTACTAACCGGGTCAGTGCCTCAGTCCCAAGCTCAGGGTTATCAGCACCTGAAGTTGGCGAACCTTGCTTACCCCCAGAATCCATGTCAAAACTCTGTCGCAACTTAAAAATCTGATTCCAGAATATGCACACAATAAATATAAAATCTAACTTTATGCATAGTCTAATATCTAAAGAACTTACGGATTCGGCTCCGGAGACTCGGTAAACGACACTTTCAGGAAACCTTTGAAAACATTTTGAATACTCCAAATCTTTTCAAATCCTTTGGAACCATTCTTTCGAAAATTTGATTTTTTTTAAAAAAAAAACCCAAATCCACAGCCGAGTTTTGCAACCTGGCTGTGATACCACTAAATGTAACACCCCAAACCCGGCCTAGAAGTTAGGCCCGAATCTGGCGTGTCACAATGAAGTGTTTTTCGAAAACCATGTTTTCATTTAAAACCCTCCTTAATATTTAAAAATTAAAGTCTAAATTTGTGTTCGTTCAATTTCAAAACGTGGTTCAATGAAGAGTTAATCACTTTTAAAAACGTTATTAACTTCGTTAAAAAATCTCTTTTAGTTGCGGAAGTTAATTTAAGGTAAAAAAGTTTAAAACGTATGTTTTTGTAAACATTAATTGGGTTGAAAAATAGTCTACGCCTAACAGATATAAATTGTAAAAAAATCCCAAATTCAGAATTAAATCCAGAGAGGCCTTATTACAGAAATGAAAACCCAAAACGGAATTTAAAACATTTATAAAGTCCAAAGCATAACAGCCGCAGTCGTGTGGTCACCTACGAGTCCCTAGCAACACCGATCCTCCTAACGCTAGGGATTGCCTGCACAGTTAAAAAAAAATGGGGTGAGTTTACGAAAACTCAGTGTGTAATCCCCTTACTAGTGTAACGACAAGATATCGTAAAAGCGAAACCAAAGCGATGCTGGGCAAAGCCCTTTAGCAGTAACAGTACAATCCAGTTCAGAGCATACGTGGGCCAAAGCCCACTACAATATCATTTGGGTCACAGCCCATAACAGAATCAATTGGGCCTAGCCCAAACCAATATCATAACATGTGGGCCTAAGCCCAGTTCAGTGACAGATCTCATAAGCAGATATGCAACAGTAGGAGGATGCATCCCACCCCGATCCAGCCAACACACCACTCGTACCAACCCTACACTTACGTAGGGATAAAATTGACCCACCCAGCCAACACACCAAGCTTAGCACCGATTGCGGCACTAAGTCAACAGAACGGCTCGGCGTCGTGGACAGAACGGCTAAAAGCCATAAACAGAATGGTTATAAACCATAATCAGGATGGCACAGAGCCATAATCAAGATGGCACAAAGCTATCGGTAACAGTAATAAGTTTGGCACATAACCATCAGCGACGTTAATATAATCGGCACACAGCCACGGGTAATTATGATCGACACAGAGTCATCAATATATATGTTAGGCACATAGCCACGGGTAAATACGATTGGCACAAAGCCATAATCAAGATGGCACAGAGCCATATTTAGGTTGGCACAGAGCCATAATCAGATTACGCGGCTTTAAGCCGTTCGTCGGTCCACAGTCGTCTCATGCCACCCGTGCGACCCTATCAGAACTTCCTCCGTATCAATGTCCCAACCCCATGCAATATGTCGTGTATGTCATGCTCAATCATTACACGTGTATGCAAAATGGCCATGGTTAGTAAAGTCATTTAAACACATATTAAAAGCATATCAGTCACACGACCACAGTCAAGTCAGTTAAAACATAGTCATACGATCACAGTCAAATCAGTCAAATTCATTGTCTAAGTAAGTCATTTACCCACAAGGGCAAAATAGTCATTTTACCCTATAAGGGTATTTCGGTAATTTTTCAAATCAGGGGTATTTTGGTAATTTTGCAAACCGGGGGTATTTTAGTAATTTTGCAAATTAGGGGTATTTTGGTAATTTATCAAATCGGGGTATTTGGTAATTTTACAAATCGAGGGTATTTTGGTAATTTTGCAAATCGGAGGTATTTCAGTAATTTTACAAATCGGGGGTATTTTTCTAATTTTACAAATCGGGGTATTTCAGTATTTTTGCAAATCAGGGGTATTTTGGTAATTTTGCAAACCATGGGTATTTTAGTAATTTTTCAAATCGGGGGTATTTTGGTAATTTTGCAAACCGGGGGTATTTCAGTAATTTTGCAAATCGAGGTCCCAACGACTCAACAGAAGGTACACCGTCGCCTCGAGCGACTTAAGTAACCTAAACAGTCGCAACTGTGTAAATGGGCCTAGGGCCCATTACTCGGCCCAAGTGGGCCAACACACTCGTGTGGCCCATTTAGCCCAGAAACAGCCACAGTTATGCAAACGTCACAGTCCAAACAACACTTACCATATCACTTACATTTTATCCGCGTGGGCCCACAAGCCCACTGGGCCTACACAGCCCATTTCGGCCCAACGAGGCCCAAAATAGCCTAAGACCACGAGAGCGCTCGTGGTGGCCTCTACAGACTAACGCCCATGTTCATGGGCTCGGTTCACCACACGCACGATCGCACGCTTGTGTGGCATCATACGCCATATTTTTGGCTTTTCGGCATTTTGCCGATCTACAGTCATAGCAGTGTAAACAACACATACTTTCAGCTTTTCAGCCGATCATCGAATACCTCATACAAATACACACCTGTTTAAGCGAATAGAGTAAATCCCCACGAACAACAACCTTGATTAAGCAAATACGGTTTAATCCTTCCTTAACCCAGTGATCACCAAATCCTTAGCACAACCTGCATTGAATCCCAATATCTTTAACTATCACTATGAACAAAATAACTAAAACCAATACGAACGACATCTTACCACCAAGCAGGACTATGAATAGTTGATAGATGAAATCGGTCTTCCACCCAAGGGTCAAAGGTACTCAGGAAATAGAGACCAACCGAAAATATTGTACCTTTATCAGGAATCAGTAACACAGGAAGATATTAGAAGGAAAAACGCAACCGTAGAGAGAAATAAGAATAAGCCATGAGTACTTACCGATTCACCAGAGGACTCTCACTAGCCGGACACAAAATAAAGAGAATAAAAGGGAAGTATTCGGCTAACTCAAAATAGGAGGAGAGATCCGAAACTGAAAAGAGGGGGAGAGCACTGAGATTCGGTCAATCAATCGAAAAGGGAGAAGAGGAAAAACAATAAATGAAAAGTGAAGAAAAGAGTGAGTATTCGGCTTGGGGAAAGGTAAGGAGAAGAAAACAGAGAAAGATGAAGGGGAAGAAAAGAATAGCAGAGTTAGAAGAATCAAAAGCGCCCACACGGCAAGGCAGGATCGACCAAAAGAACCAATGCGCCAAAGAACTCAAAATAAAAATCCCGAAAGCAGAAAAGATACCGATATGAAAAGAATGAAAAGTTTTCAGCAAATTCAAAACCACCAAATGTTCCAATTGCCGAAAAAAACACTCTCCTAGCCGAATTTTCAAAGTTAGAGCTCCCCAAAATGGCACAACTCTCTCCCATATCAAATTCCTCAACTTTCTCCAAATATCTCTCCCCTTATCCCTCATTGAAATCCTCTTTGACTAATTCAAACTCCAATCTCTTCAGCAGTGTTTGATTCAAACTCCACCACTCCCACAGCCAAGGAGTAAAATAAATACACCTTTGTGCAAAGAGTGATTCAAACCCCAGCTCCCTTGCCACCTTAGTGACGCCACAGCCATCAAGCCACAAGCTCTTTTGTAACACATTTTAAACTTAATTAATTATAAGGCCTACTTTCAAGTACCCAGGGTTTTATTCACTTAAAACCAAAAAATTTGCTAAATCCCAGGTTTGAACCCAGGACTTCTCCAACTCCTCCCAGGACCCTTAACCACTTGAGCAGACATTTAATTGTGTCACCTCTTGCACAAAAAATACTCATGTGCCGACTTTTAAACGCTCCCCAAGCCCAAGGCCCATTTCTTCTAGGCGCAAAATTCAGAGCGTTACACTTTTACTTTCTGTTCAGTGTCTTTAATCAAATCAATCCCGTGGATCTTATTTTCACTAAGTTTAGACCAGTACAGAGGTGTTCGGCCTTTCCTACCATACAAGGCTTCATATGGTGCCATTTTAATGCTCGATTGAAAACTATTATTATATGCAAATTCAATCAATGGCAAATACTGTTCCCACGTACCTTCAAACTCAAGAATGCAACATCTCAACATATCCTCGAGTATCTAAATAATCCGTTCGGATTGACCATCCGTCTATGGATGAAAAGCAGTACTGAAATGCAAATTCGTACCTAAAGTCTCTTGCAGTTTCTTCCAAAACCGCGAAGTAAACCTCGGATCTCTGTCAGACACAATAGATAGTGGCACCCCTGCAATCTCAAAATATCATAAATGTATAACTCAGCTAACTTACCAAGAGAATAATTCGTTCTCACAGGAATAAAATGAGCTGATTTTGTCTATCTATCAACTATAACCCAGATTGCATCTTTCTTCCTCGGAGTTAAAGGCAAACCAGAAACAAAATCCATCATCACTTTATCCCATTTCCACTTGGGAATCATAATCGGTTGTAACAATCATAACCTGATGTTCAGCTTTATCTTGCTGACAGATCAAACATTTCAAAAATCAGAGATATCTCTTTTCATTCTAGGCCACCAGTAAAGTTATTTCAAATCATTATACATTTTTGTAATTCCCGGATGAACCGATAAGCGACTGCTATGAGCTTCTTTCAAAATCAACTGAATCAATTCTGGATTTCTCGAAACACAAATCCGATCTCGGAATCTCAGACAATCATCATCATCAACATGAAATTCTAAATCAGTGTTCAAATCACACTGAGCTCGTTTCGGTAGCATTTCATTGTCAACTTTTTGAGCATCACAAATCAGCTGTAAGAACAATGGTCTCGCTTTTAATTCAGCCAAAACTGAACCATCAATAGACAGAACTAAATGAGCGTTCATTGCACGTAGCCCAAACAGTGATTTCTAACTCAAAGCATCAGCAACAACATTTGCTTTTCCCGGATGATAATCTATAACTAGCTCGTAGTCTTTTAACAGTTCTAACCATCTTCTTTGACGCAGATTTAAATCTTTTTGAGTCATCATATATTTCAAACTTTTATGATTTGAAAACACATGACATTTCTCACCAAAAAGATAGTGGCGCCAAATTTTTAGAGCAAACACAATTGCAGCTAATTCAAGGTCGTGTGTCAGATAATTCTTTTCATGGGGTTTCAATTGTCTCGAGGCATAAGCTATAACTTTGCCTTCCTGCATCAAAACACATCCCAGACCATTCAACGAAGCATCACTATATATCACAAATTTTTTACCAGATTCTGGCTGTACTAGCACTGGAGCTTCAGTCAATAAGGCGTTCAACTGATCAAAGCTTTTCTGACACTTTTCAGACCATTCGAATTTCACATCTTTCTGAAGCAATATTGTCAACGAAGTTAAAATCATCAAAAAACCTTTTATGAACCGTCGGTAATAACCAGCAAGTCCCAGAAAACTGCAGACTTCAGACACATTTTTCAGAGGCTTCCACTCTAAAATAGCTAAAATCTTGCTTGGATCAACTCGTATACCGGATGCTGACACAATATGCCCCAAAAAGCCAACTTCGCGCAACCAGAACTCACATTTACTAAACTTTGCATACATTTGCTTATCACGCAAAGTTTGTAGCACAATTCTCAAATGTTCAGCATGCTCAATTTCATCACGGGAATAAATCAAAATGTCGTCAATGAATACAACAACAAATCAATCTAAATACAGTCTGAAAATTCTGTTCATCAAGTCCATAAAGACAGTAGGAGCATTTGTTAGTCCAAAAGGCATAACTAAAAATTCATAATGCCCGTACCTCGTTCTGAAAGCTATTTTTGGAATGTCTGAATCTTTTACTCTCAACTGATAGTATCCCGATCTTAGATCTATCTTTGAAAACACAGAAGCTCCTTTCAACTGATCAAACAAATCATCAATTCTGGGCAGAGGATATTTATTCTTAATGGTCACTTTGTTTAACTGACGATAATCAATACACATTCTCATCGTGCCGTCTTTCTTTTTCACAAACAAAATGGGAGCACCCCAAGGAGAAAAACTCGGTCGTGCGAAACCTCTGTCTGTCAATTCTTACAACTGAGACTTCAATTCTTTCAATTTTGTCAGAGCCATTCTATACGGAGCTATTGAGATAGGGGTCGTCCCTGGCACTAACTCAATGCCAAACTTAATTTCTCGTATCGGAGGTAATCCCGATAATTCTTCAAGAAATACGTCAGGAAACTCACAAACAACTGGCACAGATTCAACTTTCTTTTCTGTCACTTTCGTATCAATCACATACGCAAGATAAGCTTCACATCCCTTTTTCACATAATTCAGAGCTTTCATCGAAGATATTACAACCGGTAACCCATTTAAATAACTGGACTCAATCCGTATTATTTCACCATTCTGACATCTCAAATCAATAGTCTTCCATTTGCAATTCACAATAGCATCATGCAATGTTAGCCGATCCATACCCAGGATTATATCAAATTCATCAAAAGGTAATAAAATCAGATCAGCCGGAAAACATATATCTCGAAACATCAATGGACAATTCTTGCAGACTTTGTCAACCAGAACACTTTTGCCTAAGGGGTTCGATACTCTAATTAAGAATTCATCAGACTCTATAGGCAAAGTCTTACTGGATACTAAGTTTGATAAACCGTAATAGTAACATATTTTAAGCCCACATTTAGTATACTTTTGGATGATTTATCCCTTGAATTATGTAATTTGGTGCTCTTAATCCTTTAATTTCATGTTTTATACTCAGGAGAGCATAGGAGGATGAAAAGAACGAGAAATGGGCTTAAAACGAACCAAATGGGCCAAAGAAAGAAATCGACACGATTTGGGCCAAAGCCACACAGTCGTGCCTCATTGGTAGACTTGAACACGGCCTGGCCACGATTCACACGGGCGTGTGCCAAGGGCGTGTCCCTGCCGTGAAAAAGAGGAGTTTCACTCAAATTAGGATACTTAGAGGCGAAGAAACACATTCCAAAGTCTATATAAACAACCTAAGTATGAACTAAAAAGAGGAGTCGACAGAAGCCTTCTGTCGAGGGCGTCCAGCTAGGCCAAGGAACCGAGCCAAATAAGTCAGAATTGTGGAATTTACTCGAAGAAAGCCAGTTGATTCATATCAAGAAGCCGGAGTCATACTCAAGACGGAGGATCTTCTCTTTAATTCCTTCAGGGGGTTTTAGGGTTTTTCTTATGTTTTGTTTTATCTTTTCTTCTGAGATGTATTCTTTTATAATTATGAACTAAACCCTCAGATACCGAGGGGATGAAACCTAAGATGAATCTTGTTATCGTTTATTTGAACTATATGATAAATACTTGATTTGTTCTTAATTATGTGTTCTTAATTCTTGCTTTGATATTCCGGGATATTGATTCAGCACTGATGTGCTTAGGTGGTGGAGCAAAAGTCCCGACCTAAGAGTAGATCTAGCATAGTTAAGCGAGAGATGCTCGCGCGCCTAGAGATAGGGTGACAAAATCGCGATTAGGGTCAAACCTAATATGGGAGTCCATAGATCGAGTTAATGCAATTCTAGGGTTTTTAATTAGAAAGAGATTTCAATTAATCAACCTAGGGTTAGACGATGGTCACCTCGAGAGAGGGATTAATATACATTAGGGAATCCTACGGATCAAGTCAAGTGAATAAATCGTCTGGTTCAGAGTTAGATAACAAGTGAAGTCTAGGTGGATTCTTCCTCGGGTATTGTCTTAATCAATTGGTTTTCCCCACAAATATTTTCCCCAACCCATTCTCTTTATCTTAGCGTCTTTAGCTTAGTAGTTAGTTAATTTTAGTTTAAACAACAAATTCTTTAAATTTTAGGTTAAATAATAGAAAGAGAGTCAGTATTACTACTCTTGGTTCCTTTGGGTTCGACATTCCGGTCTTGCCACTAAACTATACTACTGTTCGATAGGTGCGCTTGCCTCAATCGTTGTCATAGTTAGTTTCTAGGCTCGATCATTCTTTATATAAATTTTTAAGACTTTGACACACGATCAATTTTTTGGCGCCGTTGCCGGGGAACCAAAATATTAAGAACGCTCAATTTTTATTACTTTAGCCATTTTTTATTTTTGCAATTTACTTTTATTTTGTTTTTAACTTTGCTAATTTTTCTTCTTTTATTTGTTCCTTGCAGGTACCTCTAGTTTATGAGTAGAAGGAACCTGACAGGACCCCTAATTTACGATAGTGATATTGAAGGTACCATTCGTAGAAATCGTAGAGAGATAAGGCGAAGCTTAAATTACATAGAGGAAGAGCAAGAAGACGAAACCAATACCACCGAAGAGATGGCTGAGAATAATCCGCTACCTCCAGAGGTGGCCGAAAATCAGGCTCCTCGAACTATGTATGATTATGCTAAACCTAATTTAACTGGAACTAAATCGAGTATTGTTAGACCTACTATTGCTGCAAATAATTTCGAATTGAAACTTAACACTATACAGATTATACAATAGTTTGTTCAGTTTGATGGTTTGCAGGATGAGGATCCTAACACACACTTAACAAATTTTCTAGAATTCTATGATACCTTCAAAATAAATGGCGTTTCTGACGGTTCCATACGTCTTCGGTTGTTTCCCTTTTCGTTGAGGAATACAGCCAAACAGTGGTTGCATTCTCTCCCCCGAGGATCAATCACTACATGGGATCAAATGACCGAAAATTTTTTATTAAAATATTTTCCGCCAGCCAAAACGGCCAAGTTAAGGAATGATATCTCTTCTTTTGTGCAGATGGATTTAGAAACACTCTATGATGCATGGGAGAGATACAAAGACCTATTGAGAAGGTTCCCACACCATGGATTACCCTTGTGGCTATAGGTCCAAACCTTTTATAATGGTGTAAACCCTTCAACCAGGAAGTTGATTGATTCAGCCGCCGGCAGAACCCTGAATAATAAAACACCTGAAGCAGCTTACGAATTTATAGAGGAGATGTCACTAAATAACTATCAGTGGCAAGTCACGAGGACAAAGCCCACGAAAGCTGCTAGTGTTTTCAACCTCGACGCAGTAACCATGCTATCAAATCAGGTAGAGATGTTAAATAAGAAGGTTGATGGTCTATGTGGTTCTTTGTAGGTACAACCCGTTATGCAATGCGAAGCAAGTGGAGGTATGGCGAATCCTGAGTACCCACCCTACGGACATGGCATAGAAGGCAAACAAATGAACTATGTAAGTAATAATTTTAGATCTCAAAATAATCCTTATAGCAATACTTACAACCCAGGTTGGAAGAACCACCCCAATTTCCCATGGGGTGGTCAAGGAAATCAAAGGCAACAACCCCCTCCAAACTTCCAACAACAGCCCTTCCCACAGAAAAAGAAGCCGAACCTTGAGGAGATGCTGACAAAATTCATAGCGGTTTTAGAAACTCGTTTCCAGAACATCGAGACAACACTTAAAAATCAACAAGCATCGATTCAATGGATCAAAAACCAGTTAGGGCAACTTGCTAAGCTGATCTCCGAACGACCGCAAGGAAGCCTACCGAGCAACACAGAAACTAACCCAAAGGAGAAACTTCAAGCCATAACAGCTCAGGAAAGTGTAGGGTTAGAAGAGCCTAAGGTAAGGCAAGAGAATGTGGTAGAGGAAGGTAAGAACGAGGTAAGTCATGATAAACCAAAACCGATAATTAAAGAGTACCAACCTCGTATACCATACCCCGATGCGTTGAAGAAAGACGACACAGAATAACAGTTTGGTAAGTTTCTTAAACTTTTAAAGAAATTACATATTAACTTACCGTTTCTTGAAGCTTTCTCGCAGATGCCTGATTCCAGGAGATTTTTAAAGGAGCTGTTGACAAATAAATGAAGGTTAGACGAGGCATCGCACGTGGAACTAAACGTAATGTGCTCAGCAATTCTAAAAAATAAATTACCACAAAAATTAAAAGATCCAGGGAGTTTTACAATTCCATGTTTAATTGGTAGTTTATCTATTAATAACGCTTTAGCTGATTTAGGGGCAAGTATAAATGTTATGCCTTATAAAATGTTTAAACAACTAGGTCTAGGGAAACCCAAACAAACTAGGATGAGCATTCAATGAGCTGATAAGACTATTCAAATTCCTAGGGGTATAGTCGAAGATGTGTTAGTAAAGATTGATAAATTCGTATTCCCAGTAGATTTTGTTGTTTTAGACATGGATGAGGACAATAGTATCCCCTTAATTTTAGGAAGACCCTTTTTAGCGACTGCTAGAACTAAAATTGATGTGGGTACAGGTGAACTCATACTCCGTGTAGGTGACGAATCAATCAGTCTTCAGGCTCTCGACTCGGCTAGGACATCAAGCAATCAAGGTGAGAAAATAAATTCTATTAATGACCATTCGGTTAAACCTTCTTTTCAAGAAGCACCACGGAACTACACACCCGAGCCAGATCCTATATCTCATAACAACAAGGAAATAATTCATGAGGAACGAAGGCTTCATATTGATGAACTAGATGAGTGGAAGACGCATTTCAAGGAAAAAATAGGGATACACGAAGCAGAACCAAAGCCACTCTATGGGACAGACAAATTCAAAATAGGAGATCGGTATTGTTAGATAAAGCGGACCTCGAATATCTCCTCGACCGAATACAAACAAAGAAATCCCTTTTAGGGTAATCAATGTCTTCCCATACAGAACAGTCGAGGTAAGTAATCTTACATTTGGCACTTTTAAAATAAATGCTACTCGACTTGAACTATATACTAATAATAGGACAGATAGCATGAGGAAGGATGTTCAACTCTTCAAACCACCCTGATTATGCGAATGAGAGGTAAGTCTAGCTTAAGACTTTAAACGAGCGCTTCTCGGGAGGCAACCTGAGCACTAACCCTAATAATTAAGTTCGATTTCTTTTCTTTTATTTATATTTAGGCACAAATTTCCATACCACACGGCCTTCCGTCGTGTGGATACTACGGACTCCCGTACTGACATAGCAGAGGTAGTACGAGCCAATGATGAAAGATTCCCAGATCACGGACGACTATAAATTGCCACGGCCGTGTGATATGGTCGTGGCTGACACTAAAGGAAGTCACACGGGCTCCGACTAAACACCACGGCCGTGCGATACAGCCGTGGTCGACACTGTTTTATCAAACATGGGCGTGGTGACCACGAAACGGGCGTGTGAGAAACGAATGAAGCACAACACGGTCGTGTGATATGGCCGTGTGATACGGCCGTGTGACCCAACACGCCCATGGTACATGGGCGTGGGGATGTACCAGACATCAAAACTCTATGTAAACCACCCCCCTCTTCTCAACTACTCCCCATTCCCCTTCCTCCATACATTCTCAGACCCCCCTTCCATATTCTCCTTCCTTGGCCCTTTTCTAAACTCTAGATGTACACCATATCCATGTCGAAGAAGTGAAAGGATCCTAGCACAGTCTTCCCTTGTGGGAGACCGATCTACATAAGTTCATGTCGGCCGCTTCATCAACTCGACAAGCCAAGGATATTTAAGGCCATTTAGTTTTTAATTTTCTTTCTTCGTCGCATTTATTTTCCTTCTCTTTATCTTCCTTGTCCTTAAATAAATAATTAGTTTATTTTGAATTTTTCTTAGTATTTCTTGGCTATTTCTTCACGGGCTACCCAATTTCTTCATCTAGCGCAGTAATAGTGGCAGCCCCCATACCACCACCAGAGACGCCTCCTCCAACTTATCTTTCACCTCCGAATCAAGTTTCCACACCTCCAACTCAAGTAATCCATCCAAGTTCAAGAAGTTTCATCTCTCCCTATCTTTTATGAATTTCTATCTATCTTTGTACATTGAGGGCAATGTACATCTTAAGTGTGGGGGGTGAATCTTAAAAGTGCCAAACTTTTTGCATTATTCTCAAATCCTAAATTATATATTGTTTCTTAAGTAATTTTCTCATATTACTATTAGAATAGAATTTCCTCTGATTTATGATTTTTATTGATATGTTTTGGATTAAGTCATAGTTAATTGTGCATTGACAATTTAAACTTTAAAGGACTAGAGAATCAAGCAGGATAAGTCTATTTTTCAGAAGTAAAATTTTTTTTTTAGGATGTCTACCTAAATTTGAAGATTACTTTGAAGTTTGAAATTTACGAGGTTGACATTAAAAACCCATAATTTTTGTGAGATTTTGAGCCTTATAGAGAATATATTCTTTTTCTTGCTCACTTTATTCATTATGAGTGTGTCAACATTGTTTTGTTATTCTAGAACTTGCATCGATTATACATGTCGAGACCACACCTTTGATTTGATATACAGAGATGATAAAGGCACCTAGGATTTAACCCACTTACTCCACTAGAAGCCTACCTTCATAATTAACCCCTAATGAACCCCTTTGATCCTAACAACCCTTTTTTTTTTACTCACCCACTAATATTAACCCAAAACCCTTTGTATTCGTTATCACCATTCTTCTTGACTACCCCTGTAACACCCCAAACCCGGACAAGACACCACGTCCGAATCTGGTATGCTACGGGGAAAACGTTTTGGGACAACTAGATTGTTCGTTTAAAAGTGGAGTGAAAACACAGTGTGTTTGAAACAAATTTGAGTAGTCTTGTTTGGAAAACAGTTGATGTATTTGAAACCCGGAGATTTTGAAAACTTAGCTAGAATTTGCAGTTAAAACAAGTTAAAACCATTTAAAACCTCCTTAGTTTCTTAGTGATACATAAAACGCTTCTAGACTTAAATGAACTACAAGTTTGGTTTGGGAACCAGTTGTATTTGTTTGTCAAAAAGAGTTAGTGTGATACCCGATGGTATAGTTTAAAACACGTCGTCGCGTTATAATTTTGAAAACATTATCTTTCCGTGTTTTAGTAAAATTTATTCCGGCTTATTTTGTTAAGGCATATTAAAATCGACTTAAAATATAAACAACATAAAACATAACTTTAAAGGCCTTTTACAAACCGAATAATAAAAAAAACCCCAAATAAAAGTAAATAACCAAAGTACCCAAAATATAGAGTCCGAGTAAAGACTTTATTCAAAGAGCATGGCATAAGCACCTCGAGTCCATCCCGGCTCCAAGTCGCGTCTCACGAGTCACTGAAATGTCAAAGGAGAGGGTGAGTCGGTGACTCAAAGTGTGTAAATCCCGCTCCCAACGAATCAACATGCTAACACACATCATACATAGCAACATGATTAATGCAACCCGAACCTAGCCATCCATATCGCCTTTTCTACCCCGTGTGGTACCAAACCTTTGGTGGTGCCAAACCACCGGTGACATATAGTCACAAGGTGCTACCAAAGCACTTGGTGTCCCAAAGACACAATATCCGTCAATGTGCTACCAAAGCCTTTGGTGTCCCAAAGACACGGTTGTGCTACCAAAGCACCTGGTGTCCCAAAGACACGGTTGTGCTACCAAAGCACCGGTGCCCGAAGTCACAAATCCAATGATGATGGGGCCAACCCATCGTGTGTTACCAAAACACTAGCGAGACGATCCCATAACTCAAGTGGGGCCAACCCACGGTGGTTAAACCACGAGGACAAGTCGCAATGAGGTGCCAAACCTCGGTGTCCCAAAGACACAATGTGCTACAAAGCACCGGTGACCGTAGTCACAATCGGTGATGGGGCCAACCCATCGTGTGTTACCAAAACACTGGCGTCAATCCCGTATAATCATCTCAGGGCCAACCCACTGTGGTGCTGAGCCACTGGGACGAGACATTTGAGGTACCAAACCTCTGGAGGTGCCAAACCTCTGGTGACCCAAAGTCACAAAGTGTGCTACCAAAGCACTTGGTGCTCGTCGACAATACATCATCGCTGCTCCTCCTCTCGTATCACCCATCAACATGCCAAACTCATGTAATCATGAATATCATGCTATCATGCATATCATACTATCATGCATATCATGCCAATATGGCTAATCTCATACCCCATGTCACATATCCATCACCATGGTATCATATGATCATCAATAACTCATAATAATAGCATCGACTTACTTACGAGTCCAAACTCGTACCCATGAGGGTATCATAATAGTCACCATCTGTTTCATTAGTCATTGCACAGGTTATTAACGATGTTACTAAATATAAGTGTGTTAGTATACACACACGATAGCTCTGAGTCTAAAATCCCAACGAGCGATCTATGACCCTCGATTGCTAACTCCTACAATCGGCCAAACATAGGGGTTAGGCACTAAGACCATTCGGCCAAAGACATCTAAACCCAAGGGGTTAGTTCCAATCCTTTACCTTGAAGGTGATTTGGTTTCCTACCAAATCCGAGCCCAGGTTCCTCTTGTGACAATCGCCACCCCTAAAATAATAAAAATCCCACCTTAATAATTTGGCTTAACAAGACCAAAGAGAATGGACTAATAGTAGCCATTACCATCACTTACCAATGATCAATCGAAGAAAGGAAGGCTTCACTTGTCTCCTCTAATAATCCCGATGTCCTATAATGAAAGCGATTTACACAAAAGATTAGCACTCAACAACCAATAACGGAATCGGTCCTTACCCACCACCATACAAAAAGGCGAGAGAAAGCAGAATGGCCATTCGGCCAAGCCCTTACACGATTCCAAGCGATTGGAAACAAAGACCCAACCAACCACCAATGTTCGGCCAACAAAACAAGGGGAGGGAAATCGGCAAAGACCTTGAACCACAAGGGAAAAAAAAAAAGATTCGGTATTGATGTTTAACACCCACCTATGTACGGCTTTCAAAGGTGAGAAAAGGAGTGTAAACAAGAGAAGAATTAGAGATTACGACAATGAGTTTTGAGGAGAACAAAAGAAAGCTTGGCAAGTTGATATGGGTTCGGCACACAAAAAGATGGACAAGAAGAATGGAGAAATCGGTTGGGAGAGGAATGGTAAGTTTCGGCACTAGTGTTTTTCAAGAAGAGAGAAGAAAATGAAAAGAGTTTTGGAGGATGGATTTTGGCTACCAAGGTTTCAAACACAAGAAAAGAAAGTTGAGAGGAATAAACAGTTTTGGTCAAAGAGAAAAATGAGAGAAAAGCTTAGAGTTTCGGTTTGTTTTGACAAAGAAAGAAAACAAAAGTGTGTGGCCTTACCAATTGTTTCATTGCCGAAAATCACCCAAAGTGCCAAGGTACATTCGGCACTACTCCACAACACACTACCTAGCCGTCCACCTTCCCCAAACCTCTCAAAAATCGGCCAAATCCACAAACAACTCCCATCCACTCCTTTGAATTGAGTGGACCAAGTCACACTCCTAAATTCACTCCCTACCTTTCATTTGAAAGGTAAGACTTGGTCCAAGGTAGTGTTTGATTTGGCTTCTACCACTCCACCATGCCGTCCCAAAAACAACCCAAAATGGGGAATCCTGCTTTGCTCGAACACTGGACCTCCACCCCTTGGTGTTGACGCCATACCAAGCTCCATGTGGCGCATGCTCGCCACTCTGCCACCCTTCTTTTTGTGCTACGAAATACCAAAAATAACTTAAAACCCCAGCTTCCTCAACCCCTACACTTAATACCCAAAACCAAAATTCTTCCATTACCTCGGGCATACACCTAGGCTATAATTAAGTCCCTAAAACATATAAATAGCCACATAGCACACTACAAACATGCAATATCATGCAACACCAAAATAGCCCCTAACCCGGGATATTACAGTTCTACCCCCTTAAAAATAATTTCGCCCCGAAATTACCACGATCAAAAGAGTTGCGGGTATTCTTTGTCTCATCGTATCCTCGGGTTCCCACGTCGCTTCCTCTACGCCATGATTCCGCCAAAGCACCTTAACCAGCGGCACGGACTTCCTACGTAGAACCTTTACATCTCGATCAAGAATGCATGCAGGTTCTTCTTCCATAGTCAAGTGCGGATTCACCTCGATCTCTTCCACTGCTACCACATGCGACGGATCTCGAGCGATACCTCGAAGCATTGAAAGCGTGAAAGAGCGTCATGAATCGACTAAGCTCTGCGCGGCAACTCAAGCGATACGCTACCGGTCCAACCCGTCTCAAAACCTTATACGGCCCAATAAACCTCGGACTAAGCTTGCCTTTCTTTCCGAACCTCGAACTTTCTTCCAAGGCGAGACCTTCGAAACACTCGATCCCCAACAAGCAAACTCTATACCTCTTCGCTTAAGATCGGCGCATAAGACTTACGCGGTGCGGAAGCTTCCTTCAATCGAGCCGAATCAACTTAACCTTGTCCTCGTCTCGGCTACCAACTCGGGTCCCAACACGGCGTTCACCTAACTCCGTCCAACACGTAGGTGAGCGACACTTCCTACCATACAACGCCTCATACGGTGCCATCTTGATGCTCGGCAGTAATCTGTTGTTGTAGGCAAACTCAGCTAATGGTAGAAACTCCTCCCAACTACCTCTGAAATCCAGGACACAACCCCTCAGCATGTCCTCTAAGATCTGAATAACCCTTTCTGATTGACCGTCAGACTGCGGGTGAAAAGCCGTGCTAAAATCCAAGCGAGTACCCCAGCTCGATGCAATGCCTTCCAGAACCTCGAAGTAAACCTGGGATCCCTATCCGAGATTATCGAAACTGGCACACCGTGCAACCTCACTATCTCTGACACATACAGCTTTGCTAGCTTCTGAAGTGAGTAGTCAACCCTCACCGGAATAAAGTGAGCTGATTTAGTCAGACGATCCACCACTACCCAAACTGAATCCTTCTTGCTTGGCGTAAGCGGTAACCCACCGACATAATCCATGGTTATCCTTTCCCACTTCCAGCGAGGAATCTTTACAGTGAAGCAACCCGACGCGGCAAGCGATGCTCGGCCTTGACTGCAACGACAAGTCGGACATTTTCCAACAAACTCCGTCACCTCTTTCTTGAGACGAGGCCACCAAAAGCGCTCTCTCGGATCCTTGTACATTTTGCTACCTCTCGGGATGCATAGCATGAGGGGCGCTATGTGCGTCTGAAGAATCTTACGCCTCTACTCAACATCTTTAGGCATACAAGCCTTACCACGAAAACACAGAACCTCGTCACTAGACAAGTCGTAACCCTCCAAACCATCATTACGCACTTGCAACCTTCGTGCACCCGAACCTCATCCTCTAATTGTTTTCTCGACTGCTCAACCCAAGTAGGCTTAACTTGCGGCTACGCCAAAATACTCCGTCGTCGTACAAGCTCAAATGGGCAAACAACGCTCTTAAGTCCGAAACAACCTTACGGCTCAACGCGTGCGCCACCACGTTAGCCTTGCCGGATGATACTCAATAGAAACGATCGTAATCTTTCAAAGCAACTCAACCCATCTACGCTGCCTCAAATTCAAATCCTTACGAGTCGGTAGATACTTCAAGCTCTTATGATCCGTGTAGACTATTGATCTCTCTCCATATAAGTAGTGCCTCCAAATCTTTAAGGCGAAAACTACGGCCGCTAGCTCCAGATCATGCGTCGGATAGTTGACCTCATGTGGCCTCGGTATTTGCCTAGAAGCGTAAGCCACTACCTTACCTTCTGCGCATCAACACACAACCCAATCCCGTATGTGATGCATCGCAATAGACTGTGTACTCCTTACGACCTCAAGGTTGAATCGAAGCGGAGCCTCGGTCAAGATCTTCTTTAACTTATCGAAGCTTTCTGTTGTTTCTCGGTCAAACAAAGCGGAACCTCTTTCCTTAACAACTTAGTCATCGGTATTTGCTATCAACGAGAAACCCTCGACAAACCTTTGGTAGTATCACGCCAAACCAGAAAACTACGAATCTCGACCAGCGACCTAGGTGGCTTCGGTCCAAAATGACCTCAATCTTACGAGGATCTACTCGAATACCCTCTGCGACACTACATGACCCAAGAACGTCACTTCCTAAGCGAACTCACACTTACCGAATTTAGCATAGAGTTGCTTTTCCTCGAATCTGCGGCACCACCCTCGGATCGCATCATGCTCTTCCTCCGACCTTGAGTATACTAAGATGTCGTCTATAAAAACCACCACGAACCGATCCGGATTCTTTGAAACACCCTATTCATCATATCCATAAGCGGCTGCTTGCGGTGCGTTAGTCAACCCGAATGGCATTACCAGAATTCGTAGTGCCCATACCGAGTCCGAAACGCATTTGTTTTATGGATATCACCTCCTTAACCTTTAGCCGATGGTACCCGGATCTCAAGTCGATCTTGAGAGAACCGCATGACACCCTTCGGTGATCAAACAAGTCATCTATCCGTGGGCAGCGGATACTTGTTTTTAATCGTCGGCTTGTTCAATTGGCGGTAGTCTATGCACATCCGCATCGTGCCATCTTTCTTCTTAACAAAGAGTACGGTGCACCCTGCGCGAAACACTTGGCACGATAAAACCTCGATCCAATAACTCCGGATCGAGCCTTAAGCTCCACCAATTCCTTTGGTGCCATCCTATCTGAGCAATAGACACTGGCGCGATCCGGGTAATGAATCAATCCCGAACTCTACCTCTCGATCACGGCGGCAAACCGGAAGCTCCTCGGGAAAAACATCAACAAATTCCTTAATGATCGTAACCTTCTCAACAGCAAAGGACTCTTTAGCCTCCAAGGCATACACATGAACCACATACGCATCACGACCCTTCACGACCATCTTCTCCGCTTTGGAAGCAGATATCACATTTGATAAGTAATCCCTCCCATTACCTATCATAGCCACCTCATCACCGTCAACCGTCTTAAGAACCATGCGCTTGGCGCGCAATCCAACTTCGCACGGTACTTAGCCAACCAATCCATCCCAAGAATCGATCGAACTCCCCAAGCGGCGGTTCCATCGGATCAAAGACAAACACTACCCTTGGAGTTCTAGGGGTACCTCTCTAAACAGTTTATCTACTACTACTGAGTGACCCGGAGGACTAATCACGGTCATCCGCCTAGAAGATATCTCGAGTCTAAGTCCATTGTCTCTACTATACCACGGCAACATAAGAGTGCGTAGAACCCACATCGATTAAAGCAAAGATAAGGAGTACCAAAAATCAAAAAGCGTCCGGTTATGACGTCCGGTGCGTCGCCCTCTCTCGGCGTCTCGCAAAGATACACCAATCCAGCTGCTCGGCCTCGAACTACCGCACCTGCGCTGCGGTGCTCCACGGCCCCGACCGGATCCATAACCACCTCGCCATTACCACGGCCCCTCTGCGGTGGCGGTCCATTACCTACGAAGCGATTACGTACGACTCTCGACCCGAATCAACGGCCATCCTACGCGGACAATCCCTAATGCGATGCTCCAGAGAACCACACACCGAAGCAACCTTTACCTCGGTCCGGCAACCACCCCAATGAGATTTCCCACTGCGACATATTACTGCGGCGGTCCTTGCCTAGCGACAACAAACCTAGCGGATCGATTACGCCCACTCGGTCTAGCCCTCTTCTGCGGATTGCCGGGACGAACCGAAGACCCAAAGCTCCTCTTAAGCCTACTCCTGTCCATGCTCGCCTCGCGGCTCCTTAACACCCTCGGCCACCTTAGCCTTCTCAACTAAGACAAGCAAACTCGCGCTCTGGCGAGGAGCAATCAGCGACCTCAACTCGTCTCGAGACCATCCTCGAAAGCGAACACACCTCTCATGCTCGGTGGCCACAATGCCCACGGCATACCTACTCGCCTTCACCGGGAACTCACCTCGTACTCATATGATTTACTCCCCGAACAAGCCTCGAAATGCCTTTCTCGGGAGTCGATATAACTAGCCCCGATGTACTTCTTTTGATATGCGGCTCTGAAATAATCCCATGTCAAATCCTCATTTTGCACACAATTGTCCCCGTCTCGTGAGCCACCAGCGATATGACTCATCCCGGAGAAGCGTACGATACCCTTCGGCTTCTCTTACGCCGTCAAGTCCGGATCATCCATGATCCGCTCGGTTGCCTCCAACCAATATTCAGCAGTGCTAGGAGCAACACCGAAACACCTCGGAAGAATTCGGCTCCGTTAGCGGAGTCGCTCGAGAAGCGATTTCCTAACTCCTGCACCACCACTAGCCCGGCTACCCTTTCCAACACTCGCGACATCGCTTCGTGACGCTGCGTCGTCTCTCCGTCGATCTTGGAACTCACCACCTCTGGCTGGTGGTGGGCCGGTATCTCATTTTACGAACCCCGCCCGGATCCTACGGGCTCGAAACCGTCATTCTACCCCTACCTCTACCACGAGTGTTACGACCACGTCCGCCTCGAGTGCTCATGCTAAATCTTTCACGTATCTCGATTAAAGAATTTTATGCATCAAGATTTATTCCACTTGTTTTAAAAAGCAAGTCTTATGAATATTAAAGAGGATTTGTTCTATAAGTTTCACAAAATCCTATCAGTTTCAATCTCTAAAGTAGTATACTCACTGCTACTCATCGAGATCATATAACATCCAATAAAATCACAAAGAATAGTCAGGGGTACTTACAGGCGAACCAGTCTTAGGAGACTCGGTGCCATGCCTTTCAAACCATTTGTATTTAAACCCAAAACACTTAAGACATCTTTTGAGTACATTTTGGGCTTGAGCCCACAAGAGCCTTTGAACTTGGCTCGATACCAAAAATGTAACACCCCAAACCCGGACAAGACACCACGTCCGAAACTGTATGCTACACGGGGAAAGCGTTTTGGGACAACTAGATTGTTCGTTTAAAAGTGGAGTGAAAACACGGTGTGTTTGAAACAAATTTGAGTAGTCTTGTTTGGAAAAGCTTGTTGATGTATTTGAAACGGAGATTTTGAAAACTTAGCTAGAATTTGCAGTTAAAACAAGTTAAAACCATTTAAAACCTCCTTAGTTTCTTAGTGATACATAAAGCGCTTCTAGACTTAAATGAACTACAAGTTTGGTTTGGGAACCAGTTGTATTTGTTTGTCAAAAAGAGTTAGTGTGATACCCGATGGTATAGTTTAAAAACACGTCGCGTTATAATTTTGAAAACATTATCTTTCGGAGTTTTAGTAAAATTTATTCCGGCTTATTTTGTTAAGGCATATTAAAATCACTTTAAAATATAAACAACATAAAACATAACTTTAAAGGCCTTTTACAAACCGAATAATAAAAAAAACCCCAAATAAAAGTAAATAACCAAAGTACCCAAAATATAGAGTGCGAGTAAAGACTTTATTCAGCATGGCATAAGCACCTCGAGTCCATCCGGCTCCAAGTCCGCGTCTACGAGTCACCTGAAATGTCAAAGGAGAGGGTGAGTCGAGTGACTCAGTGTGTAAATCCCGCTCCCAACGAATCAACATGCTAACACACATCATACATAGCAACATGATTAATGCAACCCGAACCTAGCCATCCATATCGCCTTTTCTACCCCGTGTGGTACCAAACCTTTGGTGGTGCCAAACCACTTGGTGACATATAGTCACAAGGTGCTACCAAAGCCTTTGGTGTCCCAAAGACACAATATCCGTCAATGTGCTACCAAAGCACTGGTGTCCCAAAGACACAGTTGTGCTACCAAAGCACTGGTGTCCCAAAGACACAGTTGTGCTACCAAAGCACTGGTGACCGAAGTCACAAATCCAATGATGATGGGGCCAACCCATCGTGTGTTACCAAAACACTAGCGAGGACGATCCCATAACTCAAGTGGGGCCAACCCACGGTGGTTAAACCACGGGGACAAGTCGCAATGAGGTGCCAAACCTCACGGTGTCCCAAAGACACAATGTGCTACCAAAGCACTTTGGTGACCGTAGTCACAACCGGTGATGGGGCCAACCCATCGTGTGTTACCAAAACACTTGGCGTCAATCCCGTATAATCATCGTGGGGCCAACCCTTTGTGGTCTTGAGCCACTTTGGGACGAGGCGCGAGGTACCAAACCTCTGGAGGTGCCAAACCTCTGGTGACCCAAAGTCACAAAGTGTGCTACCAAAGCACTTTGGTGCTCGTCAACACAATACATCACTTTGCTCCCTCCTCTCGTATCACCCATCAACATGCCAAACTCATGTAATCATGAATATCATGCTATCATGCATATCATACTATCATGCATATCATGCCAATATGGCTAATCTCATACCCCATGTCACATATCCATCACCATGGTATCATACTGGATCATCAATAACTCATAATAATAGCATCGACTTACTTACGAGTCCAAACTCGTACCCATGAGGGTATCATAATAGTCACCTTTGTTTCATTAGTCATTGCACGAGGTTATTAACGATGTTACTAAATATAAGTGTGTTAGTATACACACCTGATAGCTACGAGTCTAAAATCCCAACGAGCGATCTATGACCCTCGATTGCTAACTCCTACAATCGGCCAAACATAGGGGTTAGGCACTAAGACCATTCGGCCAAAAGACATCTAAACCCAAGGGGTTAGTTCCAATCCTTTACCTTGAAGGTGATTTGGTTTCCTACCAAATCGAGCCCACCGGTTCCTCTTGTGACAATCGGCCACCCCTAAAATAATAAAAATCCCACCTTAATAATTTGGCTTAACAAGACCAAAGAGAATGGACTAATAGTAGCCATTACCATCACTTACCAAACAGATCAATCGAAGAAAGGAAGGCTTCACTTGTCTCCTCTAATAATCCCGATGTCCTATAATGAAAACGATTTACACAAAAGATTAGCACTCAACAACCAATAACGGAATCGGTCCTTACCCACCACCATACAAAAAGCGAGAGAAAGCGAGAATGGCCATTCGGCCAAGCCCTTACACGATTCCAAGCGATTGGAAACAAAGACGCAACCAACCACCAATGTTCGGCCAACAAAACAAGGGGAGGGAAATCGGCAAAGACCTTGAACCACAAGGAGAAAAAAAAAAAAAAAAGATTCGGTATTGATGTTTAACACCCACCTATATACGGCTTTCAAAGGTGAGAAAAGGAGTGTAAACAAGAGAAGAATTAGAGATTACTGACAACAGGTTTTGAGGAGAACAAAAGAAAGCTTGGCAAGTTGATATGGGTTCGGCACACAAAAAGATGGACAAGAAGAATGGAGAAATCGGTTGGGAGAGGAATGGTAAGTTTCGGCACTAGTGTTTTTCAAGAAGAGAGAAGAAAATGAAAAGAGTTTTGGAGGATGGATTTGGCTACCAAGGTTTCAAACACAAGAAAAGAAAGTTGAGAGGAATAAACAGTTTGGTCAAAGAGAAAAATGAGAGAAAAGCTTAGAGTTTCGGTTTGTTTTGACAAAGAAAGAAAACAAAAGTGTGTGGCCTTACCAATTGTTTCATTGCCGAAAATCACCCAAAGTGCCAAGGTACATTCGGCACTACTCCACAACACACTACCTAGCCGTCCACCTTCCCCAAACCTCTCCAAAAATCGGCCAAATCCACAAACAACTCCCATCCACTCCTTTGAATTGAGTGGACCAAGTCACACTCCTAAATTCACTCCCTACCTTTCATTTGAAAGGTAAGACTTGGTCCAAGGTAGTGTTTGATTTGGCTTCTACCACTCCACCATGCCGTCCCAAAAAACAACCCAAAATGGGGAATCTGCTTTGCTCGAACACTGGACCTCCACCCTTGGTGTTGACGCCATACCAAGCTCCATGTGGCGCATGCTCGCCACTCTGCCACCCTTCTTTTTGTGCTCTGAAATACCAAAAATAACTTAAAAACCCCTGACTTCCTCAACCCCTACACTTAATACCCAAAAACCAAAATTCTTCCATTACCTCAGGCATACACCTAGGCTATAATTAAGTCCCTAAAACATATAAATAGCCACATAGCACACTACAAACATGCAATATCATGCAACACCAAAATAGCCCCCTAACCCGGGATATTACAACCCCTATATCGAGATTTGATTTGATCGATTTCTTAACTATTTTCTTTATCAGTTGTTAAATTCTATCTTATTATTACTTGATTTGTTATTAAAAAAAACAAAGTATATTCATTATTATTTCTATGTTCTATGAGCTTAAAACGGTTTAATTCACATCTTTAGAAGAAGCTCGTGTTATTATTAGTATTATGAGTTTTCAGTTAATGTAATTATTTACTATCAGTTCGTTGTTTCTAGTTAGGTAATTTGTCAGGTCAGTCTCGATTCTAACCCTCTAATTTAGCCTTTATCCACACCTTTAACCCAAGCCCCGTTACAACCCTGTTAAAGACCTTTTGATTTGTGTATCATCTCATATTATAGTGGTGGAGATTTGATTTTCATGCAAGCCTATGGGATTAACTTTTCATGTTTGACTTATGAGTTCTTTTTCCTGAACCTTAAACACCTCGAGTGATTTGAGTGAATCTTTAGTGAGGATGTCAATCCTTGTCGATTTTGAATCAGAGGTAATTATTTAGCTAAGGGGAAACACCTATGTTTTCATGCTACAAAATGTATGACTTAGATTGTTTGAATCTTTAGGACTCTTTGAGTTGATTTATCCATGTATGAATTATATTTGAATTATGCTGAAACATTATTGATGAATATTATGAATCGAGGAAGTTCGTTTTAATTGTGAGTTTAGAATTTTGCTTGAGGACAAGCAAAAGCTTAAGTGTGGGGGCATTTGATAAACCGTAATAGTAACATATTTTAAGCCCACATTTAGTATACTTTCGGATGATTTATCCCTTGAATTATGTAATTTGGTGCTCTTAATCCTTTAATTTCATGTTTTATACTCAGGAGAGCATAGGAGGATGAAAAGAACGAGAAACGGGCTCAAAACGGACCAAATGAGCCAAAGAAAGAAATCGACACGGTTTGGGCCAAAGCCACACGGTCGTGCCTCATTGATAGACTCGAGCACGGCCTGGCCACGATTCACACGGGCGTGTGCCAAGGGCGTGTCCCTGTCGTGACAAAGAGGAGTTTCACTCAAATTAGGATACTTAGAGGCGAAGAAACACATTCTAAAGTCTATATAAACAACCTAAGTATGACCTAAAAAGAGGAGTCGACAGAAGCCTTCTGTCGAGGGCGTCCAGCTAGGCCAAGGAGTCGAGCCAGAGAGGTCAGAATTGTGGAATTTACTCAAAGAAAGCCAGTTGATTCATCTCAAGAAGCCGGAGTCATACTCAAGATGGAGGATCTTCTCTTTAATTCCTTCAGGGGGTTTTAGGGTTTTTCTTATGTTTTGTTTTATCTTTTCTTCTGAGATGTATTCTTTTATAATTATGAACTAAACCCTCAGATACCTGAGGGGGATGAAACCTAAGATAATTCTTGTTATCGTTTACTGAACTATATGATAAATACTTGATTTGTTCTTAATTATGTGTTCTTAATTCTTGCTTTGATATTCCAGGATATTGATTCAAGTACCGATGTGCTTAGGTGGTGGAGCAAAAGTCCCTGCCTAAGAGTAGATCTAGCATAGTTAAGCGGAGTTGCTCGCGCGCCTAGAGATAGGGTGACGAAAATCTGTCGGATTAGGGTCAGACCTAATATGGGAGTCCATAGATCGAGTTAATGCAATTCTAGGGGTTTTAATTAGAAAGAGATTTCAATTAATCAACCTAGGGTTAGACATTGGTCGCCTCGAGAGAGGGATTAATATACATTAGGGAATTCTACGAATCAAGTCAAGTGAATAAATCGTCTGGTTCAGAGTTAGATAACAAGTGAAGTCTAGGTGGATTCTTCATCGGGTATTGTCTTAATCAATTGGTTTTCCCCACAAATATTTTCCCCAATCCATTCTCTTTGTCTTAGCATCTTTAGCTTAGTAGTTAGTTAATTTTAGTTTAAACAACAAATTCTTTAAATCTTAGGTTAAATAATAGAAAGAGAGTCAGTATTAGTACTCTTGGTTTCTTTGGGTTCGACATTTTGGTCTTGCCACTAAACTATACTACTGTTTGATAGGTGCGCTTGCCTCAATCATTGACATAGTTAGTTTCTAGGCTCGATCATTCTTTATATAAATTTTTAAGACTTTGACACACGATCAAAGTTCATGCATATATATGAATGTGTAGACCCTGGATCTATCAATCCAATCACAGAAGTATCTAAAGAGTAAAAATACCGGTAATGACGTCTGGAGACGAAGCTTCCTCACGAGCTCGAATAGCATAAGCTCTGGCAGGCGCTCTCACCTCATATCTCGCAACTATATCTTTCGTAGCTCTCTGGCTACCACTCACATTTCCCGTGTTTCTGGAAGGTCTACCCCTAGTTGAAACTGTTTTCAACTTCAGATTATGTACAATCTCTTGCTTAATAGAATCGAGACAATCTCGGATAAAGTGATCTAAAGATCCACAGTTGAAACAAGCTCGATCATTTAATCGACAATCGCCTGGATGTCTTTTACCACAATGTCTACACTCAGTTCGCTCCGATCTGACATTACCAACACTTGCAATCGAAGTAGCTGGAACTCGGAAGCTCGAATGTGATCTTCCACGATCTCTACTCGAATGTCCCACGTTAGTCTTTGAATGGCTATAATCATCTCGAAATGTCTTTAATGCCGAATGATATTACTTACTCTTTGTTCGTTTTCGCACCTCTCTAGCTTTCGGATCAGCTTTTCTTTTCTCTTTCCCAAGTTCTTCAGCTTTACACGCTCGATCAACAAGCACAACGAATTCTTTTATTTCCAGAATTCCGACTAACAAACGGATATCTTCATTCAAGCCGTCTTCGAACCTTTTACACATTATTGCCTCAGTCGAGACACATTCTCGTTCATACTGACTCAGACCCACAAATTCTCACTCGTATTCTGTAACAGACATACGACCCTATTTCAATTCAAGAAACTCTTTGCATTTCTGATCTATAAATCTCTCACTGATGTATTTCTTTCAGAATTCGGTCTGGAAGAAATCCCAGGTAATTCGTTCTCTCGGAACAACAAAAGTAAGAGTTTTCCACCATTGGTAAGCTGTATCTCTCAACAAAGAAACGACACATTTAACACATTCATCAGGGGTACATGACAACTCATCAAATACCAGAATCGTATTCTCAAGCCAGAACTCAGCTCTCTCTGCATCATCATCGATAGTAGCACGGAATTCTTCAGCCCCATATTTTCTAATCTTATCAACCGGAGGTTTATTCAGACGAATCAGATCTATAACTTGGGGAGCTACGGGAACTTGCGGGGGCAGAGGTTGAGGAACAGCAGGATTTGCTCTAATATACTGAATGAACCACTCATTCATCATTTGGAAGAAGGATTGTTTAACCTCTCCTTCCTGACCGCTAGTAACCGGTCTAGAATCAGACGGCGCTGTCCCTTGAGCGGGAGCAGGTGCATTACTTTAAACATCGTCAGCTACGGCTCGTTCGGGATCCATTTACTATACGAAAAACACATTTTATCTGTCAGGATTCATCACACTATCACAGTTCAAATATATGGCATTTATAGCTAGACTCTCACACACTACATTAGTCCTAGAATCGACTAACCTGTATCCGTCGCTGGACTAGGGTTAAGAGGGATTACCAGACATATCAGAACATTTTACGCTTACTTCACAACATCAATTATACAATATTATTTCATAATAATCCATACTCGTATAGTCCCTTTAGAAGGTCTACGAGACATTAAACATACTTTAGAGAAGGTTCGGGACTAAACCAATCTCATACGAAAATTTTACAGAACTTAGAAATTTTTTCTTTCAAAACAAGGCACATGCCCGTGTGGCTAGGCCGTGCGCCTCCCACGGCCGTGCCTTGGATCATGTCTCAGCCCGTGTGCAAAATTGACTTGGATAAAACAGCCTGTCACACGCCCGTGTGTCTGGCTCGATGGCAACACTGACTTGATTCACACGGCCTGTCACACGCCTGTGTGTCTGGCTTGCTTCGAATTGAAGCAGTGAAGGACACTGTCGATACACACGCCCGTGTGCTCAATCGTGTGGTAAATTATAGGCCATTTGCAAGGCCAAATTGCCACCCATTTTGAGTCATACCTACAAGCATCAAACAAGCATCAATTCATGCCCCAAAGGCAGCCAAAACATACCAAATTATGCACAATTTGACCCATAACAACATCATTCATTTCTATATGCAAAATCCAGCTCAATCATACCAATTTCAAATACCAACCTCACATCAAAGACATGTGATTCATACATTATATAAATCCATTACAATTCATAGCATTTCTCACCATTTAAATATCCCAAAGTTAACCATGAAACCCACCAAATTAACCATTCATGAGCACATCAAAACATACCAACTTTTGCATCACATAGCATGGACTAAACTCACCCATAATCACAGTCATTATCAAGCCATATAACATGGCTATATATACATATCCCAAAACATATCCTAACATTTCTAGCCTATACATGCCATACTTCAATATGTACATTTTCAAAAGGTACAAAAATATAGTTCGATGGTGTGGTGATGATCCTTGACGGTCCCCGAACTTCCAGTAGCTTCGATAATCTATAAAACAATGCAAACACACACAAAGTAAGATTTCAAAAGCTTAGTAAGCCATATACAGATAAACTTATCACATAGAACAATTTTAAATCATTTCATACATATGGTTCTTGGCATAACACAATCACAAGTCATATTTCTCTTATATCTCAATTGATCATGTTCACTTGCTCATAATCACATATCAAATAATCATATTCATACATACCTTTCATTGCCAAATTTCATATACATACGTATGTACCGGAATTCGGATGCACATTCGTATACTCATTTATTTCTCGGAATGCTCGTTGGACCATTCGGAACCAATAAGGATACTCGGATAACTCAGAAAGCTCGTACAATGCCAACGTCCCAGACGTGGTCTTACATGTAATTAAATATCGATGCCTCTATCCCAGACAGGGTCTTACACGAAATCATATATGATGCCAACGTCCCAGACATGGTCTTACACGATAACACATATCAGAAACCTATGTCATGATATACATATCCTAACTACTTCTTAAGGTTTGTACGGGACTTTTCGGACGTCGTCTCATTATCGGATTTCACATATTCAGCTCAAATAGCCATATATCACAATTCATTTACATAAAAGTATTAATAATTCAATTTAAACACATTTATTTGTATATCAACTTACCTCGTACAGGAAAGAACGGAAACGAACGGCTATTCAACTACTTTCAATATCCCCTGATCTAATTCCGTTTTCTTTGGTTCTTGATCTATACACATTCAAATTTAACTCTTTTATTCACAAAATCATTCAATTCAATCCATTTACACATATTTAGGGCATTTTACAATTTAACCCTCACATTTTCACATTTTAACACTTTAGTCCTCATTTCACAAAATCACAAAATACACATAATTTCCTTATACAAAGGCTTAGCTGAATGTTCCCTTAGCTCATATTAGCCCATATCTTTCATTTATTTCACATTTCAGCTCCTCAATTTCTCATTTTCACAATTTAGCCCAATATACTCAAATTCATCAAAAATCTAAATACAAAACATATTAATCTCACACCAAGCTTTCATAATTCATCAATTAACATCATTAAACTCAAAAAATCATCAATGGCATAACTCAAAATTATCATCAAATTCTGAAATTGAGGCATGGGCTTGATAGAATGCTAAGCAACAATCACAAAAACATAAAAATCATCAAAAGCGGATTAAAATACATACCTTGATTAGTCAAAATGTGTGCCGAACCCTAAGGACTCTTTTTTTTTTCTTTTTCTTTGTATTTTCAACAAAGATGAACATAATATGACTATTTTCATGCATTGGTTTTATTAATTCATCATTTAATTTGCCATTTACCATTTTGTCCATTAAAATTAAACATATAAAACATGTTAACAAAGGCCATTAATGTCCACTCATAGTTCTTATGGCATAATTTCCATTTAAGGCCATCATATTCAAAAGCCAAAGAAATCAAACACATTAAACAAATAGAATGCCACTTTTATCTTTTATGCAATTTAGTCCTTTCAACAAATCGGGCACTCAAATGATTAAATTAAATTACGGATGTAACATCCAAAATTGGGCCTAGGAGAATTGGGCCTATCGGGCCCCGAGCGTAGAAACATTTTAGATTTTTTTGGGATTATTAGAACGGCATTATTTCAAGTTAGACCTATTAGGAAGGTGATTTTGGAGGGTTACGGGGTTTCTATGTAGTCCCGGGTTCAAGTTAGGTTATAAGAAAAATTTTGGTTTTTGGGCTTTTAGTGGGGAGAGCTGGTGGAGGTAGGGCATATAGATAATAATGTGTGTTTTATTAACACAAAAGGAGTTGTAGTGAAGTGGCAAAGTGGCGCCACTTAGGGAGCATGGTAGTGACACCACAGGGAAGCAAGGGATCCAAGGTTCTAGTCTTGGTACTTGCTTTTCTTTTAGATTATTTTCTTTTAAAGGGAATTAGACTTTAGCTGTAGGCTTAATTTTTGTTGTGCATGTTTTAAGACACAAATGGCCATATGGTGGAGTGGTGGTGGTGTCAGTATGATAGCAAGGTGGGAGAGTGTTCGAATCACACAACGAGTGCTCTCGTTGTGGTATGATATCAAGATACGAGTAGTGACGGTAAGTCATTGAGAGTGTCACGAGCGCTCTCGCGACATTGGGGCTGTAACAGGCCTAACCGAGCCGATACGGGCTTAACGGGCCAAATGGGCTTTCCGACCCACATGGGCAAAGTTGGTGGAAAACCGTCAAAAGGTGAGTGCGGTTGCGAAATCTGGAAATCTAAGACTGAAACCATGCGAAATTGGCCACACGAGCGCGTGGGCCCGTTTGGGCCTGAAATGGATTTCAGGCCCATTAGTCCCGTAGAGACCCAATAAGGGTCCCGTATCGTTCGAGGCGACAATAAGCTATTGAAAGGTTGTAAATTGATAAATTACTGAAATACCCTCGTTGGGTAAATTACTGAAATACCCTCAATGGGTAAATTACTGAAATACCCACGGTGTGTAAATTACTGAAATACCCTCGGTGGGTAAATTACTGAGATACCCTCGTTGGGTAAAATTACTGTTATACCTTAGGGGCAGATTTGGTATGATTGTGTGTAATTTGATTAATTGCCATGATGACATATTTTGCATACACTGAATTAATATGCCATGACATGTTGCATCGGGATGGGTTGTAATGTTGGAGGAAGTGCTGTGCTGGTGGCCATGCCACAATATACTGATTTCAGTGGCTCAGCCACATATATTGATACTGGCAGTTTTGCTGCGTTTATACTGGCGCTCGACTGCATTTTTGGAATGTAGGGTTGGGTGGGTTGACTTGGTCCCCACATGGAGTGTAGGGCTGGTACGGGTGGAGTGTAGCGGATGGACTATTAGGTTGGGGGCTGCATTTTCTATTTGCATTACCATGATTTTGGGGTCGTGGGCCCAAATTGATACTGTATGGGGCTTAGGCCCAGACTGAGACCATGACTGTGACTGGAATCGGGATTACTCACTGAGTTCTTGTAACTCACCCCGTTGTTTCAACCTTGCAGGTGATCCCCAGCGTTAGTGGATTTGGAGCTGTGGAGGACTCTATGGTGGCCATACACCGGGAATTATTCTCGTGAACTTAGCAAATTTACGTTTTGCTTTATTTTAGTTTAATTATTGATTTGGATTAATATTTCTGTAATAAGGCCATTGGTTTATTTTCTTTTAAGTTTTCCTTGATAACTACTAAATTTATAAATACGTAGTTTTCCTAAAACGACACCTACTGTTTTCAAGTATATCACATTTTTGTAATTCACTGAAATTGATTTCTGTTATAAACAAGTTTTTGGGTATAATAACAAGGATAACAACAATAATGTTTTTACAAGAAAACCACAAAAAAAAATTTGATTTTTCTCAAACAACAAAGCTCAAGTTTTCAAAAAGGAATACGAACTTTTTAACAAACGCGCAAGCTTTTAAACAACCCTTCTATGTGACATACCAAATCCGGTCTTAACGTCTAGGCCGGGTTTGGGGTGTTACAACAGAAATTTCATGCATGTCAATTCACATACTTTAAACATGGAAAATAATGTTAAAATATTTTTCTGATTCAGATTTGTTGTCCCAAAACCACTATTCCGACTAGGGTCTAAACCGGACTGTTACATAATTTCTTGTAAAGAATGTTGAGTTTCATGTTCAATAGAATCAACATAATAACAAGTATCATCTTGCTCACTAGAAACTCATATAACATCATGTGTTTGAAAAGCAACCTCTTCATAACCTACCTTAAGCACAAGTTTACAAATTCCAACATAAAAAACAACTCTAGTAGTGGCTAAAAAGGGTTGGCCTAAAAACAAAGGTACCTCAACATCCTCATCCATGTCAAGTATCACAAAGTCAATAGGGAATATAAATTTATCTACTTTAAGAAGCACATCTTCAATAATCCCCCTAGGATACTTAACTGATTTGTCAGCTAGTTGAATGCTCATCCTAGTAGTTTTTGGTTTCCCTAGACAAAGTTGATTAAACATTTTATAAGGCGTTAAATTGATGCTAGCACCTAAACCAACTAAAGTTTTCTGAATAAATAAACTTTCAATGAAACAAGGGATAGTAAAACTCCCTAGATCCTTAAGCTTGGCAGGTAGCTTGTTTTGAAGAATGACTGAAAATTCCTCATTAATCTCCATAGTGGACAACTCCTCTAACTTCCTTTTATTTATCAAAATCTCCTTTAAGGATTTGACATACTTGGACATCTGCAAAAGAGCTTCAAAAAAAGGTAAGTTAATATGCAATTGTTTGAAAAGTTTAAGAAATTTACAATTTTGCTCATCTATGCGGTCTTTCTTCAACTTTGCTGGGTATGAGATTGGTGGTTTGTATTCTCTAAGGACTGGTTTTTTATCTTTATTTCTATCCTCAACTCCATCATCTTTCTCAACAACTTATTGTTTCAACTTCTCTCCAGGCTCGGCTAACACCTTTCCACTTCTCAATGTAATTGCATTTACTTGCTCTTTTCGGTTGGTTTCAGTGTTACTAGGTAGACTACCATGTAGTCTCTCTTAAACCAATTTAGCAAGCTGACCAATCTAATTTTGAAGACCCTAAATAGATGCAAGTTTATTCCTCAAAGCTACTTCAGTGTTTTGAAATCTTATTTTTGAAATTGAAATGAATTTAGCCAACATATCTTCAAGATTTGGCTTATTCTTTTGCTAGTGAGGCTGCTGAAAACCAAGAAGGGGTTGTGATCTTTGATTCCCTTGATCACCCTAGGAAAAGTTTGGGTGATGTCTCTATCTTGGGTTATAGGTATTGCTATAAGGGTTATTTTGATGTTTGAAATTAATACCAATAAACTCAACTTGCTCATGCTCCATGTTGGCCTTCAAAGGTAAGCATTCCTAACTAATTATACCAACTCAAGTCACATCACACTGCATCACAAGAGTCACCTGCTTCCCTATACTCAAACCATCTATCATTCTACCAAGAGCTTCAACCTAACTTGCCAACATAGTAACTGCATCTACCTCATAAACACCAGTTGATTTTTATGCTTTGCTCTTATGACTTGTTAGTGGGAATTATTCAATGTCATATCCTCAATAAACTCTTGAGCTGTCTTAGGTGTTTTGTTATTTAGTGTTCCCTCAGCTTCTACATTAATCAGTTGCCTAGTTAAGAGACTTAAATCATTATAGAATGTTTGAACTTTCAACCATAAAGGTTGACCATGATGAGGACACCGTCTCAAAATATCTTTAAATCTCTCCCAGGTGTCATAAAATGTCTCAAGCTTCAATTGGGAAATGGAAGAGATATCATTCCTCAACTTAGTTCTCTTGGCTGGTGGAAAATAATATAATAAAAAGTTCTCTGTGATCTGAGCCCAAGTAGTGACGGAACCCCGTGGAAGTGAATTCAACCACTTCTTTCTTCTGTTCCTTAAAGAAAATGGGAACAATCTCAAGCGTATGACATCATCAGTAGCACAATTGATCTTGAAAGTATTAGAAATCTCTAAGAAATTTCCTAGATGAGCACTTGGATCTTTATCTTGTAACCTATCAAACTGAACATAATGTTGCACCATCTGAATCATGTTCGGCTTGATGTCAAAGTTATTTGAAGCAACATTCGGTCTAATGATACTAGACTCAGCCCCATCAAAGTTGACTTAGCACAATCATAAGTAGTCAATGGAGGACTTGCCATTTCTTCAATAATATCTTCTTCCTCTTGGTTGTCTATGATAGTCTGATATTGATCTTGTCTTGCTTCTCTAACCTCTCTTCGATTTCAGCGAGCATTTTTTTATTTTAATATAAAAAATGATTGGTCTTAATGTGTTGCCTCTAGTCATAAACCAAAAGAACCTGTCAAAAACCAAATGAAAGTCAATCAATATCTCAAAAATAAACTAAAAACAAAACAAAACAAAGTAAAAATTAAAAAATGGTTTAATTAACAAAAATAAGATTTTCCTAATATCCTAGTCCTCGGTAACGGTGCCAAAAACTTCTTACCCACTAAACTAACTAATAAATTGACCAAGGCAAGTGCACCTATCAATTAATAGTATAGCTATTATGAGCACAAATTTCGTTCCCTTGAGGACTAAAATTACTAGTAATTATCACCTTTATATTATATAACCTAATAATTCAAAGGATTAACTGAAATGAAATAAAACTATCTAAATTAACTAAAGAATGCACCAAAGAATGAAACAAAAACACAATTAAGTATTCACCAAGTAACAAAACAATACCTATGTAAGAATGCACCAAGATTTCATCTATAATTCTCAATTTAATTATGCAATTTATTTTCTTAGCTCTTTGATCCGTAGAAATCTCTAATTTATGCTAATATCTCTTTTGAGCATAATAATAGCTAACTTTAGGTTGATTAATTGAAATTTCTTTCTAATTAAAACCCTATCATTATAGTAATTTGCTTTATGGATCCCCCTATTAGATTTGACTCTAACCCAGTAGATTTATGTTGTCCGATTTTTAGGATTGCATGCAACTCTATTCAATTATGCAAGATCTAATTATAAGAAGGGTCTATTCAACCTCAGACTTGTGCACATCAAACATGAATTAGCACTCTAAAATTATTAGCCCAAGAATAATAAAGCATTCATAATTGAAAAGAAAGAGACAAAAATTTTATTTCTTAAAAATAGAAATCTAACAATAGAATCCATCCTAAGGTTCGTCACCCCTAAGTATTAAGAGTATTAGTTCAGAATGGCAGGAGTAAACAACAAAAATACAATATAACCACTAGAATAAAAGAAATCCATGATAACTCCCTTGATAATCAACATGGACTCTTGAATCTTGGTGGAAAATTGCTTGGAAAATTGCTTCAATGGTGTTCTCAAGGTAATTTCATGCTCTCCCTTGGTGGTTGCCTCTTTTTTTTTCACCATTTATATCCTATTAAAGTGTTAAACCACCTAAAAATCGCAACTTTCAGCCATTAGTGTACATGTATCTCGTGATCAACACACCCTGGACACATAGTTATGTGAGTCCACGTGGCCATGTGGATTGCTTGTGTAAAAATCTACTGCATGCGTATAACTTCTGAAATGCTCTAATTTCCACCATTTTTCACTCATATTGCTCTCAAGAACCATATTAAGAATCACAACATAAATATAAAGGATTAGGAGTATATAATAATTAATGCCACATAATCATCCAAAGATGTACTAAGAATGAGTCTAAAATATGCTACTTTTTTACACTTATCACTTTTATTTTTCTTGTTGCTTTTATTTAATAATTTTATTACTTTTGGAAATTGAAACTCTTTTTTCCAATTACTTTGGGTGTTTATTTTGTGAGCCCTTTCTCAGTTATGTATATTATAATATAATTTTTAGTATTTTGATTATTGATGGTCTTATCGACTTTCTAACATTAATGATTGATTTACTTGATTATGTTAATGGTTAAATATGATTGATTATGGGGGTTACTTAGGAGAGAATTTGCATCTTGTGTTGAGTATGTTCTCTTATTATGGTTTTATTAAAAAAAATTACCAAAGGGGGAGATTGTTGAGGCAATTTTTGATTAATGCCAAGGAGTAGTGCTCACCAATGGCTGGCATTGTTGAGCTCAGAAACTTTCCATGCTTGAGTTGGAAATTTTTGGCAACATAAACCTTCGGAATTGATTCTTGTTAGTACTTTGGATGACTACAATCCCATCTTTGGTATCCAAAGTGCATATAGCAACATAACTTGGAGATTGGTTTGTGTTTCGATCAATGATATCAACTTCCAAACTTTGCGAAGAACATACCAAATTGGGTAAAATTTAAAAGTATATCTTGAAGATTCAAAACTTACCTGAGCTTATTATTCTACTGGTTTTATGGGAAGATTCATTATAATTGATATAGTATGTTATAAGGTCTTGATTCCTTCTAAATTAAGGAGACTTATACAGGTGATGTACTGAATTGAAGACACTTATTCTTACTCATCGAGGAATGTTTCTTGTTAGTGCATTGAATGAAAAATCAAAGTTTGTTACTTGGTTAATGTCCTAAGTTTGTAACACCCCAAACCCGGCCTAGACGCTATGACCGAATCTGACGTGTCATATCGAAGTGTTTTTTGAAATCAGGCTTGTTGAGAGAAAATCGTTTTTAAACGATCGCCATGTTTGTTACTGTTGGTTTCTTAGTTGGTAAAAACCCCGCGGAAGCTACTCTAATTAATGTCATTTTGAAGTTTGAAAATGTGTGTTTGTCTTTTAAAACAGTTATTATTTTTGAAAACTATTTGTATCAGTTTGCCAGTTTCAAAATAAGAAATTAAACCCAATTAAAAGAAATTAAATGTAACACCCCGAATTTGGGCCTAGAAGGAATGTGCCTTGAGTGTGGGATCAGCTAAGAGACTGCACATAAAAGTTTATGTGTGAAAGAAAATGATACAAATTGCTTGTTTGCTTTAGTGGCTAAGTGATTTAGGAAGAGTTGGGAGTGTTGGAGAAGTCATGGGTTCAAACCTGGGCTTTAGAAAAATTTTTACTTTTTGCTCTTAAGTGAATCTTGGCCTTAGCTTGAAGGCTTTATAAATATTTTTGGTGAAATAACGACACAAGGAGTCTGTTGGTAAAGGTGGAAAGTAGCGTGTGGAGTGTACTAGTGGTCTGAGGTTCGAATCCCTGTTTATGCAAATGTAGATTATTTTTACTGTTGGCCATGGGACGAGTTTGTGTTTGACTGAAACACCAGAAGTTTGAACATATTTGAATGGGGTTGTTGTTAGCTGAATTTGGGGAGTGAAAAGGGGGATTTTTGGTTGTTGAGGTTTGTGAACAGGAGTGATTTTAGGAGAGAAGAGGGGAATTCAAATTTGGTGGGAGTAGTGGTGCCGAAAGGGGACTCTAAAGCCTTAGGAAATTTGGCTGAGGGGTTTTCTCTCAGTTTTGGTCAGTTTGTCATCGGTTTCTGAAACTGTGAAGGCTTTTTTCTTTCTCTTCTCTCTTGTGCCGAATTTGCAAGTGGCCATTTGTGCATTTTGGGTATTTGACTCCGACCATTCTAGTAACCATTTTGTTTTCAAGTTCATTCCTCTCCCCTCTTTTGCACCAACATCTGCCGAAACCTCTCTTTTTTCTCTATTCTTTTCAAGTCTCGGCCAACTGCATGTTTCATCTCTTCTTGTCTATTGATTCTTTTGGCCGAACCTTGCACTCTAGCCCTTGTGACTCTTTCCTCTTTTCGGCTTGTGACCGAAAGTTCTCCCCTCTCTGTTTCGATTCTGCAATGGCTCTGACAATTGGTAAGTCTTCAAATCCATCCTCTGCTTTACTTTTAAAACCGAATGCACCTATGCTCTTCCTTTCTTTTCCAAGACCGAATAACCCTATTAACCGATTGTTATTTCATTCTTCTCGTACCACACTCATTGCGATTCTAGGGTCTTCCTCAAGGAGTGGTGAAGTGTGAACGGCTTGGAGGAGTCACACTTTCGTTCTCAAAGCATCCGGTAAGGTAATAAGGTTACCTCATGTTTTTTGGGGTTGGCCGAATATGCCCTACCACTTACTAATCGGTTCTTGACTGTACTTTAGGAAAGCAGCGAAGGCGTGTGATCGTTCTGAATAGCGTTCGTTGAGGGATTAAGGTCACCCTCATTCAAACAAGGTCGGGTGCTCGTAGATCTTGGAACGACTCCGTAAAAAGGAGTGTAATCACACTATCTCCACTGTGAATCGGTAAAAGCCGAAAAGCCAAAACTTTGGCATTTGAGGCCTCACGAGCGTGCGATCGCTCGGGTGGTAAAATCGAGCCCACAACCATGGGCGATAGACTGAAGAGGCCACCACGAGGGTTCTCGTGCACTTGGGTCGTTATGGGCCTCGTTGGGCCGAAATGGGCCATGTGGGCCCAATGGGCTCATGGGTCCCACACGGATAAAATTTACGAAAAGTGGCAGAAATCGGATTGGGCTATGAAGTTCGCATAGCCGTGATTGAATTTGGGCCAAATGGGCCACATGAGCGTGTGGGCCCATTTGGGCCAAATATTGGGCTTTGAGCCAATTTACACTGTTTTGACCAAATGGATTATCTGTGTCGCTCGAGGTGACTGTAGGCCTTCGGAAAGGTCGTTAACTGTACCGAGACCCAAGGTAAGTAAAATGATAAAAATACCCCTAAAGGAAAAAAATACCATTTTACCCCTAATGCATGAAAATGACCGTAATGCCCTTGTAGGGTAAAATGACAGTAATACCCCCGTAGGGTAAAATGATCGTAATACCCCTGTAGGGTAAAATGGCAGAAATACCCCAATATTTGTAAAATGACAGTAATACCCCGGTAGGATAAAATGATTGTAATGCCCCTGTATGGTAAAATGACCATAATACCCCTATAGGATAAAATGACCGTAATGCGCTTGTAGGGTAAAATGACCGTAATACCCCTATAGGGTAAAATGACCATGATGCCTCTGTAGGTAAAATGACTATAATACCTCTGTTAGGTGGATTGACCGATATACCCCCAAAGGGTAAAATGACTATTTTGCCCCTCGAGGGTAAATAATTGATTTGTTTGCGATGTAAATGATTGATTTGTCTGTGACGTAAATGACTGATCTTTTTGTGATTTGTATGTCTGATTCTGAGCATGGCATTTTGCATACACGACATACTGTATGGGGTTGGGATACTGTTATGGAGGAAGTATCAGATGGTGGCTCACCACAATCATCATTACTAGTGGCTTTGCCACATATATCATTACTAGTAGCTTTCTTTGCGATCATCATTCTTGGCGACTTTGTTGCGATATCGTTCTTTGGCGACTTTCTTTGCGATGCTACTGATGGCTTTGTGCCGATCATATTACTACTACTGTTGGCTGTGTGCCGATCATATTACTACTACTGATGGCTTTATGCCGATCATATTACCGTTACTGATGGTTGTGTGCTGATCATATTACTACTATTGATGGCTTTCTACCGATCATATTACCGTTAGTGATAGCTGTGTGCCGATCATATTACTACTACTGATGGCTTTGTGCCGATCATATTACCGTTACTGATGGCTGTGTGCCGATCATATTACTACTACCGATGGCTTTGTGCCAATCATATTACTATACTCATGGCATTATAGCTATCCTGTTTACGGCTCTTAGCCATTCTGATTACTAGCAGCTTTGCTGCAATAATGATTAGTGTCGCAACCGGTGCTGATATTGGTGTGTTGGCTGGGTGGGTCGATTTTATCCCCACATGGTGTGTTGGTTGGTACGAGTGGTATGTTGGCTGGATTGGGATGGGTTGCATGATTGCATTGTTGCATTTCATTTCACATCGATCATCGCTTTGTATTGGGCTTAGGCCCACATGTATTCATTTCGATTTTGATATTTGTAATGGGCTAAGGCCCACACTACACTGTTACTGCAATGGGCTAAGACCCACATTGTACTGTTACTGAATAGGGCTCAGGCCCAGACTGTTACTGTATGATAGAGGATTACACACTGAGTTCTCGTAGCTCACCCTTTTCTTTTAACTGTACAGGTAATCCCCAGCCTTAGATGATTTGGAGCTGTGTGGGACTCGGAGGTGGCCACACGGTCGCTAGTATTTTATTTTAGACCGAGTTATTTAAATTTTTATATTGGGTTGATATTTTTGTACTAAGGCCTCTGGTGATTTTAATTTCTTTTAATTGGGTTTTAATTTCTTATTTTGATACTGCCAAACTGATACAAACAAGTTTTCAAAAATAACAACTGATTTAAAAGACAAACACACATTTTTAAACTTCAAAATGACATTAGTTAGAGTAGCTTCCGCGGGTTTTTAACCAACTAAGAAACCCACAGTAACAAACATGGCTATCGTTTAAAAATGGATTACTCCCAACAAGCCTGATTTCAAAAAATACTTCGATGTGACACGTCAGATTCGGTCGTAATGTCTAGGCCGAGTTTGGGGTGTTACATTAAAATCACCAGAGGCTTTATTACATAAATATCAACCCAATATAAAAATTTAAATAACTAGGTCTAAAATAAAATATTAGCGTACGTGTGGCCACCTCCGAGTCCCTCACAGCTCCAAATCATCTAAGGCTGGGGATTACCTATACAGTTAAAAGAAAAGGGTGAGTTATGAGAAATCAGTGTGTAATCCCCCTATCATGCAAAGATGATACCGAGCTCGAGCCCTATTCAAGAATAAATAAAATATGGGCCTTAGCCCATTACAGCAGTCAATGCAGGCCTAAGCCCAATACAGTATCAGTATGGTGCAAATATGCAACCCACCCCAATCCAACCAACACACCACCTGTACCAACCAACACACTATGTGGGGATAAAATCGACCCACCCAGCCAACACACCAATGTTGCAGCATAGCTGCCAGTAATAATAACGCAGCAGAGGTGCGATGCAGATATATGTGGCAAAGCCACGATACGATGATCGCAGCAGCCGCCAAGCTGCGATGCTCGATATCGCAGCAAAGGCGCGGTAATAGTATTTGTGGCAAAGCCACGAAGAATAATGATACACTTCCTCCATAACAGTATCCCAACCCCATGCAAGTATGCCATGTCATAAATATCTCGTGTATGCGGTATGTCCTACTCAGTACAGTCATATAATAATATACATTCATCAGTCGACTTACCTCGAGGGGTAAAATGGTAATTTCCATCTATTAGGGGTAAAATAGTAATTTTACCCTTTAGGGGTATTTTGGTCATTTTACCCACTTTGGGGTCTCGGTGCAGTTAACGACCTTTACGAAGGTCTCTGATCGCTCTCGGCGACACGAGGAACATATACGATCAAAATGATGTAAATGGGCCCAAGGTCCAATATTCGGCCCAAGTGGGCCCACACGCTCGTGTGGCCCATTTAGGCCAAATTCAGTCACGACTATGCGAACGATATAGCCCAGTCCAGTATCTGCCACTTATCGTGGATTTATTCCAGTGGGGCCCAAGAGCCCATTTTAGCCCAACAAGGCCCATAACGACCCATTTCAGCCCAACGAGGCCTATAACGGCCCAAGAGCACGAGAACGCTCGTGGTGGCCTCTACAGTCTATCGCCCATGATGGTGGGCTCAGTTTACCACACGAGCGTTTGCGTGCCCATGTGGCCTCAATCGCTGTATTTTTGGCTTTTCGGCTTAGTATTTAAGAGGGAAAAATGGAAAAATGGAAAAATGTAAAACCGAAACCAAAATACCAAGGAGTAGTCGGCTTAGTATTTAAGAGGGAAAAATGGAGTTCAAGGGACAAGAGAGGAGGAGAATTGACTTGTAAAAGAGTAGAGGAAACAAAATAAGAATAATAGAAGAAGAGAGATGTTAAGTTCGGCCAAGACAAATAGAGGTATTGAGAGGAGAAGAAAGGTGAATAAAGAGGGAAATAATAATAGTGTAGTCGACTTTGATTGTGAGAGAAGAGGGACAAGGGTTCGGCCAAATGAAGGATTAAGATCGAGAGTAGAGAGACAAGGTTCGGCTTAAAGAAATAAAGCAAAGAAAATGCCCAAAAGCAATTTGATCCCCAAGGTAGAGCACGAAATCGCAAAAGAGGAGAAAACAGGAAAATTTGGCACTCAGGAAAACCCAGACTAGTTGTCACAACACCCAAAACTCGAAACTGGCACAAAAATAATATCCCAAAAATGCTCTCAATTTGCCAAAATGCACACCAAAGAGACCCCTAGCCGAATTTGCATACACAAGCTTCCCCAATTGGCTACAACTCTCCAAGTTTTGAATTCCTTGATTTCCTCCTCCTAATTCTCCTCCAAATCACCCAACTACCAACCACATCCCCTGATTCTCTCCTCCTTGACCAATTCAAACCTCATCTAGCAGAGTTTCAGTCAAACTCCTCCTCTCTCACCACAAAGAAATAAAATAAATATCCCTTTGCATTCCATGGGATTCGAACTCGAGCTCCCTTGCAGCCTTCAACACGCCACTTACCACTGGACTACCAGTTGTTTTGTGACATAAATCTACAACATTTGTTTATAAGGCCTACAGTCCAGAGTCAAGGTTTACTTAAGAGGAAAAACTAAAATTTTGCTAAAGCCTAGGTTTGAACCCAGGACTTCTCAAACATTCCCAAACACTCCAAAATCACTTAACCATTAAGGCAAGCAATCAATTGTGCTATTTTATTGCACAACTAAATACCTATGTGCAGTCTCCTAACTGTTCCCTTGCTTCATAACCTATTTCTCCTAGGCCTAAAATTCGGGGCGTTACAAAGTTTTTAGGGTGAAAATTTAGAAGAGAATTTTCTAGATCTTAGGTACAAAAGTAAGGAGACTAATTTGGTGAGTGTTAGAGGTTGAAATAACTTGTAGAATGTGTTGCTAAGATATTATCTCTCTAAGCAAGGCCCCACAGACGTAGGGAAATCGAACCATGTAAACATATCGTGTGTTCTTTGTTTTTCTGCCTTGGTCATACTTAGTGTCTGAACTTCAGCACTGCTTAAATGTTTCTTGTGAGTATTATTTAAGAGCTTTCAAACTTAAATATTCAAAATCATAAAATATTAACTTTGGCTAACTTAACCATAACCTCATTAACTAAATATTAACCTTACAACTTCGTAATAGAAATAAATCATTTTTTTTATTGCAAGAGTTCAAAAAGTAGATTGATTATATTTATTATAGGGTAAACTACTAAGTGGCCACCAAACTTTTAGACACCCAAAAAGAAATCCTTGCAATTTCATCCCCAACTTTTATTGTTTTTTAATTTTAGTCACCCAAACATTAAATGTCTAACGGTGGTTGACTGTACAAGCCTATAACACCCCAAACCCGGCTTAGACGTTATGGCTGAATCTGGAAATGTTAGGAAGAAGCGTTTTGAAACCAACTTTTGTGTTAAAACTTGTAACACCCAAAACCCAGCCTAGAAGTTAGGCCCGAATCTGGCGCGTCACATGGAAAAACTTGTTTGAGAATTCCAGCCTCTTTGTTAAAACCAAAAACACTTAAGCAATTGTTAACTACTTGAAAACGTAATTATCTTTTAAAAACCTTTTTGGTGGCGAAAGCATATTTGAAATAAACATTTTACAAAAATGTGATGTTTAGAAATAGAGTTGCAGAAGCATTTTAAAATCGTTGCGGAAACGTAGATAAAATACAAGTATTTTTGAGAGATTGATTGATGAGTCAAAAATCAAGGTAGTGAACTTTAAAACCGTGACTTTTGAAAATATCGTTGATAATTTGTAGGAAAAATTCAAGTTAAATTATTTGTACAAGTTTGTTTAAAAATCCATTTCTTGATCAATTTTTTGAAAACCATATTTATGATTTTAGAAAATCCCCGTTAAACCAATTCAAGCAATATAATGAGTACGACTAAACATAAAGCAATTTAAAACATATCCCAGTTGCCTTATTACAACTTAAACCAAAATAGCAAAATAATAAAATAAACGGAAATAAAATTTAAAATTCAATAACACCATTTTTTTTGAATTATGGCCTCCACCGAGTCATCCATGGGCTCAAGTCCTCATTACGGAGCATTACCTACAGAGATTAAAAAGGAGGGGTAAGTTACTAGAACTCAGTGTGGAATCCCTTACCGTCATCCACTGGGCCTGAACCCATATAGCAACATCTTGGGCCGGAGCCCACTTTCATAACAGAACATATATATATGAAGCAAATGTATGCAACCCAACCCATCCAACCAGTCTCTCCCCCGTACCAACCAGTCTCTCCTGTGGGGATCAAGTCAACCCACCCCGCCAGTCTCTCCAATTTGCAGACAAGCTGCCATTTATAATAATTTTGTGGCTTAGCCACCAGAGTATCATATACGGTAACATAATCGTCACACAGCCTTAAACACGATGGCACATAGCCATATTTAAATTGGCACATAGCCCATATCAGAATTTGTGGTAATGCCACCGGTCTATACTTCTCTTCATTCAAGTTTCCCATCCTATGCAATATGTGATGATGCAATACACATAATAACATAAAATACCCACATGTATAACAACCATTAGTCTAGTAATTTATACGATGAATTGGCCCATTATTGAGCTTTGTAATTCAGCCCACTAAGGCATTCTATCAATTCGGCCCATAGGGGCATTTTGGTAAATCGGTCCATAAGGACATTTCGGTAAATCGGTAATTTTACCCACTAAGGGTAATTCGGTAATCTCGCAACCCAGGGGTATTTCGGTAATTTACCCTCCAAGGATATTTTGGTAATTCGGCAACCTAGACTTAACTACTAATGTGAGGCTTAAGAAAATTGAAACTGTCCATCTGCGTCATACTGACTAAATTGACTATAACTCGAGTTAGGAAACTCAAAATTTAAATCCGTAAATTTACCTTTAAACTAGAATCAGATATCGTCTTACTAATTTTTTTTCCAAAATTTTTGGCTTAACCATTTAGTACAGTTTATTCCTTAAAGTTTCCCTTTTTTCACTGACCAACGGTTCTGACCTCTCTTACCCGAAATTCAAATATTTAACTGTAAAGTTTTCATATGTTGCTCCCACTTGTTTCTATTGAAAATAGGCTCACTAAGGAATCTATACATATAAATTATAACTCATAATTCACTTTGTACAATTTTAAATGATTTTTCTAAGACAGATCAGAAAACCACGAAGTCAATCAGAGCCAGTCCCACTAAATTTAAAATATCACAAAATATAAAATTCCTCTTCCACCTCTGTTTCTTTCATATAAATATAGACACAGTAACCTTTAATCTGAATCTTTTTCACTTTCTAATTCCCTTTATCCTATTTTTCGTGATTTTTCAAAATCACGTCACTGCTGCTGACCAAACTGTTTCATTGCAAAATATGGTTACCACTACTAAAATACATACGCCCGAGTGGTCATGGATGCCGGTTTCCGATTTCCTTCGGTATTTCAACCAAATCACAGAACATTTAATGCAAAATTTCAGAGAGATATGAGATTACCACCATTTCAAGCATGTATTCGGTAGGGTACGGGATTACACACCTTATTCGGAATTCGTAACACGATACTCTTCGCGGCACCTAAAGGTACAATCGGTCAACAATTAGTCCAAAGCCCAAAATACAACTTCAACAAAGTATTGCGATTGATTAACAATATATATCACTTACCAACAATCCGAGTCTCTTATTATGAGGGATAGGTGATCGAACGATTTGGTCCCTAAAAATAAACGATTAGTCATCACCTCTATACCGTTTAGCAAACTAACCGATCAACGAAAAAGATCTAAAAAGAACCATGATAAATCCCTTACCTTAGAGATTATAAAACCAATTCTCAACGATTGTACAATGGCTACGGATGAGTCAAAGTTTCGGCCTTCCACAATTACTCGATTGATCAAATGAGTGAGTGTCAACACGAATGAGAAGGAATGTTAAAGAAGAGATGGAGGGTTCGGCTATAGAGGAAAAATGGACAAGAAAATTCGGCTATCAAGGGAAGGTGATGCAAGAGATGAATGTTTCGACCAACAAAAGAGAAAGAAAATTGCACAAATATGCTAGGAGGTTTCGGCCAAGAGAAAAGGAATTGGAAAAAAATAAAAATCACCAAAAGGCTAAGAAGAAAAGTAACCTCTCAAGCACTAAAACTTACCAAATGCCTAAAGGATTTTCGGCACTCCCCTTTACCTCCCTCAAAACCGTGTACACCAAACCAAAAAGGTCAAACATTTTGGCCATCAAAAACATTCCAAAACATTTTCCTCTCTTTAGGCCAACATATTCCCTATACTTGCCTTTTCTTTTGATTTCTTTCCCTACCTTCATCCTTTCCTAATATCCTTAGCCACCTTGCCAAAATTAAAAAGTCCAACTTGCCTTATTTACTAGCTTGGCCGACACTTAGGGAAAGAATACAAAAATAATAGTCAAAATTTGAACATTATGGGATTTGAACCTCTTCCCTCCATACTCTTCACTTAATGCCATAACCTCTTTGCCATATGCTCAATTATGCTAGAACATTACTCATTTAATTCCATAAACATTGAGGTCACTTACTATATCTCCTTAAAGTGCTAAAACATAAAATTTACCTATAGCCTAACTTGAACCCGGAACTTCCTAGAAGCCTCGTAACTTTTCAAAATCACCCTCCTAATAAGTCCAACTTGAAATAATGTCGTTCTCAAATTCCCATAAATTTTAAAACGCTTCTACGCTCAAGGTCCAATGGGCCCAATAGGTCCAATTCTACTAGGCCCAATTTTGGGATGTTACAAAACTCCTTGTATTAATTGTTCTAAAAAAGCCCACATTTTCAGAAAACTTAATATTTTTCTCTTTAACGAATCCATCATTTATAGTCTTTTTATGTAAAACGTAAGTTGCAGCGGATGTTTATAAGGCGATATAGTTGAAAACCAAGTTTGATTTCAGAAAAAAATATTTGTTTGTGTAAACCATTATTTTCGTAAATTGTTTTGTTAAAAGTTGAAAAAAAATATATCAAAAACACATCCAAAACAAAAATTAAATCAAACAGTTCGAAGAGTCCCAAAAATTACAAACTCTCAAAAAAATCCGAAATTAAAATAAAACTATTAATTAAACCAGTTCATGAACTAGTGGTCACCGCTGATGTAACATCCCGAAATTGGGCCTAGAAGAATTGGGCCTAATGGGCCTTGAGTGTAGGAGTGTTTAAAAATTTGAGAACAAGAGAATGGCATTATTGCAAATTGGACTTATTAGTTAAGTGAATTTGGAAGGTTACGAGGTTTCTAGGAAGTTCGGGGTTTAATTGGGCCCTAGTAAAAATTTGGTATTTTAGCACTTTAAGAAGAGAAGGTAAGGGGCATCAAGGCTTAAGGAAATAAGTGTACAAATTGCTAGCATAAATGAGCTATTAGTAAAGAGGTTATGGCGCCACATGTAGTACCTTGAGGGAAGAGGTTCGAATCCCTTTGTGTGCAATTTTTGACTTTTATTTTTGCATTCCTTCCATAAGTGCCGGCCAAGGTGTATATATGGCAAGGTGGACTTCTTTATTTTTGGTAAGGTGGCTAAAGGAAATAAGGAAAGGTTGAGGTTGGGGAAAGGAATCAATTAAATAAGGCATATAAGGGGAACAAGTGGCTTATTTTGTGGAGAATGCTATGGAAAGAATGGTTGGCAAAATTTTGACTCTTATGGCTTGAATGTGGACGGTTTTTGGGGCTAAAGGGGTGAGAGCCGAATTTTGTTAGTGTTGGCAAGGCTTTAGTGCTAGTTTTGGGTCAAATTTGATTATGCAACTTTTGTGACATTTTCTCTTCTCTCCACATATCCCTCTTACCGAATTTTCAACTTGGAGTGTGCATATTCTCTTCTTCTTTTCTTCTTGTTGCCGATTGTACACCAACAATTGAGACCAAAAGTTGTTCTTTCATCTTTCTTGGAAATCAAGCTAGTGAACCATTCTCCTTCTTCTTCCTTCTTTTCTTTTATAAAAATCCTTCAAGCATCTCTTCTATTCTAATCCTTTCCTCCATATCCGAATATTGTGCCCATTACTTCTCCATAGCCGAAACCTCCATTTCTTCATTAATCTTTCTTTTTCATTCGAATTGTCACTCACCCCTTGACCGATCGGTAAGTACTCTATTCAACTTTTTATTTTCTTTCTCCTAATGCCGAATCTATGTTTTGGTTTGGGATGGTCATATTGACCGAGACCATCATTTTATTCTACTCTCTCAAACGAGATCATTCTCCCTTTTGTAGTATTCTAGTGGGAGGCCGAACACCATTCTAGCCTTAAGTCGAACGGAGAAATCGGATCCAATATTAATAAGGTAAGGAGTTCTTATGGATTATTGATATTATTCAATATTCGATTGGTTGCTAACGGAGTAATAATTTGAAATAATCGACTATATGTTTTAGGGACAAATCACCCGATATATTCCACCTTCTTACATAGTGGTAAGTGATTCAAGTGTAAGTGATATAAAATCTTTTGGAAATCCGAGGCTAACTTTTGGTTGGTATTGTTCTAGGTCATCGACGAGAGGTTCTTTAGGAAATCAAAATCAGGTGTGTAATCCCGTACCTTCCGTATACATATCTGAAATGGTGTGCAATCTCACACTTCTCTGAAGGTTTGTATGAAATATTCTGTGAATCGGTCGAAATACCGAAGAAAACCAAAAACCGGCATCCGTGATCACTCAGGCGTGCGTATGATCATAGTGGTAATCGTATTTTGTAATAAAACAGTTTCGGTTAGAAGCAATGACATATTTTTGAAAAATCACGAAAAATGGGAGAAAAGGAATTAGAATGTGAATCAGATATAAAATTAAATCTAACTGTGTCTATTTTGATATGGAAGAAACGGATAAGGAAAAGGAATTTTATATACTGAGATATGTTAATTTTAGTGAGACTGGTTCTGATTGACTTCGTGGTTCCCTGATCTGTTTTGGAAAAATCATATAAAATTGTACAAAGTGAATTATGGGTTATAATTTATATGTATGGATTCCTTAGTGAGCCTATTTTCATTAGAAACAAGTGGGAGCAATATATGAAAACCGTACAGTGAGATAATTGAACTAAAGATAAAATAGGTCAGAATCGTTGGACAGTGGAACAAGGGAAACTTTAAGGAATAAACTGTATTAAATGTCTAAGTCAAAAATTCTGGAAAAATTATAGTAAGAAGATATATGAGTCTAGTCTCAAGAAAAATTTACGGAGTTAGATTTCGAGATTCCTAACTCAGGTTATAGTCAATTTACTTAGTACGACGCAGATGGATAGTTTCGATTTTTATGCTCCACACTAGTAGTTAAGTCTAGGTTGCGAAATTTCCAAAATACCTTTAGGTTGCGAGATTACCGAATTACCCTTAGTGGGTAAATTATCGAAATTATGAAAATGCCCCTAAAGGGCCGAATTACAAAATTGTTTAATGGGCCAATATGATATTTTGATAAATGGGTCATTCTGATATTTTGATAAATGGGCCAATATGATATTTTGATAAATGGGCCGATCTGATATTTTCTATATGGGCCAGATTGAGATATTTGCTATATGGGCCAAATTGAAATAATTGTTATATGGGCCATTTGATATTTGTTGGGGCCGATATGTTATAAATTGCTAAATGGGCCAAGATGATAATTTGCTTAGTTGGCCAACTTGATAAATTGTTATAATGGGCCATAATGTTTATAAGAAATATCTGAATAAATTGTTGTGAATGGCTATGCATTATATACATGATTTGCATAGGATGGGATAATGATGAAGAGAAGTTCTGGTAGCTCTGCTACATAATTCTGGTGGCTCTGCCACAAATATGAAAAATGGTGATGCCATGTAAATTCTGTTAATCTGGTGGCTTGTCCACAAATTTGATATAATCGGCTTAATGCCTACGTTTGGTGTGTTGGCGGGGTGGGTGACTAAAGCTCCCCACAGGTGTGCTGGTTGGTACGGATGGTGTGTAGCGGATGGAAAATTAGGTTTGGTTTGGGAATTGCATATCACATGCATATTATATATGATTTGTTTTTTTGTAAATGGGCTTTGGCCCAAATAATGGCTTAATGGATTTTTGCCCAGTGGACAACGGTAAGTGGGTTCACACTGAGTTCTTGTAACTCACCCCCTTTTCTCTTATCCCTTTCAGGTAATATTCAGTGACGTGGACTTGGGCCATGGATGACTCGGTGGAGGCCATACTTCAGAAACGGTTTATTTGGATTTTAGGCTTCTTTCTCGTTTATTTTATTATTTTACTATTTTGGGTTAAATGTTGTAATAAGGCCTCTGCATTACTTCTTTTTATTAATTTTGCTTTGTGGTTGGGATGTTTTTATTATTTTTCTTAAATTGTTTAAAAAGGGAATTTTCTAAAAACTTAAATAATTGTAACATCCCCAAACCCGGCCTATTCACTACGACCGAATCTGGTTATGTTAGTGAAAATATGTTTCTTTACTTAGAATTTAAAACATGAAAATTTACTATCTTTTGAAAATTATGTCCACTTAAAAATTAATAAATAATATAAGTTTGTTGAAAATTTCTGGAATAAATATTATTATAAGTATAATATGAATCTTTTATGAAAATATTTCAAGTATAGTATTAACTCCCACAATCATAAACAGAGTACTTTAAATCAAAGGGACCTTATTACATCAAGTAAAATTCCAAAATATTGATAATATAAAATACTTAAATGGAGTAACACATCTTCCGCATGGGCCACCTTGTGTCCTCTCCGATCCCGGTCCAATCCACGCATCACCGAAATGGTTAATGAAAGAGTGAGTCCACGGACTCGAGTGCATAATCACAACACACAGTTTCCCGCGTATGGGCTTGGCCCCATACTAAACAATTCACATAGCAAGTCATGCACATATGCATCTCGGCCCAACCCACTCCAACAGTAACACCAACCTTAGCGGACTCTCGCTAAGGCCGTGGATAAACCACCACCGATCACATCGTGATCCATAAATCTTACCTCGCAATCTCGCTGCCGAGGCCGTGGTCGAGCCACCGATCAACCAAAGTGATCCACATATCGTAATCGTCTCACGTGATGCACATAGCAATCAACCGCCGAGATGGGCACCTAGCCAACATCTCCCTTGAGGTAGCACAAAGCTAACCATCAAGCGCTAATGTAGCCGGAGCTATCATTAGACCACGTACACCTCGTGTACACTTCCTCCTTCATCGAATCAAACCCCACCTCATGCAAATATATAGATGCTTCATGTTAAGTCATTGTATCACATAGGTATATAAATATACACATATACAATTATACATCACATCCAATCTTACCATCATCGGTTCACATCACTTAAGCCATTATAAATGGCTACCACACCTAACACACAGGTTTAAACGTTAGCAATCAAACCGAGAAATAGTGCGATGATTACGCACCTAAATGATACCAAAACCCGAAATGCTACTTCGCTTTCGCACCGCAGACTAACGGACTTACAAAAGGTTCCCAATGATGTGCTCTTCTTCCTACAATCGGCCTTGGCATAAAAACAATGAACACTTAGGCCATTCGCCAAGACAAAAACTATAGCACAAAGAAAACTAACACACCCTTACCTTGCTAACCACTACCCTTTGCTCTAACTAGAATCCACCACCACCGTGAAGTTCGGCTGTGGACTTGCAACAAAAGTGGAGTAAGAGAATAAATGGTGATTCGGCAATGACTCTAAAATGGTGTTGAGATATTCGGCAATGGGCAGGCTTTTAAGGGTGATCTCGGTTTGAAGCAAGGTTAAAGAAAAGGTGAGAAGGGAGAGGGATATAGGTTCATAAAAGGTTAAGCCCTCTGCTACTTTCGGCTACAAAGAAATAAGATGAAAAAGGGGTTTGCTTGGACTAACTTTCGGCAATGGACAAGGGAAAATAAATAAAAACAAAGGGAAGAACTTTTTGGTAAGGGAGAAAGCAAATGGTGAATGAAAATGAGCACCTCCCCTCCCCCTATTTATACTATACGGCCTAGCTCCAACCTCCCACAAAAATCCCTCAAAACTCTCCTAAAACACCTCCCTTCCATCCATTCAAAAAGATTTGAAAAAGTCAAACCTAACTAGCCAAATTCAAAAAGCAAAGACCAAGTCTTTGTCCATCTTTTAAGCCTCCCAAAAACCGTCCAACACTCTACCTAGATGACGCAAAAACAAAGCCTCCTGCTGCCCTTGCGAATCGAACACTGGCCCCCTTCCCCTTCAAGTGGCGTCACTTCTCCATGCTCTAAGTGGCGCCTCCTTGCCACTCTCCCACTCCAATCTTTTGTGCCAAAACCCCACCAAAAATTCTCTTAAGGCCCTCTCCATCCAAACTCCCCCTTTTAGCCCCTAAAACTAAAAATTTACCAAAGCAATCTACCACCACCTAGGGTTCTCAGGACCCCTAAAACTTACCCCAAACACACACTGAAGTGTGCCAACACCCGAGCTAAGCACCAAAAATCTAACCCCTAAAACCAGGGTGTTACAATAATGGTTTCCAAAATCGATTAACAAATGGATTCTCAAAATAAACTTTTACAAATGATTTGACTCGGATTCTCTTCCGAATTTTTAATGATGTTTTCAAAAGTCACGGTTTTATAAGAGCATTAGTTCAAATTTATCGATTTATCAATCAAATCTTCGAGGTTAGTAGTATTTTATCAAATCAAACTTATTTTCTTAATTTTTAACAAAGCAATATTTTAGTACGAATAAAAAGGGTTTAACATGTTTTGCTCGTGTGACATACCAAATCCGCACGTAACGCATGGGCCGGGTTTGGGGTGTTACATTTTATGGTATCAGAGCCCAGTTTCAAAACTCGACTGTGGTTTGGGTTCAAAAACGTTTCCAAAATTGTTTTGAATTTTAAATTATAAATGCATGTTCTGAAGGAAGTATGGCACCACGGGTATCCGACACCAAGTCAAGTAAGTATTTGTTTTCGTTTTGTGATTATTGTGTTAGTACTGTGGTAAGAAAATTCTACAAAATAGAATACTCTAGAACTTTTAGCTTTAAGAGCTGAAACTATAGAGATTGAGACTTTAGGATGCGTTTTGCGAAAACAACTTTACTTCTTGTACTCCATAAAAGATTGTTTAATAAACACTGAAATAGCATAATGATTCATAAAAATCTTAATCAGATTATATCGACTTAGCAAACATGAACGCTAGAAGGCGTGGACGCGATAGACGTGGACGTGGTAAAGGCCGAGGTGCTAGGGCTAGATCTTCGGCACCAAGGCATGTTTCCGAAAGGGAGGCGTTAGCATCGCCAGTGGCTGAGACGGGGTCTCATGACCGAAATGGGCCGTCGGTGACTTCGAGATAGTTAAGGAGGTATTGGAAAAGGTTAAAGGAATCGGTGAAGCGCTTCGAGTTGGGTCTGTGAGATGTAAGAAGAAATTAGATCGCGGTTCTTTTGGGTCGCATTCACGTTCTGTAAAGCATGTCAAGGCACGACCAAACTTCCCGGCTTGTGATTTTTGCAAGAGGCGTCATCCGGGAGAATGTTGGAGGAGGTTAGGAGCATGCTTGAGATGCGATACTAAGGAGCATAAGGCTCGGGATTGTTTCATCACCATCAAGTCAGGTATGTTTTGGTTGGACGTGATGATTGAATGTAGAAAATTCTAAGTATAAATGGTTGATAACTGTTTGCTTCTACGGTTAGACGTTTGGTTGTGTGAAAGAGGATTCAAGATTTTGTTAAAAGTACATTGTGGTTATTAAGATCAGAGAGCGCAGCGAAAGCATAATGGTGTGATTTGAGCGGTGCGTTTAGTAGTTGGTTGGAAATTTCGAGGATGAAATTTCTTTAAGGAGGGTAGAATTGTAACATCCCGAAATTGGGCCTAGAAGAATTGGGCCCAATGGGCCTTGAGTGTAGGAGTGTTTAAAAATTTGAGAACAAGAGAATGGAGTTATTACAAATTGGACTTATTAGTTAAGTGAATTTAGAAGGTTACGAGGTTTCTAGGAAGTTCGGGGTTTAATTGGGCCCTAGTAAAAATTTGGTATTTTAGCACTTTAAGAAGAGAAGGTAAGGGGCATCACGGCTTAAGGAAATAAGTGTGCAAATTGCTAGCATAAATGAGCTATTAGTAAAGAGGTTATGGTGCCACATTTAGTACCTTGAGGGAAGAGGTTCGAATCCCTTTGTATGCAATTTTTGACTTTTAGTTTTTCATTCCTTCCTTAAGTGTCGGCCAAGGTGTATATATGGCAAGGTGGACTTCTTTATTTTTGGTAAGGTGGCTAAAGGAAATAAGGAAAGGTTAAGGTTAGGGAAAGGAATCAATTAAATAAGGCATTTAAGGGGAACAAGTGGCTTATTTTGTGGAGAATGCTATGGAAAGAATGGTTGGCAAAATTTTGACTCTTATGGCTTGAATGTGGACGGTTTTTGGGGCTAAAGGGGTGAGAGCCGAATTTTGTTAGTGTTGGCAAGGCTTTAGTTGTAACATCCTGGAAAGGGCCTATGCATTTTCGGTTTAATTGTACGAAATGACAAGTCTTAAGCACTATGAATAAATTTTTGGTATTTTTGGAATTCTAGAAATGCATAGAAATGGAAATGAACATTTTTGGAAACCTGAACATTTTTGGAAACCTGGAAATGTAAGAAAAATGGCAAGTTACAGAGCCGATCGAAAATTTTAGGAAACTTAGAAATGATGCCGAAATGTCAAATTTTAAAGTTCAAAATAGGAAATAAGGGCTAGAGGGCCTTAAAAGAAAAAGTTGGAGAAGTTTGACACACAAACAAAGCTTGGAAAAGTGGCTGGAGATGCCACTTAGGGCCTGGAAATGGCACCACATGCAAGGTGTTGGGCCTGAGTTCGAGTCACATGGGAAGCAAATAAAAGAAATTTTATTTTGCTTCGAGAAGAAGTGAGGTGGACGGCACATGGCTATAAATTAGGAGCTTTTATTTTTTTATTTTTAAGAGATAAAGGGTGGATAAATACGGGATAAATAATGGATTTATTTTAGATTATTTTCAAGAGATAAATGTGGATATTATTTCTTTTATTTTGATAGATAAGGAAGAGATAAAAGAGGATTATTATTAGTATTATTTTTATTAAGAGATAAGAGATAATTATTGGATTAAGTTTTATTAAAGTGATAAATCAAGGGATAAAACTATCAAAATAGAAGAGTGGTGGCCAAGTAAAGGACTCCACTAGTAATTTTGGCTATAAAAGGAAGAGTAAGGCTATTCTTCATTCATTCTTTTCTTTTCAAGAAAACCTCTGTAGAAATTCTCTAAAGTTTCTCCTCTTCTCTTTGCCGAATTTTTCTCCGCCATTATTCTCTTTTTCTCTTTTCTTTTCTTCTTCTATTACAAACACAATCAAAAGCCGAAGATACCAATAGCCCTAGTCGATTTCTCACTAAGCCTCAAAAGCCGAAATTGTTATCCATATCAAAGCCATAGCCGAACATCGCTAAGGGTTCAAGCAAGAGTTCCATCAAATTCTTCAAGAAGGGTAAGATTAGGTTAGATTCTCATTCTATTTCTTTTAAGGCTGTCGAAATTAAGATTCTAATACCCATAATATATCTGTTGTCAAGAGATCTTTCGGGATTTACTAAGTGTCGACTACAAGGAAGGAGAAGTTCTTTCCCCGAAGGTACACCATAAGTCGCGTGTTCCCTAGTTTTTCGGTGAATTTGGGATTTAAGAATCTAAGGTAAGTCATATTTAACATACGGCTAAGGGTTATTTGTTGTGAATAAATGTTAGAAATTGATCTAACATGTAGTTATAGGGATTTCGATGAGAGGGATACAAGGATTTTGGGATTTGAGAATTTCACGGTAAGTTTTAAGAATACTAATCCTACTAGGATTTGGATTTATGGCCGAATGGCTTTTTATTAAATTAGTAAGTGATTAGTCAAATGTAGGAATTTGAGATCTAAGGCGAGAGATCGATTTCGGGATTTCAAGGAATCCAATAAGTTTAATCGTGTGTGTACCCTACCCTAAGTTTTGATAGGTTCATGGCTATGTTTAAATTAAATGTATTATTAAGAATGTGTGTACTCACACTAACTTTCGATATATCATATGGCAATTATTTTAACATATGAATATGCATAAGAATGTGAATATGGCTAAGTACCATAAATATGGTAAAAGTACCCAGGTACGTTTCCTACTTTTGATAGGATTTTGAATATGTATATTGTTACATGTGAATAATGAGAAATTAAGTATGTTATGCATGATGATAAAATATATGGGGCATTCGGGATATATGTGAAAGGGGAAGAAGGTGTTGACTTCGGTCTCACCAATGGAATATGGTGACTACGGTCACAAAATTTGAATATGGTAACCGGTTACATTATCCGAATTTGGTAACTTCGGTTACATTATTTGAATATGGTGTCTAATGACACAAATTATATGGGCGATGAGCACGTCGATCGCAAATGATCGCTTTCGATGGTGTGTAGCGGATGGAGGGTTGACTTAGTAGTCCCCACGGTGCAGACCGGCGAGTACGTGGTGGTGTAGCGGATGGTTAATTAGGTTTGGGTTTGGGAATGCATCATTAATTGTATGATTTGAATGTGTATCATTTGCATGCCTGATTCTATTATGACTTAGTGTTGTGTACACATTGAGTCTGTTGACTCACCCCGTTGGGGAATATTTTTCTGTGTGATGAGCGATAATGGACCCGTCTGGCAGGAGCTTAAAGGTGGCCATGCATAGCAAGAAATTTATGATTTGGACTTTCAATTTATTTTAAGTATTTTAAGTTTTACTTTGGGATCATTGATATAATAAGGCCATTGTGGTTTACTTTATTTTTCTTTTATTTATTATGTTTATGGATTTTTATCAATTAAAGTTTAAGTAAATTCCTTTTTAAAATTAACTCTAAATGTTTTGTCACCTTAAATAAATGGGTTTTAACATAAGATAAATTTGTTTTCAACTCAAGCCCAACCCAAACAATATTTTTTAAAAATCATACAAGTTTTTCCTAAGTAACAAAAGAATTTTGAACCGGTTTACTTGAGGAACATACCAAATCTGGTCAAAGCTCGTGGGCCGGGTTTGGGGTGTTTCAGCTTGGTATCAGAGCCCAGTTTTAAACTCTCGGCCTATGGGCTAAGGCCCAAAACGTTTTTAATTCGAGCCCAAATGAGTTTTATGAAAGTATTTTTGAAATAAGGTGTTTTTTTCGGCATGGCACCTAAGTCTCGACCCGCATCCACTGTAAGTACTTCGATCTCTTGTGTGATTTATATTATGATTTGTAGAAGGGTAGAAATGGAATGGAACGTAGATTAGTGAACTAGAATCTATTGAACCGTAGGACTAGTCTATTCAAACACAAGTGCATAAGACTTAAGGACCATTAAACAAACCTATGACTAAGTCGCTAGAGTTAGGTGTGGCAACCATTATGCGCATGTCTAGGATTGGATCCGGAAGAGCTCGGTATTTAAGCGATCCTAGTGACTCACCTCCTCTTCGCAGAATCCTACCCAGTGCGTAGCTTCTGGCTCACCCTAACCAAGAGGACTTATTCATAGGCTAAACCCTAACTAAAACCCGAAAGGGAACTAGCCGTATTTTTTAAAAAAAAAAAACCTAGTTTTAAAACTCTTAAAATTATCCTTTTGAATTGCAAACATGATTCTATAAAATTTTTCAAGTATTCTTGATTTATAAAAATTACTAAAATACCCCTATTTGCAAAATTACTAAATTGCCCTTGGTTTATGAAATTTCCAAAATACCCACAGTTCTTATCAAAAAATTCATTACTTTATAAAATGTCCAAAAACCCTAATTTGCAAAATATCAAAATACCTTGATTTTGGAAAATTACAAACCGCTTCTAACTTACAAAATTACCAAAATGACCCTAATTTCCAAATTTTTGCAACATCACCGCTTTGGAAAGTACAATTCTCAAAAAGAACCTCAAAGTTTTGCAAAATTTGGAAATACCCCAAAATATTAAACTCTACAAATTTACCATGGTTTATTACCAAAATACCCCGAGCTCCAAAATTACCGAAATACCCCTGATTTCAAAATTTTTCAAAATACCCCTGAATTTAAAAATTCCAAAATACTTTTGACAAAATCACCAAGGAACCTTATTTTGACAAATTACTAAAATACCTCAGAGGACAAAATTACTTAAAATACCGGGTAGTGGAGAAACAATAACAATGAAAACTACAACGCTTTCTCCAATGAACGAAAGTTCATAATTGTTTGATGGATGTACGAATGAATGGAAAGACTGTGGTGCATGTATGAATACGAAAGAACCACTCCTAAATTCTTTCTCATAAAACTTCTTCGCGGGTAATCAAGTGAAACAAGGACTAATTCATAAAACTTCTTAATCAGATCACGACGTTAGAAATGAGTTCTAGGGGACGTGAACTTAGAGACTGTGCCTAGAAAGTATGATGGTTCTATTAAGATCAGAGTGCGCAGCAATAGCGTAGTGGGGTGAGTTAGACCGTACGATTGTTCGATAGTAAGTAATTTCGAGGACGAAATTATTTTAAGGGGGTAGAATCAGAACATCCTCGGAAAGGGCCTATGCATTTTCGGTTTAATTGTACGTAAATGACAAGTCTTAAGCACTATGAATAAATTTTTGGTATTTTTGGAATTCTAGAAATGCATAGAAATGGAAATGAACATTTTTGGAAACCTGAACATTTTTGGAAACCTGGAAATGTAAGAAAAATGGCAAGTTACAGAGCCGATCGAAAATTTTAGGAAACTTAGAAATGATGCCGAAATGTCAAATTTTAAAGTTCAAAATAGGAAATAAGGGCTAGAGGGCCTTAAAAGAAAAAGTTGGAGAAGTTTGACACACAAACAAAGCTTGGAAAAGTGGCCCGGAGATGCCACTAGGGGCCTCCGGAAATGGCGCCACATGCAAGGTGTTGGGCCTGAGTTCGAGTCACATGGGAAGCAAATAAAAGAAATTTTATTTTTCTTCCAGAAGAAGTGAGGTGGACGGCACATGGCTATAAATTAGGAGCTTTTATTTTTTTATTTTTAAGAGATAAAGGGTGGATAAATAAGGGATAAATAATGGATTTTTTTTAGATTATTTTCAAGAGATAAATGTGGATATTATTTCTTTTATTTTGATAGATAAGGAAGAGATAAAAGAGGATTATTATTAGTATTATTTTTATTAAGAGATAAGAGATAATTATTGGATTAAGTTTTATTAAAGTGATAAATCAAGGGATAAAGCTATCAAAATAGAAGAGTGGTGGCCAAGTAAAGGACTCCAACTAGTAATTTTGGCTATAAAAGGAAGAGTAAGGCTATTCTTCATTCATTCTTTTCTTTTCAAGAAAACCTCTCACAAATTCTCTAAAGTTTCTCCTCTTCTCTCGCACGAATTTTCTCGCCATTATTCTCTTTTTCTCTTTTCTTTTCTTCTTCTATTACAAACACAATCAAAGCCGAAGATACCAATACCCTAGTCGATTTCTCACTAAGCCTCAAGAGCCGAAATTGTTATCCACATCAAAGCCATAGCCGAATACTTCGCTAAGGGTTCAAGCAAGAGTTCCATCAAATTCTTCAAGAAGGGTAAGATTAGGTTAGATTCTCATTCTATTTCTTTTAAGGTGTTTAAATTAAGATTCTAATACCCTTAATATCTCATTGTCAAGAGATCTTTCGGGATTTACTAAGTGTCGACTACAAGGAAGGAGAAGTTCTTTTCCGAAGGTACACCATAAGTCGCGTGTTCCCTAGTTATTCGGGAATTTCTGGATTTAAGAATCTAAGGTAAGTCATATTTAACATACTGATAAGGGTTATTTGTTGTGAATAAATGTTAGAAATTGATCTAACATGTAGTTATAGGGATTTCAATGACAGAGGATACAAGGATTTTGGGATTTGAGAATTTCACGGTAAGTTTTAAGAATACTAATCCTACTAGGATTTGGATTTATGGCCGAATGGCTTTTTATTAAATTAGTAAGTGATTAATCAAATGTAGGAATTTGAGATCTAAGGCAGTAGATCAGATTTCGGGATTTCAAGGAATCCAATAAGCGAATCAGGTGTGTACCCTACACTAAGTTTTGATAGGTTCATGGCTATGTTTAAATTAAATGTATTATTAAGAATGTGTGTACTCACACTAACTTTCGATATATCATATGGCAATTATTTTAACATATGAATATGCATAAGAATGTGAATATGGCTAAGTACCATAAATATGGTAAAAGTACCCAGGTACGTTTCCTACTTTTGATAGGATTTTGAATATGTATATTGTTACATGTGAATAATGAGAAATTAAGTATGTTATGCATGATGATAAAATATATGGGGCATTCGGGATATATGTGAAAGGGGAAGAAGGTGTTGACTTCGGTCTCACCAACGGAATATGGTGACTACGGTCACAAAATTTGAATATGGTAACTTCGGTTACATTATCTGAATTTGGTAACTTCGGTTACATTATTTGAATATGGTGTCTAATTGTAATATCCCGGGTTAGGGGCTATTTTGTTGTTGCATGATATTGCAGGTGTTGGTGTGCTATGTTGCTATTTCTCGTGTCTTAGGGGCTTAGTTGTAGGCTAGAGTATGCCCGAGGGAATGGGGAAAATTTAGTTTTTGAGCCTTAGGTGTAGGGAGTCGTTGGAGCCGAGGATATGTATTTTATTTGGTAGTTGTTACACAAAAATGAGGTTGGCAAAGTGGCAAGGCATGTGCCACTTGAGCCGAGTGTGGCGTCATCTACAAGGGGAGAGATCCCGAGTTCAAGTCGCAGAGATTCCCTATTTTGTCACTCATTTTGGACGGCATGGAGGAAGAGGTAGAAGGCATTCGAATTCTTCCTGGACTTGGTCTACACATTCAAATGGAGGGTGGAGAGGAAGTTTAGGAGGAAGACTTGGTCAAGCAAGTTTGAAGGAGTGGTGGTGAGTGGATGGGGAGACTTGGCCGAATTTTTAGGAGGAGTTTGGGGGAGTGACGGCTTGGTGTGAGAAGTGACTATGCCGAAAATGCTTTTGGCATTTCTAGTGTTTTTCTTTCATTTTCGGTCTTGGTATGTCTAGCTAAAATTCTCCTTTTGGTCAAGTTGTTAGTCGAATGTCGAGAGTTTCTTCTTTGTTACCAATATTCAAGTAAGTCTTCCATTTCTCCCTTGAAACCGAAAGTGTAAGCAACATACACCTTAGCCTAAACTTGCCTTTGTTTCTCTTAATTCCAATATAGCCGAATGCTCTCTTCTCTCCCTCTCATAATTTCTTTATTTTCATAAGAGCCTAAACTTACCATTTCCTTCTCAATCGAATTCTCCATTCATCTTCTCCATTCTTTTGTGTCTGAACTTACCTTGTCCCTAAAACCGAAATCTTCATTCATCTATTCCATTTCTTTTTCTCCAAAACCTAAAAGCACCCATCTCTCTTTTCCATTTTCTTCTCTTCTCAAGACCTTGGCCGATTCTCTTTTTCTTTTGGACACAAAAAATTTTTTGCTTATTCTAGCCGAATCTCTTTTCTCTTCTATTAGTCTTTAACTTAGCCGAATATCTCCCTTCTCCCGGTGGTTGTGTAGGCCGAACATCTGGTTGGTGTTGGGTAAGTGCTAGGCCGAATGGCCATTTCTTCCCTCTCTTATGATTTATCGGTTTTGGTTGGGTTAATAGCCGATTTTGGGCATATGTTGAAAGGAGTTAACCTCTTATGTTGGAATCGAATTCATGATAGGGCCTTCTGATTTTGGAAGTAATCAAGAGGAGTCTTCCTTCTTTGTAAACCGATTAGTAAGTAGAGGGTAAGTGATTGGTATATTATTGTTAGTTCAATCTTTTGATTTCGATTAAGTCAAAGGTGATTGGAGATTAACTATTTGTTTCATTAGGGTGCCGATTGTTAAAGGAGAATCATCGTTGATTCAAGATTTGTAGGAAACCAAATCAAGTACAAAGGTAAGTGGTTGATAATGACTGTTGGCTTAAAAGTCCTTGGCCGAATGGTCTTAAGTATCTAACCCCTATGTTTGGCCAATTCTAGGAGCAAGGAGTTTAAAGATTGTAGATCTTTTCTTTGGGATTAGGGCCCTCGTTATTCCGTGTGTGTAACTAACACACCCATACTTGGTAATATTATTAATAACTCGATTGCTTTGTAAAACCAAAACAAAGATGATGGATTAATTGGTACCCCTGCTGGGGTATATGTACGGATCCGGTAAGTCCGTAGCATTACGAGCTCTACTTGATGTATACTCAATATTATGATCTATGTTATGTATGCTATGAGATATAATGCTTGGCATGTTGGCATGATATGCATGACTTGTATGAGATGCATGATCACATGAGTATGGCATGATGATGGGTGATATGAGTGGAGGGAGGATGATGATATCCGTGTCTTTGGGACACCGTGGTCTTTGGGACACCGTGAGGTTTGGCACCTCATAGCGCCTCGCCCCAAAGTGGCTTAGCACCACGCTGGGTTGGCCCCACAGCTGATTATACAGATTGACGCCAAAGTGATTTGGTATCACACGATGGGTTGGCCCCATCATCGGATTTGTGGATCGCGTCACCAAAGTGATTTGGTATCACATCGCGTGTCTTTGGGACACCGAGGTTTGGCACCTCATTGCGACTCGTCCCCGTGGTTAACACCACCACCGGTTGGCCCCACTTTGAGATATGGGATCGTCGCTAGTGATTTGGTATCACGCGATGGGTTGGCCCCATCATTGGATTATTCGTGACTTTGGGTCACCAAAGTGGTTTGGCACCACACTTATGGATATCGTGACTTTGGGTCACCAGTTGGTTTGGCACCACCAGTGGTTTGGTACCACACGGGTAGGAAAGGCGATATGGATGGTTAGGATCGGGTTGCATGAATCATGTTGCTATGTATGATGTGTGTTAGCATGTTTTTTATCGGGAGCGGATTTATGCAATCGAGTCATTCGACTCACCCTCTCCTTTGACATTTCAGTGACACTTAGACGCGACATGGAGCCGGATGGACTCGGTGCTCATGCCACGCTTAATAAAGTTTCACCTTGACTCTATAATTTGGGTACTTTAGCTTGCTTTTTATTATTTGGGTTTTGTTTTGGATTGTAAAAGGCCTTTAAATTATGTTTTATGATGTTTATGCTTTAAATAGACTTTAATATGCCTTAACAAAATAAGTGGGTTGGAATTTTACTAAAATTTGGAAAGATAATGATTTAAAACTATAACGCAAAGTGTTTTAAACTATACCATCGGGTATCTCACCATGACTTGCATTAGAAACTCAAACGATTTCCAAATCAAAACTCGATTTTCTACCAAGTTAAAATGTCTTAAGTAACACTAAGAAACTATTTGAATAATAAAATGGAATAAACTCGCGTTTTAACTACATCTTTTGGTTAAGCTTTCAAAAATTTTTGGGTTTTCTAAATACACCACCCGATTTCAAACAAGCCTACTCAAATTTTCTTCAAATACACTATATAGTGAAGTGTTTACATCCCCGCTTTTAAACGAAAAACCTAAACCTCTCAAGTACATTTTCCCCGTAACATACCGCATTTGGTCGTGGTGTATTGACCGGTTTGGGGTGTTACAATTGTGGTATCGTGAGCCAAGTTCAAAGGTTTCTACTGTGGCCCGAGGCCCAAAATGTTTTCAAAAGTCTGTTTTAAGTGTTTTGTTGAAATAAATGGGTTGAAAGGCATGACACCGAGTCTCCCGCACAGTCCGCCTGTGTAAGTACCCTTACTATTTCTTGTGATTTATTGATGTGATTGGATGATTGCATGAGTGGATTACTTTAGAAACCAAATCGATAGGATTCATGAACTCGCGAAAACAAAGCTTCTTTACTATTCATAAGACTTTGCTTTAAAACAGTGGAATAAATATCGATGCATAAAACTCCTAAATCGAGCACGTAGAGAATTTAGTCATGAGCGCTAGAGGTGGACGTGGTCGTGGACGCAGGTCGTGGTAGGATGACGGTTTCGAACCCGTAGGGTCCGGTCGTGGGTCAGAAAATGAGATACCGGTTCGCCACCGCTGGAGGTGGTGAGTTTCAAGATCGATCGAGACGACGCAGCGATGTCACAGCGATGTCGCGAGTGTTGGAAAGAGTAATGGAGTAGGTGGTGGTGCAGAGTTAGGGAAATTGCGGCTCGAGCGACTTCGGGCAAATGGGGCGAAATTTTTCGAGGTGTATCCGTGTTTCTCCTAGCACCGCTGAATATTGGCTGGAGGCAACCGAGCGGATCATGGATGATCCGACTTAATCAAGAGAAGGCGAAGGGCATCGACGCTTCTCCGGATGAGTCATATCAATGGTGGCTCACGGTTCGGTCGAAGCAGGTGGCAGAGGATCTCGACATGGGATTATTTCTGTGGTCGCGTATCAAAAGAAGTACATTGGGGCTAGTTATATTGACTCTCAAACAAAGGCATTTTCGAGGCTTGTTCAGGGAGTAAGTCTGCTTTCGAGTACGAGGTGAAGTTCTGAAGCCGAGTAGGTATGCCGTGGGTATTGTAGCCACCAAACATGAGAGGTGTGTTCGTTTTGAGGATGGTCTGCGAGACGAGTTGAGATCACGATTGCTCCTCGCCAGGAGCGCGAGTTTGTCGTCTTAGTTGAAAAGGCTAAGGTAGCCGAGGGTGTTAAAGAGTCAGTGAGGCAGAGCATGGACAGAAATAGGCATAAGAGGAGCTTTGGGTCTTCTGGATCGCCGGGTAATCCATAGAAAAGGGCTAGACCGAGTGGGTCAAATCGCCCGTAGGCTTGTTGCCGCGCAGCGCGTGGACCGCCGCAGATGTAACCGATGTGGGAAATCCCATTGGGGTGGTTGTTGACCGGAGGAAAAGGTTGTTTTGAGTGTGGTTCTCCGGATCATCGCGTGAGGGACCGTCCGCAGAGGTTGGCTAGGATTGGCCCGAGAGTCGTGGCCGTAATCGGGCTCAGAGTAGTGGACCGCCACCGCAGAGGGGCCGTGGTAATGGCAGAGGTGGTAATGGTGCTGGTCGGGGCCGTGGAGCACCGGGCAGAGGTACGGGTAGTTCGACGCCGCATGCCCCAGGTTAGTGTATGCAATGAGGCGCCGAGAGAGAGGCGACGCACCGGACGCCATAACCGTACACATTTCTCGATCTTTGGTTCTCCTTATACCGCTTTGATTGATGTGGGTTCAACGCACTCTTATGTTGCCGAGTATAGTAGAGACCATGGATTTAGACCCCGAGATATCTTCTAGGCGGATGACCGTAATTAGCCTCTAGGTCACTCCGTAGTGGTAGATAAGTCGTTTAGAGATGTACCCCTAGAACTCAAGGGGTAGTGTTTGTCGCCGATCCGATGGAACCGCCATTTGGGAGTTCGATTTGATTCTTGGGATGGATCGTTGGTTAAGTACCGTGCGGTTGGATTGCGCGCTAAGCGCATGGTTCTTAAGACGGTTGAGGAGATGAAGTGGCTATGATAGGTAATAGGAGAGATTACTTATCAAATGTGGTATCCGCTCTCAAGGCGCAGAAGATGGTGAGAAAGGGTGAAGCGTATGTGGTTCATGTGTATGCCTTGGAGGCTAAAGAGTCTCATTGTAGAAAAAGTCCGAGCAGCTAAGGAATTTGCCGATGTGTTTCAGAAGAACTTCCGGTTTGCCACCGGATCGTGAGGTAGAGTTTGGGATAGATCTCATACCCGAATCGCGCCGGTGTCTATTGCTCCATATAGGATGGCGCCAAAGGAATTGGTGGAGCTTAAGGCTCGATCCAGGAGTTATTGGATCGGGGTTTATTAGGCCAAGTGTTTTCACGTGGGTGCGCCTGCACTCTTTGTTAAGAAGAAAGATGGTACGATGCGGATGTGCATAGATTACCGCCAATTTGAATAAGTCGACGATTAAAAACAAGTATCCGCTGCCACAGATAGATGACTTGTTTGATCACCGCGGTGCGGCGGTATTTTCTAAGATTGACTCGAGGTCCGGTATCACCGATTAAAGGTGAAAGAAGCGGATATTCACAAGACAAAGCTTTCGGACTCGGTATGGGCACTACGATTTCGTAATGCCGCTCGGGTTGACTAACGCTACGACAAAGATTCATGGATATGATGAATAGGGTGTTTCAAAGAAGATCTCGACCAGTTCGTGGTAGTTTTTATTGACGACATCTTAGTGTACTCAAGGACAGAAGAGGAGCATGATGCGCATTTGCGAGCGGTGCTGCAGATTTTGAGGGAAAATCAGCTCTATGCTAAGTTCAGTAAATGCGAGTTCTGGCTTAGAGAAGTGACTTTCTTGGGACATGTAGTGTCAGCTGAGGGGATTAGAGTGGATCCTCGGAAAATTGAGGCAGTTTTGGATTGGAAACCGCCTAAGTCAGTGGCTGAGATTCGGAGTTTTCTGGGTTTGGCAGGATACTACCGAAGGTTTGTAGAGGGTTTCTCATTGATTGCAGCACCAATGACCAAGTTGTTAAGGAAAGAGGTTCCGTTTGTCTGGACTGAAAAACAGCAGGAAAGCTTCGATAAGTTAAAGAAGATTTTGACTGAGGCTCCGGTTTTGATTCAACCTGAGGCTGGTAAGGAATTCACAGTCTATTGTGATGCATCACATACGGGATTGGGATGTGTCTTTGATGCAAGAAGGTAAGGTTGTGGCTTACGCTTCTCGACGACAGTGAGGCCACATGAGGTCAACTATCCGACGCACGATCCGGAGTTAGCGTCGTGAGTCTTTGCGTTGAAGATTTGGAGGCACTACTTGTACGGAGAGAGATCAATAGTCTACACCGATCATAAGAGTCCAAGTACCTCTTGACTCGAAGGATTTGAATTTGAGGGCAGCGCAGATGGGTTGAGTTGCTTAAAGATTACGATCGCTCGATTGAGTATCATCCGGGCAAGGCTAACGTGGTGGCAGACGCGTTGAGCCGTAAGGTTGTTTCGGACTTAAGAGCGATGTTTGCCCATTTGAGCTTGTATGACGATGGGAGTATTCTGGCAGAGTTGCAGATTAAGCCTACTTGGGTTAAGCGCATCGTAGAGAAAACGATTAGAGGATGAGGGTTGAAAGTGCGCGGAGGTTGCGTGTACAGCAGTGGTGGTTTGGAGGGTTATAGTTTGTCTAGTGATGGGGTGTTTGTGTTTTCAAGGTAAAGCTTGTATGCCCAAGGATGTTGAGTCGAGGCAGAGGATTCTTTAAGACGCACATAGCAGCCCTTATGCTATGCATCCCGGAGGTAGTAAGATGTATAGGGATCTCGAGAGAGCGATTTTGGTGGCTTGGTCCAAGAAAGAAGTGACAGAGTTTGTTGGGAAGTGTCCGACATGTCACAGGTCAAGGTGAACATCGCTTGCCGTCGGGTTTGCTTCACTGTGAAGATTCCTCGATGGAAGTGGGAAAGGATAACCATGGATTTCGTCGGTGGATTACCGCTACGCCAAGCAAGAAGGATTGGATTTGGGTAGTGGTGGATCGTCGACTAAATCACTCACTTTATTCCGGTGAGGTTGACTACTCACTTCGTGGTTGGCAAACCGTATGTTTCGAGAGATAGTGAGGTTGCACGGTGCCAAAGATCGATCATCACGGATAGGATCCCGCATTTACGTCAAGGTTCGAAAGCGTTGCATCAGCTCTGGCACGCGGTTGGATTTCAAAGACGCTTTTCACCCATGATCGACGGTCAATCGTAAGGGTTATTCAGATCTTAGAGGATATCTTTGAGGGTTGTGTTCGGATTTCAGAGGTAGTTGGGAGGAGTTTCTACCATTAATGAGTTTGCCTACAATAACGCTTATCAGCGAGCATCAAGATGGCACCGTATGAGGCGTTGTATGGTAGGAAGTGTCGCCACCTACGTGTTGGACGGAGTTAGGTGAACGCCGCCAGTAGGGACCAGAGTTAGTTGTCGAGATCAAGATAAGGTTGTTGATTCAGCTCGATTGAAGGAAGCTTCGACCGCGTAAGTCTTATGCGCCGATCTTAAGCGGAGAGATATAGAGTTTTTGTGGGGATCGAGTTTTCTCAAGGTCTCACCTTGGAAGAAGGTGTTGAGATTCGGAAGGAAAGGCAAGCTAAGTCCGAGGTTTATTGGGCCGTATAAGGTTTTGAGACGAGTGGGACCCGATGGCGATCAACCGGAATTGCCAAGCAGAGCTTAGTCGATTCACGACGTATTTCACGCTTCGATGCTTCGAGATATCGCTTGGATCCATCGCATGTGGTAGCAAAGTGGAAGAGATCGAGGTAAATCCGATTTGACTTTGGAAGAAGAACCTATGCGATTCTTGATCGGGATGTGAAGGTTCTGCGTAGAAAGTCCGTGTGCCTTTGGTTAAGGTTCTTTAGCGGAATCATGGCGTGGAAGAAGCCACGTGGGAACCCGAGGATATGATGAGGCAAAGAATACCTCAACTCTTTTGATCGTAATTTCGAGGTCAAAATTATTTTAAGGGGTAGAACTGCGTAATATCCGGGTTAGGGGCTATTTTGTTGTTGCATGATATTGCGGTGTTGGTGTGCTATGTTGCTATTTCGTGTCTTAGGGGCTTAGTTGTAGGCTAGGAGTATGCCCGAGGAATGGGGAAAATTTAGTTTTTGAGCCTTAGGTGTAGGGAGTCGTTGGAGTTGAGGGATATGTATTTTATTTGATAGTTGTTACACAAAAATGAGGTTGGCAAAGTGGCAAGGCATGTGCCACTTGGAGCCTGAGTGTGGCGCCATCTACAAGGGGAGAGATCCTGAGTTCAAGTCGCAGAGATTCCCTATTTTGTCACTCATTTTGGACGGCATGGAGGAAGAGGTAGAAGGCAATTCGAATTCTTCCTTGGACTTGGTCTACACATTCAAATGGAGGGTGGAGAGGAAGTTTAGGAGGAAGACTTGGTCAAGCAAGTTTGAAGGAGTGGTGGTGAGTGGATGGGGAGACTTGGCCGATTTTTTAGGAGGAGTTTGGGGGGAGGACGGCTTGGTGTGAGAAGTGACTATGCCGAAAATGTTTTTGGCATTTCTAGTGTTTTTCTTTCATTTTCTGGTCTTGGTATGTCTAGCTAAAATTCTCCCTTTTGGTCAAGTTGTTAGTCGAATGTCGAGAGTTTCTTCTTTGTTACCAATATTCAAGTAAGTCTTCCATTTCTCCTTGAAACCGAAAGTGTAAGCAACATACACCTTAGCCGAAACTTGCCTTTGTTTCTCTTAATTCCAATATAGCCGAATGCTCTCTTCTCTCCCTCTCATAATTTCTTTATTTTCATAAGAGCCAAAACTTACCATTTCCTTCTCAATCGAATTCTCCATTCATCTTCTCCATTCTTTTTGTGTCTGAACTTACCTTGTCCCTAAACCGAAATCTTCATTCTTCTATTCCATTTCTTTTTCTCCAAAACCTAAAAGCACCCATCTCTCTTTTCCATTTTCTTCTCTTCTCAAGACCTTGGCCGATTCTCTTTTTCTTTTGGACACAAAATTCTTTTTGCTTATTCTAGCCGAATCTCTTTTCTCTTCTATTAGTCTTTAACTTAGCCGAATATCTCCCTTCTCCCGGTGGTTGTGTAGGCCGAACATCGTTGGTGTTGGGTAAGTGCTAGGCCGAATGGCCATTTCTTCCTCTCTTATGATTTATCGGTTTTGGTTGGGTTAATAGCCGATTTTGGGCATATGTTGAAAGGAGTTAACCTCTTATGTTGGAATCGAATTCATGATAGGGCCTTTTGATTTTGGAAGTAATCAAGAGGAGTCTTCCTTCTTTGTAAACCGATTAGTAAGTAGAGGGTAAGTGATTGGTATATTATTGTTAGTTCAATCTTTTGATTTCGATTAAGTCAAAGGTGATTGGAGATTAACTATTTGTTTCATTAGGTGCCGATTGTTAAAGGAGAATCATCTGTTGATTCGAGATTTGGTAGGAAACCAAATCAAGTACAAAGGTAAGGGTTGATAATGACTCTGTTGGCTTAAAAGTCCTTGGTCGAATGGTCTTAAGTATCTAACCCCTATGTTTGGCCGATTCTAGAGCAAGGAGTTTAAAGATTGTAGATCTTTTCTTTGGGATTAGGGCCTCGTTATTCCGGTGTGTAACTAACACACCCATACTTGGTAATATTATTAATAACTCGATTGCTTTGTAAAACCAAAACAAGATGATGGATTAATTGGTACCTTTGGGGTATATGTACGGATCCGGTAAGTCCGTAGCATTACGAGCTCTCACCGATGTATACTCAATATTATGATCTATGTTATGTATGCTATGAGATATAATGCTTGGCATGTTGGCATGATATGCATGACTTGTATGAGATGCATGATCACATGAGTATGGCATGATGATGGGTGATATGAGTGGAGGGAGGATGATGATATCCGTGTCTTTGGGACACTGTGTCTTTGGGACACCGTGAGGTTTGGCACCTCAGGTGGTTTGGTACCACGATTGATTTTGTGACTTTGGTCACCAAAGTGATTTGGTATCACATTTGTGTCTTTGGGACACCAGAGGTTTGGCACCTCATAGCGTCTCGCCCCCCGTTGGCTTAGCACCACGCTGGGTTGGCCCCACGATTGATTATACGGGATTGACGCCCGGTGATTTGGTATCACACGATGGGTTGGCCCCATCATCGGATTTGTGATCGCGGTCACCAAAGTGATTTGGTATCACACCGTGTCTTTGGGACACCAGAGGTTTGGCACCTCATTGCGACTCGTCCCTCGTGGTTAACACCACCGTGGGTTGGCCCCACTTTGAGATATGGGATCGCCTCGCTAGTGATTTGGTATCACGCGATGGGTTGGCCCCATCATTGGATTATTCGTGACTTTGGGTCACCAAAGTGGTTTGGCACCACACTTATGGATATCGTGACTTTGGGTCACCGGTGGTTTGGCACCACCGGTGGTTTGGTACCACACGGGGTAGAAAAGGCGATATGGATGGTTAGGATCGGGTTGCATTAATCATGTTGCTATGTATGATGTGTGTTAGCATGTTGTTTTATCGGAGCGGATTTATGCACTCGAGTCATTCGACTCACCCTCCTTTGACATTTCAGGGTGACACTTAGACGCGGACATGGAGCCGGGATGGACTCGGGGTGCTCATGCCACGCTTAATAAAGTTTCACTCAGACTCTATAATTTGGGTACTTTAGCTTGCTTTTTATTATTTGGGTTTTGTTTTGGATTGTAAAAGGCCTTTAAATTATGTTTTATGATGTTTATGCTTTAAATAGACTTTAATATGCCTTAACAAAATAAGTGGGTTGGAATTTTACTAAAATTTGGAAAGACAATGATTTAAAAACTATAACGCAAAGTGTTTTAAACTATACCATCGGGTATCTCACCATGACTTGCATTAGAAACTCAAACGATTTCCAAATCAAAACTCGATTTTCTACCAAGTTAAAATGTCTTAAGTAACACTAAGAAACTATTTGAATAATAAAATGGAATAAACTCGTTTTAACTACATCTTTTGGTTAAGCTTTCAAAATTTTTTGGGTTTTCTAAATACACCACCTGATTTCAAACAAGCCTACTCAAATTTTCTTCAAATACACTATATAGTGAAGTGTTTACATCCTGCTTTTAAACGAAAAACCTAAACCTCTCAAGTACGTTTTCCCCGTAACATACTAGATTCGGTCGTGGTGTATTGACCGGGTTTGGGGTGTTACACTAATGACACAAATTATATGGGCGATGAGCACGCCGATCGCAAATGATCGCTTTCGATGGTGTGTAGCGGATGGAGGGTTGACTTAGTAGTCCCACGGTGTGACCGCAGTACGGGTGGTGTGTAGCGGATGGTTAATTAGGTTTGGGTTTGGGAATGCATCATTAATTGTATGATTTGAATGTGTATCATTTGCATGCCTGATTCTATTATGACTTAGTGTTGTGTACACATTGAGTCTCTGTTGACTCACCCCGTTTGGGGAATATTTTTCGTGTGATGAGCAAGAATGGACTAGGCCTGGCAGGAGCTTAAAGGTGGCCATGCATAGCAAGAAATTTATGATTTGGACTTTCAATTTATTTTAAGTATTTTAAGTTTTACTTTGGGATCATTGATATAATAAGGCCATTGTGGTTTACTTTATTTTTCTTTTATTTATTATGTTTATGGATTTTTATCAATTAAAGTTTAAGTAAATTCCTTTTTAAAATTAACTCTAAATGTTTTGTCACCTTAAATAAATGGGTTTTAACATAAGATAAATTTGTTTTCAACTCAAGCCCAACCCAAACAATATTTTTTAAAAATCATACAAGTTTTTCCTAAGTAACAAAAGAATTTTGAACCGGTTTACTTGAGGAACATACCAAATCTGGTCAATGCTCGTGGGCCGGGTTTGGGGTGTTTCATTAGTGCTAGTTTTGGGTCAAATTTCATTATGCAACTTTTGTGACATTTTCTCTTCTCTCCACATATCCCTCTTGCCGAATTTTCAACTTGGAGTGTGCATATTCTCTTCTTCTTTTCTTCTTGTTGCCGATTGTACACCAACAATTGAGACCAAAAGTTGTTCTTTCATCTTTCTTGGAAATCAAGCTAGTGAACCATTCTCCTTCTTCTTCCTTCTTTTCTTTTTTGCAAAAATCCTTCAAGCATCTCTTCTATTCTAATCCTTTCCTCCATATCCGAATATTGTGCCCATTATTTCTCCATAGCCGAAACCACCATTTCTTCATTAATCTTTCTTTTTCATTCGAATTGTCACTCACCCCTTGACCAATCGGTAAGTACTCTATTCAACTTTTTATTTTCTTTCTCCTAATGCCGAATCTATGTTTTGGTTTGGGATGGTCATATTGACCGAGACCATCATTTTATTCTACTCTCTCAAACGAGATCATTCTCCCTTTTGTAGTATTCTAGTGGGAGGCTGAACACCATTCTAGCCTTAAGTCGAACGGAGAAATCGGATCCAATATTAATAAGGTAAGGAGTTCTTATGGATTATTGATATTATTCAATATTCGATTGGTTGCTAACGGAGTAATAATTTGAAATAATCGACTATATGTTTTAGGGAAAAATCACCCCATATATTCCACCTTCGGACATAGTGGTAAGTGATTCAAGTGTAAGTGATACGAAATCTTTTGGAAATCCGAGGCTACCTTTTGGTTGGTATTGTTCTAGGTCATCGACGAGTGGTTCTTTAGGAAATCAAAATCAGGTGTGTAACCTCGTACCTTCCGTATACATATCTGAAATGGTGTGCAATCTCACACTTCTCTGAAGGTTTGTATGAAATATTTTGTGAATCGGTCGAAATACCGAAGAAAACCGAAAATCGGCATCCGTGATCACTCGGGCGTGGGTATGATCGTAGTGGTAATCGTATTTTGTAATAAAATAGTTTCGGTTAGAAGTAGTGACGTGTTTTTTGAAAAATCACAAAAAATGGGAGAAAAGGAATTAGAAAGTGAATAAGATTACAAATTAATGCTTACTGTGTCTATTTTGATATGGAAGAAACGGAGATGGAAAAGGAATTTTATATACTGAGATATGTTAATTTTAGTGAGACTGGTTCTGATTGACTTCGTGGTTCCCTGATCTGTTTTGGAAAAATCATATAAAATTGTAAAAAAGTAAATTATGGGTTATAATTTATATGTATGGTTTCTTAGTGAGCCTATTTTCATTAGAAACAAGTGGGAGCAATATATGAAAACTATACAGTGAGATAATTGAAATAAAGGTAAAAGAGGTAGAATCGTTGGACAGTGAAACAAGGGAAACTTTAAGGAATAAACAGTATTAAATGGCTAAGTCAAAAATTCTAGAAAAATTTTAGTAAGAAGATATATGAGTCTAGTCTCAAGAAAAATTTACGGAGTTAGATTTCGAGATTCCTAACTCAGGTTATAGTCAATTTACTTAGTACGACGCATATGGATAGTTTCGATTTTTATGCTCCACACTAGTAGTTAAGTCTAGGTTGCGAAATTTCCAAAATACCTTTAGGTTGCGAGATTACCGAATTACCCTTAGTGGGTAAATTATCTGTAATATCCCGGGTCGGGGGCTATTTTGTTGTTGCATGATGTTGCATGTGTTCAGTGTGCTGTGTGGCTATTTTTGTGTGTTTTAGGGGCTTAATTGTAGGCTAGGAGTATGCCTGAGTGAATGGGAAAAATTTAGTTTTTGGGCTTAGGTGAGAGGAGCTGAAAGAGTTGGGGTTTAAGAATTTTATTTTGTTGTTTTGTTGCACAAAAGAGGAGCTGGCAAGGTGGCAAGGCATGCGCTACTTGGGAGCTAGGTGTGGCGTCAATTGCATGAGGTGGAGGTCTTGTGTTCAAGCCGCAAAGACCTCACATTTTGGTTCATTTTGGACGGCATAGGAGGGAAGAGTTGGATGAAGTTTAAATTCCTCCTTGGACTTGGTCAAATGGCGGCTTGGTGGGTGGAGAGTGATTTGTGGAGGAGGACTTGGTCAAGGTGATTTGAAATGGTGGCTTGGAGTGTTTAGGGGGATCTTGGCCGAATTTTAGGAGTTTTGGGGGGGAGTGTGGACGGCTTGGTATGGGATTTTGGGTGTGCCGAATGTCATTTTGACATTATTGGTGATTTCGGTCTTGAGTTAGCAAGTTCTCTCTTTTGTCAAAGTGTTTCGATTCTTCTAAAGCATTTCTCTCATTTTCTTTACTCCTTCAAGCCGAAATTCTAAGTGAGTTCTTCATACTTTCTTTTGCAAATCGAAAGCTCAATCTCTCTTTTGCCGAATTGTGTTGCCTTTTGAGTTGGTGGCGAAAGTTCCCAACCATCTCCCTTTCTTTTATTCATTGGTTGAAACCGAAATTAGTAATCTTTCTTTCTCATATTTTCATTCTTCTACAACTCTTGTGCCGAATCCATATCTCCTCTTTAGCCAAAACTTCTAATTGTTCTTATCATTTCATTAAACCGAAACCTTATCATCTTGTTCCCTTAAACCTTCATTTTATTTTCTTTCTTTTCCCTATACCCTTAGCCGAAACTTTACCTATTTCTCTCATCTCTCTCTTTGCACTCAAAGCCGAACATAGGTGTGTTAAACACCTTGGCCGAATCCTCTTTTCTTTTGCTTAGTGTGTTAGCCGAATTTCCCCTCTCTCCTAGTGGTGTTCATCTTGGCCGAATTCTAGAGAAGTGTTGATCTTGTTGGGGTTTGTTTTCAATCGATTGGAGTTAGGTAAGTGCTTGGCCGAATGGCCATTTCTCCTCTCTCTTGTGCTTTATTGTGTTGGGTTGGTTAAGAGCCGATTTTGGGTTCGGTTGAAAGGAGTTAATCTTTTGTTAATCATTGCATTATAGGGCCTTTGGATTTTGGAAGCAAGCAAGAGGAGTCTTCTTTCTCTGTTAATCGTTGGTAAGTGGTGGCAAGAGTTGATGTTATCAAGTCTATTCTCTTAGTTCTCGTTTAGTCAAGTTACAAGAGACTAATATTTCTTCTTAATAGGGTGTGCCGTTTGCTTTAGGAGGAACCATTATTGGTTCGGGTTTGGTAGGAAACCAAATCAAGTGTAAGGTAAGGGTTAAGCGTTAACCCTCTTGATCTATTTGGTTTTGGCCGAATGGTATAGGTGACTAATCTATGTTTGGCCGATCATAGGAGCAAGAATTCGAGGGCCTTAGATCGGTTCGTTGAGTTTTAAGCTTGTGTTTGAACAGGTGTGTAACTAACACACCCACACTTAGTAATATTTTTAATAACTCTGATTGCTTTGTAAAACCAAAACAGTATGATGGATTAATTGGTACCCAAGTGGGGTATATGTACGGATCCGGGTAAGTCCGTAGCATTACGAGTTCTACTGATGTATACTCAATATTATGATCTATGTTATGTATGCTATGAGATATAATGCTTGGCATGTTGGCATGATATGCATGACTTGTACGAGATGCATGATCACATGAGTATGGCATGATGATGGGTATTATGAGTGGAGGGAGGATGATGATGATATCCGTGTCTTTGGGACACCGTGTCTTTGGGACACCAGAGGTTTGGCACCTCCAGTGGTTTGGTACCACAGTTGATTTTGTGACTACGGTCACCAGTGATTTGGTATCACATTGTGTCTTTGGGACACCAGAGGTTTGGCACCTCATTGCGACTCGTCCCTGTGGTTAACACCACCGTGGGTTGGCCCCACTTTGAGATATGGGATCGTCTGCTAGTGATTTGGTATCACACGATGGGTTGGCCCCATCATCGATTTGTAGGATCGCGGTCACCAAAGGATTTGGTATCACATTTGTGTCTTTGGGACACCAGAGGTTTGGCGCCTCATTGCGACTCGCCCTCGTGGTTAACACCACCGTGGGTTGGCCCCACTTTGAGATATGGGATCGCTCGCTAGTGATTTGGTATCACACGATGGGTTGGCCCCATCATTGGATTATTCGTGACTTTGGGTCACCAGTGGTTTGGCACCACACTTATGGATATCGTGACTTTGGGTCACCAGTGGTTTGGCACCACCAGTGGTTTGGTACCACACGGGGTAGAAAAGGCGATATGGATGGTTAGGATCGGGTTGCATTAATCATGTTGCTATGTATGATGTGTGTTAGCATGTTGTTTCATCGGGAGCGGGATTTATGCACTGAGTCATTCGACTCACCCTCTCCTTTGACATTTCAGGTGACACTTAGACGCGGACATGGAGTCGGCATGGACACGGGGTGCTCATGCCACGCTTAATAAAGTTTTACTCAGACTTTATAAATTTGGGTACTTTTGCTTGTTTTTTTTTTATTATTTGGGTTTGGTTTTGGATTGTAAAAGGCCTTTAATTTATGTTTTATGATGTTTATGCTTTAAATAGATTTTAATATGCCTTAACAAAATAAGTGGGTTGGAATTTTATTAAAATTTGGAAAGACAATGATTTAAAAACTATAACGCAAAGTGTTTTAAACTATACCATCGGGTATCTCACCATGACTTGCATTAGAAACTATTTGAATAATGAAATGGAATGAACTCGTTTTAATTACATCTTTTGGTTAAGCTTTTTGATTTGGGCTTTCAATGCACCACCGATTTCAAACAAGCCTACTCAAATTTTCCTCAAATACACTAGATAGTGAAGTGTTTACATCCCGCCTTTAAACGAAAAACCTAAACCTCTCAAGTACGTTTTCCCGTAACATACCGATTCGGTCGTGGTGTATTGACCGGGTTTGGGGTGTTACAATTGTGGTATCGAGCCAAGTTCAAAGGGTGGTTTGTGGGCCCGAGGCCCAAAATGCTTTCAAAAGTCTGTTTTAAGTGTTTTGTTTGAAATAAATGGTTTGAAGGGCATGACACCGAGTCTCGGTGCAGTTCAGCCGCCTGTAAGTACCCCTTACTATTGCCTGTGATTTGTTGGATGTGAGGTGATTTGATGATTAGCAATAGTACATTACTTTAGAGATTGAAACTGATAGGATTCTGTGAACTCGCGAGAACAAATCTCCTTAAATATTCATAAGATTTGCTTTAAAACAGTGGAATAAATACTGATGCATAAAACTCTTTAATCGAGGAGCACGTAGAGAATTTAGTCATGAGCGCTAGAGGTGGACGTGGTCGTGGACGAGGTCGTGGTAGGATGACGGTTTCTGAACCCGTAGGATCTGGTCAGGGGTCAGAAAATGAGATACCGGTTCCGCCACCAGCTGGAGGTGGTGAGTTCCAAGATCAGACTGGAGATGACGCAGTGTCACAGGCGATGCTGCGAGTGTTGGAAAGGGTAGCTGGTGTAGGTGGTGGTGCAGGAGTTAGGAAATCTGTTCCTGAGCGACTCCGGGCAAACGGGGCCGAATTCTTTCGAGGTGTTTCTGGTGTTGCTCCCAGTACTGCTGAGTATTGGCTGGAGGCAACTGAGCGGATCATGGATGATCTGGACTTGACTGCTGAAGAGAAGCTGAAGGGCATCGTATCGCTTCTCCGGGATGAGTCATATCAGTGGTGGCTCACGGTTCGGGACAGTGTGGCAGCAGAGGATCTGACATGGGATTATTTCAGGGCTGCATATCAAAAGAAGTACATCGGAGCTAGTTATATTGACTCTCAGCGAAAGGCATTTCTGAGGCTTGTTCAGGGGAGTAAATCTGTTTCGGAGTACGAGGCTGAGTTCTTGAGGCTGAGCCGGTATGCCAGAGGTATTGTGGCGACTGAACACGAGAGGTGTGTTCGTTTTGAGGATGGTCTGAGAGACGAGTTGAGACTGCTGATTGCTCCACAGCAGGAGCGTGAGTTTGCCGTCCTGGTTGAGAAGGCTAAGGTAGCCGAGGGTGTTAAGGAGTCCGTGAGGCAGGGTATGGACAGGAACAGGCATAAGAGGAGCTTTGGGTCTTCTGGATCGTCGGGTAATCCTCAGAAAAGGGCTAGACAGAGTGGGCCGAATCAGTCTGGTAGGGTTGTTGCTGCTAGTCAGGGACCGCCGCGGTGTAACCATTGTGGGAGATATCATTGGGGAGGCTGCTGGACCGGTGGAAAAGGTTGTTTTGAGTGTGGTTCTCTGGATCACCGTGTGAGGGACTGTCCGCGTAAGTTGGCCAGGATTCAGTCTGAGAGTCAGGGCCGTACTCAGTTCAGGAGTAGTGGACCGCCACCGCAGAGGGGCCGTGGTAATGGCAGAGGTAGTAATGGATCTGGTCGGGGCCGTGGAGCACCGGGCAGAGGTGCGGGTAGTTCTGATGCCAGACAGCCTGGATTAGTGTATGCGCAAGGCGCCGAGAGGAGGCGACGCATGACCGGACGTCATAACCGGTACGTTTCTGATCTTTGGTTCTCCTTATACTGCTTTGATTGATGTGGGTTCAACGCACTCTTATGTTGCCAGTAGTATAGTAGAGACCATGGATCTAGACTCTGAGATATCTTCTAGGCAGATGACTGTGATTAGCCCTTTAGGTCACTCTGTGGTAGTAGATAAGTTGTTTAGAGACGCACTTCTAGAACTCCAAGGGGTAGTGTTTGTCACGATCCGATGGAACTGCCGTTTGGGGAGTTCGATTTGATTCTTGGGATGGACTGGTTGGTTAAGTACCAGGCGAAGTTGGATTGCGCGGCTAAGCGCATGGTTCTAAGGACGACTGAGGGTGATGAAGTGGCTATGATAGGTAATAGGAGAGATTACTTATCAAATGTGGTATCTGCTCTGAAGGCAGAGAAGATGGTCAGGAAGGGCTGTGAGGCGTATGTGGTTCATGTGTATGCCTTGGAGACTAAAGAGTCTGCTGTAGAAAAAGTCCGAACTATTAAGGAATTTGCTGATGTGTTTCCTGAGGAGCTTCCGGGTTTGCCGCCAGATCGTGAGGTAGAGTTCGGGATAGATCTGTTACCCGGAACTGCGCCAGTGTCTATTGCTCCGTATAGGATGGCGCCAAAGGAATTGGTGGAGCTTAAGGCTCAGATTCAGGAATTATTGGATCGAGGTTTTATCAGGCCTAGTGTTTCGCCGTGGGGTGCGCCGGTACTCTTTGTTAAGAAGAAAGATGGTACGATGCGGATGTGCATAGACTACCGCCAGTTGAATAAGCTGACGATTAAAAACAAGTATCCGTTGCCACGGATAGATGACTTGTTTGATCAGCTGAAGGGTGCAGCGGTATTTTCTAAGATTGACCTGAGGTCTGGGTATCACCAGTTAAAGGTGAGAGAAGCGGATATTCACAAGACAGCGTTTCGGACTCGGTATGGGCACTACGAATTTCTGGTAATGCCGTTCGTTGACTGACTAACGACCGGCAAAGATTTATGGATATGATGAATAGAGTGTTTCAAAGAAGATATCGGATCAGTTCGTCGTGGTTTTCATAGACGACATCTTGGTGTATTCAAGAACAGAGGAAGAGCATGATGCGCATTTGAGAGTTGTCTTTGCAGATTTTGAGGAAAAGCGGCTCATGCTAAGTTCAGTAAGTGCGAGTTCGGCTTAGAGAAGTGACTTTCTTGGGTCATGTAGTGTTGGCGGGGGATTCGAGTAGATCCTCGTAAGATTGAGGCGATTTTGGATTGGAAGCCGCCTAGGTCGGTGGTGAGATTCGGAGTTTTCTGGTTTGGCCGGATACTCTAGAAGGTTTGTTGAGGGTTTCTCGTTGATAGCTTGCGCCGATGACTAAGTCGTTAAGGAAAGAAGTTCCGTTTGTTTGACCGAGAAAGCAGCAGGAGAGTTTTGATAAGTTAAAGAAGATCTTTGACCAAGCTCTGTTTTAATTCAACCCGAGGTTGGTAAGGAATTCACAGTCATCGCGATGCATCACATACGGGGTTGGGTTGTGTCTTTGATGCGGGAAGGTAAGGTTGTGGCTTACGCATCTCGGCGGTGAGGCCACATGAGGTCAACTATCCGACGCACTTACGATCCGGAGTTAGCGGTCGTAGTCTTTGCGTTGAAGATTTGGAGGCACTACTTGTACGGAGAGAGATCAATAGTCTACACCGATCATAAGAGTCCAAGTACCTCTTGACTCGGAAGGATTTGAATTTGAGGCGCCGCAGATGGGTTGAGTTGCTTAAAGACTACGATGTTCGATTGAGTATCACCCGGGCAAGGCTAACGTGGTGGCAGACGCGTTGAGCCGCAAGGTTGTTTCGGACTTAAGAGCGATGTTTGCCCACTTGAGTTTGTATGACGACGGAAGTATTCTGGCAGAGTTGCAGATTAAGCCTACTTGGGTTGAGCGATCGAGAGAAACAGATTAGGGGATGAGGTTCTGAGTGCGCGAAGGTTGCAAGTGCAGGATGGTGGTTTGGAGGGTTCTGACTTGTCTAGTGATGAGGTTCTGTGTTTCCAAGGTAAGGCTTGTATGCCTAAAGATGTTGAGTGAGACAGAAGATTCTTGGAGGACGCACATACTTGATCCTTATGCTATACATCCTGGAGGTAGCAAGATGTATAGAGATCTTAGAGAGCGATTTTGGTGGCCGGCTTGAAGAAAGAGGTGACCGAGTTTGTTGGGAAGTGCGACTTGTCGCCAGGTCAAGGCTGAACATCAGTTGCCGTCGGGTTTGCTTCAGCCTGTGAAGGTTCCTCAGTGGAAGTGGGAAAGGATAACCATGGATTTTGTCAGTGGGTTACCGCTTACGCCAAGCAAGAAGGATTCGATTTGGGTAGTGGTGGATCGATCGACTAAATCAGCTCACTTTATTCCGGTGAGGTTGACTATTCACTTCAGAAGTTGGCAAAGCTGTATGTTTCAGAGATAGTAAGGTTGCACGGTGTGCGGTTTCGATCATCTCGGATAGGGATCCCGATTCACGTCAAGGTTCGAAAGCGTTGCATCGAGGCTCAGAGGCACGCGGTTGGATTTCAAAGACGGCTTTTCACCCGATCGGACGGGCAAATGTAAAGAGTTATTCAGATCTTAGAGGATATCTTTGAGAGGTTGTGTCACGGATTTTAGAGGTAGTTGGGAAGAGTTTCTACCATTAGTGAGTTTGCCTACAACAACGATTTACCAAGCGAGCATCAAGATGGCACCATATGAGGCGTTTTATGGTAGGAAGTGTCGATCACCTACGTGTTGGACGGAGTTAGGTGAATGCCAGTTGTTAGGACCCGAGTTGGTTGCTGAGACCGAAAACAAGGTTAAGTTGATTCAGGCTCGGTTGAAGGAAGCTTGGACCGGCAGAAGTCTTATGCCGATCTTAAACGGAGAGACATAGAGTTTTTCGTGGGGATCAAGTGTTTCTGAAGGTCTCGCCATGGAAGAAGGTTTTGAGGTTCGGAAAGAAAGGCAAGCCAAGTCCGAGGTTTATTGGGCCGTATAAGGTTTTGAGACGAGTGGGACCAGTGGCGTATCAACTGGAATTGCCAGCAGAGCTTAGTCAGATTCACGACGTATTTCACGTGTCGATGCTTCGACGTTTCGTCGGATCCATCGCATGTGGTAGCGATGGAAGAGATCGAGGTAAATCCGATTTGACCATGGAAGAAGAACTCGTGCGCATTCGGATCGGAAGTGAAGGTTCTGCGTAGGAAGTCCGTGCCTTTGGTTAAGGTACTTTTGGCGGAATCATGGCGTGGAAGAAGCTACGTGGGAACCCGAGGATATGATGAGACAAGCAATACCCGCAACTCTTTCGATCGAGGTAATTTCGAGGTCGAAATTATTTTTAAGGGGGTAGAATCGTAATATCCCTGGTGGGGCTATTTTGTTGTTGCATGATGTTGCATGTGTTGGGTGTCTTTGTGTGGCTATTTTTGTGTGTTTTAGGGGCTTAATTGTAGGCTAGGAGTATGCACGAGTGAATGGGAAAAATTTAGTTTTTGGGCTTAGGTGAGAGGAGCTGAAAGAGTGGGGTTTAAGAATTTTATTTTGTTGTTTTGTTGCACAAAAGAGGAGCGGCAAGGTGGCAAGGCATGCGCTACTTGGGAGCTAGGTGTGGCGTCAATTGCATGAGGTGGAGGTCTTGTGTTCAAGCCGCAAAGACCTCACATTTTGGTTCATTTTGGACGGCATAGGAGGGAAGAGTTGGATGAAGTTTAAATTCCTCCTTGGACTTGGTCAAATGGCGGCTTGGTGGGTGGAGAGTGATTTGTGGAGGAGGACTTGGTCAAGGTGATTTGAAATGGTGGCTTGGAGTGTTTAGGGGGATCTTGGCCGAATTTTAGGAGTTTTGGGAGGGAGTGTGGACGGCTTGGTATGGGATTTTGGGTGTGCGAATGTCATTTTGACATTATTGGTGATTTCGGTCTTGAGTTAGCAAGTTCTCTCTTTTTGTCAAAGTAAGCCGATTCTTCTAAAGCATTTCTCTCATTTTCTTCACTCCTTCAAGCCGAAATTCTAAGTGAGTTCTTCATACTTTCTTTTGCAAACCGAAAGCTCAATCTCTCTTTTGCCGAATTGTGTTGCCTTTTGAGTTGGTGGCCGAAAGTTCCCAACCATCTCCCTTTCTTTTATTCATTGGTTGAAACCAAAATTAGTAATCTTTCTTTCTCATATTTTCATTCTTCTACAACTCTTGTGCCGAATCCATATCTCCTCTTTAGCCAAAACTTCTAATTGTTCTTATCATTTCATTAAACCGAAACCTTATCATCTTGTTCCCTTAAACCTTCATTTTATTTTCTTTCTTTTCCCTATACCCTTAGCCGAAACTTTACCTATTTCTCATCTTCTCTCTTTGCACTCAAAGCCGAACATAGGTGTGTTAAACACCTTGGCCGAATCCTCTTTTCTTTTTCTTAGTGTGTTAGCCTAATTTCCCCTCTCTCCTAGTGGTGTTCATCTTGGCCGAATTCTAGAGAAGTGTTGATCTTGTTGGGGTTTGTTTTCAATCGATTGGAGTTAGGTAAGTGCTTGGCCGAATGGCCATTTCTCCTCTCTCTTGTGCTTTATTGTGTTGGGTTGGTTAAGAGCCGATTTTGGGTTCGGTTGAAAGGAGTTAATCTTTTGTTAATCATTGCATTATAGGGCCTTTGGATTTTGGAAGCAAGCAAGAGGAGTCTTCTTTCTCTGTTAATCGTTGGTAAGTGGTGGCAAGAGTTGATGTTATCAAGTCTATTCTCTTAGTTCTCGTTTAGTCAAGTTACAAGAGACTAATATTTCTTCTTAATAGGGTGTGCCGTTTGCTTTAGGAGGAACCATTATTGGTTCGGGTTTGGTAGGAAACCAAATCAAGTGTAAGGTAAGGGTTAAGCGTTAACCCTCTTGATCTATTTGGTTTTGGCCGAATGGTATAGGTGACTAATCTATGTTTGGCCGATCATAGGAGCAAGAATTCGAGGGCCTTAGATCGGTTCGTTGAGTTTTAAGCTTGTGTTTGAACAGGTGTGTAACTAACACACCCACACTTAGTAATATTTTTAATAACTCTGATTGCTTTGTAAAACCAAAACAGTATGATGGATTATTTGGTACCCAAGTGGGGTATATGTACGGATCCGGGTAAGTCCGTAGCATTACGAGTTCTACTGATGTATACTCAATATTATGATCTATGTTATGTATGCTATGAGATATAATGCTTGGCATGTTGGCATGATATGCATGACTTGTACGAGATGCATGATCACATGAGTATGGCATGATGATGGGTTTTATGAGTGGAGGGAGGATGATGATGATATCCGTGTCTTTGGGACACCAGAGGTTTGGCACCTCCAGTGGTTTGGTACCACAGTTGATTTTGTGACTACGGTCACCAGTGATTTGGTATCACACTATGTCTTTGGGACACCAGAGGTTTGGCACCTCATTGCGACTCGTCCCTGTGGTTAACACCACCGTGGGTTGGCCCCACTTTGAGATATGGGATCGTCTGCTAGTGATTTGGTATCACACGATGGGTTGGCCCCATCATCGGATTTGTGGATCTGCGGTCACCAAAGTGATTTGGTATCACATTTGTGTCTTTGGGACACCGAGGTTTGGCACCTCATTGCGACTCGTCCCTGTGGTTAACACCACCGTGGGTTGGCCCCACTTTGAGATATGGGATCGTCGCTAGTGATTTGGTATCACACGATTGGTTGGCCCCATCATTGGATTATTCGTGACTTTGGGTCACCGGTGGTTTGGCACCACACTTATGGATATCGTGACTTTGGGTCACGGTGGTTTGGCACCACCGGTGGTTTGGTACCACACGGGGTAGAAAAGGCGATATGGATGGTTAGGATCGGGTTGCATTAATCATGTTGCTATGTATGATGTGTGTTAGCATGTTGTTTCATCGGGAGCGGGATTTATGCACTGAGTCATTCGACTCACCCTCTCCTTTGACATTTCAGGTGACACTTAGACGCGGACATGGAGCCGGGATGGACTCGGGGTGCTCATGCCACGCTTAATAAAGTTTTACTCAGACTTTATAAATTTGGGTACTTTTGCTTGTTTTTTTATTATTTGGGTTTGGTTTTGGATTGTAAAAGGCCTTTAATTTATGTTTTATGATGTTTATGCTTTAAATAGATTTTAATATGCCTTAACAAAATAAGTGGGTTGGAATTTTATTAAAATTTGGAAAGACAATGATTTAAAAACTATAACGCAAAGTGTTTTAAACTATACCATCGGGTATCTCACCATGACTTGCATTAGAAACTATTTGAATAATGAAATGGAATGAACTCGTTTTAATTACATCTTTTGGTTAAGCTTTCAGATTTGGGCTTTCTGAATGCACCACCTGATTTCAAACAAGCCTACTCAAATTTTCCTCAAATACACTAGATAGTGAAGTGTTTACATCCTGCCTTTAAACGAAAAACCTAAACCTCTCAAGTACGTTTTCCCCGTAACATACCAGATTCGGTCGTGGTGTATTGACCGGGTTTGGGGTGTTACATTATCAAAATTACAAAAATGCCCCTAAAGGGCCGAATTACAAAATTGTTTAATGGGCCAATATGATATTTTGATAAATGGGCCAATCTGATATTTTAATAAATGGGCCAATCTGATATTTTGATAAATGGGCCGATCTGATATTTGCTATATGGGCCAGATTGAGATATTTGCTATATGGGCCAAATTGAAATAATGGTTATATGGGCCATTTGATATTTGCTATATGGGCCGATATGTTTTAAATTGCTAAATGGGCCAAGATGATAATTTGCTTAGTTGGCCAACTTGGTAAATTGTTATAATGGGCCATAATGTTTGTAAGAAATATCTGAATAAATTGTTGTGAATGGCTATGCATTATATACATGATTTGCATGGGATGGGATAATGATGAAGAGAAGTTCTGGTAGCTCTGTTTCATAATTCTGGTGGCTCTGCTACAAATATGAAAAATGGCGATGCCATGTAAATTCTGTTAATCTGGTGGCTTGTCCACAAATTTGATATAATCGGCTTAATGCCTACGTTTGGTGTGTTGGCGGGGTGGGTGACTAAAGCTCCCCACAAGTGTGTTGGTTGGTACGGGTGGTGTGTAGCGGATGGAAAATTAGGTTTGGTTTGGGAATTGCATATCACATGCATATTATATATGATTTCTTTTTTTGTAAATGGGCTTTGTCCCAAATAATGGCTTAATGGATTTTTGCCCAGTGGACAACGGTAAGTGGGTTACACACTGAGTTCTTGTAACTCACCCCCCTTTCTCTTATCCCTTTCAGGTAATATTCAGTGACGTGGACTTGGGCCATGGATGACTCGGTGGAGGCCATACTTCAGAAACGGTTTATTTGGATTTTAGGCTTCTTTCTCGTTTATTTTATTATTTTACTATTTTGGGTTAAATGTTGTAATAAGGCCTCTGCATTACTTCTTTTTATTATTTTTACTTTGTGGTTGGGATGTTTTTATTATTTTTCTTAAATTGTTTAAAAAGGGAATTTTCTAAAAACTTAAATAATGGTTTCCAAAATCGATTAACAAATGGATTCTCAAAATAAACTTTTACAAATGATTTGACTCGGATTCTCTTCCGAATTTTTAATGACGTTTTCAAAAGTCACGGTTTTATAAGAGCATTAGTTCAAATTTATCGATTTATCAATCAAATCTTCGAGGTTAGTAGTATTTTATCAAATCAAACTTATTTTCTTAATTTTTTAACAAAGCAATATTTTAGTACGAATAAAAAGGGTTTAACATGTTTTGCTCGTGTGACATACCAAATCCGCACGTAACGCATGGGCCGGGTTTGTGGTGTTACAGCTGAGACTCTGTCGCACCGATCCACCTATGCCTGAGGAATACTTGAATAGAATAGACAACAGATGTGAGTTTTCATAAACTCAGTGTGTAACTTAACAGAGACAAACAAACATAAATTTAAGATTTCCAGTTTTTCAGAACAGAAGCGGACATAAGTCCCTAACATAGTCAGATCGTATCAAAATCAGATTTTCAGAACATACAGATATACAGATATATAGAGTCCTGTCCCCATCCTCTACACACCATCTCCGTCCATCCCAACACACCATGTAACACCCCAAACTCGGTCAACACACCACGACCGAATCTGGCATGTCACAGAGTGAAAACGATTCGAAGAAAACAGGTTACCGGTTTATTTTCGATGAAAGCTCTTCGATTGCTTGTGTTTTGGGAAACCGATGTATGTACAGTGGAAAATGTTAAGTTGCTTTGAAATCATGTGAATTGTATTACCCGATGGTAGAGTTTAGAAAACTCGTTGCGTAGCTTAGTTTGAAAACTTTGATTATCAGGTTATTAAAGCAAATCAAGTAATTACTTAGTCATATTTAAAACCAAATCCAAAGCAGATAAAATAATCCAAAACATGAGTTAAAGGCCTTGTTACAACCCAAATAAAACCAGAATTTAAAGTAAAATACCCAAATCAAATGTCCATGTAAAACCGAAGCAATTATCGCATGGTCACCTCGAGTCCACCAAGCTCCTCATCCGCGATCTACGAATCACCTGAAAAATGTTAAAGGAGAAGGTGAGTCACCAAGACTCAATGTGTAACCCTTCCCCGATTTAGTGCAACAACATACACAATTTATAACAAATTAACATGCACTAAACCATGCACCCAACCTAGCCATCCAAACACCTTTCTCTACCGTGTGGTACCAAACCACACTGGTGGTGCCAAACCACTGGTGACTTAAAGTCACGAAATCCGTCATATTGTGGTGCCAAACCACTGGTGGTGCCAAACCACTGGTGACCCAAAGTCACAAATCAAATGATGGGGCCAACCCATCGTGTGATACCAAATCACTGGCGTCAATCCCATAATGTAAACTGTGGGGCCAACCCACTGTGGTGCTAAGCCACTGGGACGAGACGCTATGAGGTGCCAAACCTCTGGTGACCGAAGTCACGAAATGTGGTACCAAACCACTGGTGTCCGTCGACACAAATATCACTTCCCCCTCCACTCATATAACCCACATCAATCAATGTTATTTAACAGAAATCATGCCAACATGCTTACTTAGCAACATACACTGGATTTATCAATAACCATGTATTTAAGTCACATATACCAAATATGTCATGCTTCCCAAAAGCATCATAAAGAAACTCATAACGACAAGGACTTACCTGAATCCTTGCTTATACCATGATGGTATTAAATCCCATTCTACACAGAACAGATTTAGCATACACAAAACTTAGCACATTAATAGTTATAAAGTGTGTATGTACACACCTGTCACCAACGATAGCCCTAAATCCCCAAAGAGTCAATCGGCCACACTAGGTTCCTTGCCCCTACACGTCCTTTGAATATTAGCCACCACACACTATGTGTTTCTACTTCCCTACAATCGGCCAACACCATACTTTTAAGACTAAAGCCATTCGGCTTAATCACAAAATCTCGAAGGATATGTCGCACAAAGGTAGCACCTGCAATGGCCTTTCCAAAGGCCTAATGTCGCCTCGAGCGACTCAACTACCATTTCCGGTCGTACCGGACTATTGGGCCTAAAACCCGATTTTGGCCCATTCGGGCCCACACGCTCGTGTGGCCCACCTAACACAAATCTAGCCACGTATAAGAGATTCACCTAGTCTAGTTCACTATATACTACGCCATCATACAATTTTATTCAGTTGGGTCCATGGGCCCATTGGGCCCACTTTGGCCCATCGTGGCCCAAGCAGCCTCAACCCACAAGAATACTACTGATGGCCTCAACTATCGTGTCGAAGCCCCACACGTGCGTTCGCACGCTCGTGTGGCTACTATTGCCGTGACCGGCACTTCGGCATTTGCCGCTCTACGACTAGAGTAGAGAGAGTTACACACCGATAGGACTCGGTGTTAATCGCGCTCCGACCACTCCTCGTGCCCAAACGCCTTCCAAGGTTTGTCAACCCTCCTCTGGAATGCTCTTTATATAGCTAGCTCTTCACCTTCCTTCTTTGTATCTTTCCGATGTGGGATCCTTCGTCGTGAGAGTTTAAATTCAATGAAACTCTTGCCGTCTGCATCGCAAAATAAATACTACCCTTGCTTCTCATGAGATTCGAACCAGTGCTCCCTTGCAACATAATCCACGCTGCTAGCCACTTTGCCACAAGCTCCTCTTGTGTCTTAAACCATGCGCAACTAAATATAAATCTATAGCCAAGTTCTAAAGTCCATTTAAAAAGAAAACCAAAATGCAAGAGCCAAGACTTGAACCTTGGACCTCATTCCTTCCCTGTGGCGTCATCCCCTTGTTCCTTAAGTGGCGTCACTTTGCCACTACACCACACACTCCACTTGTGTCATTTTTCTCCACATTTTATTCTTAAGGCCTACCTGCCAACTTCCAGGGTTTTTTTCACCTAAAACCAAAATTTCCCTAGAGCCAAAGTTCGATCCCGGGACTTCATAGAAGCCTTCTAACCTTCCAAAATCACTTATCCAATAGGTCCAACTTGCATTTAAGCTGATCTCTTGTTCTCTAAAAAATTTAAATCAAGGCCCATTGGCCCAATCCTACTAGGCCCAATTTCGGGATGTTACAAATCTACCCTCCTTAAAGAAATTTCATCCTCGAAATTTCCAACTACAGGAACATTCGTACAACCTAACCTACAACACTGTGCTCACGCTGCGCACTCTGATTCCAATAACCTTAATATACTTTTAACTAGAATTTAGAACTCCTATACATACTCAGAATCACCTAGCCATTAAAGCAGACAAATATTCCATACGCAACCAATTCTATATCCAAACCAAAACACACACAGAGCAAATACCAAAAGTACAATTATAACATCATCATATCAACAATCATAAAATAAGAGAAATTACAGATTTGGTGCCGGGGACTCAGGTGCCATACTTCAAGAAAACAATATATTTTCTAAACCATTTCCCAAACTCACTTTTGACAACATTCTTGAACCCAAACCCACAGCCGAGTTTTTGAACCTGGCTCTGATACCAAAATTGTAACACCCCAAACTCGGTCAACACACCACGACCGAATCTGGCATGTCACAGAGTGAAAACGATTCGAAGAAAACAGGTTACCGGTTTATTTTCGATGAAAGCTCTTCGATTGCTTGTGTTTTGGGAAACCGATGTATGTACAGTGGAAAATGTTAAGTTGCTTTGAAATCATGTGAATTGTATTACCCGATGGTAGAGTTTAGAAAACTCGTTGCGTAGCTTAGTTTGAAAACTTTGATTATCAGGTTATTAAAGCAAATCAAGTAATTACTTAGTCATATTTAAAACCAAATCCAAAGCAGATAAAATAATCCAAAACATGAGTTAAAGGCCTTGTTACAACCCAAATAAAACCAGAATTTAAAGTAAAATACCCAAATCAAATGTCCATGTAAAACCGAAGCAATTATCGCATGGTCACCTCGAGTCCACCTGACTCCTCATCCGCGATCTACGAATCACACGAAAAATGTTAAAGGAGAAGGTGAGTCACCAAGACTCAATGTGTAACCCTTCCCGATTTAGTGCAACAACATACACAATTTATAACAAATTAACATGCACTAAACCATGCACCCAACCTAGCCATCCAAACACCTTTCTCTACCCCGTGTGGTACCAAAACCCACCGTGGTGCCAAACCACCTGGTGACTTAAAGTCACGAAATCCGTCATATTGTGGTGCCAAACCCTTTGGTGGTGCCAAACCACCTGGTGACCCAAAGTCACAAATCAAATGATGGGGCCAACCCATCGTGTGATACCAAATCACCGCGTCAATCCCATAATGTAAATGTGGGGCCAACCCACCGTGGTGCTAAGCCACCGGGACGAGACGCTATGAGGTGCCAAACCTCTGGAGGTGCCAAACCTCCGTGACCGAAGTCACGAAATGTGGTACCAAACCACCGGTGTCCGTCGACACAAATATCACTTCCCCCTCCACTCATATAACCCACATCAATCAATGTTATTTAACGTAAATCATGCCAACATGCTTACTTAGCAACATACACCTGGATTTATCAATAACCATGTATTTAAGTCACATATACCAAATATGTCATGCTTCCCAAAAGCATCATAAAGAAACTCATAACGACAAGGACTTACTGAATCCTTGCTTATACCATGATGGTATTAAATCCCATTCTACACTGCAACAGCATTTAGCATACACAAAACTTAGCACATTAATAGTTATAAAGTGTGTATGTACACACTGTCACCAACGATAGCCCTAAATCCCCAAAGAGTCAATCGCCACACTAGGTTCCTTGCCCCTACACGTCCTTTGAATATTAGCCACCACACACTATGTGTTTCGCTCCCTACAATCGGCCAACACCATACTTTTAAGACTAAAGCCATTCGGCTTAATCACAAAATCTCGAAGGATATGTCGCACAAAGGTAGCACCTGCAATGGCCTTTCCAAAGGCCTAATGTCGCCTCGAGCGACTCAACTACCATTTCCGGTCGTACCGAACTATTGGGCCTAAAACTCGATTTTGGCCCATTCGGGCCCACACGCTCGTGTGGCCCACCTAACACAAATCTAGCCACGTATAAGAGATTCACCTAGTCTAGTTCACTATATACTACGCCATCATACAATTTTATTCAATTGGGCCCATGGGCCCATTGGGCCCACTTCGGCCCATCGTGGCCCAAGCAGCCTCAACCCACAAGAATACTACTGATGGCCTCAACTATCGTGTCGAAGCCCCACACGTGCGTTCGCACGCTCGTGTGGCTACTATTGCCGTGACCGGTACTTCGACATTTGCCGCTCTACAGCTAGAGTAGAGAGAGTTACACACCTGATAGGACTCTGGTGTTAATCCGCGCTCCGACCACTCCTGTCCCCAAACGCCTTCCAAGGTGTGTCAACCCTCCTCCTGGAATGCTCTTTATATAGCTAGCTCTTCACCTTCCTTCTTTGTATCTTTCCGATGTGGGATCCCTTCGTCAGTAGAGTTTAAATTCAACTGAAACTCTTGCCGTCCAGACCGCAAAATAAATACTCCCTTGCTTCTCATGAGATTCGAACCCAGGCTCCCTTGCAACATAATCCACGCTGCTAGCCACTTGGCCACAAGCTCCTCTTGTGTCTTAAACCATGCGCAACTAAATATAAATCTATAGCCAAGTTCTAAAGTCCATTTAAAAAGAAAACCAAAATGCAAGAGCCAAGACTTGAACCTTGGACCTCCTTCCTTCCCTGTGGCGTCATCCCCTTGTTCCTTAAGTGGCGTCACTTTGCCACTACACCACACACTCCACTTGTGTCATTTTTCTCCACATTTTATTCTTAAGGCCTACCTGCCAACTTCCAGGGTTTTTTTCACCTAAAACCAAAATTTCCCTAGAGCCAAAGTTCGATCCCGGGACTTCATAGAAGCCTTCTAACCTTCCAAAATCACTTATCCAATAGGTCCAACTTGCATTTAAGCCGATCTCTTGTTCTCTAAAAATTTTAAATCAAGGCCCATTGGCCCAATCCTACTAGGCCCAATTTCGGGATGTTACACACCATGTGTGGTATAAAACACCCACCCATCCCTACACACCACATAGTGTCTAAACGACACTTATCAAAATAGTATGCAGACAAGCTGCCAGTAAATCAGCGATATGTCACCTCACAGAACACTTCCTCCACATAAACCAAACCTGCCCCATATACATATACAAATAACAGATACAGATATATAGAATTAACGTGTCTCACATGCTCACATACATATATCATACATGCTTTTACAAAACAGACAAATCACGCATATCAATTTCTTAAACTCAAATCATTCTATTAGATTAGGAAGGTATCATGCATTTCTTGTCTTTTCGTTACACACCTGGTTCTTTTTTGATGCTATACCAATCCCGAGCCCTCCGAAACCTAAGAAACAACACCCCAACACCGATTTAGCAACCAATTTATGGGTTAACAACAAAAATTCAACAACAGTAAAAAACATACCGCCGAAAAAAACCCCCCGCTATCACGAATTAGACTGTTGGAGCGTAACTCCTTGCTTTACCACCTTCTCCTAAATGCAAAACCCACTAATTAAAAGTTACAAAAACATCTCTAGCATACAAAAATTATAATGTTACGACAAGCGAAGCTCTACTTACCAAGCCGATTAAAGAACCCGAGAATCCAAGTTGCAACGATTGAACGAATGATTCGTGAACAGAATCAACAGAAGAGCGAAAAGGGATTTTGCAAAAAAGAGGGAAAAGTCAGAAGTGGGAAGGAAGAATAAAAGAAAAATGTCAGGAAAGTTGAGAAAGTAGAGAAAAAGGAAAAAATAAAATATAATAAAACAAAATAAGGTATATCCTAACTTCCCACTAACAACTCAATCCCCACTATCCCACAACTTGATCCTCATCCAGCAACCTCAGAGTTTCGGTTCTACTGAACATCTATTAGACATATGAAGCAAAAATTATCATCCACGCTCGCATGAGGATTCGAACACGAGTCCTCAAGCAAGCTACCAGCTTACCACTTGAACCAGCAGAATCATTCTAATATAAGTTTACAAGAAATATAATATAAGCCCACCCAACAAAGATTAGGCTAGGATAAAAAATAACAACAAAGATTAGGCTAGGATAAAAAATAACAGAAGTTTCCATAAATGGGGCTTGAACCCAAGACCTCAAACACACATCCAAAACACTTAGCCACTGAAGCAGATACACATTTATGTTAGAATTCACAGAAACCAAATGTTGATTGGTGTAAAAAATCATTAAGGAGTGAAAAAGCGGTAGAAATTATAATAATGCATTAAAAAGTTGTCAAATTGTACTTATTTACCCCATAGCCAGTTTTTCAATATTGAACTTTTAAATTTCAAAAATCAAAATAAATTAAGTAAATTGTTCAAAAAAATACTTTTTTTCCTTGACAATGTCAGTCGATTTGTTACTATAACATTGAAATTAATTTAATTAATTAATTAATTAATCTCCTTCTAAAATTTAAAATTTTTTTATGTATCGAATTTAAAATAAAATTAAATAACTCATATTTAATAATTGTCTACAAAACCCAAATTTCTTTTTTGATTATATGATCTTTAATTTCCACCCTAAGCTAAAAGTAAAGGAAAATCCTTGCAACTAATTAAATTAATTCAATTCATAACCTATGCAAAAAAAAAAAAAAAAAACTAAAATTATCTTCATCAATTCTTTACCCAAACGAAGAGCAAGGAACATTTTTAAGAAATTACCTAAAGCTGTACATTCTTTTTTTAATTGTTATTGCTCTAGTTTTCTTCTGCACCTTCTCTCGGTATATTTCATTCACTTATTTGCAATGATTATTTTTTTATCAAAGAACTCTCTACACTATGTAGCATATATTTTATTTTCTTTCGAATTTTGAATACAAATCCAATTTGAAAAAAGAAAAAAAAATTTGTTTACCCATCAGTTTTGCTAACCCTAAAGATATATGAAAGAAAATTTGATAGTCTTTCATGAAAATTACAAGATATGTCGTAGGAATTTTTTTATGAGTTTATATGTTTATTTTATTTCATTATATATCAAAGATGATACATGTCACACTCGGTTTCCTTTTAAACCCAAAAATTAGAAACCTTTAGGGGTTAAATTGAAAGAGACCATAATCTAATTGTCTCTATTGAAAAATTAGGAAAGGATAGTAACTGAAATTGGATAAGGTTGAGAACCAAGTTTGGTTTGGTTGGATTAGAACCAGCTGGTTCCTTTGTGAGGGACAAAATGATTGTCAATGAATGGTTTCTAAACGGTTGAAGACCGTGCGGTAAGGGTTATATATAGCAGGGATATGACATCCCAAGAGACTTCTTCTCCAATCTGTTTAGTTTTCTTCCCATCTTCATCTTTTTCCTTGGTCGCTCTGAGGAAGCCATGATTAAAGAAAACTATGTATGGAGTAATGATCGTGAGGCTTAATTCAAAAAATTGGAGAATTCATTAGGCTACTAAGGTTCTTAGTCCTTTTGTAGTCGTAGGAATTAAGAGAATAGAGATAAGGGTTTCGAGATCTACTTTAAGGGTTCTGCGTGTCTCAAAAAGATTGAAGTTTGAGCTAAACATGTTGAGTTTAACCCATAAGTTTGGTTGTCAAGCTTAACTGCCTGGAGAATGGAAGCTCTAGTGTTTGGAAAGGTTAAGCTGATAAGACGAAAAGGCGTTAGGTGAGTTTCTACACTCCATTCTGAAATGCTAAATATGTTTAAAGTCTGCATGGGTCTATAAGTATCCACCATTTTAGTTCAGTATGCATGATCTCATGATGCTTTATTTATAAAATATGTGTATACATATGGAAGCATGAAAGGGGATTAATGACGGGTTAGACGAAGTTAGGAATGAGAAAAAGAGAGTAATTTTGTTATATACCGTTGTACAGTGTTATTGAGTGAAACCGTGATATGCGAAGCACCGTGCCTTGTGAAGGGGACGCTGCAGTGTTCAAGCATCAAGTTTAGGAATGGTGAAATGGAGGAATGGATGGGTTGCAATGGAAGGAGAAAACAAGAAAGATCATGGCTAGGCCATGGGACTGATCGGAGGCTATGCACCTAAAACGAGTAAGACCATAACTGAAAGATGCCATGGCATTATGATAAAGATGAGTAAGATCATAGTTGTAAGATGCTATGGCATCATGATATAAATGAGTAAGACCATGGCTTAAACATACTATGACATCATGGTAAATAGGACTAGACTATAGATGAAAGACGCTACGGAATCATAGTAGTCCATGGGGACAGTAAGCATGGGTTAAACTGTGCAAGACCATAGCTGAAAGATGTTATGGCATCATAAAAAGTCAAACGAGACATTAAACACAAGATAGCCTGATGGAACATTAAACACGGGATAGTATGACAGGACACTGAACAATGGATGGTTCGTCGAGATGATAAACACGGGGTTATATCATGCAAGGCCATAGTTGAAAGATGCTCTGGCATCGTAGATAGTTTATTGGGACGATAAACACGGGGATACTGATGTTGTAACATCCCAAAAATCGGGGGTTAGTAGAATCGGGTTTGTGAATTAAGAGAGAGTGATCATGCCTTAATTTTTTAAATTATCTATGAATTTTTAGGAAATAAATGACGTATTGGTTTGTTGGTTAAGTGTTAGTGTAACATTTCTTGAAACCCAAGTTCAAATCCCTTCTTTCGTATCATTTTTATTATTTTGCAAATTTTTTCTTAAACCCTAGTATGTGACATGCCTTGTTTTTTTTTAAAAAATATTTCAAATTATATCAAGAATGAGTTATTGGTTTGATGGTTAAACATTAGTGAATTTATCCTTGAGGTCCTAACTTCAATTCCCTTCCCATGCAAATAATTTAATTTTTTGACAAAAACCCCTTGTTTTAATGTGTATGTCATCCAAGCCTAGTTAACCTAGGTATAAATATTAATTTTTTACTAATAATCAGCCTTTAATCCTCCTCCCCATTTCCCTATCCGTTCCTCTCCTCCTCTTCTTCTCTTTGATTTTATTTTATTTTCCTTTCCTCCATTGTTGTCGTCGCCTACTCCTAGTTTTACCATCTCTTTCTTTATTTTTTCTTTTTCTTTTTGACACAAGATTTGTTAACATATTCTCCACCATATTGCTGTAATTTTTCGTCATTAAAATCAACCCCAAATCTGAAATCTTGAACTCCAAGATCGATCCTAAACATTGCCAAGAAATTGTCATTGCCATTTCTCTCGACCAGCTTGGGTAAGGTCTCTTCTCTCTTCAATTTCTTAATTAATCTTGTCCATTAGAAACATAAATTTCCAAATCTTGAATTTGGGGGATTTTAAATGATTTCAAAGGTATTTTTCCAGAATTTAATGAGATCTCAAACAATTTTAAAATTCAGCCCCAATTTTGGCCACCATGGGCGGTGGTGCATGCGCCTATATGCAAGAAAGGGGGTTGTTTTGTTTCTTGGTTCTTGCCTATATTTTTCCAGCATTAATTTGAGTTATTGAACCCTCCTAATTATCTTTTAAACCTATTTCAATTAGGTAAAAACTTTCTTTATCGATTGGCCATTCGGATCCCACAAATCGTGAAGCGTAAGTGCAATTAAGGGTATCTAGTTTGTTATTTCGACATAGTTGTTGGGTAAAAGTTATGAATTGATTAAATGAAGAAATTTAATAATTAATTAGCTAATGATTTTACAGTATATTACTGAATTAGGTGCTGATCCAAATGCCCTAAATCATTCGTAAAGGTGAAGAATGATTGTGGTTTGCATCGGTACAGTGTAAGGAATCTAACTAGTTTGGATTCATAAAATAGTTATAATTTCAACGATTTGTTTGAAATCATAAGTGGGTGTTTTGGGCATGTTTAATGGTAAATTGATTGAATTTACACTGAATTTTGGTTTTGGTTCGTTTAAGGAATTTTTAAGGAAAATTGGAAGATTCGCTAGTGTGCTGCGAAGAAGTGAAAAATAAGGTGTGGGTCATAAACTCATAAAATTGTTTGAAAATATTAAATGTCATGTTATATTTGATAAATTAGCTTGCTGATTGAATTGGCTTAATAGCCAATTTATTCATTTTGTGAGTGGCCAAACTAGGTATGTTTCGAGCCTTAAAAGACTGACATGTTGACAAAATTGCTAGTTTGATAATATGAATGTTTGATTGAGTTCGTAATTGCATATTTGAGTTATGAGATATGAGAATGTTTGACTGAATGATATAATGTGTTGAGATATTAAACTTATGTATGATTTAAACGCATGAGATATTTGTTATATTGTGTATTGAAAAGGGTGCTATTTATGCACAATGAAAATTTGTAAAGTATGTGAAATTGAACGATATTGATTGATACCAATACAATGGTAATTTGAAAGATTGGAACACTATTTTCATTTACTAAAAGTATGTGATTATTGAGGACATGTTGAGCATGTCAAATGAATGTGAAAAGTATTGAAATATGATTATGTATGAAATTGTGTGACATATTGCATATGCATTGGGATGAGATTTTGTGGTTGACAGAGGAGTTCCGTGGAGTACCAGCGGCATATTAAGTTTGCATTATTCGTAGTCAGTGCACTGCACCTTGAGTACCGAGGGGATTGGCGATTTTATCGCATATGATATGTTATTGGCGATTGTATCGCATTATTTGATATCTGGCAGATTTTCTGTATTATTGATTATTCAGTGGTTTTACCACATCAAGCTATGCTCATAATGTTTTGGAGTTTGGCAGATGGGTTTTGGGGAACTCATGGTGTGTAGCAGATGGTATGGGTAGGAACCTTTTTGCATTGCATCATGTGCACGACATATTTGATAAACCGAAATAGTAACATATTTTAAACCCACATTTAGCATGCTTTTGGGTGATTTAAGCCTTGAATTGTGTAATTTGGTGCTCTTAATCATTTGTTTTCATGTTTTATACTCAGGAAAGCACCGGAGGATGAAAAGAACGAGAAACGGGCTTAAAACGGACCAAATAGGCCAAATCACGAAATTAACACGACCTGGGCCCAAGCAACACGACCGTGCCTCCCTAATCAGACCTGAACACGGCCTGGCCACGATTCACACGGGCGTGTTCCAAGGACGTGTCCCTGCCGTGGAGAAGAAGAATTTTACTCAGATTTGGATACTTAGGGGTAAAGAAACACATTCCAAAAGCCTATATAAACACCATAGAGGCCAACTTTCAAGGGGCGTCCAGCTAGGCCAAGGAGCCGAGCCAGAAAGATCAGAATTGTGGAAATTACTTGAAGAAAGCCAGTTGATTCATCTCAAGAAGCCATAGTTATACTCAAGACGGAGGATCTCTCTTCAATTCCTTCAGGGGGTTTTTGAGTTTTTCTTATGTTTTGTTTTATCTTTTCTTTTGAGATGTATTCTATTATCATTATGAACTAAACCCTCAAATACACAGGGGATGAAACCTAAGATGAATCTTGTTATCGTTTATTTGAACTATATGATAAATATTTGATTTGTTCTTAATTATGTGTTCTTAATTCTTGTGTTGATATTTTTGGGATATTAATTCAAGTTTGATGTGCTTAGGTGGAGGAGCAAAAGTCCCTGCCTAAGAGTAGATCTAGCATAATTAAGCGGAGTTGATCGCACGCCTAGAGATAGGGTGACGAGATTTTGCCGGATTAGGGTGAAACCTAATATGGGAGTCCATAGATCGAGTTAATGTGATTCTAGGGGTTTTAATTAGAAAAAGATTTCAATTAATTAACCTAGGGTTAGACGTTAGTCACCTCGAGAGAGGGGTTAATATACATTAGGGAATCTTACGGATCAAGTCAAATGAATAAATCATCTGGTTCAGAGTTAGATAACGAGTGAAGTCTAGGTGGATTCTACCTTGGGTATTGTTTTAATCAATTGGTTTTTCGCACAAGTATTTCCCCAATTTTATTATTTTTGTCTCATCGTCTTTAGCTTATTAGTTAGTTAATTTTCTAGATTAAACCGATTCACTTCAATTTTAAGGCTAAATAATAAAAAGAAAGTTTGTAACATCCTAGAATTAGGGGTTCGGCATTTTATTCTTTTCTGTGTGCTTGGCTTGTGCTGCTTGTTATTTAGGTGTGCTTGGGGGTCCTGGGGAGGCTCGGGTTCAAGCCAGAGCCTTGGTGAAATTTTCCTTTTTAGGCATCTAAGGGGGGAGCTAGTAGGAGCAGCCTTTAAGTTTATTTTCGTGTGCTTGATGAGACAAAGGAGCTTGTGTCCAAGTGGAGGTGGCGTCACTTGTAAGAGCAGAAGGGGAGGAGTTCGAATCCCATAAGCCTCATTATGGAGCTTTATTTTTGTGCCAAAGTGGAGGAGTGGTGGTTTCGACTGGGACTCTTCAAAGGTGGTGTTTGAATGAGTCAACAAGTTCAAATGGATGGACAAAAGAGCTTGAATGAGTTTGAATTGGTCAAACCAATTTGAAAGGGTGATGGGGAGTATTTGGTGGAGCAAATCAAGGGATTTTGTGGGTGGTGGAGTCGTTGGCCGATTGTGGGGATCTTGGAGGGGAGAATTTAGGTTTAGTTGCTAGAGGTATGTGCCGAAATTCTTATTAGTCTTAGGCTTTTCCCATTTTGGTATTTTCGGTCATAAGAGGTGAGTGTGTGCCGAATGTGAGAGAGAGCTCTTTTGATTCCATTTCGGGTTTGCCTATTCTTTGTAAGTGCCGAAAAGTCCATAAGTGCATCTTGGTTCTTTTACTTCTTTTTACATTTCCTTCTTAAGTGCTTTCGGGTTTTCTTTTTGGTCATTTTCATCATCCCTTTCTCCAATTCTTCGCAAGCCGAATTCTCTTGAAGCCACTCCTTGCCGAATCACCCTCTTACCATTTCTTTCGATTATCACCATAACCGAACCTTACCTCACTGAGATCATCTCTCTCTTTTTATTTCTATTCACTTCCTCTTCTACACTCTTTTTCTCTATAGCCGAACCTCAGGTTACCCACTTGCCTTTCTTTTTCATTTTTCTCCTCTTTGTTCTATTCTTCTAGCCGAAACTTGCTCTCCTTTTACTGACTTTACATTTAATTTCCTTAGGCTAAATTCTTCTTGTTCATCTCCTAAAAGTTGTTTCCATCACAAAAAACTGAATCTTTCTTGTTACCCCTTTCTAAACCGACTCCTTACTTGTGTGTCTATCATAGTCAATTTTGGATTTCTTCTATTATTCAAGCCAGAGCCGATTTGCCTTGGGTTTCATTCGGCCTCTCCCTGTTCAAGGTAATGTTCTCTTTTTTTATTAATCTGTCCATTTCTGTTACTTCTCCAAAAGAAGCCAAACACTCATCTTCTAATCATTAAACCGAATGTGATTTTTATCTCTCATATATGGTTACTTCATCACATTGTGATCTTGCTTTTTCTATGATTCGTGATAGATTGTCGTTAGATAAGCCAAGCATACTACAACCGAATTCGTGGTGGTGCAATTCCTCGTTTTCCTTAAGGTAAGGAGTTTTCTTTAGTCTTATACGATTAGACTGCATTCGTTTCACTCGCCTTAATCAAATCTTTTGGTTAGCCAACCAAACATTTCTCTTGAGTCTTGATCAAGGCTCTTCATGGATGCAAAGTGCGGTCAATCTAAGGAGGGGAGTGGACTCGTAGTCTCGCTCCTAAGTTTAAAAGACGTCTTTGTGTCGGTCGGTTTGAGACTTTCCACGGGTTGTGGTAGGGAGCCGACTTACGCTTGGGATAGACAAATCGCGGTTGTTTCTTCTAGTGAGAGTGTCGACGATCTAGAGTGTATAGTTTTATGCGTAATCGGTGTGTAACGCTCACACTTTTCTTTATTATTTGCGTTAGTAAACTGTGTTGGTGAAAGCCAAAACGATCAGTATAGATAGTCGAGATACCCTTGTGGGTAAGGTTGGAGACACCGGGTAAGTACCATTATGATTTTACTTTCGAAGGTATGTATGTATGAATTAATTGTCTGTTGTACATGGAAAGTATGTTTGCATTCATCTCAATATGATAATATGTTGCATGGGCTTTGGGATATTATTGTGTGGGGAAGTGTGATTTAGTGAATTTCATCACACGTTGGTGCGGGACCACAAAGTGGTTTGGAACCATGTATACATATATTTATCGGTGAATTATCTCGGTGGTTTGGTACCACGAAGTGGGTTGGCCCCACATACACTTATCGAGAGATTGTCACAGTGGTGCGGGACCACGAGTGGGTTGGCCCCACGTTTATATATTCTCGTGACTCTGTCACAAGTGGTCCGGGGACCATAGTGGTTTGGAACCCACGGTGGCTTGATGCCACGGGTGTTTGGGTGATTCAGGTGACCTAGAGGATGGAAAACTAGGTTGGGTGAAATTTGCATTGCATACATTTTTAATATGCTATATTGTGAGGGCTAAGGCCCAATGTGCATCTGTGGGCTTAAAGCCCGATTTCGTTATAAGGGGAATTACACACTGAGTCTCGGTGACTCACCCCTCTGCTTAATTTTGCAGGTACCCCTAGTTGCGGATTTGGAGCCGAGGTGGGCTTGAGGTGGCCATGCATTACTTTTTCATAAACTTTTGGTTCTTATTTAAACTTACTTTTTATTTATTTATGGGATTTTGCAATGTAATAAGGCCTCCATAACTTTAATTTGGGTTTTTGCTTTAAATTGGTTATTGCATATCTTATGAATTGTCAAATAAGAAGTTTCCTAAAATAAAAATATAAGCAATCATATATTTAAAGTATTAACAAAAGATGACAAGCGATTAAAGGTTTAAGCTAAATAATCTGGAGATTTTCTTAAAACCTCAACATCATTTTCAAATGTCACATTTATGGAATTTCCTGATTTCGGCCTTCGTGAAACAAAACTGTTTACGACTTTTTAGTTCACTTTTAAATAGAAGTTGGTAAGAAAACCTTCAAACAAAATTTTAAATTATCTTTAAGATTGAATCACTAAACGAAAAGTTTTCCAGATTACGATGTTCTGTTGAAAATTTCAAAACTACCTTTCTTGTAACATACCAGATTCGGTCGTAACGTATTGACCGAGTTTGGGGTGTTACAATTATGGTATCAGAGCCTAGGTTGCAAAACTCGGCTGTAGGTTTGGGGTTTAAAAATGTTTTCAAAAGTTGGTTTTGAATATGGTTTAGAAAAATACATGTTTTCTGGAAGTATGGCACCCGAGTCTCCGGCACCAATCCGCATTGTAATTTTTCTGATTATTGTTTGAATTCTTATGAAAAATTTTATTGTGATAGATAGTTCTAAGAAATTCAACTTTAGAAACTGAGACCTTTAGAAATATGTTTTTGCGAAAACTACTTCTAATGCTATTTCCATAAGATCGTGTCCAGGTAATAAATGATGGAAGAAATGCTAACTCATAAAATTATAATCAGATTAAGTCGAATTCATAATCATGAGCGCTAGAGGACGTGGACGTGGTATGCGTGGCCGTGGTAGAGGCCGGGGTGTTGAGGTTGAACCCTCGAAATCAGGGCATGGGCCGGAAGGCGAAGTGCCAACATCACCAATTACAGAAGTGAGATTTCAGGACCAAACTGGTGGAGACGATGCTGTGTCTCAAGCTATGTTGCGTGTTTTGGAGTGGGTTCTTTGGAGCAAACACGGATCGATGAGCTCAAAAATGCATTTCGAGCGACTCTAAGCTAATGAAATTTTGAGATATTTAGGGGCATTTCTGGTGTGGCTCCTAACGTACTGGCTGGAAGCGGTTGAACGAATCATGGACAATATTGATTGTACTACGAAGGAAAAGTTGAAAGGAGTAGTGTCCCTCATTCGAGATGAGGCATACCAATGGTGGCTCACGGTAAGAGATGGTACATCAGCGGACCGTATTACCTGGGACTTCTTTAAGTCAGCATTCCAAGGAAAGTATGTTGGGACAAGTTACGTGGACGCTCAGAGGAGGGCATTTTTAAACTTGGTCCAGGGGAATAAGTCAGTGGCTGAATATGAGGCAGAATTCTTACGTTTAAGCTGTTATGCCCGGGGTATCGTTGCAACAGATCATGAGCGTTGTGTCCGATTTGAGAATGGTTTGAGGGACGAGTTGCGAGTACTGATAGCTCCGTAGCGGGAAAGAGAGTTTGCTACTCTGGTTGAGAAGGCTAAGATAGCTGAAGAGGTGAAGCGGTCTGAGAGGCAGAATCGGGATAAGGATAGGGGTAGGAATAAAAGGAATTTTGGGTCGTCAGGATCTGCTGGGAGTTTTTAAAAGAGGCCTAGGTTTGATGGGCCGAGTCGAGTTGCGAAGCCTGTTACTGTTGGTAGGTCTCAACCATGTGCTAGATGTGGGAATTATCATTCGGGAGTGTTGGGCAAGAAGTAAAGGATGTTACTGGTGTGGATCGTAGATCATCAGTAAGGGGATCGTCCACAAGAGCGAAAGCAGGCACACGCCGATGGAGGTCGAGGATATGTACGATCACGGAAGAGGTGGGCGGCAACCACCGAGAGGTCGTGGTCCGGCGAGGAGGAGGAAATGGTTTTGGTCGAGGGCGTGGAGCACGCGCAGGAGTCTTTGGGAGTACGGATGCATGACACTGGATTGGTTTATGCGACTAGACGCCGAGAGGATGGCGATGCACCGGACGTCATAACCCAGACGTTCCTTATTTTTGGTTTGCCCTTTACAAAGATCGATAGATGTTGGGTCTACACATTCATATGTTGCTAGTAATGCGTATGCGGAACTTTGAGTATAGAATCTGAGGTTGCTTCTAGAGAAATGACTGTGATTAGCCTTTTAGGACAATTTGTAGTGGTAAACAAACTATTTAGGAGTGTGCCTTTAGAAGTACAAGGGGTTGTTTTCCCGGCTGACTTGATGGAATTGCCGTTCGACGAGTTCGATTTGATTTTTGGCATGGACTGGCTAGTTAAGTATCGAGCAAACTTGGATTGTGCTGCTAAGCGCATGATTTTGAAGACTCTCGAGGATAAGGAGGTGTTGGTAATAGGTGAGAGAAGGAATTACCTGTCCAATGTGGTGTCTGCATTAAAGGCTGAAAGGATGGTGCAAAAAGGGTGTGAGGCTTTCTTAGCTTTCATTAGTGCTTTGGAGGCCAAGGAATTGTCTGTAAGAGATGTTAGAACAGTGAAAGAGTTCTCGGATGTTTTTCCAGAAGAACTTCCAGGGTTACTTTCGGATCGCGAGGTGGAGTTCAGCATTGATCTTCTTCCGGGAATAGCTCTGGTGTTCGTTGCCCCATATAGGATGGCGCCGAAGGAGCTAGTAGAACTTAAAGCTCATATTCAGGAATTGTTGGATCCTGGTTTTATTCGACCAAGTGTGTCTCCGTGGGGAGCACCGGTGTTATTTGTCAAGAAAAAGGATGGGTCGATGCGGATGTGCATTGACTACAGGCAAATGAACAAGTTGATGATTAAGAACAAGTACCCGTTGCCAAGAATTGACGACCTTTTCGATCAGCTGCGAGGCACTTCAGTCTTCTCGAAGATAGACTTGAGGTCAGGGTACCATCAGCTTAAGGTCAAGGAGGTGGATATTCATAAGACTACTTTTCGAACTCGTTATGGTCACTATGAGTTCTTAGTGATGCTGTTTGGGTTGACGAATGCACCAGCTGCATTTATGGATATGATGAACCGGGTATTTCAACCCTATCTGGACCGGTTTGTCGTAGTGTTCATAGACGATATCTTGGTATATTCAAGGACGGAAGAGGAACATGATTCGCATCTTCGGATTGTTCTGTAGATTTTGAGAGAGAAGCAACTGTATGCCAAATTCAGCAAGTGTGAATTTTGGTTGGGGGAAGTTACTTTTCTGGGGCATGTTGTGTCTGCCGAGGGGATTAGGGTTGATCCCCGAAAGATTGAAGCTATTTTGGATTGGAAACCACCGAAGTCTGTAGCAGAAGTTTGATGTTTCCTCCGGTTAGCTGGGTATTACAGAAGGTTTGTTGAGGAATTCTCGTTGATCACTGCACCTTTAACCAAGTTGTTACGAAAAGGGGTACCGTTTGTATGGACAGATAAGCAGCAGGAAAGCTTTGAGAAGTTGAAGAAGATTTTGACGGAGGCACCAGTGTTGATTCAGCCTGAGGCTAGGAAGGAGTTTGTCATCTATTGTGATGCGTCGCACACAGGGTTAGGATGTGTGTTGATGCAAGAGGGAAAAGTGGTAGCGTATGCGTCTCGGCAACTAAGACCGCATGAATTGAACTATCCCACTCATGATCTGGAGTTAGCTGCTGTAGTGTTCGCACTGAAGATTTGGAGACATTACCTGAATGGGGAGAAGTCTATTATCTACACAGTATCTATCATATCAGACAGAGACCCTAGGTTTACATCGCGGTTCTGGAAGGCGTTACATAAAGCGTTGGGTACAAGACTGGATTTTAGCACGGCGTTTCATCCACAGACTGATGGTCAGTCAGAGAGGGTAATTCAGATTCTGGAAGATATGTTGAGAGGTTGTGTTATCGACTTCAAGGGTAGTTGGGAGGATTTCTTACCGTTGGCAAAATTAGCATACAACGATAGCTATCAATCCAGTATTCAGATGGCACCCTATGAAGCGTTATATGGTCGTAAGTGTCGTACTCCTACCTGCTGGACAGAGTTGGGTGGCGGCGATTGTTGGGTCCAGGTGGTGGTTTCGAGGCGGAGGAAAAGGTTAAGTTGATTCGGTCTCGGTTGAAGGAAGCTTCCGACAGGCAAAAATCGTATGCAGATCTGAAGTGTAAGGAGATAGAATTCTCAGTGGGTGATCAAGTTTTTCTGAAAGTCTCACCTTTGAAGAAGGTTTTAAGGTTTGGACGAAAGGGCAAGTTGAGCCCCAGATTCATCGGGCCTTATCGAGTGTTGAAACGTCTGGGACCAGTAGCGTATCAACTTGAGTTACCACCGGAGTTGAATTGGATACATGATGTATATCATGTTTGAATGTTAAGACGCTATCATTCGGATCCATCTCACATAGTGACGGTAGAGGAAATTGAAATAAGACCTGATTTGTCTTTTGAAGAAGAACCAGTTCTGATCTTAGATCGAGATGTTAAAGTGTTGAGAAGGAAGTTAGTTCTGTTGGTTAAAGTCTTATGGCGGAATCACGGTTCAGAGGAAGCCACGTGGGAGCTAGAGGATGTGATGCGACAGCAATACCCTCACCTCTTTTGATCGGAGTAAATTTGAGAGCGAGAAATTTCTTAAGAGGGTAAAGCGTAACATCCTAGAATTAGGAGTTCGGCATTTTATGCTTTTCTGTGTGCTTGGCTTGTGCTGCTTGTTATTTAGGTGTGCTTGGGGGTCCTGGGGAGGCTCGGGTTCAAGCCAGAGCCTTGGTGAAATTTTCCTGTTTGGGCATCTAAGGGGGGAGAGCTAGTAGGAGCAGGCTTTAAGTTTATTTGCGTGTGCTTGATGACACAAAGGAGCTTGTGTCCAAGTGGAGGTGGTGTCACTTGTAGGAGCAGAAGGGGAGGAGTTCGAATCCCATAAGCCTCATTATGGAGCTTTATTTTTGAGCCAAAGTGGAGGAGTGGTGGTTTCGGCTGGGACTCTTCAAATATGGTGTTTGAATGAGTCAACAAGTTCAAATGGATGGACAAGAGAGCTTGAAGGAGTTTGAATTGGTCAAACCAATTTGAAAGGGTGATGGGGAGTATTTGGTGGAGCAAATCAATGGATTTGGTGGGTGGTGGAGTTGTTGGCCGAATGTGGGGATCTTAAAGGGGAGAAATTTGGTTTAGTTGCTAGAGGTGTGTGCCGAAATTCTCATTAGTCTTAGGCTTTTTCTATTTTGGTATTTTCGGTCATAGGAGGTGAGTGTGTGCCGAATGTGAGAGAGAGCTCTTTTGATTCCATTTCGGGTTTGCCTATTCTTTGTAAGTGCCGAAAAGTCCATAAGTGCATCTTGGTTCTTTTACTTCTTTTTACATTTCCTTCTTAAGTGCTTTCGGGTTTTCTTTTTGGTCAACTTCATCATCCCTTTCTCCAATTCTTCGCAAGCCGAATTCTCTTGAAGCCACTCCTTGCCAAATCACCCTCTTACCATTCTCTTTCGATTATCACCATAACCGAACCTTACCTCACTGAGATCATCTCTCTCTTTTTATTTCTATTCACTTCCTCTTCTACACTCTTTTTCTCCATAGCCGAACCTCAGGTTACCCACTTGCCTTTCTTTTTCATTTTTCTCCTCTTTGTTCTATTCTTCTAGCCGAAACCTGCTCTCCTTTTACTGACTTTTCATTTAATTTCCTTAGGCCAAATTCTTCTTGTTCATCTCCTGCAAGTTGTTTCCATCACCAAAAACCGAATCTTTCTTGTTACCCCTTTCTAAACCGACTCCTTACTTGTGTGTCTATCATAGTCAATTTTGGATTTCTTCTATTATTCAAGCCAGAGCCGATTTGCCTTGGATTTCTTCTTTTTATTAATCTGTCCATTTCCGTTACTTCTCCTAAAGAAGTCGAACACTCATCTTCTAATCCTTAAACCGAATGTGATTTTTATCTCTCATATCTGGTTACTTCATCACATTGTGATCTTGCTTTTTCTATGATTCGTGATAGATTGTCGTTAGGTAAGCCGAGCATACTACAACCGAATTCGTGGTGGTGCAATTCCTCGTTTTCCTTAAGGTAAGGAGTTTTCTTTAGTCTTATACGATTAGACTCTCTTCCGTTTCACTCTGCCTTAATCAAATCTTTTGGTTAGCCAACCAAACGTTTCTCTTTGAGTACTGATCAAGGCTCTTCATGGATGCGAGTGCCAGTCAATCTAAGGAGGGGAGTGGACCCGTAGTCTCTGCTCCTAAGTTTAAACGACGTGCTGTGTAGGCGGTTCGAGACTTTCCACCGGGTTGTGGTAGGGAGCCGACTTCTGCTTGGGATAGACAAATCGCGGTTGTTTCTTCTAGTGAGAGTGTCGACGATCTAGAGTGTATAGTTTTACGCGTAGTCAGGTGTGTAACGCTCACACTTTTCTTTATTATTTGCGTTAGTAACTGTGTTGGCTGAAAGCCGAAACGACTGTATAGATAGTCGAGATACCCTTGTGGGTAAGGTTGGAGACACCGGGTGTAACACCACTTACCTGGGTTCTACGCCGAGAACCGGGCCCAAGGTGTTACCGAACTCAAACCGCTTAATCGCCACTTATGCTCAACGTCATTACTCGCTATAACCACATTCTCGACTTACAAGGCCTCACTCATACACACGAGGACACACAAGGCCTCACTCATAAACACATGCCCGTGTGACTAGTCCGGGGTCTATTCTGTTTTCAAATATTAACATGCAGGGGACGCACGGCCACAGCACACGCCCGTGGGCTGACCGTGTGTCACACATGGTCTAGACACACGCCCGTGTGTCTATCCACATGGTCAAGAACAAGACTAAGTGTCAAGTTCTTTTCACCCTTCTAACATACACAACATATACTCATCTAACACCATCATAATCAACTCAAAGTGAAGTGCATTCTCACATAGAAAACTACATCTTTCTTTCATATAGTGTAATAGCCAACAACCATGGCATTATACAAAATAAGCTATCCATCTAAAGGCCAACACATCTTATCCATTTACAACAAAATTTACTAACTTATCTAGCCCCTATACATGCCATATACAAAACATTAAGTTTCATGTACCAAAGTGTCTTTGATATGTGGGCTATCTTACGATGATCCTCGTATCTCGATTCAACGCTTTAAATCTATAAGACAAGGGGAAAGAAAGAGAGTAAGCTTTGAGCTTAGTAAGTTTACACATAAACAATTAAGCATCATAGTATAAGCCCAACCACAATTAACATTATACCAACATATAATATACAACTATGCTTACTCTTTCTATCCCTTACCATATTACCAACACATCATGAGTCACATGCTCATAATTATTGAAATGCACCCCTGCATTCAATATCACATTTACACAATATAAAACACATCATTATTGCTCAATAATACATCCACATAGCAAACTCACATAGCTAATCCACATAGCTAATCCACATCTCTTTTTCTAGATCGACCCCATGGATTCGTTTCTCACTAAGCTCGATCCAATACAAAGGAGTCCGACACTTACGGCCATACAAAGCCTCATACGGTGCCATCTGTATACTCGACTGATAACTATTGTTATAGGCGAATTCGACCAAAGGTAGATATCTCTCCCAACTACCTTCGAATTCTAACACACAGCATCGAAGCATATCCTCAAGAACTTGAATTACTCTTTCAGACTGACCATCGGATTGCGGATGGAACGCAGTACTGAAATTCAATCTTGTACCCATGGCCTCTTGCAACTTCTTCCAAAATCTCGAAGTAAACCTCGGATCTCTATCCGATATAATAGACACAGGTACACCATGCAATCTCACTATCTCTGCCACGTACAACTCAGCTAACTTATCCAGTGAATAATCAACACGTCTTTGGAATAAAGTGAGTGACTTAAATCAATCTATCCACAACAACCCACACAACATCTCTCTTTCTCGGAGTCGTCGGCAACCACATCACAAAATCCATGGTAACCCGATCCCACTTCCATTCAGGAACCATCACTGGCTGAAGCAATCCCGAAGGCACTTGATGCTCAGCTTTCACTTGTTGGCAAATCAGACACTTTGCCACAAACTCTGAAATATTTCTTTTCATACTCGGCCACCAATACAACTTCCTCAAATCGTTGTACATTTTCGTACTGCCCGGATGTACTGACAAGCATCCACTGTGGGCCTCATACAAAACCTTTCGAATCAACTCCTCATTTTTAGGAACACAAATTCTATCACGATACATCAGACAACCATTCAAATCCACTCGAAAATCAGAATCACTTTCTGATCCGCACTTAGCTATCTTAGCTTGCATCTCACTGTCATTTCTCTGAGCCTCACATATTTGTTGAACAAATAGTGGCCTAGCTCTCAATTCTGCCAAAATAGCACCATCATCAGACAATGCTAAACTCGCTCTCATAACTCTTAGAGCATACGAGGATTTCCTACTTAAGGCATCCGCAACTACATTCGCTTTTCGGGTGGTAATCAATGACTAACTCATAGTCTTTCAACAATTCAAGCCACCATCTCTGTCTCAGATTCAGATCCTTCTGATCCATCAAATACTTTAAACTCTTGTGATCCGTAAAGATTCGGCACTTTTCGCCATACAAATAATGTCGCCAAATCTTTAACGCAAACATAATCACGACCAACTCCAAATCGTGAGTCGGATAATTCTTCTCGTGCGATTTTAAGCGCCTCGAGGCGTATGCGACTACCTTACCCTCTTGCATCAACACGCAAGCGAGACCATTAAATGACGCATCACTATATACCACGAACTCCTTCCACGATTCTGGTTGAACCAAAACCGGTGCCTCGATCAACATTGTTTTCGGTCTCTCGAAGCTCTGTTGGCATGTCTCGATCCATTCAAACTTGACATCTTTATGCAATAGTTTCGTCATCGGGTAGCAATCACAGAGAACCCCTTTACAAAGCGTCTCGTAATATCCCGCTAATCCCAAGAAACTTACGATTTCGACACGTTCCTCGGCGGTTTCCAATCCATAACGGCCGATATCTTACTCGGGTCAACTCGACACCATCACACGACACCATGTGTCCTAGGAATCCGACCTCTCCGGAGCCAAAACTCACTCTTGCTAAACTTAGCATACAAGCGCTTATCTCTCAAAGTTTGCAAGACAATTCTCAAGTGCTCTTCATGATCGTTCTCATCCGAGAATAGATCAATATGTAAATCACTAAAGACAACCACAAACTTGTCCACATATGGTGCGAAAACACGATTCATCGGATCCATAAAAATCGCAGTGCATTCATCAAACCAAGCGGCATAACCAAAAACTCATAACGGCCATACCTTGTCCGAAATGCGATTTTCAACACATCTTACTTTTTCACTCTGGTGATAATAACCGGACCTCAAGTCTATCTTGGAGAACATCTTGTAGCTCCCTTGGTTGATCGAAAAGATCATCAATCCTTAGTAAAGGATACTTATTCTTAATCAGTAACCTTGTTCAGTTGTCTATAGTCTATACACAACCTCATAGACCTATCTTTCTTCTTCACAAACAATACCGGAGCACCCCACAACGAGTAGCTCGGTCTTGCAAAACCCTTATCTATCAACTCTTGTAACTGAACCTTCAGTTCTTTCAACTCTACAGGTGCCATTCTGTACGGGGCAATCGAAATAGGTGCCGTTCCCGGAACCAACTCAATTCCAAACTCGACCTCTCTCACTGGAGGTGTCCAGGGTAACTCTTAGGAAACACATGCAGGTACTCACATACCACTAGCACTATTTCAAACCCTACCCCAACCTCTTGAGTATTCAACACAAATGCAAGATAGGACTCACACCCTTTTCTTAAACATTTCTCAGCCACTAAGGAAGAAATCATCACGGGTAGACTATCCGATTCACTTGATTCAACCCGAATTACATCTCCACTCTCACATTTCAGTTCAAAAAACTTACTACCATAGTTCACTAAGACACTATGGGTAGTCAACCAATCCATGCTTAGGATTAAATCGAACTCATCAAACGGCAACAACATAAGGTTTGCCGGAAAACAATGATTCTCAATCAACAAAGGACAATTCTTACACACTTTGTCCACTGACACATGCTTTCCTAACGGGTTTGACACCTTAATCACAATGTCCGTAGACTCAACGGTCATACTCAAACTAGATGCTAATCTCATGCAAATATAAGAGTGAGTAGACCCTGGATCTATTACAGCAATAGCAGAGGTGTCAAAGGGAGAAAAAGTACCCGTTATCACATCAGGGGAGGATGCCTCTTCGCGAGTGCGAATGGCGTACATCCTCGCAGGTGCCCGACCCTCTGGTCTCACAGCAGAGTCCCTGGATGCACCTCTACCACTAGCCCCACCTCTTGGGTTCCTTGGTGGTCTACCCCTCGTAAACACATCACTAGGTCTCACTTCTTGCCTCTCTTCCTTATCATCCCTCTTGGGACAGTTACGAATAAAGTGGTCAGAGGAACCACATTTGTAACATTCCCGACTGTTTCCCCAACACTCTCCGGTGTGATACCTACCACAACTTGGACACTCCGGTTTACTCTTTGTATTGCCCACACTTTCCAACGAGGGGGCTCGGACTCTCGAACCCTGACGAGTATTGTCCAAGTCTCGATGTGAATATCCCACCGAGGTGACGTCCCGAGGATTCACTTCCTTGGATCTTTTCGATTGGGCTTGATACGACTTGCCCATCGGTCTCTTTCTCGCATCTCGGGCTTCACTCCACGACCCTCCTCTTATCTGAACTCAACTCTTGACCTTACTTGCCCTCTCAACTAATACCACAAATTCTTTCAACTCCAAAATGCCAACTAGGAGTTTGATATCCTCATTCAGCCCATCTTGAACCTCTTGCACAAGATGGTCTCTGTCGACACACATTCTTGAGTGTATTTGCAAAGCCTAACAAACACACGCTCGTATTCAGCTACTGTCATCCTTCATTGCTTTAGCTCAAGGAATTCTTTCCTTTTTCGGTCAGTAAACCTCTGGCTTATGTACTTCTTTCGGAACTCTTCCAGAAAGAAGTCCCACGTTACCCGCTCTCTCGAGACCACTAATGTCAGCGTCTTCCACCAATGGAATCCCGAGTCTCTCAGTAAAGATACGACACACTTCAAACTTTCCTCAGGTGTACATGAGAGCTTATCGAACACCCTCATCGAGTTCTCTAACCAGAACTCCACCCTCTCAGGGTCGTCATCTACTTTAGCTCTAAACTCCTCAGCCCCGTGTTTCCTAATCTTATTCACCGGGGTTTCGATATCCTCACTACATCCATACCTTGAGGAGCCACGAGATTTGGTGAGGTATAGGAGGAGGTGGAGGAGGTTGAGCATTAGGGTTCACTCGGACATAATCCGAGTACCAATTACTCATCATATGGAGAAAGGCTTCTCGTGCATCTTCCCCTTGACCCCTCGCCTCGGGTCCACTTTGTACAAACAAGGTTCCTTGCTTGAGAGCCGGCGCATTACTAGCTGCTTCATCGGCAGGTCAATGGATCGGAATCCATATTCTATATAAAACAAGATTTAAAATCATCGAAACCACCACACTATCATCATACACTTATGGCATGTATAGCTAGACTCTTACACCGCTTCTGATAGTCCTAGAACCGACTAAACCATAGCTCGATACCACTAAATGTAACACCCCTTACCGGGTTCTTCTGGCGGGAACCGGGCAGAGGCGTTCATCGAACTCAAACCGCTTAATCGCCACTTATGCTCAACGTCATTACTCGCTATAACCTTATTCTCGACTTACAAGGCCTCACTCATACACACGAGGACTCTCGAGACTAATTCAGAACTTTTACGATCCTTAAAATTTCTCTTTTATATAGGTCTCACACGCCCGTGCATGAGCACACACGCCCATGTCCCCAGACCATGCCTAAAAACCCAAGCATTCTGCCAAATGCCCCACGGCCATGGCACGCTCGTGCTCCCCAACCGTGGTGAACACTGACTTCCCTCGAACGGCCTAGAGTCTAGAAACACGCTCGTGTGGCTAGCCCGTGGCCAACACTGATGAATCCCACACGCCCTAGGCACACGACCGTGTGACTAGTCCGGGGTCTATTCTGTTTTTAAATATTAACATGGAGGGGACGCACGGCCACAGCACACACCCGTGGGCTGACCGTGTGTCACACATGGTCTAGACACACGCCAGTGTGTCTATCCACATGGTCAAGAACAAGACTAAGTGTCAAGTTCTTTTCACCCTTCTAACATACACAACATATACTCATCTAACACCATCATAATCAACTCAAAGTGAAGTGCATTCTCACATAGAAAACTACATCTTTCTTTCATATAATGTAATAGCCAACAACCATGGCATTATACAAAATAAGCTATCCATCTAAAGGCCAACACATCTTAGCCATTTACAACAAAATTTACTAACTTATCTAGCCCTATACATGCCATATACAAAACATTAAGTTTCATGTACCAAAGTGTGCTGATATGTGGGCTATCTTCTGATGATCCTCGTATCTCGATTCAACGCTTTAAATCTATAAGACAAGGGAAAAGAAAGATAGTAAGCTTTGAGCTTAGTAAGTTTACACATAAACAATTAAGCATCATAGTATAAGCCCAACCACAATTAGCATTATACCAACATATAATATACAACTATGCTTACTCATTCTATCCCTTACCATATTACCAACACATCATGAGTCACATGCTCATAATTATTGAAATGCACCCCTGCATTCAATATCACATTTACACAATATACAACACATCATTATTGCTCAATAATACATCCACATAGCTAACTCACATAGCTATTCCACACAGCTAATCCACATATCTTATCCACACAGCTATTACACACAGCTAATATATACAATTAATCCACACAGCCAATATCTCGGTGGTTTCGCACTTAGCACACCACAATCAATTTATAGGGTGGTATCGCACTTAGCCTACCACAAAGGTAATCATCGTGATCTCGCACATAGCCACTAAATGATATACCTAACGATAGCATCCCACATAGCCAGCTCATCATCAATATGCATTCAGATGGTATCGCACTTAGCCCACCATCTAGCATTATCACAACACATGCACAAGTCTATTTACCCAATTACTCATCCATTCACATCTATACTACATTCATTCCACTTGGACCACATAGGTTCCCAATCATTCCCATTCATTCTCATTCATGCTACACCCTAGCTAGCATTTACAAATTGTAAGTATGAATGCATTGTTTATGCATAGACTTACCTCGATACTCAAAAGTACAGAAATATGCAATTTAGTCCACCACCTTGGTTTTGCCTCGGTTTCGATCCGGGCTTCGTCTTTCATGATCTATAATGAATAAATCAGCTTATTCAATACACACATTGACTAAATTGACCCACATCTCATACTTTAGCAAAATTACTATTTTGCCCCTAAATTTTCTCATATTTACACTTTAGTCCCGAAGGCTCGTAAAGTGATTTTTATTCAACTTTCTACTCTTTCATTCCTAGCCGAACCACTTACTCAACTAAAGCATTCATCAAATCTCACTAAATCACCCATGTATGACCAAACTTAAGATTTTCACAACTAAGTCCCTACATGCATTTTCATGGAAAATCACTTAGCAAAAGATGTTTCTACTACATCAAGCTTTCATATTCTTCCATAAAACATCAAAATACATGCATGTCATACATATATACATTTTTGAACATCCATAATAGCTCACCAAATAGCTATAAATAGCTTATTCATGCTACCGGGACTTCAAAAATACGAAGAATATCAAAAACCGAGCTTAGGAGCACTTACTAGCAAGCTTGAAAATTTGAAAGAACCCTAACAATGGCTTCTCAAATTTTTGGCAGCTATGGGAAGAAGATGAATGAATTTCTGTCATCTTTCCACCTATTTTAATCACTTAATTGATAAATGACCAAAATGCCCTTTTTGATAAACTTTCAAATTTAACTCATCCATGCCCATTTTTGTCCAAAAATTAGAATTTGAATAAATTGCTATTTAAGGACCTCTAATTAATAATCTAAAGCTATTTCACACATATAGCTTCTAGAAACACACATTTTGCAACTTTTGCAATTTAGTCCTTTTGGACAATTCTACCACAATTTCACAAAATTGCTTCATGAAACTTTCACACTAGCATGCATACATAATATAAGCCTCAAAAACTCATTCATGACCCTCAGATTTGTGGTCTCGAACCAGTATTTCGACTAGGCCCTAAATCGGGATGTTACACGGGGTAAGTACCACTATGATTTTACTTTCGAAGGTATGTATGTATTAATTAATTATCTGTTGTACATGGAAAGTATGTTTGCATTCATCTCAATATGATAATATGTTGCATGGGCTTTGGGATATGATTGACAGGGGGAAGTGTGATTTAGTGACTTCTAACACAGTGGTCTGGGACCACAGTGGTTTGGAACCACGTATACATATATTTATCAGTGTCTTATCTCAGTGGTTTGGTACCAGAGTGGGTTGGCCCCACATATACTTATCAGAGATTGTCACAGTGGTCTGGGACCACAGTGGGTTGGCCCCACATTTATATATTCTGTGACTCTGTCACAAGTGGTCTGGGAACACAGTGGTTTGGAACCACAGTGGCTTGATGCCACGGGTGTTTGGCTGATTCAGGTGACCTAGAGGATGGAAAACTAGGTTGGGTTGGGCTGCATTGCATACATTTTTAATATGCTATATTGTGAGGGATAAGGCCCAATATGCATCTGTGGGCTTAAAGCCCGATTGCGTTATAAGGGGAATTACACACTGAGTCTCGATGACTCACCCCTCTGCTTAATTTTGCAGGTAACCCCTAGTTGCAGATTTGGAGCCGAGGTGGGCTTGAGGTGGCCATGTATTACTTTCTCGTAAACTTTCGGTTCTTATTTAAACTTACTTTTTTTTATTTATGGGATTTTGCAATGTAATAAGGCCTCCATAACTTTAATTTGGGTTTTTGCTTTAAATTGGTTATTGCATATCATATGAATTGTCAAATAAGGAGTTTCCTAAAATAAAAATATAAACAATCATATTTTTAAAGTATTAACAAAAGATGACAAGTGATTAAAGGTTTAAGCTAAATAATCTGGAGATTTTCTTAAAACATCAACATGATTTTCAAATGTCACGTTTATGGAATTTCCTGATTTCGGCCTTCGTGAAACAAAACTATTTACGACTTTTTAGTTCACTTTTAAATAGAAGTTGGTAAGAAAATCTTCAACCAAAATTTTAAATTATCTTTAAGATTGAATCACAAAACGAAAAGTTTTCCAAATTACGATGTTCTATTCAAAATTTCAAAACTACCTTTCTTGTAACATACCAGATTCAGTCGTAACATATTGACCGGGTTTGGGGTGTTACAAAGTTAGTATTAGTACTTTCAGTTCCTTTGGGTTCGACAATCCAGTCTTGCCACTAAGCTATACTACTGTTCGATAGGTACACTTGCCTCAATCGTTGTCATAGTTAGTTTTTAGGCTCGATTATTCTCATTATAAATTTTAAGACTATGACACAACGATCAAGTTTTTGGCGCCGTTGCCGGGGAACTGAAATATTAAGAACACTCAATTTTCATTACTTTAGCCATTTTTATTTTCTGCAATTTTACTCTTATTTTGTTTTCTATTTTTATCTTTCTAAATTTTAGTCTTTACTCCTTGTAGGTACCTCTAGTTTATGACTAGAAGGAACCCGACAGAACCTTTAATTTACGATAGTGAGATCGAAGCAACTGCTCGCAGAAACCAGAGAGAAAATAGGCGAAGTTTACAATACACAGAAGAAGAGCAAGAAAACATCATCAATACCACCAAAGAGATGGCTGAAAATAATCTGCTACCTCCAGAGATGGCTGAAAATCAGGCTCCTCAAATTATTTATGATTATGCTAAGCCTAGATTAGTTGGTACTGAATCTAGTATTGTTAGACCTACTATTGCTGCAAATAATTTTGAATTGAAACCTAACACTGTACAGATGATACAATAGTCCGTTCAGTTTGATGGTTTGCAGGATGAGGATCCTAACACACACTTAGCGAATTTTCTGGAATTCTGCGACACTTTTAAAATTAATGGCGTTTCTGATGATGCCATCCGACCTCGGTTATTTCCCTTCTCTTTGAGAAATAAAGCTAAACAGTGGTTGCATTCTCTTCCCCGAGGATCAATTACTACATGGGAACAAATGATCGAAAATTTTTTATTAAAATATTTTCCACCGGCCAAAACGGCCAAATTAAGGAATGATATCTCTTCTTTTGTGCAGATTGATTTAGAAACACTTTACGATGCATGGGAGAGATACAAAGATCTATTGAGAAGGTGCCCACACCATGGATTACCCTTGTGGCTACAGGTCCAAACTTTTTACAACGGTGTGAACCCCTCAACTAGGCAGTTGATCGATTCAGTATCCGGTGGAACTCTGAATAATAAAACACCTGAAGCAGCCTACGAATTTATAGAGGAGATGTCTGTAACATCCCAAAAATGGGGTTATTTGGAATTTAATTATTTTTTCTTATTGTGAACTGCTGTGATATTATTTATGGAATGTTAAGGCTTAATTATGGATTTTTAGCAAGCTCGAGTAGTGGGAAAAATATTATTTTCAAGCTTTGAGGTAGGGAGCCTTAACAAGTGGGGGTTATAAGAATAAATGGGGATAATTTGGACATAAGATGAGCCTAGAATAAGTGGCAAAGTAAGCCCACTTAAGAGCTAGCATGTGACGCCACAAGGGATAGGGGAGAGCCTTGGTTCGAGCCACAAAATCCCCTTCTTTTTGCACTATGTTGGACGGCACAAGTGGGAGAATTTTTCTCCCTTCAAACTCTTTTATTAAATATTATTATTAGTGGATAATATGAGAGTTTTATTTGTTTAATTATAGTGATAAATGAGGTTATTATATGGATTATTAAGGGATTATTATTTTTTTAATTCAAATTGTTTGAATTAAATCAAATGGGTGGCCTAGAGAAAAACTAGGTGTTTGCGAATTTGGAACTCCTTGTTGAAGAGGTGGACGGCTAAGAGACTGAGTATAGGGGAGAGTGCCGAATTCTCTTAAGGCACCTATTCATCATTTGATTCTTTTTCTTTTTCCCTTTGCAAATAGCCGAATTTCCTCTCTCTCATCTTCTAATTTTTTTTCCACTTCTTTCTCATTCTCTCAAAACCGAAACCACCATTGTCATCTTCCTCTTTTTCTTCTTTTGCTTAACACCAAAAACCCTCTACTCCTTTCTTTGTGAAACCCCTATCTCCCTTTTCCACTATTTCTTTCTTTCTTCCTCTTTAGTGAACATACTCCATTGGTGTGCGAAATCTCTTTTCTTCCAAAAAGATCTACTTTGGCCGAATATCAAGTGGGCATAGGTTCTTCTCAAGATTTCCTCTCCAATCGGTTGTAAAGGGTAAGTAATGGCGAATGTCTATCTCTCCTTTTTCTTCTTTCTTTGTCGATTTCTTTTACAAGGAGGTGCCAATTTGGCAATGGTTATAAGGCTTCTAATCGAGTAGTGAGCGATTCTTCTAGGTGCTCGGGAGTGAAAGCGATCGATTGAGTGCCCCGATCTCTAGCATTCGATTTGATGTAAGTGGTGGTAAGATCAATTTCTTTATTATAACAATTCGATTAAAAGCCAGAAGGCTATTAGTTTTACTTACTAAATCAATGGTGATTGTGAAAGCGATTCGGGAATCAAGTATTGCGACTAGTATCCAAAAGTGTGAAGGTAAGGATTCGGGTTCACAAGGAACCCTCTCAAATTAATTGGTTGGCCGATTAGGCCATAGTACTAACACAGGTATTTGGCCGAATATAGGGATCAGTAGATCTAGGGTGGCCAACTTGATTCTTTCGGGATTTAGAACATCCAAGGGTGACAGGTGTGTACATACACACTTATAATTAATTAAATGTACTAAAATGTTGTGTGTGCTAACCAGGATCTGTGTAGATTCGGGATTAATACCATGAATGGTATAAGCAAGGAAACAGTAAGTCCTTGTTGACTATGAAATATTTTAAGATGCTTTTGGGAAGCATGGTGTGTCTAGTACACGTTGCTTATTCTTTGATGATAAAACTGTACATGTGATTAAGTACTTGGTAGCATAAATTATGTGATATAAATGTTGATGTGGGATTGATGAGTGGAGGGGCGGTGATATTTCGTCGACGAGCACCGATGTTTTGGTAACTGCTGTGACTATATGTCACGGAGGTTTGGTACCTCGGAGGTTTGGTACCTCATAGCGACTCGTCCACGTGGTTAACACCACCGTGGGTTGGCCCCACTTGAGATATGGGATAAATGCGCGGTGATTTGGTATCACCACGATGGGTTGGCCCCATCACCCGATTTGTGTCTACGGACACCGGTGTTTTGGTAACACATCGTGACTATATGTCACCGGTGGTTTGGCACCACCGGTGTTTTGGTAACACATTGTGACTACGGTCACCGGTGGTTTGGTACCACATGGGGTAGACAAAGGAGTTTGGTTGGCTAGGTTGGGTGCATGACTTAGTACATGATGATTGATTATATCTTTGTGTATGAATTTGTTTACATACGGGGAAGGGTTACATATCGAGTCTTGGTGACTCACCTTCTCCTTTAACATTTTTCAGGTGACTCGTAGATGGCGGTTGAGGAGCCGGCTGGACTCGAGGTGGCCATGCAGTGGACTTGCATAAATTGAACTTTAAACTTAGTTATTTTATTTTATTATTGGTTTATTTTTATTTTGGTTGTAATAAGGCCTCCATAAACTTTACTTTTGTTATTTCTTATATGTTGGATACTTTGTTTAAACTATATTATTAAAAGCGAATTAAAATCACATGTTTTTCTAAAATTAACACGAAAATGTTTTATCGTGCCATCGGGCACACTTGAAATTTGCATAATAACCGGACTTAACTAAATTCCCAAATTAAATCTAAGTGTAAGTTTTGGCAAGATAACCAAAAATGAGAAGTTTTCAACAAAACTTAAATTGGTTTTAAAATGGTGCTCAAACAGTTTTTCTCCGTAACAAATCAAATTCGGTCGTAATGTTTGGGCCGGGTTTGGGTTGTTACAAAATTGGTATCAGAGCCCAGTTCAAAGCTCGGCTGTGGGGGGCCCAAGGCCCAAAAATGTTTTGGTAGGCCTTATGGAATGATTCTTGGTTTTTGAACAGCATGGCCCGAGTCTCCGGCACCAATCCGCCCAGGTAAGTATATCTAAACCTCTTGGTGAATTATATTCTGTAGAAGGGTAGGAAGCATGGAACGTAGATAGACGTATAGGATTTGGACCCTAAGGTTAGATTACTCAAACACAAAGCGAAGCATAAGACTTAAGGAACTAAACCAACCTATGACTTAGTCAATGAGCTAGGGTGTGGTAACCCACACGCATGTCTAGGATTGGATCGGAAGAGCACAGTATTTAGCGGTCCTCGTGACTCACCTCCTCTTCGCAGTATCCTGCAGTGCGTAGCCGGTTCACCCTAACTCGGAGGGCTCGGTGGTGTGGTAACCTCTGTGCGCATGTCTAGAAAGGTTTAGTGAGAGCTTGGTATTTAAGCGGTCCGCGTGACCCACCTCCTCTTCACTCGAATTCAGTGCACAGTGCGTAGCTTTGGTTCACCACGACCGGGAGGGCTCGGTCATAGGCTAAACACAATGATTAAAACCGAAAAGGGAATTAGCCTTGTTTTTGAAATAGAATGAAACAACAAACCCTAATGTTTTCAAAACTTGTGCAATAACTTTCTCAAATCCTAGAACATTACTTTTACAACGTTTTTCTCGAAAAACTTGACTTGTGAAAAATTACGAAAATACCCCTGTAGGAAAAAGACGAAAATACCCCTGGGTTAGAAATGGGCAAAAATGTCCGATGAGCGAATAGGTATGGAAAGTATTAGGGAATGGATGCATGAACTTCTTTGTGTGAACTTGGATAGGAAACTAAAACATTGTTTGCTCGAAAGAATCTCTGATTAAACCTTATCCATAAAATTTCTTCATGAGTAATAAAGTGAAACAAATGCTAACGCATAAATTTTTTCTTAATCAGATTAAAAGCGCGGTAGATAGAATGAGTTCTAGAGGGACGTGGGACGCCGTGGACGTGGTAGGGGTAGGATGACGATGTATCGAACCCGTCAGTCGGGACAAGGTTCGAAAATGAGGTACCATCGCCACCACCACCTCCTACTTTTAGAGTCGAGGAGCCGGATCGGGCCGGTGGTGAGGCGGTATCGCAAGTCATTTTGCAAGTCTTGGAGATGGTGGTGGGGTTGGTGGAAATGTGGGAGCTCGGAAATGCTGTCCCGGCGACTCCGATCTAACGGAGCGGAGGTATTCCGAGGTGTGTCGGGAGTGGCACCCAGAGGCTGTGGAATCTTGGCTAGAGTCAGCCCGAAAGAATCATGGATGACCTTGACTTTGACCGAGGAAGAAAAAGCTGAAAGGCAAAGTGTCGCTTCTAAAGGATGAAGCGCGTGCAGTGGTGGCTTACTGGTTCGAGATGGGGCTACACAGCAGATGATTTGACTTGGGAGTATTTGAGAACCACCTACCGGAAGAAGTATGTGGGTACCGGCTACACCGACGCTGCAGAGAAAGGCTTTTCCGGGATTAGTGCAAGGAACTAAGTCCGTGTCGGAATATGAGGCGGATTTTTAAAGTGAGTAGGTATGCTAGAGGCATCGTGGCTCTCGAACATGAGCGTGTGTCCGCTTTGAGGACGGACTCCGAGATGATTTAAGGTTCTTGATTGCCCCACAAAGCGAGTTCGTGAGTTCTCATCTCTAGTGGAGAAGGCTAAGGTAGCCGAAGGGATCAAGGAGGTTGTGAGGCAAAGCTATAGTAGGAATAATCGGAAGAGAGGATTTGGGTCATTTGGATCAAGCGGTAGTGCTCGAGAAAAGGCTAGGCCAAGTGGGCCCAATCAGCGGCAAGGCCCACGACTACTAATCGAGGCCGACTCGGTGTAATCATTTGTGGAAAGACCCATTGGGGAGGTTGTTGGACCGGTGATAAAGGATGTTTTGAGTGTGGGTCTTTGGAGCATCGTGTCGGAGATTGTCCCAGAAACTAGCTAAGATCACCGGAGAGGGCGTAATCGCACTCGAGAATAGAAATGTGGGACCACGGAGGGTCGTGGTAATGGCGAGAGAAACAACGGTCCCTAACCGAGGTCGTGGAACTCAAGGCAGAGGTTCGGGCAACACAGAGGCTAGGCAGCCTGGCTTAGTTTACGCAGCAAGGTGTCGCGAGGAAGGTGACGCACCGGATGTCATAACCGGTACGTTTCTAATTTTTGGTTTTCCTTATGTTGCATTGATTGATGTGGGCTCGACGCACTCGTACATTGCTAGTAGTGTGGTAGGAACTATGGACCTAAACTCAAAGCGCTTCTAGGAAATGACTGTAGTTAGCCCTTTAGGTCACTCTGTAGTAGTAGACAAACTTTATAGAGGCGTACCCCTAGAACTTCAAGGGGTAGTATTTGTAGCTGATCTAATGGAACTACCGTTTGGGGAGTTCGATTTGATCCTTGGAATGGATTGGTGGTTAAGTATCAAGCGAATTTGGATTGCGCGACCAGCGCATGGTTCTTAAGGCAGTGAAGGTGATGAAGTGGTTATGATAGGAGATAGAAGGAATTATCTATCCAATGTAGTGATCGCCTTGAAGGTGAAAAGATGGTCGGGAAGGGTTGTGAGGCGTATTTGGTTCAAATCGTGCTTTGGAAGCTAAGGGGTTAGTAGTTGGAAAGGTCCCGACGGTTGGGGAATTTCTTTGATGTATTCCCGGAAGAACTTCCGGTCCGCCTCTCGGATCGAGAAGTCGAAGTCGGTATAGACTTGCTACCGGGCGGCTTTGTGTCTATAGCATCATGCACCGAATGGCACCAAAGGAATTGGTGGAGCTAAAGGCTCAAATTCAGGAGCTCTTGGATAGAGGGTTTATTCGACCAAGTATATCCCCGTGGGGAGCACCTGTGTTGTTTGTCAAGAAGAAGGACGGTTCTATGCGGATGTGCATCGATTACCGCCAGTTGAACAAGTTAACGATCAAAAACAAGTACCCGTTGCCTCGGATCGATGATTTGTTTGACCAACTGAAAGGTGCGTCGGTATTCTCAAAGATTGACCTTAGGTCAGGTTATCATCAATTAAGGGTGAAGGAGGCTGATGTTCACAAGACGGCATTCCGAACTCGGTATGGGCATTTCGAGTTCTTGGTGATGCCATTCGGGCTGACCAATGCACCGGCAGCATTTATGGACTTAATGAATAGAGTATTCCAACAGTACTTGGACCAATTCGTCGTGGTGTTCATAGATGACATATTGGTTTATTCAAAGACCGAGGAGGAGCATGACAAGCATTTACGGATAGTTCTGCAAGTATTGAGGAGAAGCGATTATATGCCAAATTCGATGAAGTGCGAATTTTGGGTGAGGAAGTAGCTTTCTTAGGGCACGTGGTATCGGTGAAGGAATTAGAGTAGACCCTCGCAAGATTGAAGCGAAGATTGGAGTGGAAACCACCTAGGTCGGTGGTGAAATACGAAGTTTTTGCGGGTTTAGCAGGTATTATCGGAGATTCGTGGAAGGATTCTCTCTAATAGCGTACCAGATTAACCAAGTTACTAAGGAAAGGTGTCCCATTTGTATGGACGGAGAAGCAGCAAGGAAGCTTTGATAAGCTAAGGAAAATTTTTTGGAAGCTCCGATTTTGAGTACGACTGAAGCAGGGAAAGTTATTCACAGTCTATTGTAATGCATCTCACACCGGTTTGGGATGTGTGTTGATGCGAGGATGGGAAGGTAGTAGCCTATGCGTCCGTCGATTAAGACCGCATGAGGTTAACTACCCAACGCATGACTTGGAGTTAGCGGCGATCGTCTTCGCTCTCGAAGATATGGAGACATTACTGTATGGGGAGAAGTCGATAGTCTACACGGATCACAAAAGCTTGAGGTATCTTTCGACTCAAAAGGATCGAATCGAGACGGCGTCGGTGGATTGAACTACTAAAGGATTACGATTGTTCAATCGAGTACCATCCGGTAAGGCTAATGTGGTAGGAGCGCATTGGCGGAAGGTTGTGAGCGGACTTAAGAGCAATGTTTGCTCGGTTGAGTCTATATGATGATGGGAGTCTTTTGGCGGAACTCCAAGTAAAGCCGACTTGGATTGAGGAGATTAAGGAAAAGCGGTTAGTGGATGAAGGCTTGAGAGCTAAGAGGGTACAAGTTCAAGATGGTGGTTTGAAAAGTACGATCTGTCTAGTGATGGAGTGCTTTGTTTTCAAGGACGAGCTTGTATGCCAAGGGATACAGAATTAAGGCGAAAATTCTCCAAGATGCACATAGCAGCCCATACGCTATGCATCACGGGGCGACAAAATGTATGGAGACTTGCGGAAAGCTTGATTACGGTGGCACAGGTTGAAGCGTGAGATAACGGAGTTCGTAGGAAAGTGTCGACATGCCAGCAAGTTAAGGTGAACATCGATTACCATCGGGACTACTTCAACCGATAAAGATCCTCAATGGAAATGGGAGAGGATCACCATGGATTTTGTTAGTGGGCTACCCTTACGCCCAACAAGAAGGATGCGATTTGGGTAATTTTGGATCGCTTTGACTAAATCGACTCACTTCACGCCGGTGAGAATGGATTACTCACTCCGAAGCTAAGCGAAGGCGTATGTATGTGAGTGAAATAGTGAGGTTGCATGGTGTGCGATGATCGATTATTTGAGATAGGGATCCCAGATTCACGTCAAGGTTTTGGAAAGCATTGCATCAAGCTTTGGGTACACAGTTAGATTTGATCGGCTTTCCATCCACAATCTGACGGACAATCGGAAAGGGTGATCTGATTTTGGAAGACATGTTAAGAGGTTGTGTCTTGGATTTTAGTGGTAGTTGGGAGGAGTACCTACCATTAGCGGAATTCGCTTATAACAATAGTTATCAGCGAGTATTCAAATGGCTCCATATGAGGCCCTATATGGGCGAAAGTGCCGTACTCCTACATGTTGGACGGAGTTGGGGAGCGACAAGTTCAGGTCCAGAATTGGTACAGAGGCTCAAGACAAAGTCAAGGTGATTCGGTCTCGTCTCAAGGAAGCATCGAGATAGGCGAAGTCTTATGCCGATCTCAAACGCAAGGAAATGGAGTATCTTTGTGGGAGACAAAGTCTTTACGAAAGTGTCGCCTTGGAAAAAGGTGTTGAGATTTGGACGAAAAAGGAAGCTGAGCCCAAGGTTCATCGGGCCATATCTGATTGTAAAGCGAGTAGGACCGGTAGCTTATCGCTAGAGCTGCCGCAGAATCGAATCGATTCATGACGTATTTCATGTATCAATCTTTGAGGCAGTATCGGTCGGATCCTTCGCCGCGCGTTGTGCCGATGAGCGAGATTGAGGTGAATTCGGATTTATCATTTGAAGAGGAACCGGTTCAGATTGTAGACCGAGATGTGAAGGTTCTCGTGAAAGGCGGTGCCTTTAGTGAAAGTGATATGGCGGAACCACGGAGTGGAAGAAGCTACGTGGGAGCCCGAGGAGGTGATGCGGCAGCAATACCCCCATCTCTTTTGATCAAGGAATTTCGAGGACGAAATTTATTTTAAGGGGGGTAGAACTGTAACATCCCAAAAATGGGGTTATTTGGAATTTAATTATTTTTTCTTATTGTGAACTGCTGTGATATTATTTATGGAATGTTAAGGCTTAATTATGGATTTTTAGCAAGCTCGAGTAGTGGGAAAAATATTATTTTCAAGCTTTGAGGTAGGGAGCCTTAACAAGTGGGGGTTATAAGAATAAATGGGGATAATTTGGACATAAGATGAGCCTAGAATAAGTGGCAAAGTAAGCCCACTTAAGAGCTAGCATGTGACGCCACAAGGGATAGGGGAGAGCCTTGGTTCGAGCCACAAAATCCCCTTCTTTTTGCACTATGTTGGGACGGCACAAGTGGGAGAATTTTTCTCCTTCAAACTCTTTTATTAAATATTATTATTAGTGGATAATATGAGAGTTTTATTTGTTTAATTATAGTGATAAATGAGGTTATTATATGGATTATTAAGGGATTATTATTTTTTTAATTCAAATTGTTTGAATTAAATCAAATGGGTGGCCTAGAGAAAAACTAGGTGTTTGCCGAATTTGGAACTCCTTGTTGAAGAGGAGTGGACGGCTAAGAGACTGAGTATAGGGGGGGAGAGTGTCGAATTCTCTTAAGGCACCTATTCATCATTTGATTCTTTTTCTTTTTCCCTTTGCAAATAGCCGAATTTCCTCTCTCTCATCTTCTAATTTTTTTTCCACTTCTTTCTCATTCTCTCAAAACCGAAACCACCATTGTCATCTTCCTCTTTTTCTTCTTTTTGCTTAACACCAAAAACCCCTCTACTCCTTTCTTTGTCGAAACCCCTATCTCCCTTTTCCACTATTTCTTTCTTTCTTCCTCTTTAGCCGAACATACTCCATTGGTGTGCCGAAATCTCTTTTCTTCCAAAAAGATCTACTTTGGCCGAATATCAAGTGGGCATAGGTTCTTCTCAAGATTTCCTCTCCAATCAGTTGTAAAGGGTAAGTAATGGCCGAATGTCTATCTCCCCTTTTTCTTCTTTCTTTGTCGATTTCTTTTACAAGGGGAGGTGCCAATTTCGGCAATGGTTATAAGGCTTCTAATCGAGTAGTGAGCGATTCTTCTAGGTGCTCGGGAGTGAAAGCGATCGATTCGAGCCCACGATCTCTAGCATTCGATTTGGTAAGTGGTGGTAAGATCAATTTCTTTATTATAACAATTCGATTAAAAGCCGAAGGCTATTAGTTTTACTTACTAAATCAATGGTGGTTGACGAGAATGATTCGGGAATCAAGTATTGCAACTAGTATCCAAAAGTGTGAAGGTAAGGATTAGGGTTCACAAGGAACCCTCTCAAATTAATTGGTTGGCGATTAGGCCATAGTACTAACACAGGTATTTGGCCGAATATAGGGATCGTAGATCTAGGGTGGCCTTGATTCTTTCGGGATTTAGAACATCCAAGGGTGACAGTGTGTACATACACACTTATAATTAATTAAATGTACTAAATTGTTGTGTGTGCTAACCTAGGATCTGTGTAGATTCGGGATTAATACCATGAATGGTATAAGCAAGGAAACAGTAAGTCCTTGTTGACTATGAAATATTTTAAGATGCTTTTGGGAAGCATGGTGTGTCTAGTACACGTTGCTTATTCTTGATGATAAAACTGTACATGTGATTAAGTACTTGGTAGCATAAATTATGTGATATAAATGTTGATGTGGGATTGATGAGTGGAGGGGCGGTGATATTTCGCGGCCGACGAGCACCGGTGTTTTGGTAACACACTTTGTGACTATATGTCACAGAGGTTTGGTACCTCCGGAGGTTTGGTACCTCATAGCGACTCGTCCCCGTGGTTAACACCACCGTGGGTTGGCCCCACTTGAGATATGGGATCGTCGCGGTGATTTGGTATCACGCGATGGGTTGGCCCCATCACCCGATTTGTGTCTACGGACACCGGTGTTTTGGTAACACATCGTGACTATATGTCACCAGTGGTTTGGCACCACCGGTGTTTTGGTAACACATTGTGACTACGGTCACCAAAGTGGTTTGGTACCACATGGGGTGAGACAAAGGCGTTTGGTTGGCTAGGTTGGGTGCATGACTTAGTACATGATGATTGATTATATGCTTTTGATGAATTTTGTTTACATACGGGGAAGGGTTACATACTGAGTCTTGGTGACTCACCTTCTCCTTTAACATTTTTCAGGTGACTCGTAGATGGCGGTTGAGGAGCCATTTGGACTCGAGGTGGCCATGCGATGGACTTGCATAAATTGAACTTTAAACTTAGTTATTTTATTTTATTATTGGTTTATTTTTATTTTGGTTGTAATAAGGCCTCCATAAACTTTACTTTTGTTATTTCTTATATGTTGGATACTTTGTTTAAACTATATTATTAAAACTGAATTAAAATCACATGTTTTTCTAAAATTAACACGAAAATGTTTTATCGTGCCATCGGGCACACTTGAAATTTGCATAATAACCTAGGACTTAACTAAATTCCCAAATTAAATCTAAGTGTAAGTTTTGGCAAGATAACCAAAAATGAGAAGTTTTCAACAAAACTTAAATTGGTTTTAAAATGGTGCTCAAACAGTTTTTCTCCGTAACAAATCAAATTCGGTCGTAATGTTTGGGCCGGGTTTGGGTTGTTACAATGTCCCTAAATAACTATCAGTGGCAAGTCACGAGGACAAAGCCCACGAAAGCTGCCAGTGTTTTCAACCTCGACGCAGTAACCATGCTATCGAATCAGGTAGATGTGTTAACTAAAAAATTTGATGGTTTGTGTTATTCCTTACAGGTACAACCCGTTATGCAGTGCGAAACAAGTAGAGGTGTGGCAAATCCTGAGTACCCATCCTACGAACATGGCATAGAAGGCGAACAAATGAACTATGTAAGTAATAATTTCAGATATCAAAATAACCCTTATAGCAATACTTACAATCCAGGTTGGAAGAACCACCCCAATTTTTCATGGGGTGGTCAAGAAAATCAAAGACAACAACACCCTCCAAATTTCCAACAGCAGCAGTACCCATAGGAAAAGAAGCCGAACCTTGAGGAGATGTTGAAAAAATATATAGCAGCAACAGAAACACGTTTCCAAAGTATAGAAACAAAACTTGAAAAAAAAGAAGCATCGACACAAGAGCTCAAAGATCAAATTGGGCAAATCACCAAGATCTTGACAAAATGACCATAAGGTAGATTGCCAAGCAACACTAAAACTAACCCAAGAGAGCAGATTCAAGCCATATCAACTCATGATAATGTAGGGTTAGATGAGCCTCATTTAAGGTAAGAGAATGTGGTAGAAGAAGGTAAGGTTGAGGAAGGAAGTAAAAAGCCAAAACCGGTAATTAAAGAGTACCAACCTCGTATACCATACCCCGAGGCGATGAAGAAAGACGACACAGAGGAATAGTTCGATAAGTTTCTTAAACTTTTAAAGAAATTACATATTAACTTACCATTACTTGAAGCTCTTTCGCAGATGCCAGATTCAAGGAAATTCTTAAAAAAACTTTTGACAAACAAGTGAAAGCTAGACGAGGAATCGCATGTGGAACTCAACGCAAAGTGCTCAGCAATTCTCCAAAATAAATTACCACAAAAATTAAAAGATCCAGGGAGTTTTACAATTCCATGCTTAATTAGTAGTTTATCTATTGATAATGCGTTAGTTGATTTAGGGGCAAGCATAAATGTCATGCCTTATAAAATGTTTAAACAACTTGGTCTAGGGAAACTCAAACAAACTAGGATGAGCATTCAATTAGTGATAAAGCCTGTTAGAATTCCTAGGGTATAATCGAAGATGTGCTAGTAAAGATTGATAAATTCGTATTTCCAGTAGACTTTGTTGTTTTAGACATGGATGAGGACAATAGTATCCCATTAATTCTAGGAAGGACCTTTTTAGCAACTGCCAGGACTAAAATTGATGTCGACGCAGGTGAACTCATACTCTGTGTAGGTGACGAGACAGTCACTCTTCAGGCTCTCGATTCGATTAGAACATCGAGCAAACAAGGTGAGAAAGTAAATTCTATTGATAACCATTTGGTTAACCCTTCTTTACAGGAAGCACCACAAAAGGACACAACTAAACCCGATCCTAGACCCAATGCCAACAAAGAAACAACTCATGAGGATCGAAGGGATTAAGTTGATGAACTAGACGAGTGGAAGACATATTTCAAGGAAACACTAGGGATACACGAAGAGAAACCAAGGGAACCACCAGACGAGCTTGTAGGAACGACAAATCACTTTAAAATAGGAGACCAGGTATTGTTAGATAAAACAGACCCTCAAATATATCCTCCTGACCCTAACACAAACAAAGAAATCCCTTTTAAGGTAATTAGTGTTTTCCCATACGGAACGGTCGAGGTAAGTAATCCTATTTTTGGTACTTTCAATATAAGCGCATCTCGACTTGAACTTTATCATGATAATGAAACTGATAGCATGAGGAAGGACGTTCAACTTTTCAAACCACCCTGATTATGCGAATGAGAGGAAAGTCTAGCTTAAGACTTTAAACAAGCGCTTCTCGGGAGGCAACACGAGCACTAACTCCATTAATTTCTACATTTTACTTTTTTTCCTTTTCAGCATTTCATTTTAAACTAACCAAAGTGCAGATTTTCAGACCACACGGCCTTGCACATGGCCGTAGCCGTGGCCGTATGGATACTACGGACTTTCGTACTGACATAGCAGAGGTAGTACGAGCCAATGACGAAAGATTCCCAAATCACAGATGACTATAAATTGCCACGGCCGTGTGATATGGTCATGGCCGACACTGAGGGAAGACACACGGGCTCCAACTAACGAGCCACGACCGTGCGATGCGGTCGTGGTCGACTCTGTTTGATCCTACATGGGCGTGGTGACCACGAAACGGGCGTGAGAGAAACAAACGAAACACAACACGGCCGTGCGATACGGCCGTGTGACCCAACACGCCCATGGTACACGGGCGTGGGGATGTACCAGTTTTGAAAATTCTATTTAAACCACCCCTTGCCCCCTTTTCTCACCCACTCCCCATCCCTTTTTCCCTACTCACATTCACCCTCCCCTCCCAACCCCTCTATTCCTCCATCTATAAAGCCCTTGAGCTACACCACATCAATGTCGAAGAAACGGAAGGATCCAAGCACAGCCTCCCTGTGGGAGTGTAACATCCCAAAAATTAGGGGTTTATAATTTTTGCATAATTGCATGTTGGGCATGTACAGTGGGTTATTTGAGGGTGCTTGTAGGCTCTAGGGAGGCCTGGGTTCGAGTCCAAGCCCTAGAAAAAAAATTGAATTTTGGCTCTTTAGGGGAGAGGGCTGTAGGAAGTAGGACTTAAGTAAAATTATGTGTGTTTAAGAGACACAAGGTGAGCTTATGGCAAGGTGGCTTTGGCGTCAAGGAAGGAGCAAGGGGGAAGGAGTTTGAATCTCACAGTTGGCAAATTGAACGCATTTATTTTTGCTCAGGAGGAGTTAAGAGGTTGTGTTGGAATCAAACACTGTTAGAGAAGTGTTTGAATGAGTCAAATGGTTCAAATGGATGAAGGAGAGTGTTTGTAGGAGGAAAAAGGGGAGAAAATCGTGGGATTCAAGTGGGGAGAGTGTTTGGCCGAATATGGGAGCTTGTGGGAGGTGAATTTCGGCTAGGTGTTATTTTTGGTAGGCAAATTTGGCTTTGGGTAGGGAGCAAAGGGAGAAAACCAAAAATTTTTGGTGTGTGTGTACTGAAATTCTCTAGGGACTTTTGGCATTGTTTTTCTTTTTGGTTAGTGCATTTTGAGTCTTTGGCTTCAACTTTTTCTTGGCCGAAACCTCAACCTCTCAAGTGACTTCTTCCCTTTTCTGTTTCAAACACTTTTCTTTCATTTGTGGTTGCCAAACACTTGTAGCCGAATTCTCTTCTAACCCTTTCCTTCCTTTAGCCGAACCTTTCTCTACATCTACCATTTCGACTTGTGTTATTTGTGTAGTTTTCATTTTGATATATCCTCCATAGCCAAACCCTGAGTTATTTTATACTATTGCTAAGGCCGAATCTTTTCTTCCCATTTAGCTCATCTTTGATTTAAGGTTAGTATTAATCTTCTGCTAGATTCTTGTTTCTTTTCACTTCTTGTTCCTTTGCTAAAAGCCGAAATCTTCACCCTGTTTCTTTTCTCAGATTGGCCGAACCTATCATCTTTTTAGTCTTCGTTACTTCCATTGTTCTGTCTCGTAAGAGTGATCAACTGAGATTAATAGCATCTTGCCTACCTTTTTATAGTCACATCTCTGGGACCATATTCAAGGAAGGTTGTCTTGCCGAATCTAAGGGTAAGTGGATTGTTTTCTTTCAATCTTTTCATGGGGGTAGGTTGTCATTGTGGCTAAGTGCCGAATCTTCCCTATCCTTTATGGTCTGATATGGTTGGTATGTAGGTTCACTCGGGGTGGAGGAGTAGACAAGTGTTTTGAGGCAGGCAGTACGTATTCATAAGCCTCAATTCGGTAAGTGTACTCAATGTACTTTATCAAGGGTGGACTTGAACCACACGGTTACTCTGTTTGTTTTTAAGAAGGGGTTTATATCGCAGAGTTCATTCAAGGGTTCGTATCCCTCACGGAAAATTGATAAGGTATAGCCACTCGGGAAATCAAGGATCGGTGCTAGGGGTGTTGCGACACACTCGTAATCAGGTGTATACTCACACCATTCCAACTGTAGATCGGCAAAAGCCGAAAAGCTGACAACTGTGACCACTCGAGCATGTGAGTGCTCGTAGTTGTGAACCGAGTTACGAATCGTGACGTTAAGTCATGGAGAGTGTCACGAGCACTCTCGCGATACTGAGACTGTAACGGGCCTAACTGGGCCAAATGGGCCTTGTGGGCTATCTGGCCCACTTGGGCTAAACTGTTAGAAAAACTGTCGAGTGATAACTCCGAATGCCAAATCTAGAAATCTGAGACCAAAATCGTGCGAAATGGGCCACACGAGTGCGTGGACCCGTTTGGGCCTAAAATGGATTTTTGGCCCAATAGCTCAGAGACCCAAGAAGGGTTACGTGTCGCCGAGGTGTGATGAGGCCTTTGGAAAAGCGATTAAATGCAAAATCTTGAAATACTCGATGGGTAAAATGGCCATTACATACCGAAGGGAAAATGACGAAAATGCCCCTACATGTTATATGGTTATTCTTGTATACGATTTATGATTGTTATCGTATGGTTATTATTTTATGTTGCATTCATGTGTTATTTTGTTGCATGGGGATACGATTATTATTACAGAGGAAGTGCTAATAGGATCGCATGGTCGCTTGACAACTGTGGATCCACCGAAGGCTTTTTAGCCACCGAGCAGCCATGCTGCAACGATAAGTTAGTGCCGTAACCGGTGCTACATAAGGAGTGTACGGATGGGTGGGTCGATTAAATCCCCACAGAGTGCACAGTTGGACGAGAGGCGAGTGCGGGTGGTATGGGCATTAATGCATTGCATATACAGATTATATTACTGAGATGGCCTTAAGCCCAGATATTTATGATATATGACATATGATACGGGTTAAGGCCCAACTGAGGCTTTTATGGGCTAAGGCCCAATTGCCATCGTTACTGAAATGGGCTTTGGCCCGGATTGTTGTGATTCATGTACTTACTGATGAGGGTTGTACACACTGAGTTTTCGTAAACTCACCACTCTTTTTAATTTTTTTCTCAAGTAATCCTCAGTAGGTGGTTCGGCGTACTAGAAGACTCGGAGGTGGCCACACTACGACCAGTTTCAGGTTTTCGTATTCCCCTTATTTTTATTTTATTTTGGGTATATATTTTGTAATAAGGCCTCTCTTAAATTTTAGTTTTTAGTTTGGGATTTTTAGTTTATTATGTTTTAAATCTGCTCAACATTTAATCGCGGTTTTCCAAAACAATATCTATTTTCAAAACACTACGCTTTCGCAACTAAATTGTAAATAACACGTTTTCATAAATAAATTGTTTTAAAATTAAGCTTCCGCTATAATCAAGGGTTTGAAGGTAATGACTTCTTAATAAATGTCGATTAATAATAACAATCGCAAACTGGGACTTTAGTTTTTGAATATCAAGAAGGGTTTTCAATGAAAACGTGGTTTTCGAAAAACACCTCAATGTGACACGCCAAATTCGGGCTTAACTTCTAGGCCGGGTTTGGGGTGTTACATTTAGTGGTATCAGAGCCCAGTTGCAAAACTCGGGATGTGAAATGGGCTTTAGTTTCTATTTTAAAGATGTTTACAAATGATTCTGAAGTGGTTTTGGAAGATTTTTGTGTGGCACACTGAGTCTCCAGCGTCGAACCAAGTAAGTTCTCCTATACATTTTAAAATGTTATCTTTGTAGATAGTTCTTGGGCTTACTTTAGATGATAGACTATACTAAGACTCTTAGTTAGAGTAAGACTGAGGCCCGTAAGAGATTAAAACTGTAGTGAGCTTGCGATTGCGAAAACAAATCTTAACTACTACTTCCATAAAACATTTGTTTAATTACTGGAACTATGAGCTAAAATCAAAAAAATTTCTAATTCAGATGATACGCGAAGTGATAATGAGCGCTAGAAGGGGTGCAAGAGGCCGCGGTAGAGGTCGTGGAAGTGTTGGGGCTGGGTCTTCAGAGTCAAACCACATGCCCAATGTCAAGGCAAGAGAAGCACCAGCTTCACCGGTAACCGAGGCAGGGTCGTTCGATCGAGCTGCTGGGGATGACGCACTGTCTCAGGCAATGCTTCGTATTTTGGAAAGAGTTACTGGATCTGTTGAGCCTAATACCGTTGTTAGGGGCCATGGGTCGGTTACAGAATGACTTCGGTCCAATGGAGCAGAGAACTTCAAGGGAGTTCCTGGGGTGGCCCCAACTGTGGCAGAGTACTGGTTAGAGGCCACCGAAAGAATTATGGACGACCTCGACTGCACGCTGGAACAAAAGTTGAAGGGTACCATGTCCTTGCTGAGGGATGAAGCCTACCAGTGGTGGCTTACGATAAAAGAGGGTACCCCATCTGATCGATTAACCTGGGAATTCTTCAAGTCCACATTTCAAGGAAAGTATGTGGGTGCTAGCTATGTCGATGCTCGTAGGAAAGAATTTTTGAATTTGGATCAAAGTGACAAGTCTGTGGCTGAGTACGAGGCAGAATTTTTACGACTTAGCCGGTATGCTCAAGGGACTGTGGCAACGGAGTACGAACGTTGTGTTAGGTTCAAAGATGGCCTCAGGGACAGTCTTCGAGTGTTGATAGCTCCACAGAGGGAGTGGGACTTTGCTGTATTGGTAGAGAAAGCTAAGATTGCCAAGGATGTGAAGCGCACTGAGCGTCTAAATAGGGAAAGTGAAAGGGATAGAAAAAAGAGGGAGTCTGAGCATTCTGATTCAGATCAGAGATTTAAGAGAAGGGCTAGAGTAGACGGGTCAGTCAGAGCTGGGCCCCCTGTTGCTGCTACTGGGTTATTACCTTGTACAACTTGTGGGAAAGGTCATGTGGGCAAGTGCTGGAAAAGGACAGGGGCTTGTCTGAGTTGTGGTTCCATGGATCATCGTCTCATAGGGTGTCCCAGAAGACCGGATCTGAGGCAGGCTTTTGGTAGGGGTAACGTACAGCCACTAAGGGGTGGACAGCAACCGCCTAAGGGCCGTGGGCATGCAAGGGATGGAAACGGTTTGGGCCGTGGAGCTCCGCGTAGAGGTGCTGGTCATGCGGAGGTGAGACAGCCAGCATTGGTTTCTGCAGCACGTCGCTGAGAGGACAGAGGCGCTCCAGATGTGAATACTGGTACGTACTTTACTTGTGATGTGCTATTCTATAATGTGCTATTGATCTAGGTTGCAATTAGGACTAGAGTGCGCAGCAGAAGCGTAGTGGTATAACCGGTATTGTGTGACTATTAGATAGATGGAAATTTTGAGGACGAAATTTCTTTAAGGGGGGTAGAATTGTAACATCCCAAAAATTAGGGGTTTATAATTTTTGAATAATTGCATGTTGGGCATGTACAGCGGGTTATTTGAGGGTGCTTGGAGGCTCTAGGGAGGCCTGGGTTCGAGTCCAAGCCCTAGAAAAAAAATTTGAATTTTGGCTCTTTAGGGGAGAGGGCTGTAGGAAGTAGGACTTAAGTAAAATTGTATGTGTTTAAGAGACAGAAGGTGAGCTTATGGCAAGGTGGTTGTGGCGTTAAGGAAGGAGCAAGGGGGAAGGAGTTTGAATCTCACAGTTGGCAAATTGAAAGCATTTATTTTTGCTCAGGCGGAGTTAAGAGGTTGTGTTGGAATCAAACACTGTTGGAGAAGTGTTTGAATGAGTCAAATGGTTCAAATGGATGAAGGAGAGGGTTTGTAGGAGGAAAAAGGGGAGAAAATCGTGGGATTCAAGTGCCGAATCTTCCCTATCCTTTGTGGTCTGATATGGTTGGTATGTAGGTTCACTCGGGGTGGAGGAGTAGACAAGTGTTTTGAGGCAGGCAGTACGTATTCATAAGCCTTAATTCGGTAAGTGTACTCAATGTACTTTATCAAGGGTGGACTTGAACCACACGGTTACTCTGTTTGTTTTTAAGAAGGGGTTTATATTGCAGAGTTCATTCAAGGGTTCGTATCCCTCGCAGAAAATTGATAAGGTTTAGCCACTCAGGAAATCAAGGATCGGTGTTAGGGTTTTGTGAGACACTCGTAATCAGGTGTGTACTCACACCATTCCAACTGTAGATCGGCAAAAGCCGAAAAGCCGGAAAGCTGGCAACTGTGACCACTCGAGCGTGTGAGTGCTCGTAGTGGTGAACTGAGTTATGAGTCGTGACGTTAAGTCTTGGAGAGTGTCACGAGCACTCTCGCAATACTAAGATTGTAACGTGCATAACCGGGCCGAAACGAGCCAAATGGGCCCTGCGGGCTATCCGGCCCACTTGGGCTAAACTGTTAGAAAAACTATCGAGTGATAACTCTGAATGCCAAATCTAGAAATCTGAGACCGAAATCATGCGAAATGGGCCACACGAGCGTGTGGGCCCGTTTGGGCCTAAAATGGATTTTTGGCCCAATAGCTCTGTAGAGACCCAAAAAGGGTTCCGTGTCGCTCGAGGCGACAGTAGGCCTTTAGAAAGGCCGTTAAATGCAAAATTAATGAAATACCCTCGATGGGTAAAATGACCGTTACGCCCCTGAAGGGTAAAATGACGAAAATGCCCCTACATGTTATATGGTTATTCTTGTATGCGATTTATGATTATTATTGTATGGTTATTATTTTATGTTGCATTCATGTGTTATTTTGTTGCATGGGGATGGGATTATTATTAAGGAGGAAGTGCTAATAGGATCGCATGGTCGCTTGACGACTGTGGATCCACCGAAGGCTTTTTAGCCACTGAGCAGCCATGCTGCACCAATAAGTTAGTGCCTCAACTGGTGCTACATAAGGAGTGTACGGATGGGTGGGTCGATTAAATCCCCACAGGAGTGCACGGTTGGACAGGAGAAGGAGTGCAGGGCTGGTATGGGCATTAATGCATTGCATATACAGATTATATTATTGAGATGGGCTTAAGCCCAGATATTTATGATATATGACATATGATACGGGTTAAGGCCCAACTGAGGCTTTTATGGGCTAAGGCCCAATTGCCACCATTACTGAAATGGGCTTTGGCCCGGATTGTTGTGATTCATGTACTTTCTGATGAGGGTTGTACACACTGAGTTTTTGTAAACTCACCCCTCTTTTTAATTTTTTTCTCAGGTAATCCTCAGTAGGTGGTTCGGCATACTGGAGGACTCGGAGGTGGCCACACTACGAGCAGTTTTGGATTTTCGTATTCCCCTTATTTTTATTTTATTTTGGGTATATATTTTGTAATAAGGCCTCTCTTAAATTTTAGTTTTTAGTTTGGGATTTTTAGTTTATTATGTTTTAAATCTGCTCAACATTTAATCGCAGTTTTCCAAAACAATATCTATTTTCAAAACACTACGCTTTCGCAACTAAATTGTAAATAACACGTTTTCATAAATCAATTGTTTTAAAATTAAGCTTCCGCTACAATCAAGGGTTTGAAGGTAATGACTTCTTAATAAATGTCGATTAATAATAACAATCGCAAACTGGGACTTTAGTTTTTGAATATCAAGAAGGGTTTTCAATGAAAACGTGGTTTTCGAAAAACACCTCAATATGACACGCCAGATTCGGGATTAACTTCTAGGCTGGGTTTGGGGTGTTACATTTAGTGGTATTAGAGCCCAGTTGCAAAACTCGAGATGTGAAATGGGCTTTAGTTTCTATTTTAAAGATGTTTACAAATGATTCTGAAGTGGTTTTGGAAGATTTTTGTGTGGTACACTGAGTCTTCGGCGTCGAACCAAGTAAGTTCTCCTATCTGTTTTAAACTGTTATGCTGTAGATAGTTACTGGCTTACTTTAGATGATAGACTATACTAAGACTCTTAGTTAGAGTAAAACTGAGGCCCGTAGGAGTTTAAAACTATAGTGAGCTTGCGATTGCGAAAACAAATCTTAACTACTACTTCCATAAAACATTTGTTTAATTACTGGAACTATGAGCTAAATTCATAAAATTTCTAATTCAGATGATACGCAAAGTGATAATGAGCGCTAGAAGGGGTGCAAGAGGCCGCGGTAGAGGTCGTGGAAGTGTTGGGGCTGGGTCTTCAGTGTCAGACCACATGCCCAATGTCGAGGTGAGAGAAGCACCAGCTTCACCGGTAACCGAGGCAGGGTCGTTCGATCGAGCTGCTGGGGATGACGCACTGTCTCAGGCAATGCTTCGTATTTTGAAAAAAGAGTTGCTGGATCTGTTGAGCCTAATACCGTTGTTGGGGGCCGTGGGTCGGTTACAGAATGACTTCGGTCCAATGGAGCAGAGAACTTCAAGGGAGTTTCTGGGGTGGCCCCAACTGTGTGGCAATCTTGGTTAGAGGCCACCGAAAGAATTATGGACGACCTCGACTGCACGCCAGAACAAAAGTTGAAGGGTACCGTGTCCTTGCTTAGGGATGAAGCCTACCAGTGGTGGCTTACGGTAAAAGAGGGTACCCCGTCTGATCGATTGACCTGGGAATTCTTCAAGTCCACATTTCAAGGAAAGTATGTGGGTGCTAGCTATGTCGATGCTCGTAGGAAAGAATTTTTGAATCTGGTTCAGGGTGACAAGTCTGTGGCTGAGTACGAGGCAGAATTTTTGCGACTTAGCTGGTATGCTCAAGGAACTGTGGCAACGGAGTACGAACGTTGTGTTAGGTTCGAAGATGGCCTCAGAGACAGTCTACGAGTGTTGATAGCTCTACAGAGGGAGCGGGGCTTTGCTGCATTGGTAGAGAAAGCTAAGATTGTCGAGGATGTGAAGCGCACTGAGCGTCTAAATAGGGAAAGAGAAAGGGGCAGAAACAAGAGGGAGTCTGAGCATTCTGATTCAGATCAGAGATTTAAGAGAAGGGCTAGAGTAGACGGGTCAGTCAGAGTTGGGCCCCCTGTTGCTGCTATTGGGTTATTACCTTGTACTACTTGTGGGAAAGGTCATGTGGGCAAGTGCTGGAAAAGGACAGGGGCTTGTCTGAGTTGTGGTTCCACGGATCATCGTCTCATAGGGTGTCCCAGAAGACCGGATCTGAGGTAGGCTTTTGGTAGGGGTAACGTACAGCCACTAAGGGGTGGATAGCAACCGCCTAGGGGCCGTGGGCATGCAAGGGATGGAAACGGTTTGGGCTGTGGAGCTCCGAGTAGAGGTGCTGGTCATGCGGAGGCGAGACAGGCAGCATTGGTTTATGCAGTACGTCACTGAGAGGACAGAGGCGCTCCAGATACGAATACTGGTACGTACTTTACTTGTAATGTGCTATTCCGTAATGTGCTATTGATCTAGGTTGCAATTAGGACTAGAGTGTGCAGCAGAAGCGTAGTGGTATAACCGGTATTGTGTGACTATTAGATAGATGGAAATTTCGAGGACGAAATTTCTTTAAGGGGGTAGAGTTGTAACATCCCAAAAATTAGGGGTTTATAATTTTTGCATAATTGCATGTTGGGCATGTACAGCGGGTTATTTGAGGGTGCTTGGAGGCTCTAGAGAGGCCTGGGTTCGAGTCCAAGCCCTAGAAAAAAATTTTGAATTTTGGCTCTTTAGGGGGGAGAGGGTCAGAGGAAGTAGGACTTAAGTAAAATTGTGTGTGTTTAAGAGACACAAGGTGAGCTTATGGCAAGGTGGTTGTGGCGTCAAGGAAGGAGCAAGGGGGAAGGAGTTCGAATCTCACAGTTGGCAAATTGAAAGCATTTATGTTTGCTCAGGAGGAGTTAAGAGGTTGTGTTAGAATCAAACACTGTTGGAGAAGTGTTTGAATGAGTCAAATGGTTCAAATGGATGAAGGAGAGGGTTTGTAGGAGGAAAAAGGGGAGAAAATCGTGGGATTCAAGTAGGGAGAGTGTTTGGCCGAATATGGGAGCTTGTGGGAGGTGAATTTTGGCTAGGAGTTGTTTTTGGTAGGCAAATTCGGCTTTGGGGAGGGAGCAAAGGGAGAAAACCGAAAATTTTGGGTGTGTGTGTACCGAAATTCTCTAGGGACTTTTGGCATTGTTTTTCTTTTTGGTTAGTGCATTTTGAGTCTTTGGCTTCAACTTTTTCTTGGCCGAAACCTCAACCTCTCAAGTGACTTCTTCTCTTTTCTATTTCAAACACTTTTCTTTCATTTGTGGTTGCCAAACACTTGTAGCCGAATTCTCTTCTAACCCTTTCCTTCCTTTAGCCAAACCTTTCTCTACATCTACCATTTCGACTTGTGTTATTTCTGTAGTTTTCATTTTGATATATCCTCCATAGTTGAACCCTGAGTTATTTTATACTATTGCTAAGGCCGAATCTTTTCTTCCCATTTGGCTCATCTTTGATTTAAGGTTAGTATTACTCTTCTGCTAGATTCTTGTTTCTTTTCACTTCTTGTTCCTTTGCTAAAAGCCGAAATCTTCACCCTGTTTCTTTTCTCAGATTGGCCGAACCTATCATCTTTTTAGTCTTTGTTACTTCCATTGTTTTGTCTCGTAAGAGTGATCAACCGAGATTAATAGCATCTTGCCTACCTTTTTATAGTCACATCTCTGGGACCATATTCAAGGAAGGTTGTCTTACCGAATCTAAGGGTAAGTGGATTGTTTTCTTTCAATCTTTTCATGGGGGGAGGTTGTCATTGTGGCTAAGTGCCAAATCTTCCCTATCCTTTGTGGTCTGATATGGTTGGTATGTAGGTTCACTCGGGGTGGAGGAGTAGACAAGTGTTTTGAGGCAGGCAGTACGTATTCATAAGCCTTAATTCGGTAAGTGTACTCAATGTACTTTATCAAGGGTGGACTTGAACCACACGGTTACTCTGTTTGTTTTTAAGAAGGGGTTTATATCGCAGAGTTCATTCAAGGGTTCGTATCCCTCGCGGAAAATCGATAAGGTTTAGCCGCTCAGGAAATCAAGGATCGGTGCTAGGGGTTTTGCGACACACTCGTAATCAGGTGTGTACTCACACCATTCCAACTGTAGATCGGCAAAAGCCGAAAAGCTGAAAAGCCGGCAACTGTGACCACTCGAGCGTGTGAGCCCTCGTAGTGGTGAACCGAGTTACGAATCGTGACGTTAAGTCTTGGAGAGTGTCAAGAGCACTCTCGCGATATTGAGACTGTAACAGGCCTAACCGGGTCGAAACGGGCCAAATGGGCCCTGCGGGCTATCCGGCCCACTTAGGCTAAACTGTTAGAAAAACTATTGAGTGATAACTCTGAATGCCAAATCTGGAAATCTGAGACCGAAATCGTGCGAAATGGGCCACACGAGCGTGTGGGCCCGTTTGGGCCTAAAATGGATTTTTGGCCCAATAGCTCTGTAGAGACCCAAAAAGGGTTCCGTGTCGCTCGAGGCGACAGTAGGCCTTTGGAAAGGCCGTTAAATGTAAAATTACTAAAATACCCTCGATGGGTAAAATGACCGTTACGCCCCTGAAGGGCAAAATGACGAAAATGCCCCTACATGTTATATGGTTCTTCTTGTATGCGATTTATTATTATTATCGTATGGTTATTATTTTATGTTGCATTCATGTGTTATTTTGTTGCATGGGGATGGGATTATTATTACGGAGGAAGTGCTAATAGGATCGCATGGTCGCTTGACGAATGTGGATCCACCGAAGGCTTTTTAGCCACCGAGTAGCCATGCTACACCGATAAGTTAGTGCCGCAACCGGTGCTACATAAGGAGTGTACGGATGGGTGGGTCGATTAAATCCCCACAGGAGTGCACGGTTGGATAGGAGACGGAGTGCAGGGCTGGTATGGGCATTAATGCATTGCATATACAGATTATTTTATTGAAATGGGCTTAAGCCCAGATATTTATGATATATGACATATGATACGGGTTAAGGCCCAACTGAGGCTTTTATGGGCTAAGGCCCAATTTCCACCGTTACTGAAATGGGTTTTGGCCCGGAATGTTGTGATTCATGTACTTACTGATGAGGGTTGTACACACTGAGTTTTCGTAAACTCACCCCTCTTTTTAATTTTTTTCTCAGGTAATCCTCAGTAGGCGGTTCGGCGTACTGGAAGACTCGGAGGTGGCCACACTACGAGCAGTTTTGGATTTTCGTATTCCCCTTATTTTTATTTTATTTTTGGTATATATTTTGTAATAAGGCCTCTCTTAAATTTTAGTTTTTAGTTTGGGATTTTAGTTTATTATGTTTTAAATCTGCTCAACATTTAATCTCGGTTTTCTGAAACAATATCTATTTTCAAAACACTACGCTTTCGTAACTAAATTGTAAATAACACGTTTTCATAAATCAATTGTTTTAAAATTAAGCTTCCGCTACAATCAAGGGTTTAAAGGTAATGACTTCTTAATAAATGTCGATTAATAATAACAATCGCAAACTGGGACTTTAATTTTTGAATATCAAGAAGGGTTTTCAATGAAAACATGGTTTTCGAACCTCAATGTGACACGCCAGATTCGGGCTTAACTTCTAGGCCGGGTTTGGGGTGTTACATTTAGTGGTATCAGAGCCCAGTTGCAAAACTTGAGATGTGAAATGGGCTTTAGTTTCTATTTTAAAGATGTTTACAAATGATTCTGAAGTGGTTTTGAAAGATTTTTGTGTGGCTGCTTTGAGTCCTCGTCGAACCAAGTAAGTTCTCCTATCTCTTTTTAAATTTGTTATCTTTGTAGATAGTTCTTTGGGCTTACTTTAGATGATAGACTATACTAAGACTCTTCGTTAGAGTAAAACTGAGGCCCGTAGGAGATTAAAACTGTAGTGAGCTTGCGATTGCGAAAACAAATCTTAACTACTACTTCCATAAAACATTTGTTTAATTGCTAAAACTATGAGCTAAATTCACAAAATTTCTAATTCAGATGATACGCGAAGTGATAATAAGCGCTAGAAGGGGTGCAAGAGGCCGCGGTAGAGGTCGTGGAAGTGTTGGGGCTGGGTCTTCAGCGTCAGACCACATGCCCAATGTCGAGGCGAGAGAAGCACCAGCTTCACCGGTAACCGAGGTAGGGTCGTTCGATCGAGCTACTGGGGATGACGCACTGTCTCAGGCAATGCTTCGTATTTTGGAAAGAGTTGCTGGATCTGTTGAGCCTAATACCATTGTTGGGGGCCGTGGGTCGGTTATAGAACGACTTCGGTCCAATGGAGCAGAGAACTTCAAGGGAGTTTCTGGGGTGGCCCCAACTGTGGCAGAGTACTGGTTAGAGGCCACCGAAAGAATTATGGACGACCTCGACTGCACGCCGGAACAAAAGTTGAAGGGTACCGTGTCTTGCTTTGAGGATGAAGCCTACGGTGGTGGCTTACGGTAAAAGAGGGTACCCCCGTCGATCGATTGACACAGGAATTCTTCAAGTCCACATTTCAAGGAAAGTATATGGGTGCTAGCTATGTCGATGCTCGTAGGAAAGAATTTTTGAATCTAGTTCAGGGTGACAAGTCGTGTGGTGAGCACGAGGCAAAATTTTTGCGACTTAGCCGGTATGCTCAAGGAACCGTGGCAGCGAGTACGAACGTTGTGTTAGGTTCGAAGATGGCCTCAGGGACAGTCTCCGAGTGTTGATAGCTCCACAGAGGGAGTGGGACTTTGCTGCATTGGTAGAGAAAGCTAATATTGCCGAGGATGTGAAGCGCACTAAGCGTCTAAATAGGGAAAGAGAAAGGGGCAGAAACAAGAGGGAGTCTGAGCATTCTGATTCAGATCAGAGATTTAAGAGAAGGGCTAGAGTAGACAGGTCGATCCGTGATTTGGGCCCCGTTGTTTCTCTTTGGGTTATTACCTTGTACTACTTGTGGGAAAGGTCATGTGGGCAAGTGCTGGAAAAGGACAGGGGCTTGTCTGAGTTGTGGTTCCATGGATGATCGTCTCATAGGGTGTCCCGTAAGACCGGATCTGAGGCAGGCTTTTGGTAGGGGTAATGTCTGACCACATCGAGGGGTGGGAAAGAACCGCCTAGGGGCTGTGGGCATGCAAGGGATGGAAGCGGTTTGGGCCGTGGAGCTCGGGTAGAGGTCTTTGGACATGCGGAGGCGAGGCGACCCAAAGATTGGTTTATGCAAAGTCAGTCGAGAGGACAGAGGCGCTCGGATGCGAATCTCGTGCGTACTTTACTACTTGTAATGTGCTATTCCGTAATGTTCTATTGATCTAGGTTGCAATTAGGACTAGAGTACGCAGCAGAAGCGTAGTGGTATAACCGGTATTGTGTGACTATTAGATAGATGGAAATTTCGAGGACGAAATTTCTTTAAGGGGGTAGAATTGTAACATCCCAAAAATTAGGGGTTTATAATTTTTGCATAATTGCATGTTGGGCATGTACAGCGGGTTATTTGAGGGTACTTGGAGGCTCTAGGGAGGCCTGGGTTCGAGTCCAAGCCCTAGAAAAAAATTTTGAATTTTGGCTCTTTAGGGGAGAGGGCTGTAGGAAGTAGGACTTAAGTAAAATTGTGTGTGTTTAAGAGACACAATGTGAGCTTATGGCAAGGTGGTTGTGGGGTCAAGGAAGGAGCAAGGGGGAAGGAGTTCGAATCTCACAGTTGGCAAATTGAAAGCATTTATGTTTGCTCAGGAGGAGTTAAGAGGTTGTGTTGGAATCAAACACTGTTGGAGAAGTGTTTGAATGAGTCAAATGGTTCAAATGGATGAAGGAGAGGGTTTGTAGGAGGAAAAAGGGGAGAAAATCGTGGGATTCAAGTGGGGAGAGTGTTTGGCCGAATATGGGAGCTTGTGGGAGGTGAATTTTGGCTAGGAGTTGTTTTTGGTAGGCAAATTTGGCTTTGGGGAGGGAGCAAAGGGAGAAAACCGAAAATTTTGGGTGTGTGTGTACCGAAATTCTCTAGGGACTTTTGGCATTGTTTTTTTTTTGGTTAGTGCATTTTGAGTCTTTGGCTTCAACTTTTTCTTGGCCAAAACCTCAACCTCTCAAGTGACATCTTCTCTTTTCTGTTTCAAACACTTTTCTTTCATTTGTGGTTGCCAAACACTTGTAGCCGAATTCTCTTCTAACCCTTTCCTTCCTTTAGCCAAACCTTTCTCTACATCTACCATTTCGACTTGTGTTATTTCTGTAGTTTTCATTTTGATATATCCTCCATAGTCGTACCCTTAGTTATTTTATACTATTGCTAAGGCCGAATCTTTTCTTCCCATTTGGCTCATCTTTGAATTAAGGTTAGTATTACTCTTCTGCTAGATTCTTGTTTCTTTTCACTTCTTGTTCCTTTGCTAAAAGCCGAAATCTTCACCCTGTTTCTTTTCTCAGATTGGCCGAACCTATCATCTTTTTAGTCTTCGTTACTTCCATTGTTCTGTCTCGTAAGAGTGATCAACCGAGATTAATAGCATCTTGCCTACCTTTTTATAGTCACATATCTGGGACCATATTCAAGGAAGGTTGTCTTGCCGAATCTAAGGGTAAGTGGATTGTTTTCTTTCAATCTTTTCATGGGGGGAGGTTGTCATTGTGGCTAAGTGCCGAATCTTCCCTATCCTTTGTGGTCTGATATGGTTGGTATGTAGGTTCACTCGGGGTGGAGGAGTAGACAAGTGTTTTGAGGCAGGTAGTACGTATTCATAAGCCTTAATTCGGTAAGTGTACTCAATGTACTTTATCAAGGGTGGACTTGAACCACACGGTTACTCTGTTTGTTTTTAAGAAGGGGTTTATATCACATAGTTCATTCAAGGGTTCGTATCCCTCACGAAAAATCGATAAGGTTTAGCCGCTCAGGAAATCAAGGATCGGTGCTAGGCGTTTTGCGACACACTCGTAATCAGGTGTGTACTCACACCATTCCAACTGTAGATCGGCAAAAGTCGAAAAGCCGAAAAGCTGGCAACTGTGACCACTCGGCGTGTGAGCGCTCGTAGTGGAGAACCGAGTTACGAATCATGACGTTAAGTCTTGGAGAGTGTCACGAGCACTCGTGATATCGAGGCTATGACTTGGGCCTAACAGGCCGAAAGCGGGCCAAATGGGCCTGCGCGGCTATCCCGCCCACTTGGGCTAAACTCATAGAAAAGCGCCGAGTGATAACTCCGAATGCCAAATCTAGAAATCGAGACCGAAATCGTGCGAAATGGGCCACACGCAGCGTGTGGCCCGTTTGGGCCTAAAATGGATTTTTGGCCCAATAGCTCTGTAGAGACCCAAAAGGGTTCCGTGTCGCTCGAGGAACCTTGATAGGCCTTTGGAAAGGCCGTTAAATGCAAAATTACTGAAATACCCTCGATGGGTAAAATGACCAATTCTACATACTGAAGGGCAAAATGACGAAAATGCCCTACATGTTATATGGTTATTCTTGTATGCGATTTATGATTGTTATCGTATGGTTATTATTTTATGTTGCATTCATGTGTTATTTTGTTGCATGGGGATGGGATTATTATTACAGAGGAAGTGCTAATAGGATCGCATGGTCGCTTGACGACTGTGGATCCACTGAAGGCTTTTTAGCCACCGAGCAGCCATGCTGCACCGATAAGTTAGTGCCGCAACCGGTGCTACATAAGGAGTGTACGGATGGGTGGGTCGATTAAATCCCCACAGAGTGCAGTTGGACAGAGGCGAGTGCGAGTGGTGGTATGGGCATTAATGCATTGCATATACAGATTATATTTTTGAGATGGGCTTAAGCCCAGATATTTATGATATATGACATATGATACGGGTTAAGGCCCAACTGAGGCTTTTATGGGCTAAGGCCCAATTGCCACCGTTACTGAAATGGGCTTCGGCCCAGATTGTTGTGATTCATGTTCTTACTGATGAGGGTTGTACACACTGAGTTTTCGTAAACTCACCCCTCTTTTTAATTTTTTTCTCAGGTAATCCTCAGTAGGCGGTTCGGCGTACTGGAGGACTTGGAGGTGGCCACACTACGAGCAGTTTTGGATTTTCGTATTCCCATTATTTTTATTTTATTTTGGGTATATATTTTGTAATAAGGCCTCTCTTAAATTTCGATTTTTATTTTGGGATTTTTAGTTTATTATGTTTTAAATCTGCTCAACATTTAATTGTTGTTTTTTTAAAACAATATCTGTTTTCAAAACACTACGCTTTCGCAACTAAATTGTAAATAACACGTTTTCATAAATAAATTGTTTTAAAATTAAGCTTCTGCTACAATCAAGGTTTTGAAGGTAATGACTTCTTAATAAATGTCGATTAATAATAACAATCGCAAACCGGGACTTTAGTTTTTGAATATCAAGAAGGGTTTTCAATGAAAACGCGGTTTTCGGAAAACACCTCAATGTGACACGCCAGATTCGGGCCTAACTTTTAGGCCGAGTTTGGGGTGTTAGAGGGAGATCGATCTATATAAGTTCATGCCGGCCGCTTCAATTATTCGACAAGCCAAGGGTCTTTGAGACCATTCTATTTTTCTTTTCCCTTTCTCTTCTCCTTTATTTTCCTTTTCTTTATTTCTCTTATGTTTAATTTAGTTTATTTTATCTTAGTTTCTTGGTTTTAGGTTCTAAAGGCTGCTAGGGAATCACCCCACCATGACCACTGCCAACACCACCGCGGCCTTAGAAATCACACACCCTTCGCGAACCATCCAACAGTAAGGACCATTCGGTCCATTAATCTTTTCTTTTAATTTTATTTCATTTTTTATTTTCATTCACTTTAGCTTGCTTTTCTTTAAACATATAATTAGTATAAGTCAAATTATTCTTATTATCTCCTGGCCAATTCTTCACGAGCTTCCCAATTTCTTCATCTAGCACAGAAATCGTAGGCGGCTACCATACCACCGCAAGAGACGCCTACTCCAACTTCTCTTTCACCTCCAAATCAAGTTTCCACACCTCCAACTCAAGGAACCCATCCAAATTCAGGAAGTTTCATCACTCCCTTTCTTTTATGAATTTCTATATATCTTTGTACATTGAGGGCAATGTACATCTTAAGTGTGGGGGGTGAAATTAAAAAGGTGCCTAACTTTTTTCATTATTCTCAAATCCCTAAAATAAAGTGCCAAACTTTTTGCATTATTCTCAAATCCTGAACTATGTCTTGTTTCTTAAGTAAGTTTCTCATATTATGATTAGAATGAAATTTCCTATGATTTATGATTTTTATTGATGTGTTTTGGATTAAGTCATTGATAATTGTGCATTGATGATTAAACTTTAAAATACTATAGAGTCAAGCATGATAAGTCTATTTTTCAGAATAAAATTTTTTTTCTAGGTTGTCTACCTAAATTTAAATATTACTTTGAAATTTGAAATTTACAAGAATGACATCAAAATACCCATAATTTTTGTGAGATTTTGAGCCTTATAGAGCATATATTCTTTTTCTTGCTCACTTTTTGATTATGAGTGTGTCAACATTGATTTGTTATTCTAGAACTTGCATCGATTATACATGTCGAGACCACACCTTTGATTTGATATACTAAGATGATAAAGGCACCTAGGTTTTAACCCACTCACTCCACTAAAAAGCCTACCCATTTTATTAACCCCTAGTGAACCCCGTTGATCCTAACAACCCTTTTTATTGACTCACCCACTAATATTATCCCAAAACCCTTTGTTTTTGTTATCGCCATTCCTTTTGACTACCCTTATATCGAGATTTGATTTAATCGATTGCCTATTGATTTCGATAGTAAATTCATAAATTATTATATATATTTGATTTGTTCTTAAAAAAAATCGAAGTATATTCATTATTAGTTCTGTGATTAAGTGAGCTTATACGTTTAAATCCCAATGGTTGAGAAAGAAGCTCGTATTAGTAATAGTATTATTATTACAAGTTCTCAATTGATGTAATTATTTATTATCAGTTCATTGTTTTTGGTTAGGTAATTTGTCAGGTCAATCTCGATTCTAACCTTCTAATTCAGCCTATATCCACACCTTAATCCAAGCTCCATTACAACCCTGTTAAAGACCTTTTGATTTGTGTATTATCTCATATTATAGTGGTGGAGATTTGAATCTCATGCAAGCCTATGGGATTAACTTTTCATGTTCGACTTATGAGTTCTTAATTTTTGAACCTTAAACACCTCGAGTGATTTGAGTGAATCTTTAGTGAGGATGTCAATTCTTTTCAATTTTAAATCAGAGGTAATTATTTAGATGAGGGGAAACACCTATGTTTTCATGCTACAAAATGTATGACTTGGATTGTTTGAATCTTTAGGACTCTTAGAGTTGAATTATCCATGTATGAATTATCTTTGAATTATGATGAAACATTATTGAAGAATATTATGAATCAAGGAAGTTCGTTTTAATCATGAGTTGAGAATTTTGCTTGAGGACAAGCAAAAGCTTAAGTGTGGGGGTATTTGATAAACCGAAATAGTAACATATTTTAAACCCACATTTAGCATGCTTTTGGGTGATTTAAGCCTTGAATTGTGTAATTTGGTGCTCTTAATCCTTTGTTTTCATGTTTTATACTCGGGAAAGCACCGGAGGATGAAAAGAATGAGAAACAGGCTTAAAACGGACCAAATAGGCCAAATCACGAAATCGACACGGCCTGGGCCCAAGAAACACGGCCGTGCCTCCCTAATCAGACCTGAACACGGCCTGGCCACGATTCACACGAGCGTGTGCCAAAAACGTGTCCCTGCCATGGAGAAGAGGAATTTCACTCGGATTTGGATACTTAGGGGTAAAGAAACACATTCCAAAAGCCTATATAAACACCCTAGAGGCCAACTTTCAAGGGGCATCCAGCTAGGCCAAGGAGCCGAACCAGAAAGATTAGAATTGTGGAAATTACTTGAAGAAAGCCAGTTGATTCATCTCAAGAAGCTGGAGTTATACTCAAGACGAAGGATCTCTCTTCAATTCCTTCAGGGGGTTTTAGAGTTTTTCTTATGTTTTGTTTTATCTTTTTCTTTTGAGATGTATTCTATTATCATTATGAACTAAACCCTCAAATACATGAGGGGGATGAAACCTAAGATGAATCTTGTTACCGTTTGCTGAACTATATGATAAATATTTGATTTGTTCTTAATTATGTGTTCTTAATTCTTGTGTTGATATTTCCGGGATATTAATTCAAGTTTGATGTGCTTAGGTGGAGGAGCAAAAGTCCCTGCCTAAGAGTAGATCTAGCATAATTAAGCGGAGTTGATCGCACGCCTAGAGATAGGGTGACGAGATTTTGCCGAATTAGGGTAAAACCTAATATGGGAGTCCATAAATCGAGTTAATGTGATTTTAGGGGTTTTAATTAGAAAGAGATTTCAATTAATCAACCTAGGGTTAGACATTAGTCGCCTCGAGAGAGGGGTTAATATACATTAGGGAATCTTACGGATCAAGTCAAATGAATAAATCGTCTGGTTCAGAGTTAGATAACGAGTGAAGTCTAGGTGGATTCTACCTTGGGTATTGTTTTAATCAATTGGTTTTTCCCACAAGTATTTCCCCAATTTCATTCTTTTTGTCTCATCGTCTTTAGCTTAGTAGTTAGTTAATTTTCTAGATTAAACCGATTCACTTCAATTTTAAGGCTAAATAATAAAAAGAAAGTTAGTATTAGTACTTTCGGTTCCTTTGGGTTCGACAATCCGGTCTTGCCACTAAACTATACTACTGTTCGATAGGTACACTTGCCTCAATCATTGTCATAGTTAGTTTTTAGGCTCGATCATTCTCATTATAAATTTTAAGACTGTACACAACGATCAATATTCAAATGTTATTGATTTATGGTACGCATTGTATTTTGTTGTATTGAATGGTATCGAAATTAATAATTGTTACTCGAATGAATGATGACCTATGCTCATACACCGTTTGACATCAATTTGATAATGGCTATGTAATGACATGAAATTCCTATGATGGTTCTGTTTTCTTTTGTTGATGCTAATATGTTTCACTGTATTTGATGTTTTTGCTCGTTTAAATAATTATTCGACTCACACTGAGCTTTTCATAAGCTCACCCCCCAATAGTGTTTAACTTTTCAGGTAAACCTCAAAATTAGGACCGGACTCGGCATTCAGAGAATCAACTTAGACCTCGGATTATTATTATTTTAATTAAGTATTATTAAGTCTTTATTGGTTTTGGCTTGTAATTTTTAATTATTTCTGGTCTGTGGCTTGGTAACTTTTTTTTTGGGGATTTTTGCATGCATGGATTACTCAAGCATAATAACCGGATAATGCATGATATCAGGCTTAAGTAAAATTTGATATTGTTCCCTAGCTTCCACTACATTGCAAAGGAACTATTTTTGAAAAACAAATCGATAAGGCAACTAATTTTCTAAAATGACTTGAAAATTGGTTTTTCTGCTGCATTAGTTTAACCTTGAGTTTTTTTTTTTTTAAAGAAGAGCGACACGCAAACGGTTTTTCTAAAACAACACTATCAACAATAAAATGAATCCTAAGCATACAAGACCTAATGAATGAATGCTTTTAAGCTAACTCAAAGTACAACTACGGTTTTCTTTATAATGAGTTTATTTAAAGTCTTAAAAAGTAACGTAAGTTAGCTTAGCCATTTTGGTGGCTAATGTAGCCGTCTCAATCTAGCCATAACGTCTAGGCAGGATTTGGGAGGTTACAGATATGAAGGACCATAGCTAGACTATGGCAACTAATGGAGTCCACCAAGACCTTAAACTTGGAAGGGGTATACTTTGTAAGACCATGGATCGACTATGGCAGCATAGAGAGTCCACCGGGACGATAAATGGGTGAAAAATAAAAAAAGAAATCATGGGACAACCCGCATTAAGGAAAATGGATATATGGGCATGCATTAGATAGCCATCGGGTCGAAGGAATCTGTAACACCCCTAACCCGTATCCGTCGCCAGAGTAGGGTTACGAGGTATCACCGATCAATTCACAACATATAGCATACATTTATCAAACATAAAGCATTCATTCTAATAAATCATTCAACACAATTACATTGTCCCTTATAAGGGCCTATGAGGCCTTAAACATGCTTTAGAAGTGGTTCGGGACTAAACCGATAACATACGAAAATTTTTGAAAACTTAGAAAAATTTCAACCATACAGGGGTCACACACCCGTGTGAACAGGCCGTGTGCCTCACACTGCTCCAAACACGCCCGTGTCTCGGTAGTGTGGAAGCAGCATACATCTCGACTTGGGTCACACGGCCAACCACAAGCCCGTGTGTCTAGCCCGTGTACCCTTCGAAGTGGCCACACACGCCCGTGTGGCAAGCCGTGTGCTAGGCCGAGCCAAACCTATAGGGTATATTGACTTATGCAACACGGCCAAGTCACAGGCCCATGTGCTAGGCCGTGTGCCAATTAGGGGGTATACTGACTAGTACCACACGGCCAATCACACGCCCGTGTGTGAGACCGTGTGGAGCATACTGACTTCAATTCAATTTCAACACTAGGGGACACACGGACGTGTAACATGACCGTGTGTCACACACGGCTGAGACACACGCCCGTGTCTCTGCCCGTGTGGACAAAAATAGGCCATTTACAAGGCCAATTTGTCACCCCAACTTCCATGTACCTACACAAGGCAAAATTGTACCATTTCCATACACAAAGGGTAGCCAAATCAATCCCAATTCATGCACAATTCATGCTATACAAATACAACCATTTCACTTACTCAAATATATACCAAAACAACATGATCTTAGTTACAACCATGCCAAAACAATCCATCTCACAAGGAATTATAACATCTTATAAAAGTCATCAACAACCATTTCTAATAACCAAAACACACATCAATATTAACATCATTTACAAGCCAAATCTCATGGCTATAATCACAACCAAAATACCACATCTAGCCTATACATGCCATATACCATAATGTATAATTCAAAAGTACCAACTTAGATGTTTGATAGTGCGATGATATTCCTGACGACTCCCGGATCCGACCTAGCCTTGATTCACTATCAAACATAGAAAAATAACACAAAGTAAGCTTCATAGCTTACTAAGCTCACATGTGAATAAATTATTACATCGAATAAATGCAAATCAACCAATTGCATATATCAAAACCATATACACCTTAACTACAAACCTTTCTCATGTTTCAAAACATGATCAAATACAAAATCATCGAACTTTCACTATTTAATACTCGAATAGGTTTTGTACGTACCTGTATCTCCTCGTACTAACCTCTTTCTCAACCACATCATTCGTTTACCCGTTGAACCATTCAGAATACAATTCAGATACTCAGGAGTCTCGTACGATAAGTACCTATACTATGGCCCGTAGCCAAATCAAGGTAACTTATCCGAAGAACTATTATCATGGCCCAAAGCCAAATCATCCGATTTGCATGGCTCAAAGCCAAATAGGTAAAACACGCACCCGAAGTGCTTATATCATGGCCCGAAGCCAACTCAACGCATCACCTACTGACATGTCAATAGTATCCAAAACTATTCTTAAGGTTCAACCGGACTTTTACACTTTTCGTTTCTATCATCGAATGCATCCGTAAAGTCATTTCACAATTCATACATTATCCATAATCCCATTTTTAAAAGTTTATCCAATAATAAAGCATTTTAACATACATTTATAATGTAATCATCACATACGAACTTACCTCGTATTCAGAATTGACGGATCGGGTCGACTACTCGATAACCTTGCTTTTCCCCCGATCTAAATCCGAATTCTTTCTTTCTTGATCTATATAATATCAAAATTTACTTATTTAATCACCATTTCATTCAATTCAATCCAAAACACACATTAGGGCTATTTTACACATTTGCCCCTAAACTTTCACATTTTATCAATTTAGTCCCTATTTCACAAATACACAAAATTCACACAACTCAACCAAACCCATGCTTGGCTGAATTACATATAGGTTCCTAGCAGCCCAAAACTTTCATTTATTTCACATTTCAACCACACAATTTGTACATTTCACAATTTAATCCCTATTATGCATTTTCATCAAAAATAACTTAACAAAACATGTAAAACTATCATCAAGCTTTCATATTTCAACATAAACAACAAAGAACACATAGATTCAACAATGGAAACTCTTAAAATCTTTAATAGTTTCAAAATTAAAGGTACGGGCTAGCTAGATTGTAACAGCCCGATTTTGACCCTAATCGGAACAGTGGTTTCGGGACCACAAATTCGAGTCTGAAAAATATTTTAAAATTATTTTTAGTGTTTATTATGTGTGAATTTTCTTGCGTTAAATTTTTGTATTTTAATTTCGTCGTTTGAGTGTCTGATTAAGAAAAAGGGCTTAATCGCGTAAAATGAAAATTTGATGGTTAGTTGTGAAAGTGCCTAATTGTTGTTGTCTTTTTAATATGGAGGATTTATGTTGCAATTAGGCCATTTTTTTATATATAGTGGACAGAAAGGTGTGGTTATTATATGTTATTATATGTTAATATTTTTATAAAATTTAAAGTTTATATTATTATAATAAAAAGTTATAATATAATAAACTTAACATAATTAAAAAGCCAAAGTTTATTTTTGCTTTCATAACCGAATAAAAAAACAAAAAGAAAAGAGAAAAGAGTTAGGCATCCGGCTATCTTTGGATTTGATTAGGTATGTATCTAGCTCGGTTTTTGATAATTTTTACATTTTTGAGATCGTTGCTATGAAATGTACAAAGCCCATGTTTCAATTTTTAATTTTGATGAATATTTTGAGTTGAGCCATTGATGATAGCTTGTTGTTTGTGTTGTTTGATGATGAAATATGAAATATATGTATTAGATTAACATGTTTTGTCTTTGAATTTTTGATGAATTTGAGTAATTTGGACTAAATTACAAAAATAAATTTTTGAGGTACTAAAATGTGAAATAAATGAAATTTGTGGACTTGTATGAAGACTATGAATATTCGGCCCTAGCATAGTGTGTTCAAATTTTGTGTATTTTGTGTTTTATGTAAAAAGGACTAAATTGTAAAAAGTGTGAAATGTTAGGGGCAAAATTGTAATTTGCCCATTTATGTGTTTTTAGACTAAATTGAATAGAATGGTGTTTAAATAAGCTTAATTTGAATATGTTTAGATCAAGAACCAAAGAAATCAGATTTGGACCGAGGAAAAACGGAAGTAGTCGATTAGTCGATTTTACCGACCGTCTACGTCCGAGGTAAGTCAATAAGCCTATAAATGTTGTTAAATTTGCTAGTACATATAATTACATGATGAATGGAATTTTTGTGAATTTTTCTGTGTATGGCCGAATATATATTGTGTAACACCCCAAACACGGTCAATACGCCACGACCGAATTTGGCATGCTACGAAGAAAAACGTTTCGAAGAAAATTGAGATAGCGATTAAATTTTAGTGAAAAATTCTTTGTAATTCTATATTTGTAGAAATCAGATGTTTAATAAGTTAAAAACTGGAAATTTACTTTGAAATTCCATAAATAAAACTTTTAAACTAAGTGGATAAATCATAGGTTAGAAAACATTTGTTTCATTTTAAGAAAACTCGAATTAATACTTTGAAACCGTTTGCATTTGAATGTAGAAACTTAAAATTTTGGAAATCATTTAAGTTGTAGAAAACACTTAATTTATAATTTTATTATCAACAATTTAGATTACTGATGGTAAGATAAAATACTATAGCATTTTATAGTTTAGAAAACTTTAGCTCAATTATTAAATTAATCAAGTGATATACTTAAACATGTTTAGAATAAATCCCAAAGCATATAAATAATCCAAAACCACAATTAAAGAGGCCTTATTACAAATCTATAAAATATGAAAACCCAAATTAAAATATAATAAGGTACCCAAATGGAAGTTCTTGTAAAATCAAATTTTATTGCATGGCCTCCTCGAGTTCATCCGGCTCCACATCCGCGATCTCACGAATCACCCGAAAAGATATCCCATCTTTGAAGGGTGAGTCAACAGACTCAATGTGTAACAAAGTACACTAAAACCCAATCTATCATAGCAATAAAGCCCATTTAAATCACATTTAGCCATAAGCCCATAATATAGCAAATCAGATAATCACATGTACATATAAAATGAAATGCAATCCCGAACCCAACTTAGATATCCATCCGCTACACACCACCCGTACCTACCAATCATACCGTGGGGATTACTAAATCGACCCTCCATCCGCTACACACCATCGAAGGCGATTCTTTGCGATCAACATGCACATCGCCTTATAATTGTGGCATAGCCACCAGATAATTGTAACAGAGTCACCGAATTCATAATATCGTGACCGAAGTCACCAGATTCATAATATCGTGACCGAAGTCACCGGATAATGTGGTAAAACCACCGGAACACTTCCCCGTTATCAAAATCACCCATATGCCCATGCATTAAACACATTATTTCAATATCATGCCATATAACCCCAAATTCATAACGGAATCATACACATTTCATATTCATGCTTATAGCATTATTAATGATGCAGATATCATGCCATGTACATTACCCCAAAATCATAACAAAGTCGGATATGTCTCATATTAAAATTATACATAGTACTAAGGGATAACGTACCTCAATTCACTGTACCATGGAATGATACCCGAAGCCATAATCATTCATATTTCTTTATTAACAACTTTTATCAATAATGCTATTAATCTATTAGAATTTTAGTGTAAGCTACACACCTGATAATAGTGATAACTAAACTTTCCCGCTCGCTGATACCCTCGGAATCTCGAACAATAACTATATGCGATTTCTCTCCGATTGATGGTTCATAACCCGATGAAGAACCACGAACGAACAATGGCTCGAAGTACGAACAACTTCAAATAAACGATTATCGGCGGAGGGTCCACATCCGGTGGAAAGTCTCGAGCTGCCGACACAGCCCTTCGTTTGAAATTTGAGGGTATATCAGATCCACCCTTCTTCCAAACACTATTAACTGCTCTTTTCGAACCCATTCTTGATTGCCCAAAAAATCTAACGTTCACGGAAAAATATAATAAACGAGAGATAGAGTCCCCAAAAAAAAATGTAATCGATTAGTAGTCCATCTAAAACGATATAACAAGTATAAAGATCCTTACTACTTGACTTACCCCAAAACGGTTGTCAAAGAATTGAGGCTTAGAACGATTGCTTCCAAAGTCCCAAAGAGTCTATCTTTCAAGACCGATTGAAGAAAACCAAATGAAGACCTACCCTTGTTGATATTCGGCCAAGACAATTCAAAAAGAGAGTGGGAAGTTTCGGCAATATGGTTGAATGGTGAAGGAATTTCGGCTATGGTTGATTTGTAATAACAAAAGGATTTGACTAGAGTGGAGAAAGAGAAATAGAATGGAAATGGATGAAAAGAAATGGAACTTGAGAAGGAGAAGGATTCGGCCAAGAGAGTATAAAAGAAAATGTGATTATGAATCAATATCAAAAGAAGAAAAGTGAGATATGTGAGAGAGAGAGATTCGGCCAAACACTTATTTGCCAAAAGAAAATGCACAAAAGCCAAGTGAGGTTTTGGTTTCAAGAGCAAAGATGAGAGAAAGGAAATAATTTTTTGGTTCAAACAAAATGAAGGCTAAACCAAAAGCAAAATTTGCACAAAATGCACAAAAACATTCGGCCAAAGAGGGAGTTTTGGAGAGAAAGAAAACAATGCCAAAAGATGCACAAATGACAAAGGTTGACCAAATATCCTCCCCAAACCACCTAACAACATTCGGCCACCCCCCCTAGCCACACTTACCGTCCACATACATGCACTAAAAGCCTTGAAAGAGTTTCCAAAACATCTTCCTCAAGCCAAGCCCTTTGTCTCCCCAACCTTCCATAACTTTAAGATTCTTATCCCCTATTTTAAGCTTTCCTTAAACCAATATTCAACTTACCAAAAACTTAAGGTCCAACCTATCATAATTAGAGTTTGACCGTCCATCAATGCTAGGATACAAAAATAAAGTCTTCAAAATGCTTTCCAAGCAACTCGAACCACTTCCCTCAAGTAACCTTTCAAGCTCCTTATCCACTATGCCACTAACTCCTCATGTGTTAGAATTTAACACTTAAATTAACTTAAGTGCTAAGCTCACTTAATCCACTTCATTAAATAAACCATACTAAAAATTATCTAACTTCCTAAATAAAATCAAGCCTTCACAAGACTATGCTAACACACAAAATTCCTACCCGAGCCAACACCAAAAATAATACTCAAATTTTTCCTAAAGCTCAAGGCCCAATCCTACTAGGCCCAATTTTGGGATGTTACAAATCTACTCTCCTTAAAGAAATTTCGTCCTCGAAATTTCCAACTAACTAACCGTCAGACATCCTATCTCGCGCCACACTACGTTCTTCTTCACAAGCACTCTAATCTTAATAAAACCACAATGTACTTTTAACAAAATCTTAATCCACCATAGCAAACCATTATCTAACACTTACACTTATACCAAAAATTTTCCTACAATCAACCATCACTTCCAACCAAAACATACGACTTGAGAGTGAGGAAACAATCCTGAGCCTTAAGCTCCTTAGACTGCATCTCAAGCATACTCCTATCTTCCTCCAACATTCTCCCGGATGACACCTTCCACAATAATCGCAAGCCAAAAGTTCGACCATGCCTTGACATGTTTTCTGAACGAGATTGTGACCCTAGAGAACCGTGATCTCTATTCTTCTTACATCCACGGACCCAACTCCAAGTGCTTCTTCGATTCTTTAACTATCTCGAGTCACTCATCAATCCGAACTCGATCATGATACTCTGCTCTCGACCACTAGCGATGCTAACGCCTCCTTCATCGGAATTATGCCTCGATGCGAAAATCTAGCCCTAACACTTTGGCTTTTACCACATCCACAACGTCCACGATCTCGAGTGCTCATGTCTAACATCTCGACTTATCGATTTAAAAGTTTTATGCATTAGTCATTATTCCACTTTCTTTAAAACACAGTTTTATGAATAATTTTAATAAGAAGTTGTTTCATGAGTACATTCAACCTATAGTTTGGGTCTCTAGAGTAGTTCTGCTACTATACTGATCATACCAACATCATCATATCATATCATCAAAATCAACGATTTGATGTACTTACCACGGCGGATTGATGTCGGAGACTCGAGGCCATGCCTTTCAGACCATATAATTTTCAACAAAACATTTTAAAATCCATTCTTTAAAACATTTTGGGCCTCGGGCCCACAGCCGAGCTTTTGAACTTAGCTCTGATACCAATTTGTAACACCCCAAACCCGGTCAATACGCCATGACTGAATTTGGCATGCTACGAAGAAAAACGTTTTGAAGAAAATTGAGATAGCGATTAAATTTTAGTGAAAAATTCTTTGTAATTCTATATTTGTAGAAATCAGATGTTTAATAAGTTAAAAACTGGAAATTTACTTTGAAATTCCATAAATAAAACTTTTAAACTAAGTGGATAAATCATAGGTTAGAAAACATTTGTTTCATTTTAAGAAAACTCGAATTAATACTTTGAAACCGTTTGCATTTGAATGTAGAAACTTAAAATTTTGGAAATCATTTAAGTTGTAGAAAACACTTAATTTATAATTTTATTATCAACAATTTAGATTACCTGATGGTAAGATAAAATACCATAGCGTTTTTATAGTTTAGAAAACTTTAGCTCAATTATTAAATTAATCAAGTGATATACTTAAACATGTTTAGAATAAATCCCAAAGCATATAAATAATCCAAAACCATAATTAAAGAGGCCTTATTACAAATCTATAAAATATGAAAACCCAAATTAAAATATAATAAGGTACCCAAATGGAAGTTCTTGTAAAATCAAATTTTATTGCATGGCCTCCTCGAGTTCATCCGGCTCCACATCCGCGATCTCACGAATCACCTAAAAAGATATCCCACTGAAGGGTGAGTCAACAGACTCAATGTGTAATAGTACACTAAAAACCCAATCGATCATAGCAATAAAGCCCATTTAAATCACATTTAGCCATAAGCCCATAATATAGCAAATCAGATAATCACATGTACATATAAAATGAAATGCAATCCCGAACCCAACTTAGATATCCATCCGCTACACACCACCCGTACCTACCAATCACACCGTGGGGATTACTAAATCGACCCTCCATCCGCTACACACCATCGAAGGCAGTTGCTGCAGTCAACATGCACATCGCCCTTATAATTGTGGCATAGCCACCAGATAATTGTGACAGAGTCACCGAATTCATAATATCGTGACCGAAGTCACCAGATTCATAATATCGTGACCGAAGTCACCGGATAATGTGGTAAAACCACCGGAACACTTCCCCTTTATCAAAATCACCCATATGCCCATGCATTAAACACATTATTTCAATATCATGCCATATAACCCCAAATTCATAACGGAATCATACACATTTCATATTCATGCTTATAGCATTATTAACGATCATGAGATATCATGCCATGTACATTACCCCAAAATCATAACAAAGTCGGATATGTCTCATATTAAAATTATACATAGTACTAAGGGATAACGTACCTCAATTATTTGTACCATGGAATGATACGAAGCCATAATCATTCATATTTCTTTATTAACAACTTTTATCAATAATGCTATTAATCTATTAGAATTTTAGTGTAAGCTACACACGATAATAGTGATAACTAAACTTTCTCATTCACGATACCCTCGGAATCTCGAACAATAACTATATGCGATTTCTCTCTCGATTGATGGTTCATAACCCGATGAAGAACCACGAGCGAACAATGGCTCGAAGTACGAACAACTTCAAATAAAGCGATTATCGCCGGCGCAGAGGGTCCACATCCGGTGGAAAGTCTCGAAGCTAAACCCGACCATGACCCTTCGTTTGAAATTTGAGGGTATAGCAGATCCACCCTTATTCCAAACACTATTAACTGCTCTTTCGAACCCATTCTTGATTGCCCCAAAAATCTAACATTCACGGAAAAATATAATAAACGAGAGATAGAGTCCCCAAAAAAAATGTAATCGATTAGTAGTCCATCTAAAACGATATAACAAGTATAAAGATCCTTACTACTTGACTTACCCCAAAACGGTTGTCAAAGAATTGAGGCTTAGAACGATTGCTTCCAAAGTCCCAAAGAGTCTATCTTTCAAGACCGATTGAAGAAAACCAAATGAAGACCTACCCTTGTTGATATTCGGCCAAGACAATTCAAAAAGAGAGTGGGAAGTTTCGGCAATATGGTTGAATGGTGAAGGGAATTTCGGCTATGGTTGATTTGTAATAACAAAAGGATTTGACTAGAGTGGAGAAAGAGAAATAGAATGGAAATGGATGAAAAGGAAATGGAACTTGAGAAGGAGAAGGATTCGGCCAAGAGAGTATAAAAGAAAATGTGATTATGAATCAATATCAAAAGAAGAAAAGTGAGATATGTGAGAGAGAGAGATTCGGCCAAACACTTATTTGCCAAAAAGAAAATGCACAAAAGCCAAGTGAGGTTTTGGTTTCAAGAGCAAAGATGAGAGAAAGGAAATAACATTTTTGGTTCAAACAAAATGAAGGCTAAACCAAAAGCAAAATTTGCACAAAATGCACAAAAACATTCGGCCAAAGAGGGGAGCTTTTGGAGAGAAAGAAAACAATGCCAAAAGATGCACAAATGACAAAGGTTGACCAAATATCCTCCCCCAAACCACCTAACAACATTCGGCCACCCCCCTAGCCACACTTGCCGTCCACATACATGCACTAAAAGCCTTGAAAGAGTTTCCAAAACATCTTCCTTAAGCCAAGCCATTTGTCTCCCCAACCTTCCATAACTTTAAGATTCTTATCCCCTATTTTAAGCTTTCCTTAAACCAATATTCAACTTACCAAAAACTTAAGGTCCAACCTATCATAATTAGAGTTTGACCATCCATCAATGCTAGGATACAAAAATAAAGTCTTCAAAATGCTTTCCAAGCAACTCGAACCACTTCCCTCAAGTAACCTTTCAAGCTCCTTATCCACTATGCCACTAACTCCTCATGTGTTAGAATTTAACACTTAAATTAACTTAAGTGCTAAGCTCACTTAATCCACTTCATTAAATAAACCATACTAAAAATTATCTAACTTCCTGAATAAAATCAAGCCTTCACAAGACTATGCTAACACACAAAATTCCTACCCGAGCCAACACCAAAAATAATACTCAAATTTTTCCTAAAGCTCAAGGCCCAATCCTACTAGGCCCAATTTTGGGATGTTACATATTGTGCTAAGGAGCTATGCTTCGAGTTTGATTCGATCGAGATCCGATGTCCGAAAGCCCCGTACGAACCCTAAGAATAGTTAGGATACATATGTCATGACATAGGATATCCAATATGTGTTATCGTGTAAGACCACGTCTGGGACGTTGGCACCGACTTGTGTTTACGTGTAAGACCCTGTCTGGGACAGTGGCATCGATATGTGATTACATGTAAGACCACGTCTGGGACGTTGGCATTGTACGAGCTTCCGACTATCCGCGTATCCTTTTTAATTCCGAACGGTTCAACGGGCATTGTTAAGTGAAGACCTAATGTGAAAATCGAATTAAAAGGGCTCAAGTATGTATTTAAACTATGTTATGAAAGTAAGGTAAATTAATTGCTTATTCGATTGTATAAATGCTAAAGTTATGAATGTGTTCCATGTGTAAAAATTTTGAATTAGTATATTCGGTCAAGTGAGCTATATGAGATCTTAATATTGAGAATTGTATAAGTTCTTATGTATATGTATAATTTACCATATGATATGTGTATGGAAGATTTTAATGCTAAGTTTTGCTTGTGACTTTGTTTATTTGGTTTTGTTAATTTGATTAATATTTACTTGCTTATGACTTACAAAGCTTAAATAGCTTACTCTGTGTGTTTCCGTTTACCTCTGTTTTATAGATTTTGGATTCACGTTACGAGCTCGGGGATCGTCTGCAAAGCCTATCACACTATCCTCTCTTTTCGGTATTTTGTAAAGTTTGAATTTGAATTTATGGCATGTATAGTCTAGCCTAAATATTTGACTTTGAGATATGTATATGTATAAAGCCATGCGAAAATGGCTTGTTCATTATGTTTAAATCTGTTTTTTTTTTATGTTCTTGATTCAGTGTTTGATGTGCTTGGATTGTGATTTTGGTCATGGCATTAGTTTATTATGGAAGTGTATTTCATAGGTATTTATGTTAGGTGTTTGGTTATGTGATTTGATTGTTAATTGAGTTAGTTGATACTTGTGTAGTAATGATCATGGTATTTGTGTGATTTGGTAAGTAAGCTTCATGATATGTATGAATGGAGTATTGGGTTATATATCTTTGTTGTGAAAAGATATGTATGATTTATAAATGAAATAAGTGAATGGATACATATATATTGATGTTAAAATGGTTAATTTGGTTGGTTGGAAACGGTAAGTCTCATAAGTTTTGAATTAGAAATAGAGAATAAATGTGTATGAATGTGTACGGCTTTGTTAAATGGTAAAAATTAGGTATAACTTGACTTAGTAATGAAGTATAAAAGATGAAATGTGTTTGATTACATATTGGCCTTATTGGTGTGGTTGTTAGTCGATAGATAAAGAACATTGTTTATGATTGGTTTTGGTTAATTTGAGAGACATGACTTGGGTATAATGCATGTTTAAGTATGGTTACTTTTATGTGAAATAAATGCATATATGTTTATGATGTGTTCATTGTTTGGTTAATGGGATTGAATAATTTCATTATTATTGAATAGAGAATTTGTACGAAATTTTAAATCTTATGCAATCGAATAGATAGTTAATTCATTAGCTAAGTGTATGTATTTTGACTATGGTATTTGGACTGTGAGATAAGTTAAATATTAGTTGTAATATATGTTCAAGATGTTTTAGATTGATAAAGTTTATGCGCACAGCCTTGTGATGAACTAAAATGGCTAAGTATTTGGTAAATTTGGTAATTGTAAAATAAACGAAATAGAATCAATGGATATATTAGTGCAGGATAGGCATGAGATGATTATATATTTGAACATACATAGGTCATTATGATTCGGTTGTAATGGAAAAATATACAACTCTACTTTTTTTGAATGATTCAATATACATATACGAACCTTAGTTTGATTATAAAGCATGCGAATTTGTATACTATGAATTGTTCTTTTTGTTCATGAATGATATATGTGAGTATAGTGACATACGGTTGTTATTATAATATTCAGGTTATGTACAGCATTGGTGTGATAAGTTTTTTGATCGTTGGTATCGATAGTCTTAATATTTATATAATGAATGATCTAGCCTAGAAACTAACTATCACCACGATTGAGGCAAGTGCACCTATCGAACTGTAGTATAGCTTAGTGGCAAGACCGGATTATCGAACCCAAAGGAACCAAAAGTACTAATACTGACTTTCTTTTTATTATTTAGCCTAAGAATTAAGGGATTTGTTGTTTATTCTAAAATTAACTAACTACTAAGCTAAAGACGCTAAGACACAGAGAATGAATTGGGGAAAATACTTGTGGGAAAAACCAATTGATTAAGACGATACCCAAGGAAAAATCCACCTAGACTTCACTTGTTATTTAACTCTGAACCAGACGAATTATTTACTTGACTTGATCCGTAGGATTCCCTAATTTATATTAATACCTCTCTCGAGGCTACTAGCATCTAACCCTAGGTTGATTAATTGAAATCTCTTTCTAATTAAAACCCCTAGGATTGCAGTAACTCTATCTATGGACTCCCATATTAGGTTTGACCCTAATCCGGTAGATTTTTGTCATCCTATCTCTAGGGTTGCGATCAACTCCGCTTAACTATACTAGATCTACTCTTAAACAGGGAATATTCTTCCACTGCCTAAGCACATCAATACTTGAATCAATATCCTAAAATATCAAAACAAGAATTAAGAACACATAGTTAGGAACAAATCAAGTATTTATCATATAGTTCAGAAAATAATAACAAGATCCGTCTTAGGTTTCATCCCCCTCAGGTATTTGAGGGGTTTAGTTCATAATCATAAATGAATACATCTCAGAAGAAAAGATAAAACAAAACATAAGAAAACACTAAAACCCCCTGAAGGAATTGAAGGAGAGATCCGCTGTCTTGAGTATGATTTCGGCTTCTTGAGATGAATCAACTGGCTTTCTTCGAGTAAATCCCACAATTCTTACCTCTATGGCTTGGCTCCTTGGCCTGGCTGAACGCCCCCCTCAAGGCTGGCCTTTAGGGTGTTTATATAGGCTTTTGGAATATCTTTCTTTGCCTCTAAGTACCCTTTTCCGAATGAAATTCCTCTTTGTCACGGCAGGGACACGCCCGTGTGAATCGAATTCAGGCCGTGGTCGAGCCTGCTAAAGGGGCACGACCGTGTGGCTACCTCCAGGCCGTGTTGATTTCCTACTTTGGCCCATTTGGTCCGTTTTTAGCCCGTTTTGTCGTTCTTTTCGACCTTCGATGCTCTCCTAAGTATAAAACATGAAATTAAATGATTAGGAGCATCAAATTTCACAATTCAAAGGATAAACCATCCATAAAGCATGCTAAATGTGGGATTAAAATATGTATAAATTACGATTTATCAAATACCCCTACACTTAAGCATTTGCTTGTCCTCAAGCAAAATTCTCAATTCACAATTAAAATTAACTCCCCTTAATTCATAACCTCCATCAATAATGTTTCATCATAATTCATAGGTAATTCATACATTGATAATTTAACCAGAAGGTTCCTAAAGATTCAAACAATCAAAGTTATAGTTTTTATAGTACGAAAGATAGGTGTTTCCCCTTACCTAAATAATTACCTTTAATTCAAAATCGACAAAAATTGACATCCTCACTAAAGATTCACTCAAATCACTCGAAGTGTTTAAGGTTCAGGAAAAAACACTCATAAGTCAAACATGAAAAAGTTAATCCCATAGGCTTGCATGAAAATCAAATCTCCACCACTATAATATGAGATGATACACAAATCAAAAGGTCTTTAAAAAGGGTTGTAACGAGCTCGGGTTAAAGGTGTGGATAAAGGTTGAATTAGAGGGTTAGAATCGAGATTGAATTGACAAATTACCTAACTAGAAAGTCGGACTAATACTTAATAATTACATCAATTTAAAACTTAATACTAATAACATGAGCTTCTTCTAAAGATAATGAAATTAACAGCTTAAGCTCCAATAACAAAGAAGTAAAAATGAATATACTTCGTTTTTGTTTTTTTTTTTGTTTTTTTAAGAACAAATCAAGTAATAAAAGATTGATTCAACTACTGATATGAATAAAATAATTAGGCAACCGATCAAATCAAAACTCGACATAAGGGTGGTCAAGAAAAATGGTGATAACAAATACAATGTGGGTTTTGGGTTAATATTACTGGGTGAGTCAATAGAAAGGGTTGTTAGGATCAAAGGGGTTCACTAGGGGTTAATTGTGAGGGTAGGCTTTTAGTGGAGTAAGTGGGTTACAACCTAAGTGCCTTCATCATCTTAGTATATCAAATCAAAGGTGTGGTCTCGACATGTATAATCGAAGCAAGTTCTAGAATAACAAATCAATGTTGACAAACTCATAATCAATAAAGTGAGCACGAAAAGGAATGTATGCTCTAAAAGGCTCAAGATCTCAAAAAAATTATGGGCTTTTGATATCAACATTGTAAATTTCAAACTTCAAGGTAATAATTAGATTCACGTAGACAACCTAACAAAATTTTTGAAAAATAGACTTATCATGCTTGATTCTCTAGTCTCCTAAAGTTTAAATCATCACTACATAATTAACTATGACTTAATTCAAAACATATCAATGAAAATCATAAATCAAAGGAAATTTCATGCTAATCGTAATATGAGAAAATTACTTAAAAACAAGACATAATTCAGGGATTTGAGAATAATGCAAAAAGTTAGGCACTTTTAAGATTCACCTGCACACTTAAGATGTACATTGCCCTCAATGTACAAAGATAGATATAGATACAGAAAATCAAAAGATAGGGAGAGAAGTGAAACTTCCTGAATTTTGGATGGGTTCCTTGCGTTGAAAGTGTGGAAACTTGATTCGGAGGTGAAAGATAAGTTGGAGGAGGCGTCTCTGGTGGTGGTATGGTGGCTGCCCACAATCGCTGCGCTAGATGAAGAAATTGGGTAGCTCATGAAGAAAAAACCAGGAAATAATAAGAAAAATTCAAAATAAACTAATTATGTATTTAAGGACAATAAAGATAAAGAGAAGGAAAATAAAGGAGAAGAGAAAAGACATAGGTAAAATAAATGGACTCAAATGTCCTTGGCTTGGCGAGTAAATGAAGCGGCCGGCATGAACTTATGTGGATCAGTCTCGCACGGGGAGACTGTGCTAGGGTCCTTCCGCCACTTCGACATGGGTAAGGTGAAAATGGAGAGTTTGGGACAGGAGAATGAGAGGAAATGGAAAGGTGAAGGATGAAAGGGTGTGGAAGAAAGGGAATGGGGAGTAGGTGAGAAAGGGAGAGGGGTTTTTTAAATAGAGATTTCAGGTCTGGTACATCCCCACGACCGTGTGTCGTGGGTGTGTTACGTCGCACGGCCGTATCACACGGCCATGTGCTATCTTGTTCGCTTCTCCCACGCCTGTGTAGAGGGTTCCACGCCCATGTCTCTTTCTTAGTGTCGGCCACGGCCCCATAGCACGGGCATGTCTCATACCCGTGTGACTTCCTCAATGTCGGCCACAGCCATATCGCACGGCCGTGGCAATTTATAGCCATCCATGATCTAGGGATTTTTCATCCTTGGCTCGTACGACCTCTGCCATGCCAGTGTGTAAATCCGTGATGCCCACACAGCCACGGCCACGCCCGTGTGCAAGGCCGTGTGGCATGGAAACCTATGCTTTATTTACTTTTCTTAGTCTTTAGTTAGGTACTAAAAATCAAAGCTATGGAAATAAAGGGGGTTAGTGCTCGGGTTGCCTCCCCAGAAGCGCTTGTTTAAAGTCTTAAGCTAGAGTCACCTCTCATTCGCATAATCAGGGTGGTTTGAAGAGTTGAACATCCTCTCTCATGCTATTATTTCTACTATCATGATAATGTTTAAGTCGAGTAGCGTTTACCTTAAAAGTGCCGAATTCAGAGTGAGTTACTTCGACCGTTCCGTATGGAAAGACATTGCGTACCTCAAAAGGGATTTCTTCATTTGTTTTAAGGTCTGAGAAGGCGATTCAAGGGTCTCCCGTATTCAACAATACCTGATCTCCTATTTTGAAGTGATTTGCTATTCCCTTAAGCTCGTTTGGGGGTTCCCTTGGTTTTTCTTCGTTTGTTCCTAGTTTTTCCTTGAAATGTGTTTTCCACTCGTCTAGTTCATCAATATGAAGCCTTCGATCCTCATGAATTACTTCTTTGTTGTCATGATGTCTAGGATCTGGCTCAGTTGTGTGGTTCTGTGGTGCTTCCTAAAAAGAAGGTTTAACTGAATGGTCATTCATAAAATTAATTTTCTCACCTTGATTACTTGATGTCCTAGCCGAGTCAAGAGCCTAGAGGCTGATTGATTCGTTACCTACACGGAGTATGAGTTCACCTGTACCAATATCAATTTTAGTTCTAGCAGTTGCTAAAAAGGGTCTTCCTAAAATTAAAGGGATCGTATTGTCCTCATCCATGTCTAAAACGACAAAGTCTACTGGGAATATGAATTTATCAATTTTCACGAGTACATCTTCAATTATACCCCTAGGAACTCTAATAGTTTTATCAGCTAATTGAATGCTCATCCTAGTTTGTTTGGGTTTCCCTAGACCTAGTTGTTTAAACATTTTATAAGGCATAACATTTATACTTGCCCCTAAATCCGCTAAAGCATTATCAACAGATAAACTACAAATTAAGCATGGAATTTTAAAACTCCCTGGATCTTTTAATTTTTGTGGTAGTCTATTTTGCAACATTGCTGAGCACATTGCGTTTAGTTCCACATGCGATTCTTCGTCTAGCTTCCGCTTGTTTGTCAAAAGCTCTTTTAAAAATTTCCTTGAATCTGGCATCTGCGAAAGAGCTTCAAGAAACGGTAATTTCATATGTAATTCCTTTAAAAGTTTAAGAAATTTACCGAATTGTTCGTCTGTGTTGTCTTTCTTCATTGCATCGGGATACGGTATACGCGGTTTGTACTCTTTAAATACCGGTTTTAATTTGTCATGGTTCACCTCAACCTTACCTTCCTCTACCACATTCTCTTGCCTTAAATTTGGCTCATCTAACCCTACACTATCATGAGCTGTTATGGCTTGAATTTGCTCCTTTGGGTTAGTCTCAGTGTTGCTTGGTAGGTTTCCTTGCGGTCGTTTGGAGATCAGCTTAGCAAGTTGCCCTAACTGGTTCTCGATCCCTTGAATCGATGCTTGTTGATTTTTAAGTGTTGTCTCGGTGTTCTGGAAACGTGTTTCTGACACCGCTATGAATTTTGTCGAGTATCTCCTCAAGGTTCGGCTTCTTTTCTGCTGCATGGGTAGATTTGTTGTTAGAAGTTTGGAGGGGGTTGTTGTCTTTGATTTCCTTGACCACCTCATGAAAAATTGGGGTTGTTCCTCCAACCTGGATTATAAGTATTACTATAAGGGTTATTTTGAGTTCTGAAATTGTTACCAACATAGTTCATTTGTTCGCCTTCCATGCTATGTCCGTAAGGTGGGTACTCAGGATTCGCCACACCTCCACTTGTTTCGCACTGCATTCACGGGTGTACTGCGAAGAACACAAACCATCAATCTTTTGTTTAACATCTCTACGATTTGATAGCATGGTTCTCTGCGTCGAGGTTGAAAACTCTGACTGTTTTTGTTGGCCTTGTCCTTGTGACTTGCCAGCGATAGTTATTCGGTGACATCTCTTTTATAAACTCGTAGGCGCTTGAATTTTTGTTGTTCAGCATTCGCGGGTGTTGAATCGATCAATTGCCTCGTTGAGGGTTCACACCATTGTAGAAGGTTTGAACTGAAGCCACAAAGGTAGCCCATGGTGAGGGCACCTTCTCAACAAATCCTTGTATCTCTCCCATGCATCATATAGTGTTTCTAGATCCATCTGCACAAAAGAAGAGATATCATTCCTCAACTTGGCCGTTTTGGCCGGTGGAAAATATTTTAACAAAAAATTTTCGGTCATTTGATCCCATGTAGTGATTGAACCTCGTGGAAGAGAATTCAACCACTGTTTGGCTTTATTCCTCAAAGAAAAGGGAAATAACCGAAGACGGATGGCATCATCGAAATGCCATTTATTTTGAAGGTATCACCAAGAATTCTAGAAAGTTAGCTGAGTGTGTGTTAGGATCCTCATCCGCAAACCATCAAACTGAACAAACTGTTGTATCATCTGTATAGTGTTAGGTTTCAATTCAAAATTATTTGCAGCAATAGCAGGTCTAACAATACTTGACTCATTTCCTATTAAGTTAGGTTTAGCATAATCATACATAGTTCGAGGAGCATGATTTTCGGCCACCTCTTGAGGTAGCGGATTATTTTTAGCCATCTCTTCGGTGGTATTGGTTTCGTCTTCTTGCTCTTCTGTTATGCAATTTAAGCTTCGCCTGATTTCTACGATTTCTGCGAACGGTACCTTCAATATCACTGTCGTAAATTAAGGGTCCTGTCGGGTTCCTTCTAGTCATAAACTAGAGGTACTTGCTAGGAACAAAATAAAATAAGAAAAGTTAGCAAAGTTAAAAACAAAATAAAAGTAAATTGCAAAAATAAAAATGGCTAAAGTAATAAAAATTAAACGTTCTTAATATTTTAGTTCCCCGGCAATGGCGTCAAAAAACTTGATTGTTGATATCGATAGTCTTAATATTTATATAATGAATGATCTAGCCTAGAAACTAACTATCACCACGATTGAGGCAAGTGCACCTATCGAACTGTATTATAGCTTAGTGGCAAGACCGGATTGTCGAACCCAAAGGAACCAAAAGTACTAATACTGACTTTCTTTTTATTATTTAGCCTAAGAATTAAGGGATTTGTTGTTTATTCTAAAATTAACTAACTACTAAGCTAAAGACGCTAAGACACGGAGAATGAATTGGGGAAAATACTTGTGGGAAAAACCAATTGATTAAGACGATACCCAAGGAAGAATCCACCTAGACTTCACTTGTTATTTAACTCTGAACTAGACGAATTATTCACTTGACTTGATCCGTAGGATTCCCTAATTTATATTAATACCTCTCCCGAGGCTACTAGCGTCTAACCCTAGGTTGATTAATTGAAATCTCTTTCTAATTAAAACCCCTAGGATTACATTAACTCGATCTATTGACTCCCATATTAGGTTTGACCCTAATCCGGTAGATTTTCGTCATCCTATCTCTAGGGTTGCGATCAACTCCGCTTAACTATGCTTGATCTACTCTTAAACATGGAATATTCCTCCACTGCCTAGGCACATCAATACTTGAATCAATATCCTGAAATATCAAAAAAAAGAATTAAGAACACATAGTTAAGAACAAATCAAGTATTTATCATATAGTTCAGAAAACAATAACAAGATCCCTCTTAGGTTTCATCCCCCTCAGGTATCTAAGAGGTTTAGTTCATAATCATAAATGAATACATCTCAGAAGAAAAGATAAAAAAAAACATAAGAAAACACTAAAACCCCCTGAAGGAATTGAAGGAGAGATCCGCTGTCTTGAGTATGATTTCGGCTTCTTGAGATGAATCAACTGGCTTTCTTCGAGTAAATCCCACAATTCTAACCTCTATGGCTTGGCTCCTTGGCCTAGCTGGACGCCTCCCTCAAGGCTTTTGGAATATCTTTCTTTGCCTCTAAGTATCCTATTCCAAATGAAATTCCTCTTTGTCACGGCAGGGACACGCCCGTGCAACATGCCCGTGTGAATCGAATTTAGGCCGTGGTCGAGCCTGCTAAAGGGGCACGACCATGTGGCTACCTCCAGGCCGTGTTGGTTTCCTACTTTGGCCCATTTGGTCCGTTTTTAGCCCGTTTCTCATTCTTTTCGACCTCCGATGCTCTCCTAAGTATAGAACATGAAATTAAAGGATTATGAGCATCAAATTCCACAATTCAAAGGATAAACCATCCAAAAAGCATGCTAAATATGGGATTAAAATATGTATAAATTACGATTTATCATTTTTAAAGGAAAAAAAACAATATGCCTGTTCTGAGCTGTGTTTTGTTTGGTGGTACCTCGTAACCCTAATCCGGCGACAGATACGGGTTAGGGGTGTTACGTAGATTGAGCTGCAACGATAACAAAAACATAGAAATCATCAAAAACGGGACAAAAAATCACTTACAATTGAGCTAGGAGATGACCGAAACTTTCAAGCCCTAAAAATGGCTTCTCCTCTCTTCAATTTTCGGTGGAAATGTTATTTAGGAAGATGATACATTGTTTTCTCATTATTTTACTTAAGTTTATTATTGATTTACTTATTTAACCTTGGTTTATAACATTAAAAATCACATAATATATGCCCATAATTGTCCAGCCACCATTGTAATGGTCAAATTATAACATAAGGACTTCCACTTTAATGTTCTATAGCTAATAGACACATTTAACTAAAAGAACATGCATTTTACACTTTACGCGATTTAGTCCTTTTTACCGAATTGACCATCCAAACAATAAAATTAACTCACGAAATTTTCACACATATCAAATAACATGCTGCAAATACCGAAAATAATATCAAAATAATTTTTTGACATCAGATTTGTGGTTTCAAAACCATTGTTCTGATTTAGCTAAAACCGGGCTGTTACAACTCTCCCCCCTTTAGGGATTTTCGTCCCCGAAAATCTTACCAGTGAATAGGTTCGGGTATTATTTTCTTATAGCATCCTCAGGTTCCTATGTAGCTTCTTCAACCCCGTGTCGATGCCATAATACTTTCACTAATGTGATTCTCTTATTTCTCAACTCTTTGATCTCACGAGCTAAAATTCGAATCGGTTCTTCAGCATATGACATATCAGACTAAATTTCAACCTCGGTCGGGGAAATGACATGTGAAGGGTTTGATCGGTATCGTTGAAGCATCGACACATGAAAGACATTATGTATTTTCTCTAACACAGACGGTAAAGATAGTCGATATGCCACTGGCCCAACTCGCTCAGTAATTTCATACGGTCTGATGAATCGCAGACTCAATTTCCCTTTCCGACAAAACTACAATATCTTTTTCCATGGCGACACTTTCAAAAACACTTTATCCCCAATTTGGAACTCAATATCTTTGCATTTCAAGTCTGCGTACAATTTCTGTCGATCCGAAGCTACTTTCAAACTATCGCGAATTACTTTTACTTTTTCTTCAATCTCTCTGATCAAATTAACTCCGTAAATCTTATTTTCGCTAAGCTCAGTCCAGTACAACGATGTTCTACATTTACGACCGTATAGAGCTTCATACGGTGCCATCTTTATACTCGATTGGAAGCTATTATTGTAAGCAAATTCAATCAGCGGTAGATATTTCTCCCAGCTACCTTCAAACTCAAGAATGCAACAACGCAACATATCCTCAAGTATCTAAATAACTCGTTCGGATTGACCATCCGTTTGCGGGTGAAACGTAATGCTAAAATGTAACTTTGAACCCAAAGCTTCTTGCAATTTCCTCCAAAATCGTAAAGTAAATCTTGGATCTCTATCCAAAATAATAGATAGGGGAACACCATGTAATCTCACAATTTCGGAAATATACAACTCAGCTAATTTATCAAGCGAGAAATTTATACGTACCAGAATAAAATGAGCTAATTTCGTTAATCTGTTAACAACAACCCAGATCACATCTTTCTTTTTCGGAGATAAGGGCAAACCTGATACGAAATCCATTGTTACTCTATCCCACTTCCACTCAAGAATCATAATAGGCTGTAATAAACCTGACGGCACCTGATGCTCAGCTTTGACTTGCTGACAAATCAACCATTTTGAAACAAATTCTAAGATATATCATTTCATGCCGTGCCACAAATAAAGCTGTTTCAAATCGTTATACATTTTCGTGCTTCCCGGATGTCTTGATAAACAACTCTCGTATTAGCCGTTTAGAATCTTCGAATGAGCTCGAGAATTTCTTGGTACACATATTCTATCACGAAACATCAAGCAGATCCATCGAGGCCCTATTCAAACTACGAATCAGAAGTCGACTCACATTGAGCTCATTTTGCTTGCAATTCATTATCAAATTTTTTAGCCTCATAAATCTACTATAGAAATAACGGTCTCGCTTTCAACTCGGCTACTATCGAACCGTCGTCAGACAAAGCTAATTGTGTGTTCAAAGCACATAAAGCAAATAAGGACTTTCAGCTCAAAGCATCAGCAACTATGTTCACTTTCCCCGGATGATAATCAATCACTAATTCATAGTCTTTTAGTAATTCTAGCCATCTCTGCTATCGTAAATTCAAATATTTCTAAGTCATCAAATATTTCAAGCTTTTGTGGTCGGTATAAATATGGCATTTCTCACCAAACAAGTAATGACGCTAAATTTTCAATGCGAACACTATCGCGGCTAACTCTAGATCGTGCGTCGGATAATTCTTTTCGTGCGGCTTCAACTGTCTTGAGGCATAAGCTATAACTTTGCCTTCCTGCGTCAAAACACAACCCAGGCCATTTAACGATGCATCATTGAAAACTACAAATTCTTTACCCGACTCAGGCTGAACTAACACTGGTGCCTCTGTCAATAATGCTTTCAACTGCTCGAAGCTCTGCTGACATTTTTCTGACCACTCAAATTTAACATCTTTTTGAAGCAATCGTGTCATTGGAGTCGCAATCATCGAGAAGCCTTTCACAAATCGTCTATAATAGCTGGCTAGTTCCAGAAAACTATGGACTTCGGATACATTTCTCGGAGGCTTCCAATCTATAATCGCATAAATTTTGCTCGGGTCAACTCGGATACCCGCAGCTGAAACTATATGTCCCAGAAAACCAACCTCTCGTAGCCAAAACTCACATTTTCTGAACTTTGCAAACAACTCTTTATCTCTCAAAGTTTGTAACAAGATTCTCAAATGCTCGGCATGCTCAGATTCATCACGAGAGTAAATCAAAATGTCATCAATAAACACAACTATGAACCGGTCTCAGTACGGCCTGAAAATCTGGTTCATCAAGTCCATAAAAACATTAGGTTCATTTGTTAGTCCGAAAGGCATAACAAGAAATTCGTAGTGTCCGTACCTTGTTCTAAATGCAGTCTTTGGCACATCTAAGTCTTTAACTCGCAACTTGTAATAACCCGATCTCAAATCAATTTTTGAAAACACTGTTGCCCCTTTTTAACTGATCAAACAAATCATCTATTTGTGGCAAAGGGTATTTATTTTTTATCGTCACTTTGTTGAGCTGTTGGTAGTCTATACACATTCTCATCGTGCCATCTTTCTTTTTCACAAATAACACCGGTGCACCCCAGGGAGAGAAACTCAGTCTAACAAAACCTTTATCTGTCAACTCTTGCAACTGAGCTTTCAATTCTTTTAACTCTGTCGGAGCCATCATGTACGGAGCTATAAATATCGGCGTTGTTCCCAGTACTAATTCAATACCAAACTCAACCTCTCTGATAGGTGGTAAACCAGGTAACTCTTCGGGAAACACTTCTGGATATTCGTACACAACTGGTACTAATTCAATCTTTGTTTTTTTCACTTTCGTATCAAGTACATAAGCAAGATAAGCTTCACACCCCTTTCTCACAAATCTATGAGCTAACATAGACGAGATCACAACTGGCAAACTATTCAGATCATCAGATTCAATTTTAATAGTCTAATTATTCTGTCATTTCAGTTCAATTGTCTTTCGTCTACAATTCACTATAGCATCATGCATCGTTAGCCAATCCATACCCAAAATCACATCAAATTCATCGAATGGCAACAACATCAGATTAGCCAAAAAACAGACATCTTGATTCATTAACGGACAATTCTTGCAGACTTTGTCAACCAAAACACATTTTCCTAAGGGGTTTGATACTCTAATCACAAATTCAGTAGACTCTACAGGCAAAGTCTTACTAAATACTAAATTCATACATATATAAGAATGAGTTGATCCTGGATCTATCAATGCAATCACATTAGTATCATAGAGAGTGAAAGTACCGGTGATAACATCTGGAGATGACACTTCTTCGCGAGCGCGAATAGCGTAGGCTCTAGCAGGTGCTCTGGCCTCGGATCTGACGGCTGAATCCTTTATCGCCCCTCTACTACCACTTACATTTCCGAAAATTCTAGGTGGTCTACCTCTATTCGACGTGTTAATTGGTCTCACATTCTGAACTTTATCTTTCTCATCCAGCTCAGGGCAATCTCGGATGAAGTGATCTAGTGAACCACATTTGTAACAAGCTTTATTACTTTTCTTCCATCATTCTCCAAAATGTTGTCTCCCACACTGCTGACACTTGGGTTTGTTGTCTCTCACACTGCCAACACTTGATACTGATGTAGCTTGAGCTTTAGAACCTGAGTATTGTTTTCTATAATCTCTGTTCGAATATTCGTTTGAAGCATTTGGCCGAGCATACGAATCTCTGGATTTCTTTGACGAAGATTAATACGGCTTACTCATCGATCTTTTTCTCGAGTCTCTAGCTTCTGAATCTGCTTTTCTCTTTTCTTTGCTAAGATCCTCGGCTTTACAAGCCTTTTCAACCAGAATGACAAATTCTTTCAATTCTAGAATTCCAACTAGTAGTTTTATATTTTCGTTCAACCCATCAACGAACCACTTACACATAATCTCTTCGGTAGAAACATACTCCCTGGCATACTTACTCAACCGTACAAATTCTCTTTCATACTCGGTTACAGTCATTCGGCCTTGTCTTAATTCTAGAAACTCTTTGTGCTTTTGATCGAGAAATCTTTTACTGATGTATTTCTTTCAAAATTCGGATTGAAATAACTCCCAAGTAACCCGTTCTTTCTGAACCACAGATACCAACGTGTTCTACCATTGATACGCGGTGTCTCTCAGCAAAGATACAACACATTTAATACATTCATCAGGAGTACAAGACAATTCATCGAATACTCTAATCGTATTTTTGAGCCAGAACTCAGCTCTCTTAGCATGATCATCAGTAGTAACCCGAAACTCTTCAGCCCCATATTTACGAATCTTATTGATAAATCGAAATAGTAACATATTTTAATCCCACATTTAGCATACTTTTGGATGATTTATCCCTTGATTTATGCAAAAAGGTGCTCTTAATCCTTTCTTTTCATGTCTTATACTCAGGAAAGCACCCAAGAATAAAAGGAACGAGAAACGGGCTCAAAACGGACCAAAATAGGCCAAAGAAGAAGTCGACACAGCCTGGACTAAAGCCCACACGGTCGTGCCTCCTCAAATATACTAGAACACGGTCTGATATTGATCTACACGGCCGTGCCTCACTAACGGAGTCCAACACGGCCTTACCATGATTCACACGGGCGTGTGCCACGGCCGTGCCCCTGCCGTAGAGGAGAGTAATTTCACTCGTAAAAGGATACTTAGGGGCAAAGAAACACATTCCAAAAGCCTATAAATACACCCTAAGTATAACCTAAAAGGGGGAGTCGACGGGCAGTCAGCTAGGCTAAGGAGCCGAGCCGATAAGGTCAGATTTGTGGGAAACTCTCAAGGGATAGTCAGTTGATCCATCTCAAGAAGCCAAAATTCTACTCAAGACGGAGGATCTCCTCTTCAATTCCTTCAGGGGGTTTTAGGGATTTCTTATGTTTTGTTTTATCTTTTCTTCTGAGATGTTTTTCTTTATTATTATGAACTAAACCCTTCAGATACCTGAAGGGGATGAAACCTAGATGAATCTTGTTATTGTTTTCTGAACTATATGATAAATACTTGATTTGTTCTTAATTATGTGTGCTTAATTCTTGTGTTGATATTTTGCGGATATTAATTCAAGTTGAATGTGCTTAGGTGGTGGAGCAAAAGTCCCTGCTTAAGAGTAGATCTAGCATAATTAAGCGGAGTTGATCGCACGCCTAGAGATAGGGTGACGAGATTTTGCCGGATTAGGGTGAAACCTAATATGGGAATCCATAGATCGATTTACTCCTATTCTACGGGGTTATTAATGGGAAAGAGATTTCAATTAATTAACCTAGGGTTACACGCTATTCGCCTCGAGAGAGGGTTTAATATACGTTAGGGAGTCCTACGGATCAAGTCAAGTGAATAAATCGTCTGGTTCAGTGTTAGATAACAAGTGAAGTCTAGGTGGATTCTTCCTAAGGGTATCGTCTTAATCAACTGAGTTTTTCCAAGTATTTCCCCAATTCATTATTTTTTTCTTTGCGTCTTTAGCTTAGTAATTAGTTAATTTAGATTAATAAACAACTTCACTTATTTTAGGCTAAATAATAGAAAGAAAGTTAGTATTAGTACTTTTAGTTCCTTTGGGTTCGACAATCCGGTCTTGCCTAAGCTATACTACTGTTCGATAGGTGCACTTTCCTCAATCGTTGTCATAGTTAGTTTCCAGGTTCGATCATTATCTTTAAAAATTTTAAAACTCTGACTTCACAGCGATCAAGTTTTTGGCGCCGTTGCCGGGGAACTAAAATATTAAGAAAGCTCTATTTTTATTACTTTAGCCATTATTTTTATTTTATTTTATTTTCTGCAATTTACTTTTATTTTTAAGTTTAAATTTTAACTTTGCTAAATTTTTCTTTCTTTCTTTTCCTAGCAGGTACCTCTAGTTTATGACTAGAAGGAACCCGAGAGGACCACTAGTATACGACAGTGATATTGAAGCTACCGCTCGTAGAAATCGCAGAGAAATTAGGCGAGCCCTAAATTACCAAGAAGAAGAGTGAGAAGACAGATCTAATCCTACTGAAGGGATGGACGAAAATAATCCACCACCACAAGATGTGGCAAAAAATAATGCTCCGCGTACTATGTATGATTATGCTAAACCTCATTTAATAGGAGCAGAATCTAGTATTGTTAGGCCTGCTATATCCGCTAATAATTTTTAATTAAAGCCTAACACTATACAAATGATTCAACAATTTGTTCAATTTGATGGTTTGCAGGACGAAGACCCAAACACTCATATAGCTAATTTTTTAGAGTTCTGTGATACCTTCAAAATAAATGGCATTTTTGATGATGCCATAAGGCTTCGGTTATTTCCCTTTTCATTAAGGAATAAATCCAAACAGTGGTTAAACTCGTTACCACCACGGTCAATCACTACATGGGATCAAATGACCGAAAATTTTTATTAAAATATTTCCCACCGCCAAAACGGCCAAATTACGGAATGATATCTCTTCTTTTGTGCAGATGGATTTAGAGACATTATATGACGCATGGGAGAGATATAAGGATCGCTTGAGAAGGTGTCCGCACCATGGTTTACCTTTGTGGCTCCAAGTCCAAACTTTCTATAACGGTGTAAACCCCTCAACGAGGCAACTAATTGATTCAGCCGTCGGTGGAACCATGAACAACAGAACTCCTGAAGCAGCCTACGAGTTTATTGAAGAGATGTCACTGAATAACTATCAGTGGTAGGTTACAAGGACCAAACCAACAAAATCAGCCGGAGTTTTCAACCTAGATGCAGTAACCATGCTATCAACACAGGTAGATATAATGAATAAAAAGCTTGATAGTTTGTGTTCTTCGTAGGTACATCCAGTAATACAGTGCGACGCAAGTGGAACCGTGGTGAATCCTGAGTACCGACCCTACCAACCGAGCACAGAGAGCGAACAGATGAACTATATAGGTAATAATTTCAGATCTAATAATAACCCATATAGTAATAATTATAACCCAGGTTGGAGGAACCACCCAAATTTTTCGTGGGGAGGTCAAAGAAATCAAGGAAATCAAAGATAACAACCTCCTCAAAATTTCCAAAATCAGCCCTATCCACAGAAGAAGAAGTCGAATCTTGAAGAGATGCTGACAAGATTCATGGCATCCACAGAAAACCGTCTCCAAGACACTGAAACCACCCTTAAGACCCAACAAGCATCGATCAAAGGGATCGAGAGCCAAGTTAGGGAAGTCACTAAATCAGTTGAGGAAGTTTCTAAGTCAGTTGGACAACTCGCAAAGCTGATGTCTGAACGATCGCAAGGGCGTCTACCAAGAAACATTGAGATTAATCCAAAGGAGAAAATCCAAGCCATAACAGCTCAAGAAAGTGAAGGATTAGACGAACCCAGTCCAATACAAGGAAACGAGGTAGAAAAAGGTAAAGTCGAGGTAACACAAGAAAAACCAAAACCGGTAATCAAGGAGTACCAACCTCGCATACCATATCCCGAAGCATTAACGAGAGACGACATAGAGGAACAGTTCGGTAAGTTTCTTAAACTTTTAAAGAAATTACATATTAACTTACCGCTACTTGAAGCTCTTTCACAGATGCCAGATTCGAGGAAATTTTTAAAACATCTCTTGACGAACAAGCGCAAATTAGACGAGGATCCACATGTGGAATTAAACGCAGTATGCTCAAAGAATGTTACGAATAGACTACCACAAAAGCTAAAAGATCCAGGAGTTTTACAATTCCATGTTTAATTGGTAGACTAAGCGTTGATAATACGTTAGTTGATTTAGGGGCAAGCATAAATGTTATGCCTTATAAATTGTTTAAACAATTAGGTCTAGGGAAACCCAAACAAACTAGGATGAGCATTCAATTAGGTGATAAAGCTCGTTAGAATTCCTAGGGGTATTATCGAAGATGTTCTTGTAAAAATTGACAAATTCGTTTTCCCAGTGAGATTTCGTTGTCTTAGACATGGATGAGGATAATTCGATTCCCTTAATTTTAGGAAGACCCTTTTTAGCAAGCTGCCAGGACTAAAATTGATGTTGATGCGGGAGAACTCATACTTCGTGTAGGTAGCAGAGACAGTCACCCTCAAGGCTCTCGACTCGGCCCGAACATCGAGTAATCAAGGTGAGAACGTAAATTCTACCAATAACCATTCGGTTAACCCTTATTTTCAGGAAGCACCACAAAAGAATACAACTGAACCCGATCCTAAACCCCATGCCAACAAGGAAGTAGTTTATGAATATCAAAGGATTCGGATCGATGATCTAGACAGTGGAAGACACACTTCAAGGAAAAATTAGGGATACATGACGAAGAACAGGAACCACACAAGGTAAAACCGAAGGAGCCCCTGAGAAGAGCTCATAGGAACAACAAACCACCTCAAAATAGGAGACAGTGCATTGTTAGATAAGCGGATCCTCGAATATCTCCTCAGGACCCTAACACAAACAAAGAAATACCTTTTAGGGTAACCGGTGTTTTCCCATACGAAACGATCGAGGTAAGTAATCCTATTTTTGGTACTTTTACTATAAACACATCTCGACTTAAATTTTTCACGAGGATAAAACTGATAGCATGAGGAAGGACTATCAACTCCTCAAACCACCCTGATGATGCAAACGAGAGGAAAGTCTAGCTTAAGACTATAAACGAACGCTTCTCGGGAGGCAACCCGAGCACTAACCCCATTAACTTTTACATTTTTATTTTTCTTATTTATTCTATTTTACCCTTTCTTTATAGTATCTAGCTTTAAACTAACCAAAAAGTACTGATTTCCAAGCCACACGGCCTAGCACACGATCTTGGCCGTGGCCGTGTGGATGCCCCGGATCGCCGTACTGACATGGCAGATGTGGTACGAGTCAGAGAGAATCAAATCCTCGAAGTCACGGACTCCAACCACCGCCCCACGCACGCGACAGCAGAAAGCCACGACCGTGCGATGCGGCCGTGGATGACACCGACTTATCACCAACGGGCATGGCAATCAGCAAAGCGGGCGTGGGTGAACCAACACACCTAGACACTGCCGCCGCGTGCGGCGGCCGTGTGAATCGACACGCCCTAGAGAACACGGGCGTGGGATGGTACCAGTTTGAAAATCTATTTAAACCCCCTCCCTTCCCTCTTCTCCTACTAACTTTCAACCTTCAACTTTTCATTTTCTTTCCTACCCCTTTTCTCTATACCCTTGAGCTACACCAAAATAATGCCAAAGAAGCAGAAGAAGCCAATCACAGTCTCCCTCATGGAGACCGATACATATAAGTTCATGCCGGCCGCTTCAATCATTCAACGAGCCAAGGATATTTGAGACCATTTAGTTTTTATTTCGTTTTTCTCTTTTGCTTCAATTTCCTTATCTTTACTTCTCTTCTGCTTAATTTAGTTTATTTTATCTTAGTTTCTTGATTTTAGGTTCTAAAGGCTGCTAGGGAATCACACCACGACCACCACCATATCCTCAGCCTTAGAAATCACACCCAATAATAAGGACTCTACGGTCCATCCATCTTTTCTTTTAATTTTAGTTTCATCTTTATTTTTCTTCACTTTAGCTTGCTTTTCTTTAATTATTTAATTAGTATAGTTTTAATTATTATTATATCTTGGCTAATCCTCCATGAGCTACCCAATTTCTTCATCTAGCGCAGGATCATCATCCAGACCGGCCCCTCCAACTTATCTTTCACCTCCGACTCAAGGAATCCATCCAAAATTCAGGGAGTTTCACTTCTCTCCATATCTTATGATTTTAGTATTATTGTCTATATATATAACTTTGTACATTGAGGGCAATGTACATCTTAAGTGTGGGGGGGTGAACAACCTAAAAAGGTGCCTAACTTTTTTCATTATTCTCAAATTTCTAAAATTAGGTGCCAAACTTTTTGCATTGTTCTCAAAATCCTAAATTTAGTCTTGTTTTTAAGTAAATTCCTCATATTACTAATTAGGATGAAATTTCTAATGATTTATGATTTTAATTGATATGTTTTAGATTAAGTCATTGATAATTGTGCATTGATAATTAAATTCTAAGAATACTAGAGAATCAAGCATGATATGTCTATTTTTCAGAAAATAAAAATTTTCTAGGTTGTCGAACTGAGTTTAAATATTACTTTGAAGTTTGAAATTTACAAGGTTGATATCAAAATACCCATAATTTTTGTGATTTTTTGAGCCTTATAGAGCATATATTCTTTTCCATGCTCACTTTATTGATTATGAGTATGTCAACATTGATTTGTTATTCTAGAACTTGCCTCGTTTATACATATCGAGACCACACCTATGATTTGATATACAGAGATGATAAAGGCACCTAGGTCTTAACCCACTAACTCCATTAAAATCCTCCCTTCACAATTAACCCCTAGTGAACCCCGTTTAAACCTAACAACCCTTTTTATTGACTCACCCACTAATATTAACCCAGAAACCCTTTGTTTTTGTTATCCCCATTCCTTTTGACTACCCTTATATCGAGATTTGATTTGATTAATAGCATAACTATGTTTTTATTTCAGTAATTTATCCTTTGTTATGTATTTATGATTTGTTCTTAAAAAAAAATTTGAAGTATAGTCGTTATTCATTATTAGTTTTGTGATTAAGTGAGCTTATACGTTTGAATTCCAAATATTGAAGAAAAAGCTCGTATTATTAAGGTTTCAATTCATTATGTAATTACTCAGTTTATTGTTTCTAGTTAGGTAATTTATCAATTCAATCTCGATTCTAACCTTCTAATTCAGCCTTTATCCACACCTTAACCCTAGCCCCGTTACAACCCTAATTAAAGACCTTTTGATTTGTGCATCATCTCATATTATAGTGGTGGAGATTTGATTTTCAGGCAAGCCTATGGGATTAACTTTTCATGTTCGACTTTTGAGCGCTTTTTCCTGAACCTTAAACACTTTGAGTGATTTGAGTGAATCTCTAGTGAGGATGTCAATCCTTGTCGGTTTTGAATTAAAGGTAATTATTTAGATAAGGGGAGACGTCTATGTTTTCGAGCTACAAATTCTATGACTTAGATTGTTTGAATCCTTAGGACTCTTTGAATTGAATTATCCATGTATAAATTATCTATGAGTTATGATAAGATATTGTTGATAGGAATTATGAATTATAGAAAGTTCGTTTTAATTGTAAGTTGAGAATTTTGCTTGAGGACAAGCAAAAGCTTAAGTGTGGGGGTATTTGATAAACTGAAATAGTCACATATATTAATCCCACATTTAGCATACTTTTGGATGATTTATCCCTTGATTTATGTAAAAAGGTGCTCTTAATCCTTTCTTTTCATGTCTTATACTCAGGAAAGCACCCAAGAATAAAAGGAATGAGAAACGGGCTCAAAACGGACCAAAATGGGCCAAAGAAGAAGTCGACACGGCCTGGACTAAAGCCCACACGGCCGTGCCTCCTCAAATATACTAGAACACAGCTTGATGTCGATCTACACGGCTGTGCCTCACTAACGGAGTCCAACATGGCCTGACCACGATTCACACGAGCGTGTGCCATGGCCGTGCCCCTGCTGTGGAGGAGAGTAATTTCACTCGGAAAAGGATACTTAGGGGCAAAGAAACACATTCCAAAAGCCTATAAATACACCCTAAGTATAACCTAAAAGGGGAGTCGACGGGCGATCAGCTAGGCCAAGGCCGAGGAGCGAAAGGTCGATTTGTGAGAAACTCTCAAGGGATAGCCAGTTGATCCATCTCAAGAAGCGGAATTCTACTCAAGATGGAGGATATCCTCTTCAATTCCTTCAGGGGGTTTTAGGGATTTCTTATGTTTTGTTTTATCTTTTCTTCTCGAGATGTTTTTCTTTATTATTATGAACTAAACCCTTGATATACAGAAGGGGATGAAACCTAGATGAATCTTGTTATTGTTTTTCGAACTATATGATAAATACTTGATTTGTTCTTAATTATGTGTGCTTAATTCTTGTGTTGATATTTTGCGGATATTAATTCAAGTTGAATGTGCTTAGGTGGTGGAGCAAAAGTCCCTGCTTAAGAGTAGATCTAGCATAATTAAGCGGAGTTGATCGTACGCCTAGAGATAGGGTGACGAGATTTTGCCGGATTAGGGTGAAACCTAATATGGGAATCCATAGATCGATTTACTGCTATTCTAGGGGGTTATTAATGGGAAAGAGATTTCAATTAATTAACCTATGGTTACACGCTATTCACCTCGAGAGAGGGTTTAATATACGTTAGGGAGTCCTACGGATCAAGTCAAGTGAATAAATCGTCTGGTTCAATGTTAGATAACAAGTGAAGTCTAGGTGGATTCTTCCTAAGGGTATCGTCTTAATCAACTGAGTTTTTCCAAGTATTTCCCCAATTCATTCTTTTTGTCTTTGCGTCTTTAGCTTAGTAATTAGTTAATTTAGATTAATAAACAACTTCACTTATTTTAGGCTAAATAATAGAAAGAAAGTTAGTATTAGTACTTTTAGTTCCTTTGGGTTCGACAATCCAGGTCTTGCCTAAGCTATACTCATTGCTCGATAGGTGCACTTGCCTCAATCGTTTTCATAGTTAGTTTCTAGGTTCGATCATTATCTTTATAAATTTTAAAACTCTGACTTCACAGCGATCACTTATCTACTGGCGGCTTGTTCAACCGTATCGGATCTATGACTTGAGGAACAACAGGGATTTGTTGAGGAATAGGTGGGGTGGAGGTTGTTGAGTAGCTGGATTCGTTCGAACGAACTCCTTGAACCACTCATTCATTATTTGGAAAAAGGCTTGTTTAGCCTCTCCTTCATGGTTACTCGTTACAGGCCTAGAATCAGATGGCACTGCCCCTTGAGCAGGAGCGAGCGCATTACTCTCCACATCATCAGCTACAGCTCGTTCGGGATCTATTACTATATGAAAACACAATTTAAGCTGTCAAGAATTATCACACTATCGCAGAGTATATAAGGCATGTATAGATAGACTCTCAGACATGCTACGTTAGTCCTAGAATTGACTAAACCGTAGCTCTGTTACCAATAAAATGTAACACCCATAACCCGTATCCGTCGCCAGAGTAGGGTTACGAGGTATTACCGATCAATTCACAACATAGAGCATACATTTATCAAACATAAAGCATTCATTCTTATAATTCATTCAACACAATTACATTGTCCCTTATAAGGGCCTACGAGGCCTTAAACATGCTTTGGAAGTGGTTCGGGACTAAACCGATAACATACGAAAATTTTTGGAAACTTAGAAATATTTCAACCATACAAGGGTCACACGCCCGTGTGAACAAGCCGTGTGCCTCACACGGCTCCAGACACGCACATGTCTCAGGCCTTGTGGAAACAGGGCATACATACTGACTTGGGTCATACGGCCAACCACACACCCGTCTGCCCTTCGAAGTGGCCACACACGCCCGTGTGCCAGGCCGTGTGCTAGGCCATTCCAAACCTGTAGGGTATACTAACTTATGCAACACGGCCAAGTCACACGCCCATGTGCTAGGCCGTGTGCCAATTAAGGGGTATACTGACTTGTACCATACAGCCAATCACACCCCCGTGTGTGAGACCGTGTGGAGCATACTGACTTCAATTCAATTTCAACACCAGGGGACACACGACTGTGTAACATGACCGTGTGTCACACACGGCTGAGACACACGCCCGTGTCTCTGCCCGTGTGGACAAAAATAGGCCATTTGCAAGGCCAATTTGTCACCCCAACTTCCATGTACCTACACAAGGCAAAATGGTACCATTTCCATACACAAAGGGCAGTCAAATCAATCCTAATTCATGCACAATTCATGCTATACAAATACAACCATTTCACTCACTCAAATATATACCAAAACAACATGATCTTAGTTACAACCATGCCAAAACAATCCATCTCACAAGGCATTATAACATCTTATAAAAGTCATCAACAACCATTTCTAATAACCAAAACACACATCAATATTAACATCATTTACAAGCCAAATCTCATGGCTATAATCACAACCAAAATACCACATCTAGCCTATACATGCCATATACCATAATGTATAATTCAAAAGTAACAACTTAGATGTTTGATAGTGCGATGATATTCCCGACGACTCCCGGATCCGAGCTAGCCTTGATTCACTATAAAACATAGAAAAATAACACAAAGTAAGCTTCATAGCTTAGTAAGCTCATACGTGAATAAATTATTACATCGAATAAATGAAAATCAACCAATTGCATATATCAAAACCATATACACCTTAACTACAAACCTTTCTCATGTTTCAAAACATGATCAAATACAAACTCATCGAACTTTCACTATTTAGTACTCGAATAGGTTTTGTACGTACCTGTACCGCCTCATACTAACCTCTTTCTCAACCACATCATTCGTTTACCCGTTGAACCATTCAGAATAGAATTCGGATACTCAGGAGTCTTGTACGATAAGTACCTATACCATGGCCTGTAGCCAAATCAAGGTAACTTATCCGAAGAACTATTATCATGGCCCGAAGCCAAATCATCCAATATGCATGGCCTGAAGCCAAATCGGTAAAACACGCACCCGAAGTGCTAATATCATGGCCCGAAGCCAACTCAACGCATCACGTACTGACATGTCAATAGTATCCAAAACTATTCTTAAAGTTCAACCGGGCTTTCACACTTTTCGTTTTTATCATCGAATGCATCCGTAAAGTCGTTTTCACAATTCATACATTATCCATAATCCCATTTTTAACAATTTATGCAATAATAAAGGATTTTAACATACATTTATAATGTAATCATCACATACGAACTTACCTCGTATTCGGAATTGACGGATCGGGTTGACTACTCGATAACCTTGCTTTTCCCCCGATCTAAATTTGATTTCTTTCTTTCTTGATATATATAATATCAAAATTTACTTATTTAATCACCATTTCATTCAATTCAATCCAAAACACACATTAGGGCTATTTTACACATTTGCCCCTAAACTTTCACATTTTATCAATTTAGTCCCTATTTCACAAATACACAAATACACAAAATTCACACAATTCAACAAAACCCATGCTTGGCCGAATTACATATAGGTCCCTAGCAGCCCAAAACTTTCATTTATTTCACATTTTAACCACAATTTGTACATTTCACAATTTAATTCCTATTATGCATTTTCATTAAAAATCACTTAACAAAACATGTAAAACTATCATCAAGCTTTCATATTTCAACATTAAACATCAAAGAACACATAGATTCAAGAATGGCAACTCTCAAAATCTTTAACAGTTTTGAAATTAAAGGTACGGGCTAGCTAGATTGAGCTGCAACGATTACAAAAATATAGAAATCTTTAAAAACGGGACAAAAAATCACTTACAATTGAGCTAGGAGATGACCGAAACTTTCAAGCCCTAAAAATGGCTTCTCCTCTCTTCAATTTTCCGTGGAAATATCATTTAGGAAGATGATACATTGTTTTCTTATTATTTTACTTAAGTTTATTATTGATTTACTTATTTAACCTTGGTTTATAACATTAAAAATCACATAATATATGCCCATAATTGTCCACCCACCATTGTAATGGTCAAATTACAACATAAGGACTTCCACTTTACTATTCCATAGCTAATAGACACATTTAACTAATAGAACATGCATTTTACACTTTATGCGATTTAGTCCTTTTTACTGAATTGGCCATCCAAACAATAAAATTAGCTCACAAAATTTTCACACATATCAAATAACATGCTGCAAATACCGAAAATAATATCAAAATAATTTTTTGACATCATATTTGTGGTTTCAAAACTACTATTCTGATTTAGCTAAAACCGGGCTGTTACAGAATCCGCCAATAAAAGGGGAAATATAAAGAGGGAAAAGACTACTACAAAAGAAGTTGTAAAAGCCAGTAGAGCATATGGGTGGTGATTGTACTAGAAAGAACATATGTTTTATCCCTACTTATTGGTTAATTTGTTCCCATTTAGTTACCCTTAGCATACATTTTAGCATGTTCAGTTTAGTAAATTGCATTTTATAACTCAGTGAATCCTAGCCTATTTTATCATTAATTATGCTATCTTATTGCATTAATGTCATTGCATGAGTTAATTCCAAATTGCGTCCAGAATTGTCACCGTAGTTGACAGTTATCTTATAAGAGCCAACCATACGTGAGCTGTCTAGTTCGGTGTAACTACCGTGTATGAACAAGGATAGAAGAATCCTGAGGGAAGGACACCTATACTGTTGAGGAAAATATAAAAGGATAACGTGTGAAGAATGAGGGGAGGATTTTTTGCTGGAGCACCATTCTCTTACCCTATTTTGAAGCTTGCGGCCATGGTAGCTTGAGCCTCCTTTGCGTGAGCCAATGTGAAGATTGATGTAGATCCACTCCTAACGAGGAGATCTAAGTGCAGAACAATGGCAAATGGAGAGATTAAATTGAGTAGCCTAGGAATAGTATTCTCCATTTGATTCTTTCTCATTTCTTTGAAAACGCTGGTGATTACTCTATGTTTTCTACTGTATGGAAGTACAATGAATGCTTTGTCAAATGTTATCTTATTAAATCTTATTTTTATTGTTTAATCTTGGTGGTTTGATTGTTCTAAAGACGGAAGTGTTATTGCAGTCACTAACACTGGAAGGTGCAGTGACAATTTGAGCTAATAAGTATTTCAGCGGAAGTTGAGTAAGGACTAAAGGAATTTAGTCCACTTGTTCTTAATAGTGCCATATTGCCATCATCGGAAGGTACGGTTAATGTCCATGGTTAAGTCCCAGATTAAATAAAACAGTGGCATTTGGTAAGATATAGATTAAATTTTATTGCGTCGACAATCACCTATCTTTTATACCTTGTGAGTACTTAGTATACTGCTAAAGATTCATGTTGGGGATCCCAGTTTATCCATAGCATACTTTATCTTATTGTTTTCGAGTTATTGCTTCGACAACTATCCTCACAATTTATCTCGTTTCTATCTAGTTATTGCACTGAAATTAATAGACAAAAGACAACCATCCATGTGGGATCGATATCCGAGAAAGTCACATCTGTCTACAATACTTGCATCGACAGTGTACGCTTGCACATTATTGCTGTGATGTTTACAGCCGGTCAAGTTTTTGGCACTATTGCCGAGAGTTGACGCACTAGCGGTGCTTGGTGTAAAGGCGATCGAAAGTTGGTATAACCAAGGATCATAGATAAGGATCCTTTATTAAGGAATGTCGTGGGCATTTTTGAGAAACCCTAATGGTTAGTGGCGTGTCATACATATTCCAGTTAGTTCATAAAGAAACAAGAGGTGAGTTAGAACCTATCAACAAAGAAGGATACATTGAATAACAGAAATGTCTATTAGGACTATTCCACATTAAGGGGAAACCATTCAGGAAGTATTAGCCAAATGTCTAGTTAGGCGGAGATGCCGGATGAGAAAGAAACCATGAACCAAAAGGGCCTCTAATGGTAGTTGACTGATTCTGAAGGCCAAAATGGTCCACAACAGACGAGTTTATCACAATTATGAACATGGTACCTCAGACAAGGTGGATTACAAAGAAGTAATCTAACCAGTATTTGTTGCAAGTGGGACTAAATTTGTTAGAGTGGCAGGAAATCTTCTAGGTAATCCCAAAGGATGGTACGACAATGAGCCTATCGAAACTAGGGTAATAGTAAGAGTCCTCCATGGACTATTCAAATTTGGAATGATTGCTAAAAGAAATACACTTAATGGTCTTTAAGAGGTAGGCCGGAGGGCCCCACTAAAAGGGCATGATGGTGGGAAGAAGAAATCCACTTTGAGGATAATAGGAAGGAAGATTTAAGTAAAACAAAGGATAGAGTCCATAGAGATGGTGAGACATAAGAGAAACTGTCAAGGTTGAACGAATGCTGAAAGAATGGCCGGAAGGAAATCACTCAACGATCTATCCTCCACGGGATTGTGTCGGGAATAGGAAAAGTCCACTGCGACGATTTAAGAGAAATGTCGCAAACGAGTACGGAGTTGTTGTGTTATTATTATTTAATTGAATCCCGACAAGGCAACGCACATTTCATGTAATGATGAAACTCACTAAGTGTATTCAATGCCGGAATAGGGTATGAGGCATTACCGGACTTACCACACAAGCATTCTAGCAATTTTGAGATATAAAAGTTGCATCCAAATTAAAACCATCCACATTCAATCATAAAGTCCCTAATACGAGCCTACGAGGCCCAAAACATGCATTAGAAGTGGTTTGGGACTAAACCGAGATCTCAAGAAATTTTTACAAAACATAGAAAATTTTTGCTAACTGCAGGGCTCACACGCCCGTTTGACATTGGGACACGCCTGTGCTTCAGACCGTGCTCAATTTAGGGTGCTCTCTGACTTGTGACACACGTTCGTGTGCTAGGCCGTGTGCTTATTTAATTTAATTCAAATTAAGTGCAGGTTTCACACGGTTGAGACACACGCCCGTGTTCTATGCCGTGTAGCACACACGGCTGAGACCCACGCCCGTGTCTCTACCCGTGTGCTTGGAAGATGAAAAAACCCTAGCTATGTCTTCCCTTTGTGAATTTCGGCCATGGGGGACTAAATTGATGAAGATGACATCTTTTTATTTGTTTTATTTGTCTTTATTTACCAAATGACCAAAATGCCCTTAATGCCTAACTTCAAAATTTTACCCATCTATGTCCATTTTTGTCCAACTTAGAGTAAAATGGTCTAATTACCATTTTGAGGACCTCCAATTTAAAATTTCATAACAATTAGTCACCTCTAGCTTCTAGAACACATATTTTGCACTTATTGCAGTTTAGTCCTTTTAACTAAATTGAGTGCCCAAACGTCAAAATTTTCGAACGAAATTTTCATGAAATCGTTTCATAAAACCGTAGACCATAAAAATATAATAAAAATGAATTTTACTGCGTCAAATTTGTGGTCCCGAAACCACTGTTCCGACTAGACCCAAAATCGGGTTGTTACAACTCTCCCCCCTTTAGGGATTTTCGTCCCCAAAAATCTTACCGAAAAAGAGGTTTGGGTACTATTTTCTCATGGCTTCCTTGGGTTCCCACGTAGCCTCTTCGACCCCATGTCGTTGCCATAAAACTTTCACTAGAGCTATAATTTTATTTCTCAACTGTTTGACTTCTCGAGCCAAAATCTTTATCGGTTCCTCACCATACGTCATATCCGGTCGAATCTCAATCTCTATTGGAGAAATCACATGTGAAGGATCAGAACGATATCGTTGCAACATCGACACATGAAACACATTATGGATCATTTCCAACTCTGTCGGTAAATCTAACTGATATGCTACTAGCCCTATTCTTTCAATAACCTTATACGGCCCAATGAAACGTGGACTCAACTTGCCTTTACGACCAAATCTTAAAATTTTCTACCACGACGTTACTTTCAGAAATACTTTATCACCGACTTGAAACTCAATCTCTTTTCTTTTCAAATCTGCGTAGGAATTCTGTCGATCTGAAGCTGCTTTCAAATAGTCACGGATTACTTTCACTTTCTCTTCGGTCTCATTAACCAAATCAACCCCGTGAATCTGTCTATCACTGAGCTCGGTCCAGTACAACGGAGTTCGACACTTGGGGCCATACAATGCATGTAACATCCCGGTTTATACCTTAGTCGGAATAGTGGTTTCGGGACCACAAATCTGAGGTCAGAGAAATAATTTAATATTATTTTTTATGTTTATAATATGTGAATTGATATGTGTGAAAATTTTGTATGAAAATTTTCTTGTTTGTGTGCAGATTTGATAAAAGGATTTAATCGCAGAAAATGTACAAGTTGTGTTCTACTTGATGAAGTGCCGAATTGACACAGCTTCTTAAATGAGAGGTCCTTATTATGTGATAGACCATAGTTAGTGGATTTTGACTTAAATGGTTATCCATTATATGAAATTTTAATGTTTTATTAATGGACATTTTGGTAATTAAATAAATAATGGTTAATTAAATAAACCAAAAACATGATTTAGTTCATCTTTTTGGTGAATGCTGAATTTCTAAAGAAAGAAAACACCATTTTTGAGCTCTCATGCATTCGGCACTTGTATCTTTGATTAAGGTAAGTTCATTGCTCGGTTTTTGATGATTTTTATGTTTTTGAAGTCGTTGCTTCGTATTCTAGTTAGCCCATGCCCTAATTTTTGAATTGGTTGATGATTTTGAGTTAAGCTATTTTTGATTTTGTGATGTTAGTTGATGAAAAATGAAAGATATGTGTTGGGTTAACATGTTTTGTATTTGGATTTTGGATGAATTTGAGTATTATGGGCTAAATTGTGAAAATGAGAAATTGAAGGACTAAAATTAGAAATAAATGAAATATATGGGCTTAAATGAACTCCATGAAAATTCAACTAAGCATGAAAAATGTAAAATTATGTGTATTTTGTGATTTTATGAAATAGGGACTAAAATGTAAAAATGTGAAAATGTGAAAATGTGAGGGCTAATTTGTAAAATTCCCTAAATATGTGTATATAGATTGAATTGAATGATTTGGTGAATAAAAGTGTTAAATTTGAATGTGTATAGATCAAGAACCAAAGAAAACGGAATTAGATCAGGGGAAATCGAAGGTAGTTGAATAGCCGTTTGTTTCTGTTCATTTCCGTACGAGGTAAATCTATATACAAATAAATGTGTTTGAATTGAATTATTATTGCTTATATGTTAATGAAATATGATAAATGGCTATTGGAGATGAATATGTGAAATCTCAGAAAATTCTGATAATATGATGACGCCCGAAAAGCCCCGTACGAACAATAAGAATAATTAGGATACATATGTCATGACATAGGATTCCGATATGAGTTATCGTGTAAGACCACGTCTGGGACGTTGGAATCGATTTGAGATTTACGTGTAAGACCATGTCTGGGACATCGGCATCGTATATAATTTCGTGTAAGACCCTGTCTGAGATAGAGACATCGAGATTTAATTACATGTAAGACCACGTCTGGGACGTTGGTGTTGTATGAGCTTTACGAGATATCTGAGTATCCTTATTTATGCCAAACGGTTCAACGGGCATTCCGAGAAATGAATGAGTATACGAATGTGCATTCGAATTCTGGTACGTATGTATGCATATGAAATTTGGCAATGAAAGGTATGTATGAATATGATCATTTGATATGTGAGCTATATTACATGATATGTGATTATGAGCAAGTGAAAATGATCAATTGAGATATAAGAGAAATATGACTTGTGATTGTGTTATGCCAAGAACCATATGTATGAAATGGTTTATAATTGTTCTATGTGATAAGTTTATTTGTATATGGCTTACTAAGCTTTTGAAAGCTTACTTTGTGTGTGTTTGCATTGTTTTATAGATTATCAAAGCTACTGGAAGCTCGGGGATCGTCAAGGATCATCACTACACTATCGAACTATATTTTGGTACCTTTTGAAAATGTACATATTGAAGTATGGCATGTATAGGCTAGAGAATTTTGATTATGTTTTGAAATGTGTAAATATAGCCATGTGATATGGCTTGAAAATAGATGAGACTTGGATTAATTTTGGTATATGTTTTGCAATGTGAAAATGGTGTATGTGATGGGCTATAATGGTCTTGTGTGAATGGTCATTATGGTATGCTCTAGTGAAATAGAAATAGTATGTTTCATACTTGATTTTGTAGTTGAAATGGTGAATATATTGCATGTTTGAAATGGTTTGAAATGAGATGTGAATTATATGCTTTTAGTATGGAATTGTATATAGAAATGAATGAGGTTATTGTAACATGAATTGTGCATGTTTAGGTAAAATTTTGACCAATATTTGGGTATGAGTTGAGTATAGAGTGATGCTTATAGGAATGACCCAAAATGGGTGGCAATTTGGCCTAGAAAATGGCCTATAATTGTCCACACGGTTGAGCACACGAACGTGTGTCTCGACAGTGTCTTTCAATGCTTCAATTCGAAGCAAGTCACACTTGCACATGGGCCAGACACACGGGCGTGTGACAGGCCGTGTGATTCAAGTCAGTTTGCTATATGGGCAAGAAGCACGGGTGTGTGCCAGACTGTGTAACCCAAGTCAGTGTTGCACACGGGCTTAGACATGGTCCAAGGCACGACCGTGTGAGGCACACGGCCAAGCCACACGGTCGTGTGCCCTGTTTTAAAAGAAAACTTTTCTAAGTTTCGCAAAGTTCCCGTATGAGATCAATTTAGTCCCGAACCTTTTCTAAAGCATGTTTAAGGTCTCGTATGTGTATATTTTCGCTATGGAATGATTGTGAATATTTGATATTAGCGAAATGTTTGTGATATGTTCCTATATGTCCGGTAATTCCTTATAACCCTCGTCCGGCGATGGATACGGGTTAGGGGTGTTACAATTTTTTGGTATCAGAGCTACGGTTTAGTCGATTCTAGGACTAACGTAGCGTGTGAGAGTCTAGCTATACATGCCATATATACGAAATGTGATAGTGTGATGAATCATGACAGATAAAATGTGTTTTCCGTATAGTAAATGGATCCCGAACGAGCCATAGCTGACGATGTTGAAAGTAATGCGCCTGCTCCCGCTCAAAGGACAGCGCCGTCTGATTTTAGACCGGTTACTAGCGGTCAGGAAGGAGAGGCTAAACAAGCCTTCTTCCAAATGATGAATGAGTGGTTCACTCAGTATGTTAGAGCAAATCCGGCTGTTCCTCAACCTCCGCCCCTGCAAGTTCTTGTAGCTCCCAAGTTATACATCCGACTCGTCTGAATAAACCTTCGGTTGATAATATTAGAAAATATGGGGCTAAAGAATTTCGTGCTACTACTGATGATGATGCTGAGAGAGCCGAGTTTTGGCTTGAGAATGTGATTCAGGTATTTGATGAGTCGTCATGTACCCCTGATGAATGTGTTAAATGTGTCGTTTCTTTGTTGGGAGATATAGCTTACCAATGGCGGAAAACTCTGACATCTGTTGTTCCAAGAGAATGAATTACCTAGGATTTCTTCCATACTGAATTCCGAAAGAAATACATCAGTGAGAGATTTATAGATCAGAAACGCAAAGAGTTTCTTGAATTGAAACAGGGTCGTATGTCTGTTACAGAATACGAGTGAGAATTTGTGAGGCTGAGTCAGTATGCACGAGAATGTGTCTCGAATGAGGCAATAATGTGTAAAAGGTTCGAAGACGGCTTGAATGAAGATATTCGTTTGTTAGTCAGAATCTTGGAAATAAAAGAATTCGTTGTGCTTGTTGATCGAGCGTGTAAAGCTGAAGAACTTGAGAAAGAGAAAAGAAAAGCTGATTCAGAAGCTAGAGAGGTGTGAAAATGAACAAATAGTAAGTCATATTAGCCAGTATCAAAGAAATTCTGAGATGATTATAACCATTCAAAGGCTAACGTAGGACATTCGAGTAGAGATCGTGCGAGATCACATTCGAGTTTTCGAGCTCCAGCTACTTCGATTGCAAGTGTTAGAAATGTCAGATCTGAGCGACCTGAGTATAGACATTATGGTAAAAGACATCCGGGCAATTGTCGATTAAATGATCGAGCTTGTTTCAAATGTGAATCTTTAGATCACTTTATCCAAGACTATCCTGAGTCTGTTGAGCAGGAGATTGTACAGAATCCGAAGTCGAATAATGTTTCAGCTAGGGGCAGACCTCCCAGAAACACGGGAAATGTGAGTGGTAGCCAGAGAGCTACGAAAGATACAGCAGCAAGATCTGAGGCGAGTGCACTTGCCAGAGCTTATGCTATTCGCGCTCGCAAAGAAGCTTCGTCTCCAGATGTCATTACCGGTACTTTTACTTTTTATGATACTTCTATGATTGCATTCATAGATCCAGGGTCTACTCATTCATATATATGCATGAACTTAGTATCCAGTAAGACTTTGTCTATAGAGTCTACTGAACTTGTAATTAGAGTATCGAACCCCTTAGGCAAGTGTGTTCTGGTTGACAAAGTCTGCAAGAATTGTCCGTTGATGTTTCAAGATATCTGTTTCTCGGCTACTCTGATGTTATTACCCTTTGATGAGTTTGATATAATTTTGGGGATGGATTGGCTAACATTGCATGATGCTGTTGTGAATTGCAAACGGAAGACTATTGATTTGAGATGTAAGAATGATGAAATAATATGAATTGAATCAAGTGATTTAAATGGGTTATCGGCCGTAATATCTTCGATGAAAGCTCTGAATTATGTGAAAAAGGGATGTGAAGCTTATCTTGTGTATGTGATTGATACGAAAGTGATGGAAATGAAAGTTGAATCTGTGCCTGTGATTTGTGAGTTCCCTGATGTGTTTCCTAAAGAATTACCGGGATTACCTCCGATACGAGAAGTTGAGTTTGGCATTGAGTTAATGTCGGGGACGACCCCTATCTCAATAGCTCCGTATAGAATGACTCCGACAGAATTGAAAGAATTGAAGTCTCAGTTGTAAGAATTGACAGACAGAGGTTTCGTACGACCGAGCTTTTCTCCTTGGGGTGCTCCTGTTCTGTTTGTGAAAAAGAAAGATGGCACGATGAGAATGTGCATTGATTACCGTTAGTTAAACAAAGTGACTATTAAGAACAAATATCCTCTTCCTAGAATCGATGATTTTTTCGATCAGCTGAAAGGAGCTTCTGTGTTTTCAAAGATAGACCTGAGATCGAGATACTATCAGTTGCGAGTAAAAGGTTCAGATATTTTGAAAACTGCTTTCCAAACGAGGTACGGGCATTATGAATTTTTAGTTATCCCTTTCGGACTAACAAATGCTCCTGCTATCTTTATGGACTTGATGAAAAGAATTTTCAGACTGTATTTAGATTGATTTGTTATTGTATTCATTGACGACATTTTGATTTATTCGCGTGATGAAATTGAGCATGCCGAACATTTGAGAATTGTGCTATAAACTCTGCGTGATAAGCAATTGTATGCAAAGTTTAGTAAATGTGAGTTCTGGTTGAGTGAAGTTGTTTTTTTTTGGGCATATTGTGTCAGCATCTGGTATATGAGTTGATCCGAGCAAGATTTCAACTATTTTAGAATGGAAGCCTCCAAAAAATATGTCTGAAGTCCATAATTTTCTGGGACTTGCTGGTTATTACTGATGGTTTGTAAAAGGCTTTTCGATGATTGCAACTCCGTTGACGAAATTGCTTCAGAAAGATGTGAAATTTGAATGGTCTGAAAAGTGTCAAAAAAGTTTTGATCAGTTGAAAGCCTTATTGACTGAAGCTCCAGTACTAGTACAACCAGAATCCAGTAAAGAATTTGTGATATATAGTGATGCTTCGTTAAACGGTCTGGGATGTGTTTTGATGCAGGAAGGCAAAGTTATAGCTTATGCCTCGAGACAATTGAAACCACATGAAAAGAATTATCCGACGCACGACCTTGAATTAGCTGCGATCGTGTTTTCTCTAAAAATTTGGCGCCATTATCTTTTCGGTGAGAAATGTCTGTGTTTTCAGATCATAAAAGTCTAAAATATTTGATGACTTAAAAAGACTTGAATCTACGACAAAGAAGATGGTTAGAACTGTTAAAAGACTACGAGCTTGTGATTGATTACCATCCAGGAAAAGAAAATGTTGTTGCTGATGCTTTGAGTCAAAAATCATTATTTTCCTTACTTGCAATGAATGTTCATTTAGTTCTGTCTGATGATGGTTCAGTTTTAGCCGAATTGAAAGCGAGACCGTTGTTCTTACAGCAGATTTGTGATGCCCAAAAAGTTGACAATGAAATGCTAGCGAAACGAGCTCAGTGTGATTTGAACTCTGATTCAGAATTTCATGTTGATGATGATGATTGTTTGAGATTCCGAGATCGAATTTGTGTTTCGATAAATCCAAAGTTGATTCAGTTAATTTTGAAAGAAGCTCATAGTAATCGCTTATCGATTCATCCGGGAAGTACAAAGATGTATAATGGTTTGAAACAACATTACTGGTGGCCTGGAATAAAAAGAGATATCTCTGACTTTGTTTCGAAATGTTTGATCTGTAAGCAAGTTAAAGCTGAACATCAGGTATCATCCGATTTGTTACAACCGATTATGATTCCTGAGTGGAAATGGGATAGAGTGACGATGGATTTTGTTTCAGGTTTGCCTTTAACTCTGAGGAAGAAAGATGCAATCTGGGTTATAATTGATAGATTGACAAAATCGGCTCATTTTATTCCGGTGAGAACGGATTATTCGCTTGATAAGTTACCTGAGTTATACTTTTCTGATAATGTGAGATTACACGGGGTGCCACTATCTATTGTGTCTGACAGGGATCCGAGGTTTACTTCGCAGTTTTGGAAGAAACTACAAGAGGCTTTAGGTACGAAATTGCACTTCAGTACTGCTTTTCACCCACACACGGATGGTCAATCCGAGCGGATTATTCGAATACTCGAGGATATGTTGAGATGTTGTATTCTTGAGTTTGAAGGTACGTGGGAACAGTATCTGCCATTTATTGAATTCGCGTATAAAAATAGTTTTCAATCGAGCATTAAAATGGCACCGTACGAAGACTTGTATGGTAGGAAATGCCGAACACCTCTGTACTGGTCTGGACTTAGTGAAAATAAAATTTATTGGATTGATTTGATTAAAGAGACTAAACAGAAAGTAAAAGTGATACGAAATAGTCTGAAAGCAGCGTCTGATCGACAGAAATCATACGCAGACTTGAAACGAAAAGATATTGAATTTGAGATCGGTGATAAAGTATTTTTGAAAGTATCTCCGTGGAAGAAAATACTTTGATTTGGCAGAAAAGGCAAATTGAGTCCGATATTCATCGAGCCGTATGAGATTATCGAGCGTATTGGGCCGGTTGCTTATAGATTGTTGCTACCATCTGAGTTAGAAAAGATCCATAATATGTTTCATGTATCGATGCTTCGATGATACAGATCCGATCCCTCGCATGTGATTTCTACGTCTGCGATAGAGATTCAGTCTAATATGACTTATGTAGAAGAACCGATCCGTATCTTAGCTCGCGAGGTTAAAGAATTGCGAAATAAGAAAATTCCGTTAGTGAAAGTATTATGGCATCGACACGGAGTCGAAGAAGCTACGTGGGAACTCGAAGATGATATGAGAGAGCAATATCTGAATTTGGTCAACGGTAAGATTTTCGAAGACGAAAATCCCTAAGGGGGAAGGTTGTAACAGCCCGGTTTATACCTTAGTCGGAATAATGGTTTCGGGACCACATATCCGAGGTCAGAGAAATAATTTAATATTATTTTTGAGGTTTATAATATGTGAATTGATATGTGTGAAAATTTCGTATGAAAAATTTCTTGTTTGTGTGCCGATTTGATAAAAGGATTTAATCGCAGAAAATGTAAAAGTTGTGTTCTACTTGATGAAGTGCCGAATTGACATGGCTTCTTAAATGAGAGGTCCTTTTTATGTGATTAGACCATAGTTAATGGATTTTGACTTAAATGGTCATCCATTATATGAAATTTTAATGTTTTATTAATGGACATTTTGGTAATTAAATAAATAATGGTTAATTAAATAAACCAAAAACATGATTTAGTTCATCTTTTTGGTGAATGCCGAATTTCTAAAGAAAGAAAACACCATTTTTGAGCTGTCATGCATTCGACACTTGTATCTTTGATCAAGGTAAGTTCTTTGCTCGGTTTTTGATGATTTTTATGTTTTTAAAATCTTTGCTTCGTATTCAAGCTAGCCCATGCCCTAATTTTTGGATTGGTTGATGATTTTGAGTTAAGCCATTTTTTATTTTGTGATGTTAGTTGATGAAAAATGAAAGATATGTGTTGGGTTAACATGTTTTGTATTTGGATTTTTGATGAATTTGAGTATTATGGGCTAAATTGTGAAAATGAGAAATTGAAGGACTAAAATGTGAAATAAATGAAATATATGGGCTTAAATGAACTCCATGAAAATTCGGCTAAGCATGAAAAATGTGAAATTATGTGTATTTTGTGATTTTATGAAATAGGGACTAAAATGTCAAAATGTGAAAATGTGAGGGCTAATTTGTAAAATGCCCTAAATATGTGTATATAGATTGAATTGAATGATTTGGTGAATAAAGTAGTTAAATTTGAATGTGTATAGATCAAGAACCAAGGAAAACGGAATTAGATCGGGGGAAATCGAAAGTAGTTGAATAGCCATTCGTTTCCGTTCATTTCCGTACGAGGTAAGTCTATATACAAATAAATGTGTTTGAATTGAATTATTATTACTTATATGTTAATGAAATGTGATAAATGGCTATTGGAGCTGAATATGTGAAATCTGAGAAAATTCTGATAATATGATGACGTCCGAAAAGCCCCGTACGAACCATAGGAATAATTAGGATACATATGTCATGACATAGGATTTCGATATGAGTTATCGTGTAAGACCACGTCTGGGACGTTGGCTTCGATTTGAGATTTACGTGTAAGACCATGCCTGGGACATCGACATCGTATGTGATTTCGTGTAAGACCCTGTCTGGGACAGAGGCATCGGTATTTAATTACATGTAAGACCACGTCTGGGACGTTGGTGTTGTATGAGCTTTACGAGATATCTGAGTATCCTTATTTATTCCAAACGGTTCAACGGGCATTCCGAGAAATGAATGAGTATACGAATGTGCATCCGAATTCCAGTACGTATGTATGCATATGAAATTTGGCAATGAAAGGTATGTATGAATATGATCATTTGATATGTGAGCTATATTACATGATATGTGATTATGAGCAAGTGAAAATGATCAATTGAGATATAAGAGAAATATGACTTGTGATTGTGTTATGCCAAGAACCATATGTATGAAATGGTTTATAATTGTTCTATGTGATAAGTTTATTTGTATATGGCTTACTAAGCTTTTGAAAGCTTACTTTGTGTGTGTTTGCATTGTTTTATAGATTATCAAAGCTACTGGAAGCTCGGGGATCATCAAGGATCATCACTACACCATCGAACTATATTTTGGGACCTTTTGAAAATGTACATATTGAAGTATGGCATGTATAGGCTAAAGAATTTTGATTATGTTTTGAAACGTGTAAATATAGCCATGTGATATGGCTTGAAAATAGATGAGACTTGGATTAATTTGGGTATATGTTTTGCAATGTGAAAATGGTGTATGTGATGGGCTATAATGATCTTGTGTGAATGGTCATTATGGTATGCTCTAGTGAAATAGAAATAGTATGTTTCATACTTGACTTGGTAGTTGAGATGGTGAATATATTGCATGTTTGAAATGGTTTGAAATGAGATGTGAATCATATGCTTTTATTATGGAATTGTATATAGAAATGAATGAGGATATTGTAACATGAATTGTGCATGTTTAGGTAAAATTTTGACCATTAATTGGGTATGAGTTGAGTATAGAGTGATACTTATAGGAATGACCCGAAATGGGTTGCAATTTGGCCTAGCAAATGGCCTATAATTGTCCACACGGTTGAGCACACGGGCGTGTGTCTCGACAGTGTCTTTCAATGCTCCAATTCGAAGCAAGTCAGACTTGCACACGGGCTAGACACACGGGCATGTGACAGGCCATGTGATTCAAGTCAGTTTGCTATATGGGCAAGAAGCACGGGCGTGTGCCAGACCGTGTAACCCAAGTCAGTGCTGCACACGAGCAGAGACATGGTCCAAGGCACGGCCGTGTGAGGCACACGGCCAAGCCACACGGGCGTGTGCCCTGTTTTAAAAGAAAATTTTTCTAAGTTCCGTAAATTTCCCGTATGAGATCGATTTAGTCCCGAACCTTCTCTAAAGCATGTTTAAGGTCTCGTAGACCTTCTAAAGGGACTCTATGTGTATATTTTCGCTATGGAATGATTGCGAATGCTTGATATTAGTGAAATGTTTGTGATATGTTCCGATATGTTCGGTAATGCCTCTTAACCTCGTCCGGCGATGGATACGGGTTGGGGGTGTTACAATGCGTCATACGGTGCCATCTTTATACACGACTGAAAACTGTTGTTATAAGAAAATTTGACTAAAGGTAGATATTTTTCCCAACTACCTTCGAACTCTAATACACAACAGCGAAGCATATCTTCGAGTACCTGAATCGTTCTCTCAGATTGACCGTCTGTTTGCTGATGAAATGATGTGCTAAAATTCAAATTTGTACCCAAAGCTTCTTGTAACTTTTTCCAAAAACGCGAAGTAAACCTCGGATCTCTATCCGAAATAACAGAAATAGGTACTCTGTGCAATCTCAAAATCTCAACAATGTACAATTCGGCTAGCTTATCAGGTGAATAGTCGGTATGTAATGGAAAAAAATGAGCCGATTTCGTCAATCTATCAACTACAACCCATACGACATCTTTCTTTTTCGGAGTCAAAGGAAAACCCGTTACGAAATCCATCATCATTCTGTCCCATTTCCACTCGATTACCATTACTGGCTGAAGTAAACCTGAAGGTACTTAGTGTTCGGCTTTCACTTGCTGACAAATCAAACATTTCGATACAAATTCAGAGATATCTCGTTTCATACCTAACCACCAATACAGTTTCTTCAAATCATTATACATCTTCGTACTTCCCTGATGAACAGACAGACAAGCATTATGCGCCTCATGAAGAATTTTCTGAATAATCTCATCATTTTTCAATACACATACTCTATCTCGGAACATTAAGCAGTCATCAGAACCGATCCGAAAATCTGAATCACTACTCGATTCACACTGAGCTATTTTGGCTTGCAATTCACTATCACTTTTCTGAGCTTCAAAAATTTGCTAAAGGAATACCGGTCTAGCTCTCAACTCAGCTAGAATCGAACTATTCTCAGATAAAGTCAACCTCGTATTCATAGCTCTCAAGGCAAATAAGGACTTTCTGCTCAAAGCGTCTGCGACTACATTTGCCTTTTCGGGATGGTAGTCAATTACCAACTCATAATCTTTTAGTAACTCGAGCCATCTCCGTTGTCGCAAGTTCAAATCCTTTTGAGTCATCAAATACTTCAAGCTCTTATGGTCGGTATAGATGTGGCACTTCTCACCGTACAAATGATGACACCAAATTTTCAAAGTAAAAACAATGGCGGCCAATTCCAAATCGTGCGTCAGATAATTCTTCTCGTGCGGTTTCAACTCTCTCAAGGCATAAGCTATCACTTTTCCCTCTTGCATCAGCACACAACCCAAACCATTCAATGACGCGTCACTATAAATACAAATTCTTTTCCCGGTTCAGGTTGCACTAAAACCGGCGCCTTACTCAAAAAAGCTTTCAACTTCTCAAAACTTTGCTGACATTTTTCTGACCATTCGAACTTAACATCTTTTTGCAACAACTAAGTCATAAGAGTAGAAATCATCGAAAAACCCTTAACAAAACGTATATAATAGCCGGCTAAGCCTAAAAAGCTTCTAACCTCCGATACGTTTCTCGGCGATTTCCAATCAACAATTGTTGAAATCTTACTTGGATCAACCCGAATACCATCTCCAGAAACAATGTGTCCCAAAAATCCGACTTCTCGGAGCCAAAACTCACTTTTACTGAATTTAGTAAATAATTTCTTATCTCTCAAAGTCTGCAATACAGTTCTTAAGTGCTCGGCATGCTCAGTCTCATCTCGAGAATAAATCAAAATGTCATCGATGAACACAACCACAAACTTGTCCAAATACGGTCGAAAAATTCGATTCATCAAGTCCATAAAAACAGCAGGAGCATTAGTTAATCCAAAAGGCATAACAAGAAATTCATAATGCCCATACCTTGTCCTGAAAGCAGTTTTCGGCACATCCGATTCTTTAACACTCAACTGATAGTAGCCAGATCTCAAATCAATCTTCGAGAATACCGTTGCTCCTTTAAACTGATCAAACAAGTCATCAATCCTCGGTGAAGGATAGTTGTTCTTTATAGTCACTTTGTTGAGCTATCGATAATCGATACAAAGTATCATGGATCCGTCTTTCTTCTTTACAAATAACACTGAAGCACTCTAGGGAGAAAAAATCGGTCTCTCAAAACCCTTATCTGTCAACTCTTGTAACTGAGTTTTTAATTCTTTCAAATCAGTTGGAGCCATTCTATACGGAGCAATCGATATCGGTGAAGTCCCTGGCACTAAATCAATACCAAACTCAACTTCTCTAATCAGTGGCAACCCAGGAAACTCTTCAGGAAAAACATCCGGATATTCACAGACTACCGGCACTGATTCAAGTTTCAATTCAAACATCTTCGTATTCAACACATAAGCAAGATAAGCTTCACAACCTTTTCTTACGTAACTCTAAGTAGCTATAGACGAAATCACAATAGGCAATTCACTTGATTCATCGATTTCAACCCGAAGAACCTCACCATTTTCATATCAATTCAATAGTTTTCAGTCTACAATTTACTACCACATCATGCAGTGTTAACCAATCCATACCCAAAATAACGTCAAATTCATCAAATGGCAACAACATTAAATCAGTCGGAAAACAGTGACCTCGAATCATCAAAGGACAATTCTTGAAAACTTTATCAACTAGCACATATTTGCCTAAGGGGTTTGACACTTTAATTACAAACTCAGTAAACTCAACAGGCAAACTCTTACTAGATACCAAATGCACACAAACATAAGAATGAGTCGATCTAGGATCGATCAATGCAATAACATTAGTATCATAAAGAGAAAATGTACCAGTAATCATGTCGGGGGATGACGCATCCTCATGCGGACGTATGGCATAAGTTCTAGCAAGTGCTCTAGCTTCGGATCTCACAGTTGAGTCCTTCGTCACACCTTTACTGCTAGTTCCATCCCCGGTGTTTCTCAGTGGCCTACATCTATTGGTAGTATTACTTGGCCTTGCGCTCAAAAATTGTTCTTTCTCAGCCATCTCAGGGCAATCTTAGATAAAATGCTCTTGAGAACCACACTTGAAACAAGCTCGGTCATTCACCCTACACTCGACGGGATGTCTTCTTCCACAATGCTGACATTCAGGTCTGTTCGACCTAACATTACCCACGCTTGCCATTGAAGTAGCTTGAGATTTAAAACTCGAATATTGCTTCCCGCTGTCTCTGTGCGAATACCCAGCTGAAACATTCGAACGAGAATACATTTCTCTGGATTTCTTTGATTGAGATTGAAATGACTTACTCATCAACCTTTTTCTTGCATCTCTAACCTCACTCTCGGCCTTTCTTTTCTCTTTGCTTAGCTCTTCAGCTTTGCAAGCTCGTTCAACCAATACAACAAATTCTTTTAGTTCCAAGATTCCAACTAACAGTTGGATGTCTTCATTCAGCCCATCTTCGAACCTTTTACACATAATAGCCTCGGAGGAAACACACTCTTGGGCATACTTACTGAGCCTGACAAATTCTCGCTCATACTCTGTCACTGACATTCGGCCCTGTTTCAGCTCAAGGAATTCTTTACGTTTCTGATCGATGAATCGCTGACTAATGTATTTCTTTCAGAATTCCTCTTGAAATAATTCCCATGTAACCCTCTCTCTCGGTACCACAGATGCTAGTGTCTTCCACCAGTGATATGCTGTATCCCTCAATAATGATCTAGCACATTTCAAGCTTTCTTCGGGTGTACATAATAACTCATCAAATACCCTGATATTATTCTCAAGCCAAAACTCAGCTCTCTTGGGGTCATCATCTACATTAGCCCTGAATTCCTCAACCCCTTGCTTTCGAATCTTATCAACCGGAGGCTTATTCAGTCTTACCAATTCCACACCTTGAGGAGCCACGGGAATCGGTTGGGGATTAGGAGGGGATAGAGGATGTTGAGCATTCGGATTTGTTCGAACAAACTCCGAATACCACTAGTTCATCATGTGGAGGAAGGCTTCCCTAGCCCCTTCTCCTCCTCCCTGACTAATCGTGGGAGGTCTACTTTCAGACGGCGCTGCCCCTTGAGCGGGAGCCAGCGCATTGCTTTCTACTTCAACAGCTACAGCTCAGTCAGGATCCATTTACTATATGAAAACATAGTTTAAAATTGTCAGGAGTCATTACACTATCACAGTTCATATATGGCATATATAGCTAGACTCTTACACACGCTACGTTACTCCAAGAATCGACTAAACTGTAGCTCTGATACCACTAAATGTAACACCCCTTACCCATATTCGACGCCGAAATAGGGTACGAGGCATTACCGGACTCACATCACAAGCAATCACACAATTTCGAGTCATAAAATTTGCATCCAAAATAAAACCAATCATATTTGATCATGAAGTCCCTATTACGAGCCTACGAGGCCCAAAACGTGTATTGGAAATGGTTGGGGTCTAAACCGAGAACTCAGGAAACTTTTACAAAACTTAGAAAATTTTTTCTAGAAGCAGGGTTCGCACGCCCGTATGGTCCAAGGGACACGCCCATGTGAACCCGGGGACACGACCATGCTTCAGACCGTGTTCAAATTAGGGTGGTCTCTGACTTGTGCCACACGGCCGTGCCACACGCCCGTGTGCTAGGCCGTGTAGCACACACGGCTGAGACACATGCCCGTGTCCTCAATTTTGGACATTCTGTTTCTCAAAATTAAGGTGCAGGGGACACACGGCAGGAACACATGCCCGTGGGGCAGACCGTGTGTCACACACGGCCTAGACACACGCCCGTGTGTCTACCTGTGTGGACAAAAACAAGGCTATTTACCACCCTTTTTCACACATACACTTACACCAATTCAAGGGACAAAACATAACGTACTTAGGCAACCAAAACATCCACAATTATGACCAACACATGCCAATACAATATCAACATCTATCATACTCACAACATTTATTACGCCACAATTGACTACTCTCAAGATACCTAATTGTACACCACTTTATCATCTCATCAATAGACCACGTTGCCAAACATCTCACGTTCATGTCATAATTCACATTTCTATCATTCACCAAGCATACCATGACCATATCACCAAAGATATTAGCACATATATATATACTTAGGCTTACAACCATGATAGCCAAAATAACCAATCTACATGGCCAAATATCAAAACAAGCCCTTGACAATCACAAGCCAACACATTTGCTATAATCGCAATGACACATTTAACAAAATGACTAAGTCCCTATACATGTCATAAACTCAAAATACTTGAATTCATCAATACCCAAAGTTATAGCTTGATAGTGTGATAAGATCTCCGGCGATCTCCAATCCGAGCTAGCTCAATGACACTATAAAACATGGGAAAGAAAGGGGGTAAGCTATATAGCTTAGTAAGTCCGTATGAAAATAATAAGCAACTTTTACCGATCATTTACCAGGTTCGATAATATAAACACAAGATAATATAAATTGCTATAAAACTCACAGTTATAGTTTATTCAATCACATTGTTTGCTCTATCAATTTGTAAGCATATTTTAACATGTTTTGACATTAGCCTAATAACCGTAATCTCTATTATAACAAATTACGACAATCAACCAATCATTTCATACCTCATAATAAACATGCACATTAATTATTAGTATTCGCCTCTCAAGCATATACTTTAACATCTTTCAATTGTTTAAAGCTCATATCTTTTCATACTTCCATAATCATTTTAATAGGCAATTATGCCAATCTTTCCTTTTTCTCATATCCGATAAATCACAATTTGTGTGAATGAATCATGCTATATCATAACTCAATTTGGCCTGAAAGCCAATTACACGATCACCAACCGAATTTACCATGTATTTCGTACATCACAAGTATAGACCAAAATTCACAAGGCTTTCACAAAAACATTCTCGTGGAAACCATGAACTCACAATATCATGAAGTCAATGCTTATAAACTTTTTGTACACACCTGTACTAATTCATAATACTTACATGCTCTTTCTCTTCTTTGACATACCCGTTGAATTTCCCGTTGAACCACTTGGAATACTATCGGATACTCGTGAATCTTGTACACCCAGTACCTTACCAATGCCATATCCCAGATATGGTCTTACATGAAATCTCGTATCGATGCCAATAGCCCAGCTATGGTCTTACACAAAGTCTCATATCGATGCCATATCCCAAATATGGTCTTACACGTAATCTCAGTAACCCTAATGTCATGACATTTGTATCCTATCTATTCCTAAGGTTCAACCGGGACTTTCACTATATCGAATCTCTATTGGTCATTTCCGTAGTATAGTACTCAATAGCATTCACATTTCATTTTAATAATATAGAATTTACCACAATTATATCAATCAAGCATTTATACATATATAATTTAATGCTTCTTAAACATACGAACATACCTTAGCATAAAAATGGCAAGAAGGACCTAACCGTCAAATACTTGTTTTTCCCCCGTTCTAATTTCGAACCTCGTTTTTCTAGATCTATAATATCACATTTAACTTATTTAATCATTGTACTATTCAAATCAGCCCAAAATCACATTATGGAAAAATTACATTTTTGCCCCTAAAGTTTGACATTTTTATAATTTAGTCCCTAGGCTCGTAAAATGATTCTCATTCAATTTCTTCAAAACCCAAGCCTAGCCTAACCATTTTCATACTCATAATAGCCTACATTTCTCATTTATTTACATTTTTCTACTCATTTTATAACTTTTACAAATAAGTCCTTTTTAACATTTTTATCGAAAATCACTTAGTAAAAGTCGTTTAACAAACAACAAACATGCATTTTCTACCATCAAACATCAAAAAACACACATATTCAACATGGGTAAAACCCTAGACCTTGATCATATCTTAAATTAGTGGTAGAAATAGATAAATCATGTTACAAGGATTTCAAAAACATAAAAATCATTAAAATCGGGGCTAGAACAGACTTACAATCGAGCTTGGAACCTTGAAAAACCCTAGCCATGGTTTCTTATTGGTACATTCGGCCATAGGGTAGAAGATGAGCAAAAATTGGCTTTTAATTCATTTTAATTACCAAATTACTAAAATGCCCTTAATGAAAAACTTTGAAAACATACCTAGCCATGTCCATTTTTGTCCACCAACTTAACCAATGGTCTAATTACCATTTAAAGACCTCCAATTTAAAATTTCATAGCAATTAGACACCTCTAGCTTCTAGGACACACATTTTGCACTTATTACAATTTAGTTTTTTTTACTAAATTGAGTGCCCAAACGTCAAATTTTTTGAAAGAATTTTTCACGAAATCATTCCATAAAACTGTAGACCATAAAAATATAATAAAAATGAATTTTTTTGCATCGAATTTGTGGTCCCGAAATCACTGTTCCGACTAGACCCAAAATTGGGCTGTTACATTACCCGTATTCAACACCGAAACAGGGTACGAGGCATTACCGGACTTACCACACAAGCATTCCAGCAATTTCGAGATATAAAAGTTGCGTCCAAATTAAAACCATCCACATTCAATCATAAAGTCCCTAATACGAGCCTACGAGGCCCAAAACGTGCATTAGAAGTGGTTTGGGACTAAACTGAGATCTCAGGAAATTTTTACAAAACTTAGAAAATTTTTGGTAACTGCAAGGCTCACATGCCAGTGTGGTCGAAGGGACACGCCCGTGTGACCCTGGGACATGCCGGTGCTTCAGACCCTGTTCAATTTAAGGTGCTCTCTGACTTGTGCCACACAGCCGTGCCACATGCCCGTGTGCTAGGCCGTGTGCTTATTTAATTTAATTCGAATTAAGTGCAGGTTTCACACGGCCGAGACACACCCCAGTATTCTAGGTTGTGTAGCACACACGGCTGAGACACACGCCCATGTCTCTGCCCGTGTGCTATATTCTGGACATTCTATTTTTCAAAATTAAGGTGCAGGGGTCACACGGCCGGAACATATGCCCGTGGGGCAGACCGTGTGTCACACACGACCTAGACACACGCCCGTGTGGACAAGAAGAAGGCTATTAACCAAGCCATTTGCCACCCCTTTAATGCACACACCTACATAACATAACATAGCACCAATTCAAGCTTATACATACAACCAAATCATCCACAACCAATACATCATCACATCATTCAAATGCTAACATAAATCATACATAAACTTCACATAACTTATCAACTCAAATCATGCAAGTTTCCTCATTCATGAAAGGCATCATCATATGAATACTTTTACCAATATTAGCCAATTTCAAATTTCCTTATACAAAATGAACTTCTAACAACATAAGCCAACACATTTGGCCAAATCAATTATGACACATAACAAAATGACCAAGTCCCCTATACATGCCATAACTCAAAATGTTGAATTCATTGATACCAAAATAATTGTTGATAGTGTGTTTGGATCTCCGCCGATCTCCGAATCCCGAGCTAGCTTGGTGATACTATAAGACAAGGAAAAGAAAGGGGAGTAAGCTATATAGCTTAGTAAGTTCCTATGCAAATAATAAGCATCATAACCACACATTTAATATATAATTTACATAATAAAAATTAGCATGAATGTTATAATAATCTTATGATCATAACTTACTCAGTCACCACCTTACCAAGGGTTCATCACATATCGAGCTCATTACTTATGAGTTTTACGTACATACCTGTACTAACTCGCATCATAGCCATATCCTTTCACAACTTTGACATTCCCGTTGAACACTCGAAATATTAACAGATACTTGGAAATCTTTCACATAAGTGTCATATATGTAGCTAAACCTACCTCATATCTCATAATACATATAGGCTCGCTTTCGAGCTATTCACGGGCCTGTTCACTCAAGCTATCAGTCAGGACGTAGCTACACAATACTGCTCACACAAGCTGTCAGGTATTCGCAACACATGCCGGGCTACCCAGCCACTGGTAGGACGTACAAGACCAGCACCCAGATCACATAATCGCATATACACATGGGTTCCTAGTGACATGTCACTCGTATCCTATTCTATTCCTAAGGTTCAACTGGGATTTCTCATTTGTCGAAACTTTGTCGAATACGTCCAAAGAGTCAATCACAATTCATACAATATCAAAGCATTTAAAACATAAATATAACAATGCATTATTTACATACGAACTTACCTCGGTACAAAAATAGTAGAATTGGACCTAATCGTAAAATACTTTATTTTTCCCTCTATCTAGGTCCGAACCTCATTTTTCTTGATCTATAATAACAAATTTAACTCATTCAATACTCACATTATTCACTTAGCCAAAAAATCACATTATGGCAAAATTACATTTTTGCCCCTAACTTTTCAACATTTTACACTTTAGTCCCTAGGCTCATAAAATGAAAAATAGTCAATTTCTTCAAAACCCAAGCATAGCCGAACCATTTACACACTCATAACAGCCTACATTTTTTTTAAATCACACTTCTACTACATATTTTACAACTTTTACAAATAGGTCCTTTTAGGAATTTTCATAAAAAATCACTTGGTAAATGTTGTTTATCTAACATCAAACACACATTTCCTACCATTAAACATCAAAAAACACAAATATCTAACTGGGTAAAACTTTAGACTTTGACATCTTTTCAAGTTAGTCCTTGAAATAGCTAGATTAGGTTGCAAGGATCTCAAAAACATAAAAATCATGAAAAACGGGACAAGAACGGACTTACAATCAAGCTTGGAAGATGAACAAACCCTAGCTATGTCTTCTCTTTATGAATTTCGGCCATGAGGGACTAAATTGATGAAGTTGACATCTTTTTATTTATTTTATTTGTATTTATTTACCAAATGACCAAAATGCCCTTAATGCCTAACTTCAAGATTTTACCCATCCATGTCCATTTTTGTCCAACTTAAAGTAAAATGGTCTAATTACAATTTGAGGACCTCTAGTTTAAAATTTCATAACAATTAGACACCTCTAGCTTCTAGAACACACATTTTGCACTTATTGTAGTTTAGTCCTTTTAACTAAATTGAGTGCCTAACCTTCAAAATTTGCGAATGAAATTTTCACGAAATCGTTTCATAAAGCTAAAACCACTGAAACCATAAAAATATAATAAAAAATGAATTTTACTGCGTCGAATTTGTGATCCTGAAACCACTATTCCGACTAGACCCAAAATCGGGCTATTACACTAAGTTCATTTGAACTTACAATGGTTGCTTTGTGATTGCAGGATATACAGAATAAGGGACTCGAGTAGGATGATAAACAGGGGATGGTTCATCGATATAATAAACATGGGGTTATTCCAAGGTTGAACGAATGCTGAGAGTGTAACACCCCTAACCCGAATCCATCGTAGGAACATGATTACAGAGCATTACAAGAGTTTACAAATTAATCGAACAAAAATTTCAAACATTTCAAAACATATCAGTATTCATATCAAAATCTAATCAAAATCATTCATATTGTCTCATATACGAGCCCTCAAGGCACAAAATGCGTGCTAGAAACAAGTTGGGACTAAATTAGAAACTTAGAGAATTATTTAGAAAATAGTAAAAAATTTCAGTACTGTAGGGGTCACACGACCATGTAGAGGAGAAACGCCGTGTCTCAGGCCGTGTGGGCATTCGAAATGGGGACACACGACCATGTCCCAGCCTATGTCTATACCTGTGTAACTCACTGGCTTGGGTCACACGGACAAGCCACACGCCCGTGTGCCAGGCTGTGTGTTAGTCGTGTAACAGCCTAACTTGTAACCCTTTGAAAGCTACAGGGGACACACGGCTGAGACACACGCCCGGGTCTCTGCCCTTGTGGACGAAAATTATAACAGCCCGATTCAAGGCCTAGTCGGAATAGTGGTGCGAGACCATAAATCTTAGTTATTAAATTGAGTTCTTAAGGTTTATGACATGTTTGCATGATAGTATTAAAGTTCCATGTTGAAATTTTGTGAAATTGACATGGAATGATCAAATAGGACTAAATTGCAAAAGTTGCAAAATATGAGTTTCTAGAAGCTTTTTGTATGAAATAGCTTTCGAATATAAATTAGAAGTCCTTAAATAGCAATTTTCCCAAATTATAAGTTTTGGACAAAACTGGACATGAGTTAGTAAAATGTAAATTTTTAAAGAGAAGGGCATTTTGGTCATTTAGCAATTAAATGATTAAAATAGGAAAAAGATGATAAAAATTTCATTCATCTTCTTCCTTGTGCCAAAAATTGGGAGACTCCATATCTAGGGTTCTTCAAATTTTTGAAGCTTGCAAGTAAGTCATCCTAGCCCCGTTTTTAATATTCTTCGTATTTTTGGAGTCCTCGTATTATGAATTAGCTATTTTTAGCTATAAGATGAGCTAAGAAGCATGTTCAAAAATCTACCTATGTGTATCATGCATGTAAAATGATATTTTATGGAAGATTATGGGAGTTTGATGTTAGATAAACATCTTTTCCTTAGTGAATTTCATGAAAAATGATAGTATGGACTAATTTGTAATAGTTATGAAATTGGTCATACCTATTAAAAATAGTGAGAATTGAGGATTGTTATAGTAGAGAAAATGAATCAGCTAAGCATGATGTTTAAGAAAGTTGAATGAGAATTATTTTACGAGCCTAGGGGCAAAAGTGCAAATAAGAGAAAGTTTAGGGGCAAAATAGTAATTTTGCCAAATTATGAGTTAAGATTCAATTTAGTCAATGTGAGTATTAAATGATCTAATTATTATTATAGATCAATAAAAACGAAGCCTGGATCGAAACCGAGGCAAAACCAAAGTCGAGGACTAAATTGCATATCTACATACATTTTGTATATTGAGGTAAGTTTGTATGATTTCTAAGCTTTATGATTATTATCATTGAATTGCTTAGTATAATGTACATTATTACCATAGAAATGCTTATTGCTATGTTAAATAAAGAAATTAATGAGATTAAGCATGAGAAAGTCCCGATTGAAGTTGAATTACCTAGGATACTCGATCTACCACACGAGATAAGAAAGACCGTATAAGACCAAGCCAAGGCATGGCATCGGTAATCAAGCAAGTTATCATGTAAGTCCAAGACAAGTCTTGGCGTTGAAGAGTTATTATGAGATGAAGACCCATGTAAGCCCAAGCCAAGGCATGGCATTGGTGAGTCTCCAAGTAAAGATGTCATGTAAGTCCAAGACAAGTCTTGGCATTGAAAAGCTATCATGAGCTAGAGATTCCATGTAAGTTCAAGCCAAGGCATGGCATTGGTGAGTAACAAGAAAGATTTCATGTAAGTCCAAGCCAAGGCTCGGCATTGACCAGTTCATGAGTAAAGATACCAAGTAAGACCATGTCAAGACATGGCAATGGTAAGTTCCCAAGGGAACACACAAGGAAGACTTTGAGTAAGTCCATGTCAAGACATGGCATCAATACCAAGATGAGAGATCCCATGTAAGACCATATCGAGGATATGGCTTTGGCATCGAGTTATGTGGGATGAGATTCAGTATCCTCGGTTATTCATAGAAATTCATCGGGCAAGTGAGTAAAGCTCAAATGATATAGTAAGAAAGTTAAGTAAGTAAAGTTATTATCAAGTTAAGCTAGTTAAGAGTATTATTCATGATATGAATGGTTAATGTTAAGCAAATATATTGCTATGAGAATTACATGCAAACTTACTAAGCTAAATGCTTACGTCCTTTATTCTTTCTTTCCATGTAGTCCCACCTAGCTAATCTCGTGGATCATCGTCACCGGAGCTCGGAGCACACTATCAATCGCTATTTTGGTATAGCCAAGTTGTTTATATTAAGTATGGCATGTATAGGAAACATTTCATTTAGAGTTATGTTTTAAAACTAGCCAAAGTGTTGGCTATCAAGCTTAGTATTCTTTTTGTATATGGCCAAAGAGATGAGTCATGAATGATTAAGTATGTATGTTTTAATCTATCAATGAAGTATGCATCCTTGTTCACGTTAGATGTAATACTCGAGTTCTTGAATTGAGCATGAGTTTGGTCTTGATTTCGTGGTGGCAATTGGCTTGGTAAATAGCCTCTAAGTGCCCACACGGATGGACACACGCAGCGCGTGTGTCAGGTCGTGTGCACCCTGCACCTTTGTATCTTAAGTCGAGAATAGACCACGGACTAGTCACGGGCGTGTGCCTAGGGCGTGTGGGATTAATCGATGTTGGCCACGGGCTAGCTACACGGGCGTGTATCTAGACTCTAGGCCGTGGTAAGGTAGTCGGTGTGCACCACGGGTGGTAAGCACGGCGTGTGCCTTGGCCGTGGGGCATTGGCGAGAATCTTGGGGTTTTAGGCACGGTTTGGGGCCACGGGCGTGTCCAAGCCGTGTGTAATTTGCCCGATATCCACCACGGGTGAAAGACACGGGCATGTTTTAGGGGTGCACGGCGTGTCCCAAGTCACACTGGACGTGTGACCCCGATTTGGAGAAAAAGTTTCGGATGAGTTTGAAAGTTTCGGGACATAAGTCTGAGGCCTCATAGGCCCATGAAATGTTTGATTTGACTAAGAAAGAGAAGTTTTTAATTCGAAACAAAATTTTATAGCCCGTAAGTACATGTTTAGGTGAGTTCAAGCATGGTAATGTCTCGTATCCAGTCTTAGTCTCGGACTCAGGTATGGGGTGTTACATTTAGTGGTATCAGAGCTACGGTTTAGTCAGTTCTAGGACTAACGTAGCACGAGCACGAGTCTAGCTATACATTCCATACGTAAGAATGTTTTTATAATGATAGTGTGACGACTCCTGACGACTTAAATTATGTTTATACATTTAGTAAATGGGTCCCGAGAGAGCGTGGCGGATGACGTAGAAAGTAACGCGCTCGGCTCTGTGAAGGGACGGTCTAGCGAACGAGCGAGAATAGACCCACTACGGTGAGTCAAGAAGGAGGATAAGAGGCTAGAGAAGCCTTCATCCACATGATGAACACATGGTATACGGAGTTCGTTCGTACGAACCCGAATGCACAAACCCCTCCACCCCCACCTATTCCTCAACCTATCCCAGTAGCCCCTCAAGTAGTAGAGGTGGTAAGAGGAGAGAAGCCTCCGGTTGATAGGATTAGAAAACATGGGGCAGAAGAATTCCGGGCTAGAATAGATGATGATCCGAAAAAGGCTGAGTTCTAGATAGAAAATACTATCAGGGTATTTAATGAGTTGTCATGCACACCTGAGGAATGCATGAAGTGTGTAGTCTCTCTGTTAAGAGATTCTGCTTACCAATGGTGGAACACCCTTGTGTCAGTGGTATCTCGAGAAAAGATCACATGGGAATTCTTCCAGGAAGAGTTCAAGAAAAAGTATATCAGTCAAAGGTTCGTGGACCAGAAAAGAAAGGAATTTCTAGAGTTAAAGCAAGGCAAGATGTCTGTGACTGATTATGAGCGTGAGTTTGTACGGCTCAGTAAATACGCTCGAGAATGCGTGTCCACTGAGGCCATCATGAGTAAGAGATTTAAAGATGGGCTAAATGAGGACATCAATTTGTTTGTTGCTGTCCTAGAACTGAAGGAATTCGTTGTGCTAGTAGAGAGGGCTTCTAAAGCCGAAGAACTAGTAAAGGAGAAGAGAAAGTCTAAAATAGAGTCTCGTGACTCTAAAAAGAGACAGTGGAATAAGTCATTCCAATCCTCATCCAAAAAGTCAAGAGATTTCTCCACCCGATCGGCTACTTCCACTGGGTTTTCAAGGAAGTACAAGAGTAAGCAGTATTCGGGAAGTAAGGCACAGACAACCTCAACTGCTAGTGTGGGGAACATCTGATCGGATAGACCCGAATGCCCACAGTGTGGTAGATGTCATCTTGAAGAATGTCGAGCACATGAAAATGCATGTTTCAGATGTGGTTCCCAGGACCACTACATAAAAGATTGTCCAGAGACAATGAAAGAAGATAGAGCTCAGAACCGGAGATCGGGGAGTGTGGTCAGAGGAAGACCGCAGAGGAACCCAGGAAGTGGGGCAAGTGAAGAGGTAACCCAGAGAGAGCAAAGCTACGAGACCGGCGTAGGGCGCTGAAGGACTTATGCCATTCGCACTCGCGAAGAGGCATCTTCTCCTGATGTTATTACGGGTACCTTTTCTCTTTATGATATCAAAGTTATTGCTTTAATAGATCCCGGATCCACACACTCTTACATTTGTATGAAACTAGTATCCAATATGAATATGCCTATAGATTCTACAGAATTTACGATTAAGGTGTCTAATCTTTTAGGCAAAAGTGTGTTAGTTGATGAAGTATGTAAAGATTGTCCATTAATGATTAGAGGTCATTACTTTAAAGCAAATCTTATGTTGCTACCATTTGATGAGTTTGACATCATTCTTGGTATGGGTGGTTGACCACTCATGATGTAATAGTTAATTGTGGGAAGAAATATATTGAGATGAGAAGTGAGAATGGGGATACTCTCCATATAGAATCAGATGAGCAAAGTAAATCACCGGAAATGATTTTTCACATGGCGGCACAGATACGTAAGAAAGGGGTATGAGGCATATTTGGCCTTTGTGATGAATGATAGAGAAATAGAGTTAAAGATTGAGTCGATCTGGAGATAGTATGTGAGTACGTGGATGTTTTTCCCAAAGAATTACCAGGACTACCACCAGTTAGAGAGGTTGAGTTTGACATTGAGCTAGCTCTCGATGATTGTACCAATATCTATTACTCTTTCTGAGAATGGCTCCAACGGATTTGAGAGAGTTGAAGTCACGGTTGCAAGAGTTGTGAGATAAAGGTTTTGCGAGATCAAGTTGTTCTCCACGGGTGCTCCATTTTATTTGTGAACAAGAAAGATAGCACCATGAGATTGTGCATAGATTACCGTCAACTTAATAAAGTGCCGAGAAAGAATAAGTACCCATTGCCAAGGATCGATGATTTTTTCGATCAATTGAAGGGAGCCACTTTGTGTTCTCTAAGATAGACTTGAGATCGGGGTACTACCGGTGAGAGTAAAGGAATCGAGATGTGTCCAATCTGACTCTTGAACAAGGTATGGGCATTATGAATTTTTAGTCATGCCCTTTGGTTTGACCAATGCTCTGCGGTATTCATGGACTTAATGAACCGCATTTTTAGACCATACCTCGACAAGTTTGTAGTCGTTTTCATTGACGACATACCGATTTATTCAGAGATGAGAATGAGCATCTTTGAGCACCTACAGACGCTTTTCTGAGACTCTTCGAGAAAATCAATTATATGCCAAGTTCAAAAAGTGAATTTTGGCTCAAGGAAGTAGGATTTTTGGGACATATTGTCTCGGGAGATGGAGTCCGAGTAGATCCAAGTAAGATTTCGCCATAATGGACTGGAATCCACCGAGAAATGTCCCCGAGGTTAGAAGTTTCCTAGGCCTAGGTAGCTATTATAAACGATTCGTCAAGGGGTTTTCTATGATTGCAACCCCGATGACTAAATTGTTCTGAGAAAAATGTGAAGTTTGAGTGGGATGAGAAAGATGCCAACAAAGTTTTGAGAAACCGAAAGCGATGTTGATAGAAGCTCGGTTTTAGTACAACCTGAGACAGGAAAGAATTTGTGATTTCTGATGATGCATCCTTAAATGGATTAGATTTTGTGTACTTATGCAAGAAGGCAAAGTGATTGCTTACGCCTCAAGACTGTTGAAGCCACATGAGAAGAATTATCCGACCCACGATCTAGAGTTGGCTGCCGTAGTCTTCGCATTGAAGATATGGAGACACCACCTATATGGTGAGAGATGTCGGATCTTCACCGATCACAAAAGTTTGAAGTACTTGATGACGCAGAAAGAGTTGAACTTAAGGCAGCGGAGATGGTTAGAGTTGATAAAAGACTATGAATTGGTCATTGACTACCATCCCGAGAAGGCGAATGTGGTCACCGACGCTTTGAGTAGATAGTCCCTATTTGCATTAAGGGCAATGAATTCACGGATGACTTTATCCGACGATGGTTCTATTCTAGCTGAGTTGAGAGCTAGACCAATTTTCCTCCAAGAGATCATTGAAGCTCAAAAAGAAGATAGTGGATTGCAAGTCAAGAGAGCTCAGTGCGAGACAGATGTTAAGTCTGATTTCCGGGTTAGTCCCAATGGAAGTCGATGTTCAAAGATAGAGTTTGTGTACTGAGAAAGGAAGAGCTTATTCAGGAATTTTGCGTGAGGCCCATAATGAGATGTTTATCTGTACATCCAGTGGTACCAAGATGTATAATGACTTGAAGCAACAATATTGGTGGCGAGAATGAAGAAAGATATTTCAGAGTTCGTTTCCAAATGCTTGATTTGTCAGCAAGTAAAGGCTGAACACCAAGTACCTTCGGGTTTGCTTCAACCCATTTTGGTTCTGTAGTGGAAATGGGACCGTATTACTATGGATTTTGTAACGGGTTTACCGTTGTCTACGAGCAAGAAAGATCTTTGTATGGGTCGTGGTTGATAGACTTACGAAGTCAGCCCATTTTATACTGCACGAGTTGATTACTCACTAGACAAGTTGGCAAACTTGTACATTTCAGAAATAGTAAGGCTTCACGGTGTTCCGTTGTCAATCATCTCGGATAGAGATCCGAGGTTTACATCCAGATTTTGGAAGAAGTTGCAAGAGGCCTTGGGTAAAAAGTTAAACTTTAGTACCGCTTTTCATCCTCAAACTGACGGTCAGTCGGAGAGGTTAATTCAAGTACTCGAGGATATGCTCAGATGTTGTATTCTTGAATTCCGAGGCAGTTGGGAAAAGTTTCTCCCATTGGTAGAGTTTGCCTACAATAATAGTTTTCAGTCGAGTTTAAAGATGGCGCCTTATGAGGCTCTATATGGGCGTAAGTGCAGAACGCCTTTATTTTGGACTGAACTCAAGGAAAACAAAATTCACGGGGTTTATTTGGTTAGAGAAGCTGAAGAGAAAATGAAAGTGATACGAGAATGTTTAAAAGCTGCATCAGATAGAAAAAAGTCCTATTCGGACTTAAAGAGAAAAGAGATAGAGTATCAAGTCGGAGATAAAGTTTTCTTGAAAGTGTCACCATGGAGAAAAGTTCTCAGATTTGGCCGAAAGGCAAGTTGAGTCCACATTTTATTGGACCGTATGAGATTACCGAGAAAGTTGGGCCGGTAGCTTATCGATTGGCTTTGCCATCAGAGTTAGAAAAGATTCAAGATGTGTTTCACCTGTCCATGTTGCGACGCTACCGATCAGATCCTTCACATGTAATTACCCCGTCAGAGATAGAGATTCATCCCGACATGACTTATGGTGAAGAACCAATTAAGGTTTTGGCTCGGGAAGTCAAGCAACTAAGAAATAAAAGTATTACCCTAGTAAAAGTATTGTGGCAAAGACATGGAATAGAAGAAGCTACGTGGGAACCAGAAAAGAGCATGAGCAACCAGTATCCAAACCTATTTGCTGGTAAGATTTTCGAGGACGAAAATTCCTAAGAGGGGGAGAATTGTAACAGCCCGATTCAGGGCCTAGTCGGAATAGTAGTGCGAGACCACAAATCTGAGTTAGTAAATTGTGTTCTTAAGGTTTATGACATGTTTGCATGACAGTATTAAAGTTCTATGTAGAAATTTTGTGAAATTGACATGGAATGATCAAATAGGACTAAATTGCAAAAGTTGCAAAATATGAGATTCTAGAAGCTTTTTGTATGAAATAGCTTTAGAATATAAATTAGAAGTCCTTAAATAGCAATTTGCCCAAATTATAAGTTTTGGACAAAAATGGACATGAGTTAGTAAATTGTAAATTTTTAAAGGGAAGGGCATTTTGGTCATTTAGCAATTAAATGATTAAAATAGGAAAAAGATGATAAAAATTTCATTCATCTTCTTCCTTGTGCCGAAAATTGGGAGACTCCATAGCTAGGGTTCTTCAAATTTTTGAAGTTTGCAAGTAAGTCATCCTAGCCCCGTTTTTAATATTCTTCGTATTTTTAGAGTCCTCGTATTATGAATTAGCTATTTTTAGCTATAAGATGAGCTAAGAAGCATGTTCAAAAATCTACCCATGTGTATCATGCATGTAAAATGATAGTATGGACTAATTTGTAATAGTTATGAAATTGGTCATACCTATTAGAAATAGTGAGAATTGATGATTTTTATAGTAGAGAAAATGAATCAACTAAGCATGATGTTTAAGAAAGTTGAATGAGAATTATTTTACGAGCCTAGGGGCAAAAGTGCAAATAAGAGAAAGTTTAGGGGCAAAATAGTAATTTTGCCAAAGTATGAGTTAAGAGTCAATTTAGTCAATGTGAGTATTAAATGATCTAATTATTATTATAGATCAAGAAAAATGAAGCCCGGATCGAAACCGAGGCAAGAACAAAGTCGAGGACTAAATTGCATATCTACATACATTTTGTATATTGAGGTAAGTTTGTATGATTTATAAGCTTTATGATTATTATCATTGAATTGCTTAGTATAATGTACATTATTACCATAGAAATGCTTATTGCTATGTTAAATAAAGAAATTAACGAGATTAAGCATGAGAAAGTCCCGATTGAAGTTGAATTACTTAGGATACTCGATCTACCACAGGAGTTAAGAAAGTCCGTATAAGACCAAGCCAAGGCATGGCATCGGCAATCAAGCAAGTTACCACGTAAGTCCAAGACAAGTCTTGGCATTGAAGAGTTATTATGAGATGAAGACCCATGTAAGCCCAAGCCAAGGCATGGCATTGGTGAGTCTCCAAGTAAAGATGTCATGTAAGTCCAAGACAAGTCTTGGCATTGAAAAGCTATCATGAGGTAGAGATTCCATGTAAGTCCAAGCCAAGGCATGGCATTGGTGAGTAACAAGAAAGATTTCATGTAAGTCCCAGCCAAGGCTCGACATTGACCAGTTCATGAGTAAAGATACCAAGTAAGACCATGTCAAGACATGGCAATGGTAAGTTCCCAAGGGAACACACAAGGAAGACTTTGAGTAAGTCCATGTCAAGACATGGCATCAATACCAAGATGAGAGATCCCATGTAATACCATATCGAGGATATGGCTTTGGCATCGAGTTATGTGGGATGAGATTCAGTATCCTCGGTTATTCATAGAAATTCATCGGGCAAGAGAGTAAAGCTCAAATGATATAGTAAGAAAGTTAAGTAAGTAAAGTTATTATCAAGTTATGCTAGTTAAGAGTATTATTCATGATATGAATGGTTAATGTCAAGCAAATATATTGCTATGAGAATTACATGCAAACTTACTAAGCTAAATGCTTACGTCCTTTATTCTTTCTTTCCATGTAGTCCCGCCTAGCTAATCTCGTGGATCATCGTCACCGGAGCTCGGAGCACACTATCAATCGCTATTTTGGTATAGCCATGTTGTTTATATTAAGTATGGCATGTATAGAAAACATTTCATTTTGAGTTATGTTTTAAAACTAGCCAAAGTGTTGGCTATCAAGCTTAGTATTCTTTTTGTATATGGCCAAAGAGATGAGTCATGAATGATTAAGTATGTATGTTTTAATCTATCAATGAAGTATGCATCCTTGTTCACGTTAGATGTAATACTCGAGTTGCTGAATTGAGCATGAGTTTGGTCTTGATTTCAGGGTGGCAATTGGCTTGGTAAATAGCCTCTAAGTGCCCACACGGATGGACACACGGGCGTGTGTCTAGGCCATGTGCACCCTACACCTTTGTATCTTAAGTCAGAATAGACCACAGACTAGTCACACGGGCGTGTGCCTAGGGCGTGTGGGATTAATCAGTGTTGGCCATGGGCTAGCTACACGGGCGTGTGTCTAGACTCTAGGCCGTGGTAAGGTAGTCAGTGTGCACCACGGGTGGTAAGCACGGGCGTGTGCCTTGGCCGTGGGGCATTGGTAGAATGCTGGGGTTTTAGGCACGGTTTGGGGCCACGGGCGTGTCCAGGCCGTGTGTAATTTGCCAGTATCCACCACGAGTGAAAGACACGGGTATGTTTTAGGGGTGCACGAGCGTGTCCCAAGTCACACGGACGTGTGACCCCTGTTTGGAGAGAAAGTTTCCAGATGAGTTCCGAAAGTTTCGGGACATAAGTCTGAGGCCTCATAGGTCCATGAAATGTCTGATTTGACTAAGAAAGAGAATTTTTTAATTCGGAACGAAATTTTATAGCCCGTAAGTACATGTTTAAGTGAGTTCAAGCATGGTAATGTCTCGTATCTAGTCTTAGTCTCGGACTCGGGTATGGGGTGTTACAAAAATAGGCCATTTTAAAAGCCATTTTTTCTCACCCATATTGACATGTACCTACAACCACAAATTCACATATACACAAGCCATAATAAGGCACCAAATCCAAGCATTTTCTAGCCTTATATAAATGGTATGATCACATACAACCAATATGCTCTTAGGCACCTCAAATGATAATATAAAAACATGTATAACTATGTATTCAATATGGCCAATTACTCAACTAACTTATAGGCATTTTTGCCTTAATACAACATGGAACTTACTTACCGAAACATACCAAATGGTACTAATCATGCCATTGTACCAAAGTTCCATTTCACAACAATTCCAACAAAGTACAAAATTATACAATATGCATATTCAAACCATAATCTCAACTTCCAAAATTCAAACACAAAACAAGCAACACATCAACCATATTAATGCTACTTATATACATCCCAAAATATGCCAGCACAAGCCAAATCAAATGGCCATATTTACAACAAAACATATAGGCCAACATTAGCCAAAAATACCTATACATGACATTATAATCAAAATTAAACATCCGAAATGTACCAAAAGAGCCGATGGATAGTGTGATATAGCTTCGACAATCTTCCAACCCGAACGACCTTCTGATTCACTATAAAACACGAAAATAACACAGAGTAAGAATTTAAGCTTAGTAAGTTCGTATAGCTTAGAATTTAACTTACCATTTAATCAAGTAATAGGTAAGTACAAGGCATATCCCAGCACATTTTGGCCAAATGCCTAAGCATATATACACCAACCATATTAGCCATGTAAATACATATATGAACCAATAATCATGGATGAGCTCAACAATTAATCAAATTCCATATACATGTATCATCCATTTTATATATCTATATATCATGTAACATTATTTCCATGTATTTCATATGTATACCTGTAATAGTTCTTATCGAACTCATATCATTTCGTATCAGAACATTGCCCGTTGAACCGTTTAGAATACCGTTGGATACCCGGGATAGCTCACACATAGTGTGCTAGCTTATATAATTGTAATCCATCAATTCATGTACATGTATACTAATATGAGCTGTGAATTGGTATGCTTATCTGAGCTGAAGATCGGTATGCTCTCATGAGCTATAAATCAGTAACCCTAATGACATGTCATTTGTATCCTACGGATTCCTAAGGTTCAAATGGGGCTCGATTATCGTCGTACGTCGTTGGATATGCACTCGGTAATTATATATGACAAATCATAACATCTATATATTACAATTAAAAACATATAAACACAATTTAATTACACGAACTTACCTCGACGAGTATACGTAGATACATAGGCGATTAATTTGAGACTTTCTCTTTGCCCCAATCTAACTCCGTACGAGGTCTAATTGGATCTATACGGATAAATTTAATTCAATTTAACATATAATTCATTTAATTTAATCCAAAACATATTTTTGGAAAAATTACAATTTTACCCCTGTACTTTTAAATTCTTTACAATATAGTCCCTAGCTCATAAAATGAAAATTTATGCAATTCATGCTTAACCCACTATAGAAAAAATTTCATATAGGTCCCTAGCAAACCCTATATTTCATTTATTTCACAAATTTACTGTGTATAATTTCTATTTTTCAATTTAATCCCTATTTGACATTTTTACCAAAAATCACTTAACAAAAGTTGTTTATCTATCAACAACTATCCATTTTCTACCATCAAACAACAAAAGCAACCAATATTAATTCATGGAAAAACTCAAATCCTTAAACAGTTTTACAAATTAGTCCTCAGACTAGCTAGATTAAGCTACAACGATCCCGAAAACATAAAAATAATTAAAAACGGGATGAAATTTCACTTACATTCTAAGATTTATGCATCTAAATGGAAGAACCCTAAATAGCTTGTTTTCTACTCCAATTTTCGGTGAAGAACACAATGGAGAAGATGAGAAATTTTTTTGTTTTATTTAATTTAGCATTAATAACCTATTTACTAATTTAACCTTAAAAATGTTCATAATTTCACTTATACCAAGCCATCACATTCCACTAACTCCAATAGTTATCTAATTACCATATAAAGACTTTTACTTTAAGGTTCTATAGCTATTTAATACCTTTAGCTACTAAAACTAAACTTTTGCAATTTATGCGATTTAGTCCTTTTTATCAAATTGAGCATGTAAACGGTAAAATTTCTTAACGAAATTATTATACGGTAATACTATCATACTGTAGGAAATAAAATAATAATAAAATATATTTTTTGACCTTAGATTTGTGGTCCCGAAACCACTGTTCTGATTTTACTGAAAACAGGCTGTTACAGAGAGAATGGCCGGAAGGAAATCGCTCAACGATCTATCCACCAGTTAATAGTGTCGGGAATAGGAAAAGTCCACTATGGTGATTTAAGAGAAACAGCGCAAACGAGCAGGAAGTTGTTGTATTATTATTATTTAATTGAATCCTGACAAGGCGGGGTACGTTTCGTGTAATGATGAAACTCACTAAGTTCATCTGAACTTACAATGGTTGTTTTGTGATTGCAGGATATACGAATAAGGGACTCGAGGAGGGACCAAGCCAGACCGTTTGGAATCGAAGATTCATTTAAGTAGAGTCAAGCACATAGGAAGGGAGCACGATTAGGAACTCTGCCATAGGGGTGAATATATTGTAATTATGTAGTTCCTTAAGAGTGGAGTAGAGACAACGAACTTTATTTAGAAATTTATGCATCTGATGTAAGTTAATTTATTAATAGGTAATAAAGTTTGATTTCGAAATAGTAAGATCATAGTATAAACATTAACTCGGTTCTGTTGTGATGCCCGCACCCTAATCTGGTGATGGGTCAGGTGAGGGTGTTACAATACAACTCAAATTCTTTGACTGTAATGAAAATGACTTAAGAAGATCAAAGCTCAACCAACACCACCACTCTTATTGAATCAATCATATGACAGTTTAGGCTTTAAGATGAAAAAGAAAATATTAAAAGCACAACATTAAAATCTGACACGTCTTTAAAGGAAGCATGAAAATTCAAAGCAAACTATATCTTAGTTGCAAGCATCGGGGTTAGCTAAGAGGTAAGCTTCAATGGCTTTGTAAACTCCCTCACTCCCTTTAATGAGAGCCTTGATTTCATCTTCAGTGATTACATAGTCACCAACAGTGTAAAATTTCATCGAGCTCTTGCAAACAGTTCCTCCACCTACAGCTGCCTCAAACTTATTCTCGTAGTTGATTTTCTCAAGCTTGTCCCCAAAGGCCCACCTTCAATCAAACTGTAACTGTATGAAAATTTGTTTTCATCATGTCCTCCAATCTGGTGCTTCATATATTGGAATGGAAGGCCTAAACAAATAAAATACTTGTTATCTGACATACTCGTGTTGACCGCATTGCAGAGAGACCATAGAAAGTGAAAAAAATGAAAGAACTAACCTTCAACAAAGTTGATCTTTACGATACTTCCAGGGCCAGGATTAGCTTCAACCTCAATACTCTTGATTGCATGAGGGGCAGCTATGGGCCAGACCTTGTCAGCTTCAAGAACGAAGGCCTTGAAAAGCCTGGAGGGAGCGACTGGGGAGGTAGACTCATAGTTATAAGAGACAACACCCATGATTCTAATACTACTTGAGACGTTTGAGTTGAAAGAAAATAATAAATGGATGATTGAGTGAGAATTTGAGGTGTGAGATGATTGAGAACCAAGATGCTATTTATAGACTGATATATTATTCTCATCTTTTAATTGGATTTATATCGAACATTGTTATCAATATTCATTGAATTGGTACTAGTCAAATTAGGCAGCCAGAACTTATTAAATCGCAAATTGGTGACTAAATATTTTATCAGTTTGTCTCCTATTTATTTGCTTTATATCTCTTCAAAATGTATTTTTTTAAAAGAAATATATAATGATAACATATATTAGATATTCATTTAATTCTAAATATATTTAAAAATATTTTATTAGTAATTATATATTTTATAATTAAAATTTAATAAAATAAAATTTGATCGATAAATAGTGATTCTGGTAGAATCGAATTAACCTGAAATCAAATTTGCACTATTGTTCATTTTGCTGATGAATTAATCCTTTGTCAGAATGACGAGAAAACTTGTAGAAAAGAAATAAATGAATTTTTCCATTTCAACTCCTTTTGGTAATTAATATGTAAAATTCAGACGCTTAAACTTAAGGACTTAAAAGTAGCAGTGAGCAAAACTCGATTCGATTCGAAAAAAATCAAAAAGAAAATCGTATTTCGAGTTAATCGAATCGAGTTATTCGAGTCGACTCAAGTAAGTAATTCGAGTTCGAATCAAGTTAAATTTTACAATTGGAATAACTCGAATAACATAATGGTGTAAATACCCCTTTGGTCCCTGTCAATTTTGAAAACGAGCTAATTGGTCTCTCTCTCAACAAAAATTACAAAAAAATTTCAAAATATTTATAAAAGTTCCAAAATTTATATTAAAAAAAAATTATAATAATTTAAAAAAATTCTAGAGAATATATAAAGAAAGATAAAATTTTAAACATTTTCTAAAATAATAATATTGGGACCTAAATAAGTTAATTAATGATTGAAGTTTATCCTACTAAAGTATCTGGTTTCAAATTTATGTGCTCCAACATGGAATTAATTATACTGTAATAAGATTTTAATTTGACATGTTTAATTTTTTTAATATAACACGAACAATTTTACTCAATTCGATTCGACTCGAATCTCCTTTTAATCGATCCTATTCGAAAAAATTCAAATCGAGTTAGGATGATAAAATAGGACTCGTCATCTCGATTAAATGGAAATTTTTCACTCGACTCAATTCGATCTAGTGCTCACCCCTAACTTAAAGCATAAATTTTGATACTTTTTCTAATGTGATATTTGTGTTTTTTTTTTTTTTTGGTCTAATGGTACTTATTTTTTACAAAAAGTATATATTTTGCCACCTAAAGGTAACAGTGTTAACTTTTTAGTTTTTAATTCGAGCTTTAGAGTTGATGAAAATTTATAATTAGCTAATAATATTAGCAATTAATTAATTTTCATCAAATTAACCCTAAAACCATCGATATATATTAAAAAATAGGGAACTCGAAAGAAATTGTTAAAATTAAAGTGATATTTGATAAACTAAAAATTAAGTGTTGAATTTAAATTATAAAAACTATAGTTAACCGGTTTGATTGTTAATGATGCGGCATTGTTGTGAGCAACGAAACTAGCATATGACATGCCATGAGATTAAGTATGTTTAACATATATTTAAAGGAAAATCCTAGAATGTAAGTGCGGGAAAAGAAGTTGAAGTGCATTTGCATGTGAAGATTCAACTTTCAAAATATAAACTTATATGTAAGGCAGCACCCTCTGAACAGCCTTAGGAAGACTTGGACTTATCTACAAAAGGCTTTTAATTGAATATAATATAATATCAAGTTTGTTGAAATATATACTTTTCTTTAACTTCAAAAATTTTTTCTCGTATGATACCTCGAGTCTCATTCTAGAAAAGGAATAATAGTAAATAGACAGTCTATTATATATTGAATTGTTTTTGACGGTAGTGAATTTGAAATATTATTTCTCAATATTATTTTAAATGAATTAAATTATTAATATTAAATATGCATAGAATCATAGGACTAGTCGGTGCTTCATGTTGAGCATTTTGGATCAGTTGATTTTTTTGACCTCAACTTCTTTTCATCTATTCCAATAACAGACTATAATATTTTTATAAGCATTTTCCTCTCTATATATATATATGAAGTCATCAATTGGCCAATTACTTGGACATATCTGGGATGCTTTTTTTGACTAATAAAATTATTAACATTATTGGATATAAATCCAATTAAAAATTGAAAATAATCAAGTTCTTAAGTTTCAATTTCAGTCTATAAATACTATCATAGTTTTCTAGCTTCCCACACATCGAAACACTCACTCACTCACTCATCCATTCATTTCTTCTTCTTTTCTTTCAGCTCAAAGACAAGACTACAAAACTCCAAATAGCTTTAGAACAATGGGCGTTGTCACTTATGAGTTTGAGGTAACCTCCCCAGTCGCCCCAGCCAGGCTTTTCAAGGCCTTTGTTCTTGAAGGTGCCAAGGTTTACCCCAAGGCAGCCCCTCATGCAATTAAAAGTGTTGAGCTCGAAGGTGATGGTAAGCCAGGAAGTATTGTAAAGATCAACTTTGTTGAAGGTTAGTTACTTCTTTAATTTTCACTTTCTTTTAGTTCTTTTCTTCTTTTGGTATCTGTTTGACATGAGTATGTCGGATAACAAGTATTTTATTTCCTTAGGTCTTCCATTCCAATATATGAAGCACATGATTGGAGGACATGATGAAAACAATTTGTCATACAATTACAGCTTGATTGAAGGCGGACCTTTGGGGGACAAGCTTGAGAAAATCAGCTATGAGAACCAATTTGTGTCTGCTGCAAGTGGAGGAAGTGTTTGCAAGAGCTCGATCAAATTTTACACCGTTGCCGATTATGTAATCACTGAAGATGAAATCAAGGCTCTCATTCAAAGGAGTGAGGTAGTTTACAAGGCCATTGAAGCTTTCCTCTTGGCAAATCCCGATGCTTGCAACTAAAATATTAATTTGTCTTTCCATTGTTATATTAATAAGAGTGGTGGTCATCAGGATTTGATCATCTTTTTATACTCAAATAGTTTGAGTTGTATTATTTATATATATATATAATGAAATAAAAGTAACATATAAACTTGCAAAAATAACTGGGTTTTAGCCGGTATATATTCTGCAAACATTCTACAAATTTTCTTTCATACATCCATTGTGTTAACGAAATCTCGAGGTTAACATTTTTTTTTTTTGGTAATTGAGTTAGTATTTAAAATCGAATAGAAAGAATAAAAATTGTAACACTGCAATCATGATGTAGCCATATGTTTTCAGCTTTTACTTATAGCTACAATCTACAAAGAGAATTACTTACGACACTATGTATAATATTTACATTACAAATCGAAGTCACACAATTGCAACTGTCAATTGAAAATCATTTTACGGGGATTTCACTCTAATTTTATGCTTCCTTTCATTTCTCTCCCATTAAATATAGTCGTACATGACTAATAATAGGAAGCTAATTATCAACAAGCTAAATCAGGAATTTACTATTTTAAAAGTTGGCGGTTCTTTATATGTATTTTTTAAATAAGTTAAGATAAAAGAAACTAGTAAAACATAAGAACCCAAGATAAGAAATAAAGATAAAATTTTGGCTTTGATTCTAGCTAGCTAATAATTTGGACAACTGCATGCCCATCTTTGGTATCCAAAGAGCATATATTCCATTTCCCTCCCTCCTTGTCAATTTCAACATCATCCCAGTCATGTATGTTGCCGAAATGAATACCATCCGGAGGAAGCAGGGGCAAATATTTCGTTTCCCTCCCTTCTACTATCTCCCATCCACTTCCATTAGATTATTTCTTTGAATTCCAAAAAATTCTAGGGCTCCGGAATGTCCCCTCGGAAGATTTGGGCAATTACGTCATTTACATCATAGGGAAAGCTTTCATTCCAAGGCTTGGAACCTTCCCCCTGTTCAAAACCATTGTCCAAGTTTGACTCCTTGTAACCCTGCACCTCTTCATCCATAAGAAGGTACTTGAATACTTTCCGGAGCATGACAGTTTCAGGGTGATGAGTCACTAAACTAACTAAAATCACAACAAAGGCGAGCGCACCTATCGAGTAGTAGTATAGCTATGGTGAGTCGGGAATATCGTATCCACGAGGACTAAAAGTACTAGTAATTACTATCTTTTTATTATCTAGCTGATAAATTGAAGGAATTGTTTTTTAATCTAAAATATACTAAACTAATTACTACGAACGCAACAGAGAACGAATTGGGAAAATATTTGAAGAAAACCAATGAGATAGACAATACCCAGGAAAGAATCCACCTAGACTTCACTTATTATTTTGAATCTGAATTAAACGATTTATTCAATTGTGCCTTGATCCGTAGAAATCCCTAAATTATGTTAATATCTCTTTCGAGAGAAAGAACAACTGACTCTAGGTTGATTAATTGAAATCTCTTTCTAATTAAAACCCCTATTGTCACATTAACTCGATCTATGTATTCCCCTACTAGATTTGACTCTGATCCGATAGATTTATGTCGTCCTATTTCTAGGATTGCATGCAACTCCACTCAATTATGCCAGATCTACTCTTAAATAGGGACTTTTGCTCCACTGAAATAAGCACATCACACTTGAATTAATATCCTGAAAGTATTTAAGTAAGAAATAAGCATACATAATTGAGAACAAGAATCAAGTATTTATCATGTAATTCAGAAAATCAAATAATAAGATCCATCATAGGTTTCATCTTCCCTAGGTATCTAGGGAATTTAGTTCATAATTTTGGATATAAACATCTCAAAATTAGAATAACAACAAGATATAAAAAAAACTCAATAAAACTTCGAAGGAAATTTGAATGGAGATCTTCAATCTTGAAGGAGATCTGCTTCTGAGTTGATTCCGAAGGCGTTCTTCGAGTAATTTCTTCGTTCTACTCTGCGTGCTCTCTTTAGGTCCTCTTGTAGTGTGTATTTATAGACTTTAGAATGCTCAGAAAGCCTAAATATTGGGTTCTTCCGCGTGTTTGGAAAAAAGGGAGTGATATCAACACGGGCTGGCACATGGGCGTGTGGCTCACACGGGTGTGTGCCCAGCTCGTGTGGAAGTGCCCAGGCCGTGTGGTTCCTGAAAACAGCTCTTTTTGTTCGATTTTGGCCTGTTTTTCTCTTATTTCACTTTCTTATGCTCACCTAAGTATAGAAACATAAATTTAAAGGATTAGGAGCATCAAATTCATTAATTTACATAATAAATCATCCAAAAAACATGCCAAGCATGGGATTAAAACAATTACTTTTATGGTTTATATAATATCCCCACACTTAAGCGTTTGCTTGTCCTCAAGCAAAATCCTCAACTCACAATTAAAATTAAACTTTCTCAACTCATAATTCTCATCAATAATGTTTTTTCATAATTCACAAATAATCATATATTGATAATTCAACTAAAAGAGCACTAAAGATTTAAACAATCCAAGTCGAACATTTTTTTAAAGCATGAAAATATAGGTATTTCCCCTTATCTAAGTGGTTACCTTTAATTCAAAATCAACAAGAATCGACATCCTCACTAAAGATTCACTCAAATCACTCAATGTGTTTAAGGTTCAAAAATTAAGCACTCAAAAGTCAAATATGAAAAGTCATTACCATAGGCTTGCATGAAAATCAAATCTCCACCACTATAAAATGAGATGATACACAAATCAAAAGGTCTTTAAAAAGTTGTAATGGGGCTTAGGTTAAAGGTGTGAAAAATGGCTGAAAAAGATGGCTAGAATCGAGATTGAAATGATAAATGACCAAACTAGAAAAATAAACGAATGTTGAATTAAAAACAATTACATCACTCAAAACTATTCGAGCTTCTTCTCAAAATATGAATTTAACTGTTCAAGCTCAATTATCATAGAACTAAGTAATAATCAATGTGTATATATGTTTTTTTTAGAACAAGAGATGATAAGAAATAATTTAACAATTGAAACAAAAGAGCATAGTCAGGCAACTACCCAAATCAAATCTCAACAAAAAGTGAGTCAATAAAACGGGAAAAATTCTCAACGAATCAAAAATGAGTTATGGGTTAACATTAATGGGCAAATCAAGAATGGTGTTTTAGGCTCAATGGGGTTCACTAAGAGTTAATTATGTAGGTAGTCTTTTTATGGGATAAGTGGGTTAAAACCTAAGTGCCTTTATCATCTCAGTATATCAAATCAAAGGTGTAGTCTCGACATGCATAATCGAAGCAAGTTCTAGGGTAACAAATCAATATTGACACACTCATAACCAATAATAAAATGAGCAAGAAAAGTGTATGCTCTAAAGGCTCAAAATCTCACAAAAAATTATGGTTTTTGATATCAATCTTGCAAATCTCAAACTTCAAGGTAATATCTAAATTCAGGGAAACAACCTAAAAATTTTTAATTCTGAAAATAGACTTATCATACTTGGTTCTCTTATGCCTTAAAGTTTAAACAATCAATGCACAAATATCTATGAATTTAATCTAAAACATATCAATAAAAATCACAAATCGATAAAAATTCATTCTAATATTAATATGAGAAAATTACTTAATCACAAGACATAATTTAGGGATTTTCTAATAATCATATAAGTAACCTCCCCACACTTAAGATGTACATTGTCCTCAATATACAAAAAATAATCATAGTAGAACAGAATATCATAAGAGAGGGAGAGAATTGAAACTGCCCTGAATATTGGATAAAATTCCTAGACTAGTGAAAAACGAAATTGTAGAAAAATCTTAAATGTAGTGCATGATTCTGAGCAAGCTATTAAGAAAATATAGTTCAAAATATAAAAGATTAAGGGACTATACTCGATTAGAAACAACCATAATAAATAAAAATATAGTTCAAAATATAAAAGCAAAAGAAGTCTAAGAAAATAACAATAAACATAAAAATAGAAATAAAACTAAAAATAAAGAAATGGACTCAATGGTCCTCATCATCAGACACATCGATTTCGTGAGTTGTCAGCTGTAACACCCGAAACCCGGCCTAGACGTTATGGCTGAATCTGGCGATGTCACATGATAGTGCTTTAGAAAACGTAGTTACGATAAAACCATTCTTCGTTTATCCTATGCTACCGTCAATATTGTGTTGTTTGTTTCAATCCTTATCCATTTTCAAAACGTTATACATTGCGGAAGCTTTTTAAAATAATTGGCGAATTTATGTGTATTTTGATAAAACATTTGTTCGTATTGAAAACCCGAGTTTTACTACTACTAGCGGTAAAACTGTAAACGTTGCAAATCCAAAATTTAAACAAAATACGTAAAGGCCATAATTACATAAACCTTTCCCCAGATAAAATCAAAACCAGAAATAAAAATAAAAACCGTATAAGTCTAGAATTGTGGTAACCGCCTAGTCCTCCGCCGCACCGATCTGTCTAATGCTGGGGATTACCTGAACAAATTAAACAAAAAAAGGGTGAGTTTTCGCAAACTCAGTGTGTAATCCCCACAGAAAACATGCACACAGCATCAAATCAGATAACATTCATACATTCACGGTTCGGGTGTGAGCCCATTACAGAATCGGTGTAGACCTTAGTCCACTCAGATATAGAGTCAAATATATTCTAGGGCTTTTGCCCATCTCAGTTACAACATGCAAAACAGAATAGAATAACAGAGTCCTACCCACCAGCCTCTACACACCAACTCTGTCAAACCCTACACACCATGTGGGGATAAAATCAACCCACCCATCCCTGCACACCATGCTGTACCAAAATGCGGCACATATTCAGATAATTGCAGCTGAGCTGCCAGATAACAGGCTTGAAAGCCTTTCAGATACTTCCTCCAGCTATCATCAAGCCACCTCGATGCGATGCAACATACAAAGAATGTCATGCTATTATGCAATTAAGTGTACATACATTCAGATATCACAATTCATGCTTGGAACAGAAGTCAGACAGACAAATCACTCATATAGGGGTCTAAGTATTGCTTACCGACCCTACGGTAGGTCCACAGTCGACTTGGGCGACCCGTGTAACCTTATAGATCATTTCAGAAAAATGGACTCACACGCCCATGTGGCCTGCCCGTGTGGGCCCACACGTCCGTGTGGCTAAAATTGGCCCAAATTGGCCTTGGCCGTGTGGATCACACGGCCTGGCCCAGAATCCCACACGCCCGTGTGGTTCACTCGTGTGGGCCCACACGCCCGTGTGGCCCACACGGCCCAATTGGTCGAGCCTGTGTCTCGCACACAGCCTGTAACACCCCAAACCCGGACAATACGCCACGACCGAATTTGGTATGTCACAGGGGAAAACGTTTTGAGGAAAAACAAGTTAACGATTAAATTTTAGTGAACAACTTTTTATTATTCTAAATTAAGTAGAAAATTAAGTTGAAAATCGATATTTTACTTTGCAATTCCGTAAATAGATTTTTAAAACTTAGTCGCACTTAGATTCGTAAACCATTTATAAATTAAAGAGAAACTAAAGCAATTAGGTTGAAAATCGTATCTAATAGAAATTTGGAAACTTAAGTTTTGTAAAATAGTTTGAGTTATCGAAAATACTTAAGTTGTTAAAAATTATCAATTTATTTAGGTTACCCGATGGTAACGTTTTAAAACCATCGCGCTTTGTATTTTAGAAAACTTTGTTCACATATCATTAAATCAATCATGTAATTTGCAAGTTATTCCTAAAACAAATCCAAAGCATATAAATAATCCAAAAACATAATTAAAGAGGCCTTATTACAAACCCATAAAAATGAAAACCAAATAAAAATAAAGTACCCAAACGGAAGTTCATGTAAAACCAAATTTCATTGCATGGCCTCCACGAGTTCATCCGGCTCCTCATCCGCGAATTTACGAATTACCTGAAAAAGTAAGGGAGAAGGTGAGTCACCAAGACTCAGTGCATATTCCCTCTCCCGGGTAAATACCACATACTTACACAAATTATAACCAAGCAATATATATATTATGCACCCAACCTAGCCATCCGTAACTCCTTTTTCTACCCCGTGTGGTACCAAACCACTGGTGGTGCCAAACCACTCGTGACCAAAGTCACAAATAATCAAGTTGTGGGGCCAACCCACTTGTGATACCAAATCACTGGCGACAATCCCATATCTCAAAAGTGGGGCCAACCCACGGTGGTGTTAATCCACAGGGACGAGTCGCTATGAGGTGCCAAACCTCTGGTGTCCCAAAGACACAAATGTGATACCAAATCACTGGTGACCAAAGTCACGAATAATCAAGTTGTGGGGCCAACCCACGTGTGATACCAAAATCACTGGCGACAATCCCATATCTCAAAAGTGGGGCTAACCCACGGTGGTGTTAATCCACAGGGACGCAGTCGCTATGAGGTGCCAAACCTCCGGTGTCCCAAAGACACAAATGTGATACCAAATCTTTGGAGGTGCCAAACCTCCGGTGTCAGAAGACACGAATATCAATCTTCCCCCTCCTCTCATATTGCCCATACCAATGCAATAGATAAACAAATCATGTCAATATACTTTGATATGAACATATAACCAATACATATCTTAGATCGTGATATTAACAACATATATCAACATCATATCGAAACGGACTTACCCGTATCCTTGCTCATACCCATCAAGGTATCATTTCAAGATCTCATAGTTTTCGGCTTTAACAACATGAATAGTTATTAACACACACATATATATATATATCGAGTTATAAAGTGTGTAAGGTACACACCTTTCACTAACGCAAATGCTAACTTCCGAAGATCCGATCTACCGCACTAGATCACCTTGTCCTACATTCGGCCATACCACAAAACTATAAGCAAAAATCCATTCGGCCAACATCACATCTTAATCCCAATAGCCTTAGTCTTTATCCTCAAAAAGAATAATGAATCGACATGAATCTTACCACTTGACTTACCAACTTCGATTGCTAATGGAATGGCTTAGATCGATTGCTTCCAACGTCCCGAGGAGCCTAAAAGAAATCGATTTCTAAGAATGATTAGAACCTTGCAACAATTGCCCAAAATTCGGCCTTTGTCCACAAGAGGAACAACATAGAAACAATAAAAAGACTAAGGAAAAACGGCCATAACACTTACCTATCTTCCAAAACCGATTGAAGAAAACCAAATGAAGTCCTACCCTTGAAGAAATTCGGCCAAGACAAATCAAATAGGATATGAGAGTTTCGGCTATGATTTTGAAAAAAAACAATTGATATTCGGCTCAAAAGAGATGAAGAATTAGTATGGCAAAGAAGAAAAGAAAAAGAAAAAAAATGAAAAGGGAAGAAGGATGATTCAGCTTTAGTAACTAATGAAAGAAAAATCAAGGGGAAAGGGGAAGAAAGAGATTCGCCAACACCTATTTTACTAAAGAAGAAAAGTGCACAAAAATGCACAAAGTTCAAATGTAGTTTTGGTTTCAAAAGGAAAATGAGAGAAAGAGAATGGTATTTGGTTCAACACAAAAATAAGAGCTAAAATCCAAAGCAAATTTGCACAAAAATGCCTAGGTACATTCGGCCAAAGAAGGAGTTTCTGGAGAGAAAAGAAACAAATGCCAAAAGGTGCACAAATGCTAAAGTTGGCCAACTATCCTTCCCCAAACCTCCTATAAATATTCGGCCACCCCCCTAGCCATACATGCCGTCCACATACATGCACTAAAGGCCTTGGAATAGTTTCCAAAACATCTTCCTTAAGCCAAGCCTTGAAATCCTCTACATTCCCAAAGTTGAAGGAATTTTATCCCCAAAATCTAGCAATTCTATCCCTTATTTCATGCTTACCATAACCTTAAGTCTTCTTGCCAAAAAAGAAAATTGTTCATCTTATCCATATGTATAGTTGACCGACACTTAATGCTAGGATGTACAAAAATAAAATCCTCAATATGCTTTCCATGCTACTCGAACCACTTCCCTCAAGCAACCTTTCAAGCTCCTTATCCACTATGCCACTAACTCCTCATGTGCTTTAATTTAACACTTAAATTATCTTAAGTGTCAAGCTCACTTAATCCACTTCATTAAATTTTCCACACTAAAATTTATTCTAGCTTAGCTAATATTTCCAAGCCTTCACACAAATATACTAAGCACACAATAACAATCATATCCGAGCTAACACAAATAACAAGATGATACTCTAATATTTTTAGGATGTTACACAGCCTCACTCAGCCATCACACGGCCGTGTCACTTGCGCACGGCCAGACTCATCGATCACACGGCCGTCGACAGTGAGGTTTTCGACTTTCATCGAAACCTTGTTTTCTACATTTTCGGGTACACACCTGCTGTCAGTTCGTTGTGAGTAGTCACCCGAGCCTTCAAGAACCTAAATTTGATCATTATAACACCATTTTAGTCACTTAAGTCTATATTTAAACGAAAACACACAAGATGACCAAACGCTAAACTCACAAAAATGTTACCTTTAGTTGAACAATCGAGGTTTCGTACACTTAGAATGTCAATTGATGATTTCCAGCCCTCTGATTATCTCCTAATCCCCAATCAAAAACCCCATAAGAGATGATTCATTATTCCAATCAAAACTATACTACCGTACTTACCAAGAACACAAAGAGAACCGAAGCGGTGGATTGCAGATACTAAGCGATAAAAAGAAAACGGTTGTAATCAGGAAAAAAAAGGGAAAATTCAGCAGCAATGGTGGGGGATGAAGGAGGGAAATATCAGAGAGAGTAGGGAATTTGAGATGGAAAGTAGTTTTGGAAACAAAAATAAAATCCTATCAGATTTTCACCAACTCCCACTATCATCCAACTTCACAGACTTTCAATCCCAATCAAACTTATCCACTCCACATGCCCCATGCCAAAAAGAATTACTCTTTCGTTTACGCAGGGATTCGAACACGGGACTTCTAACCACTTAACATTCCACTTAACCACCAAACCAGCAGGCCCATTCTGTTAATTACTTACGAACTCTTAACTAAGAGCCTACTGACCAGAGATAGGGCTTTATTCATAACAAGACCAAAAATTTCCCAAGTTGTGCCTTGAACTTGGGACCTCTCACACACACCCAGAACATATAACCACTGAAGTAGATAAAGAATTGTGTCACAAAATTACAAAAGCCGAAATTAATAAAATTTGGGGCGTTACAATTCTACCCCCTAAAAGAAAATTTCGTCCTCGAAATTTTACCCGATCAGAAAAGGTGAGGATACTGTTGATGCATCGAATCCCCCGGCTCCCAAGTGGCCTCTTCAGTGCTATGATTCTGCCACAGCACTTTCACTAAGGGGATAGACTTCATTCACAAGACATTAATGTCGCGATCCAGGATCTGGACCGGCTCCTCCTCAAACGTCAGATCTGTTCTAACCTCAATTTCCTCAATAGGAACCACATGCGTGGGATCAGAGCGATAGCGTCTCAACATTGAGACGTGGAATACATCATGAATGCGATCCAACTCTGGAGAAAGCTCCAACTGGTACGTGACTGGCCCCACTCGTTTCAGAATACGGTACGGCCCAATAAACCGAGGACTCAGCTTACCCTTGTGACCGCACCTCAAAACCTTATTCCATTGCGAGACCTTGAGAAAGGCTAAGTCCCCCACAGAATACTCAATATCCTTTCTCTTCATTTCAGCATAAGACTTCTGCCTACCAGATGCCGCCTTCAGTCGATCTCGAATCAATCAGACCTTATTTTCAGTTTCGGAAACCAATTCCGGACCCAGAACACGTCGCTCCCCTAACTCAGTCAAACATAAGGGAGTGCGACACTTACGACCATACAGGGCCTCGTACGGTGCCATCTAAATGCTAGACTGATAGCTGTTGTTATAGGCGAACTTTGCCAGCGACAAAAATTCCTCCCAACTGCCTCGAAAATCTATAACACAACTCCTCAACATATCTTCCAGTACTTGAATCACCCTCTCAACTGACCATCTGTCTGAGGATGGAAAGTAGTACTGAAGTCCAACCTTGAACCCAGAGCCTCATGTAATTTCTTCCAAAATCGAGACGTGAAGCGAGGATCCCTATCAGAGATTTTCGAGACAGGAACCCCATGAAGTCTCACTATTTTAGATATATATAATTTAGCCAATTTTTGGAGAGAAAAGTCCGTCCTAACCGAAATGAAATGAGCAGACTTGGTCAATTGATCCATGATGACCCAGACAGAATCCTTCTTAGTGGGTGTTAACGGTAACCCACTAACGAAGTCCATCGTGACTCGCTCCCATTTCCACATCGGTATCCTTACCAGCTACAGCAACCCCGAAGGCAACTGATGCTCAGCCTTAACTTGTTGACAAGTCAAACAGCGAGCAACGAAGTCGGTAACCTCACGTTTCAACCCTGGCCACCAGTATAACTCTTAGAGATCTCGGTACAGATTTTTCCACCGGGATGCATAGCATAAGGACTACTATACGCCTCCCTTAGAATTGACTATCCGAACTCCTCATCATTGGTACAAAGATCCGACCGCGGAAACAAAGTACCCCATCACTGTTAATCCCATAATCAGTAGTATCCCCATTCTCAATCTGAAGGAAATGCCACTCAAGTGACTTATCCCCCATCTGTTTACCCCTGATCTGATAAATCCATACAGACCTAACCTGAAGTTCCGCTAACAGACTCCCATCGTCGAATAAACTGAGTCGAGCGAACATCGCTCCAAGATCGGTCATAGCCCTACGACTCAAAGTATCTGCCACCCCATTGGCCTTACCAGGATGGTACTCAATGGTACAGTTATAATCCTTAATCAGTTCAACCCATCTACGCTGCCTAAGGTTTAACTCCTTCTGCGTGAGGAGATATTTGAGGCTTTTATGATCAGTGTAGATAGTACACTTCTCACTGTACATATAATGCCTCCAGATTTTTAGAGTGAAAACTACCGCTGCCAACTCCAAACTGTGCGTCGGATAGTTAGCCTCATGCATCTTGAGTTGATGAGACGCATAAGCTACCACTTTACCATCATGTATCAAAATGCAACCTAGACCAACGTGCGACGCATCACTGTATACCATGAAGTCTCTACCAGGCTCTGGCTATATCAGAACAGGAGCCTGAGTCAGAACAGATTTGAGCTTCTCGAAGCTCTCTTGTTGCTTATCAGTCCAGAAAAAGAGAACTCCCTTGCGCAGAAGCTTGGTTAACGGTGCCGCAATCAAGGAGAACCCTTCTATGAAGCGTCGATAATAACCCGCTAGCCCTAGAAAGCTGCAGATTTCAGACACATTCTTCGACTGTTTCCAATCCAACACAGCCTCAATCTTACGAGAATCAACACGAATCACCCCCGCAGAAACCGCATGTCCTAAAAAGGTTACCTCTCGGAGCCAGAATTCACACTTACTGAACTTTGCGTACAACTGTTTCTCACAAAGAGTCTGCAGTACCACTCTGATATGCTCATCGTGCTCATCCTCAGTCTTGGAATAAACTAGGATATCATCGATGAATACCACCACAAATTGGTCCAGATAAGGTTGGAACACATGGTTCATCAAATCCATGAATGTCGCTGGTACATTGGTCAACCCAAAAGGCATAACCAGGAACTTGTAATGTCCATAACAAGTCCTAAATGTCGTCTTATGCACATCGGCCTCTTTAACCTTCAGTTGATGGTATCCTGAACGTAGATCAATTTTGGAGAACACAGAAGCCCCTCTGAACTGATCGAACAGATCATCTATCCTCGGTAGTGGGTACTTATTCTTGATTGTTAGCTTATTCAGCTACCGGTAGTCGATACACATCCTCATTGTCCCATCTTTCTTCTTTACAAACAATATTGGTGCTCCCAATGGAGACACACTGGGACGAATGAATCCATGATCTAACAGTTCTTGGATTTGAGCCTTAAGCTCTGTAAGCTCTTTCGGTGCCATTCGGTAGGGCGCAATAGACACTGGAGCTGTACTTGGAATGAGCTCAATCCCAAATTCTATTTCTCGGCTCGGAGGCAGACCTGGCAGTTCCTTAGGAAAAACATCTGGAAAATTCTTTACGGTTCTGATGTCCTTAACCGAAGAGTCCCTAGAATCAGAAACACTGATGTAGGCCAGGAATGCCTCACATCCTTTTCGTACCCACTTTTCTGCCACCAACGCAGAAATCACATTAGCTAGATAGTCTCGACGTTCCCCAATCACCACTATCTCGCTGTCCTCCTCGGTTCTTAAAACAACCATTTTTGTCGCACAGTCCAGACTTACTTTGTGCTTGACCAGCAAGTCCATTCCTTGAATCAAATCGAACTCCCCAAATGGAAGCTCCATCACATCAACCAGAAATACTGTCCCTTGAACCTCTAACGAAACGTCTCTATATAGTTTACTAACTCAGATAGACTGCCCCAATAGACTCACAACAGTTACCTCACTTGAAGTATTCTCAACCGGAATCCTCAAGGTTTTAGACACAGAACTAGCTACATAAGAGTGTGTAGAGCCTATGTCTATCAGTTCCAAATAAGGTACATTATAAATTAGAAACATAACCATGATGACGTCCGGAGCATCTCGGTCCTCACGGCAACGAGCAGCATAAACCAGTGTAGGCTGCCTTACCTCAGTCGGTCCAACACCTCTGCCTGGTGCTCTCTGCCCTCGGACCATGTCGTTTCCACCTCTGGCCTGACCTCGGCCCCTAGGTGGCTGCTGAACTACTCTCGGCGGCTGCGCAGTACAGTACCCGTCGCTTACATCTGATTAGTTCTCAACGAATAATCCCGAACACGGTGCTCAGTCGACCCACATCTCAAACATGCCCCATTCATCCTTCAACACTCGTCCGAATGGCGTCTACCATAGTGCCCAAAAAGCGCCACCCAGTAGGTGCAACAGGAGGCCCAACTCTCACTGGCCCATCAAATCTGGCCTTTTTTTAGGCCTCATCATAGAACTCGAGGGCTCTAATTCCCTCTTATTCTTTCCTCTCTCTTTGTTTTGGCACTCAGTGCGCTTAACCTCTTTGGCGATCTTCGCCTTCTCAACCAGTGTAGCAAACTCACGCTCTCTCTGCGGAGCTATCAGAACTCGCAAACTGTCCCTGAGTCCATCCCAAAAATGGATGCATTGCTCATACTCGATCGCCACCATGCCCCGGGCATAACGGCTAAGTCTTAGGAACTCGGCCACTGAACGATCCTCTTGTGTGAGATTAAGAAACTCATGCCTCCTAGCGTCAATGTAACTGGCTCCCACATACTTGCTCTGGAAAGCCGTCTTAAAGTAGTCCCAAGTCAATCGGTCGGGCTGAGTGCCCTCCTTAACCGTCAGCCACCATTGGTAAGCTTCATCGCAAAGCAGAGAAATAACCCCCTTAAGCTTCTTCTCGACGGTGAAGTCCAGGTCGTCCATAATCCTCTCCGTGGCCTCCATCCAATATTCGGCCACATTAGGGGCGACTCCAATGACACCCCTGAATAATTCAGCCCCGTTGGACCGAGTAGTTCTGTAACCAACCCACGGCCCCCAGATCCGGTGTTCGGCCCAGCGAGCCTCTCTAGAATCCGTAACATGGCTTGGGACAGTGCGTTGTCCCCCTATAGCAGGTGAGATCAACGTTTCGCTCGTATCCAGATTAGGTAGATTTCCAGATGATGAGGACCCAGCTCGAGTCCCTCTACGACCACTACCACGGCCTCTAGTACCCCGTCCGCGGATACCTCGTACGCTCATCGTAAATTTAGAGTTTATCTGTGTTAAAAGTTTTATGCATTATTTACAGTTTCGATATTTGTTAACAGATGTTTTATGCAGACAGTATCAATAGTTCAGAATTTGTTATGGCGAATCGCAGTCTCACTACAGTTTTCGGTTTACACTACCTAAAGTGTTTTCAGTACAGTATACTACCTATGGCTGTTTCAAGCATGCTAGTAGTATTTTCAGGTAAATTTAGACAGAATTTCAGAACACTTATAGGATCGGTGCTGGAGACTCGGTGTACCACATACTCAGTCCACAAATATTTTGAATCACTCAAAATCATTTCCTAAAAACTAATTTTTAAAACCCAAATCCACAGCCGAGTTTTGCAACCTGGCTCTGATACCATTAAATGTAACACCCCAAACTCGGCCTAGACGTTATGGCCGAATCTGGCGATGTCACATGATAGTGCTTTAGAAAACGTAGTTACGATAAAACCATTCTTCGTTTATCCTATGCTACCGTCAATATTGTGTTGTTTGTTTCAATCCTTATCCATTTTCAAAATGTTATACATTGCGGAAGCTTTTTAAAATAATTAGTGAATTTGTGTGTATTTTGATAAAATGTTTGTTCGTATTGAAAACCCGAGTTTTACTACTACTAGTGGTAAAACTGTAAACGTTGCAAATCCCAAATTTAAACAAAATACGTAAATGCCATAATTACATAAAACTTTCCTCAGATATAATCAAAACCAGAAATAAAAATAAAAATCGTATAAGTCCAGAATTGTGTCACCACCGAGTCCTTCGCAGCACCGATCGGTCTAATGCTGGGGATTACCTGAACATATTAAACAGAAAAGGGTGAGTTTTCGCAAACTCAGTGTGTAATCCCCAAAGAAAACATGCACACAGCATCAAATCAGATAACATTCATACATTCACGGTTCGGGTGTGAGCCCATTACAGAATCGGTGTGGACCTTAGTCCACTATGATACAGAGTCGGATATATTCTAGGGCTTTAGCCCATCTCAGTTATAACATGCAGAACAGAAAAGAATAACAGCCCAGCCCACCAGCCTCTACACACCAACTCCGTCCAACCCTACACACCATGTGGGGATAAAATCACCCACCCATCCCTACACACCATGCTGTACCAAAATGTGGCATATATTCAGATAATTGCAGCTGAGCTGCCAGATAACAGGCTTGAGAGCCTTTCAGATACTTTCTCCAGCTATCATTAACCCACCCCGATGCAATCCAACATACAAAGAATGTCATGCTATTATGCAATTAAGTGTACATATATTCAGATATCACAATTCATGCTTGGTACAGAAGTCAGACAGACAAATCACTCATATAGGGGTCTAAGTATTGCTTACCGACCCTACGGTAGGTCCACAGTCGACTTGGGCGACCCGTGTAACCTTATAGATCATTTCAGAAAAATGGGCTCACGCGCCCATGTGGCCTGCCCCTGTGGCCCACATGGCCCAAATTGGCCTTGGCCGTGTGGATCACACAGCCTGCCCAGAATCCCACACGCCCGTGTGGTTCACTCGTGTGGGCCCACACGCCTGTGTGGCCCACACAGCCAATTGGTCGAGCCTGTGTCTTGTACACGGCCTCGCTCAACCATCACACGACCGTGTCACTTGCGCACGGCCAGACTCGTCAATCACACGGCTGTGCTGTGGCTCACAGCCTTGCACATAGCCTACCACATGGGCGACCACACGCCCGTGTGACGTCGACAGTGAGGTTTTCAGCTTTCGTCGAAACCTCATTTTCTGTGTTTCTGGGTACACACCTGCTGTCAGTTCATTGTGAGTAGTCACCCGAGCCTTCAAGAACCTATATTCGATCATTATAACACCATTTTAGTCACTTAAGGCTATACTCAAAAGAAAGCGCACAAGATGACCGAACGCTAAACTCACAAAAACGTTACCTTCAGTTGAACAATTGGGGTTTCATACACTTAGAATGTCAATTGATGATCTCCAACCCTCTGATTATCTCTTAATCACCAATCAAAAACCCCATAAGCAATGATTCATTATTCCAATCAAAACTATACTACCGTACTTACCAAGAACACAAAAGAACCGAAGCGGTGGGTTACGGATACTAAGCGATAAAAAGAAAATGGTTGTAATCAGGAAAAAGAGGGGAAAATTCAGTAGCAATGGTGGGGGATGAAGGAGGGAAACGACAGAGATAGTGGGGAATTTAAGATGGAAAGTAGTTTTGGAAACAAATGTCAAATCCTATCAGATTTTTCCCCAACTCCCACTATCATCCAACTTCATAGACTTTCAATCCCAATCAAACTCATCCACTCCATACGCCCCATGCCAGAAAGAATTACTCCCTCGTTTACACAGGGATTCGAACACAGGACCTTTAACCACTTAACACTCCACTTAACCACCAGACCAGCAAGCCCATTCTGTTAATTACTTGCGCACTCTTAACTAAGAGCCTACTGACCAGAGATAGGGCTTTATTCATAACAAGACCAAAAATTTCCCAAGTTGTGCCTTGAACTTGGGACCTCTCACACACACCCAGAACACATAACCACTGAAGCAGATACATAATTGTGTCACAAAATTACAAAAGCTGAAATTAAGAAAATTTGGGGCGTTACATCAGCGCTGGAGAGGAGATATGGAAATGCTGACAGATCCTCTACAATGTCGCGTCAAGACTGTCATACCTCTGAGCGCAGTATTGCTCGAAGCGAGTGAGCTGCTCGGAGATGTCCTCTAAAGTAGGAGCAGAAGGAATAGGGTGGTGACTCGAAGGTGGATGCTATGGTGGGTCCTTGTGATGGAGAGGAACATCATCAGTGAAGTCTTCGGGTTCATTCTGAGCGTCAGATGAAACAATCGATATTGAGGAGGGTCCATGTAACAGCCTGATTTAGACCCTAGTCGGAACAGTGGTTTTGAGACCACAAATCTGAGGTCATAAAAATATTTTAATATTATTTTTGATGTTTATAATATGTGATTGAGACTGTGTGAAAGTTTTGTGTGAAAATTTTATCGACTGTGTGTCGAATTATGAAAAAGGACTTAATCGCATAAAAGGTAAAAGTTGTGTACTGATTATTGAAGAGTCTTTTTGTCATGGCTTTATAAAGGTGAAGGCCTTATGTAGTAATTAAACCATTAGCAATGTTAATGGACATTTATAACCAACCATTATAAGTTTTAATGTTTAATGTATTAAGGGCAAAAAGGTAAATGATGAATTAAGTTATAATTTAATTAAAACAAAGCATTTGATGGCCATTTTTCTCATATTTTCCTCCACCGAATATTGAGAGAAAATAAAGGGTTTGAAGCTTTGAAACATTCGGCCACTTCAAGCTTCAATTGGTATGTGATTTTTGTTCGGTTTTTGATAATTTCTACGTTTTTATGATCGTTGCTTAGTGTACTATCAAACCCATGCTTAAATTTTAGAAATTGATGGTGATTTTGAGATATGCCATTGATGAATATGTGAGATTTGTGTTGTTAGTTGGTGGAATATGAAAGTTTAGTGTTGGGTTAACATAGTTTGTATTTGGATTTTTGGTGTAATTGAGTAATTTGGGCTAAATTGAGAAAAGTGTAAATTGAAGGACTAAAATGTGAAATAAATGAAATGTATAGGCTAAAAGTCATGATATGTTTTGTAATGTTGGATCTTTCCATGTGATGTGGCTAGAAATTTGAATGTTGATGGTTTATATGAGAGGCAATGAAAATGATGAATGTGGTATGAATTAGTGAGGTTGGAAATGGTACTTTTCATGCTTGAATTAGTTGAAGGAAATAATGTTTTATGTGTGAATTTGTGGCTTGATTAAGTGATGTTTTGCTAACATGATTTAGGATGTGAAGTTTGTATTTTAGTTGGACTTATTTGAGATGAGTTTGAGCATGGCTATAGATGGTATGATTAATGATGGATTGATGCTTATATTGGCATGTTTGGTTGCAATTTTGAGATATGAATTGGTATTGATTTGAGGCTTGTACGTGATTCAATGTGTGGGAGGCAAGTTTGGCCTTGAAAATGTCCTATAATTTCCCACACGGTTGAGCACACGGGCGTGTGGCTCGACCGTGTCTTTTGAATTTTTAATTTGATTCAAGTCAGCCTCGACCACGGGCTGGACACACGGGCGTGTGACTGGCCGTGTGGTGCAAGTCAGGCTCGACCACGGGTGAGGCACACGGGTGTGTCTCAGGCCGTGTGAACAAGTCAGTAAGTATGCCCTGTTTTGCCACGGCTTGGACACATGGGCGTGTCTGAGGCCGTGTGAGGCACACGGCCTACACACACGGGTGTGTGACCTCTGTAGTTTTGAAAAATGTTTAAATTTTGAAAATTTTCGTATGTGTTTGGTTTAGTCCCGACCTCCTTCTAACATGTGTTTATGGTCTCGTAGACCTTATTAAGGGACTATATGATTATATTTGAATATGATTGAATGATAATTGACTTTGTGTTGTGAAATGGATATGAAATGTTCGGAAATGATTCGTAATGCCTCTTAACCCTATTCGCGATTTGATTTACGGGTTAGGGTTTCTGATCCACTCCACAACGTCGCTCGATCATCCTCATATGTATCATGCTCGAGATTCCTTGTGGGGACATTTGGCCAACTAGTGTGAGTTTAGAGGACTGCTCCGATGTGTCTAGGAGACAGAAGCGTCGAGCGAGGCAAGTCACATAAGGGCCTAAATAGACGGGGCCCTTCCTATGGCGGTCAATTTGATGGCGAAAGGCTAAGGCGGTGAAGTACGCCAAGTCAAAGACATGTCCGGTGGCCATGCTCCATAGAAAATATGCATCATGAGTACTAACAACTCTGATGCTCTCTCTCCTACCAGTCAAAGTGTGAGCTAAAAGTGCGTGAAGGTACCGTAAAGCTGGAGAGAGAGAAGTCGCCTTTGAGCGACTCGCATCATAGAGTGTCTGGATCACTGTAAGCTCTGTCCAATACCGTGATAGTGTGTAATGTATGTGCCGATGTATATAGGGGAAGTTCTCAGCACTCATGAACTCCTCAGTGTAGAGTCCTATAGCATCACCGAACTCGGAGACACTTATCTGACGTACCAAACCACCAAGTCGAAAAGTGATGGTGCCTGGCTCGTCATGAGTTGTCATGACCTGGTGTACAAGAAACGTAGTGTAGAAATCCAAGGTAATCTCCATGTAGGTGGGCTCGATGATGGAGAAGAATCTGCCCCACGGAGCTGTGGTAATGAAGGCGCGAACAACGTCAGCTAGGCGGACCTGCTCCAACGCGGACCAATCGATACAGTGACCTAGCCTGAGTGGTCGTACTCGAAGGAGCTGAAATAAATCCTTTTGAGAGCCCGCCAAAAATCAGAGATAAGGGTGGCGGGCCTCGGCTGAAGCGCTCGAGGAGGAGGTCGCAACAGGGGTCTTCTACTTTTTTGAAGCGGGGACGGTGACCTTAGACTTGCCGCGTGTGTTCGTCATGGTGTATCTGTAATATAGCAATCAAAATATATTAAATTGACGAACCAACATCAGAGAGGTATGCTAAGAAAGAATAAAAATCTAAGTGAAGCTGCAAAATTGGGCTAATAGAGAAATATATGTGGAACATAATAAAACTAAGAAACAATATGTTACTCCCAATCAAAAATTAATAATGAGCAATAATAAACATAAAGAAGCAGATTAGAAAAATAAACAGAAAAATAGCAGCAAGAACAAGTAGAAAAACTTAATATATAATATAACCAATAATAATAAGAATAAGCATGAGAATAATAGCTATCTAATCTAACTGTACCAAATAAAAATCAATATCATCAAATAATGGAAAACTAAATAACATAAACTGAAAAATAGCAAGAATCAATAAACAAATAACTGAATAATAACAAGAATAATAAAGACAAATAACAAATAATTAATAATAATTAATAATAATAATAACTTTAAAGAAAATAAAGGGGCAAATGAGGTTGACCGACGACGATGGGGGCGGTGGCCAGACAGCGATAGTGGTGCGCGCAAGGTTGGGGTTAGTGAGAATGGCGACACGCGGGGGTAGGGGTGATTGGTGAGATGGGGGAAGGCTGGTGGGGCGTTGCCTGCGTGTGGGTATGTGAATGGGGTGGCGGCTTGAGGGGAAAGAAAAGGAAAGGGACGAGAGAGGAGAGGGGAAGGGAGGTTGTGGCTTGAGGGGAAGAAGAAGAGAAAGGGAAGGAAAAAGGGTGGTGTGGTGGCTGGTCGGTGGTGGAACGGGGAAAGAAAAGGGAAAGGGAAAGTGTGAGGTGAGGGGAGGCGCGACGGTGGAGAGAAATGGAGGCCGAGGGAAGGAAAAGAGAAGGGGAAAGAGGGCTGGTGCGGGTGACGGTGGAACGGCGTGGGGGTCAACTGGTGGCCAGACGACGAGAAGGGAGAGGGAGCGACGGCGGCTAGGGTTTGGTGAAGTTGAGGAAGAAGACAAAAGTGAAAAAAAATATAATTGGGGCTAGGTTTTAAGCGTGACACAGTCGTGTAAAGGCCCGTGTTGGGCTACATGGCTGTGTCACACACCCGTGTACGATAAAATTTTTTAACCCAGTCTTCACACGGCCGTGTCGCATGGCCGTGTGCAACCTCCTTCACTTCTCCCACGCCCGTGTAACCTACCACACGCCCGTGTGGCTAGGTCGTGTCTCGCACATGGCCGTGTGCCTTGCCTGTGTAACTCTCTGACTTGTTTTAAAATTGAAAAATATTGCTCCAGGTTTCACACGGCCTAGGACACGCCCGTGTGGACTATTTTAGCCCGTGTCTCTGTTGATTTTTGAAAAATTAAGTCCCAGTATCCACACGGCTAAGGACACGCCCATGTGTCTAGGCCGTGTGGGTCACATGGCCATGTCACCCGGCCGTGTAACTCACTGCCGATTTCTTTAAAATTTTAAAACTAAGTCTTAAGATTCCACACGGCCAAGGACACGCCCATTTTTCCTGGCCCTGTGAGTTAAAAATACTTCTTCTTTTTTTAATTTAATTAATTATAAAAAGCTATCATGAGATAAAATTAAGAAATTAGCAGTGTTAACGCTCTGGTTGCCTCCCGAAAAGCGCTTATTTAAAGTCTAAGCTCAACTTACCTCGTGTTCCCACGGTTATGGTGGTTCGCGGAGTCGAAACTCCTTTTTCTCACTATCAATTCTATTAACAACATAAGGTTTGAGTCGAGTAATATTTACCTTGAAAGTGTCGAATTTAGAATGTGTTACCTCGACTTTACCGTATGGAAAAACATTCAGTACCGTAAAAGGAATCGCTTTGTTTGCTTTAAGCTCTGAAGTGGCAATTCGAGGGTCCGTTTTATCTAACAGTACTTGGTCCCTAACCTTAAATTGATTCGTCCCATCCTTATGCTCGTTATGGCGTCGCCTTGGTTCTGCATCGTGTATTCTCGGTTTCTCCTTGACATGTGTCCGCCATTCATCTAGTTCATCAATTTGCAACATTCGTTCTTCATGAGTCATTCTGTTTTTGTCGCATGGACTGGAATGTGGCTCCATTTCACTTTTCCAAGGGGTTTCCTGCAAAGAAGTTTGAGCCATAATATTACTCAAATTAACAGAACTTGTATAATCATCTTGATTACTAAATGTCTTAATAGATTCACGAGCTTGGAGTTTAATCGTGTCATCACTTACATGAAGTATTAAATCACTTGTACCACCATCGATAATATATCTAGCAGTTGCTAAAAAGGATCGTCCTAAGATTAAATGTATGTCACTATCCTCATTCATGTCTAAAACAACAAAATCAACTGGGAATATGAATTTATCAATTTTTACAAGTACGTTTTCAATAATACCCCTAGGAAATCTAATGGTTCTATCTTCTAATTGGATACTCATCCTAGTTTGTTTGGGTTTCCCAAGACCTAATTGTTTATACATTTTATAGGGCATGACATTAATACTTTCCCCTAAATCAGCCAAAGCATTATTAACATTTAAACTACCAATTAAACAAGGAATAGTAAAACTCTTTGGATCTTTCAATTTGTTGGGTAGTTTGTTTTACAAAATGGCTGAGCACACTGCATTTCACTCCACATGCGACGAATCATCTAACTTTTTTTTGTTTGCCAAAAGCTACTTTAAAAATTTAATTGAATTGGGCATCTGCGAAAGAGCTTCATTAAATGGTAAGTTGATATGTAACTTTTTCAAAAGTTTAAGAAATTTATCAAATTGTTCATTTGTGTGGTCTTTTTTTATCGCGTTGGGATATGGCACACGAGGTTTATACTCCTTACCGACCGGTTTTTGCTCATTCTGGCTTACCTCAACCTCACCTTTACTTACAATACTTTATTGCCTTGGTTCTGGTTCAGATTCAACTAACCCTACTTCATCTCGCACAGTGATTGCATGAAGTTTCTCCCTTGGGTGAGTTTCGGTATTACTAGGCAAGCTACCTTGTGGCCTTTCTGAAATTAGCTTGGCAAGTTGACCGATTTGGTTCTCAAGTCCTTGAATCGACGCTTATTGATTTTTAAGTGTTGTTTTTGTGATTTGGAAGCGGGTTTCTGACACCGAAATAAACTTCGTTAACATCTCCTCAAGGTTCGACTTCTTCTCTTGTTGGTAAGGTTGTTGAAAGCCTGGAGGGGGTTGTGGTCTTTGATTTCCTTGACCACCCCAAGAGAAATTGGGATGGTTCCTCCAACCTACATTGTAAGTGTTACTATAGGGATTATTTTGAGGTCTAGAATTATTACCCATATAGTTGATTTGTTCGTTCTCTGTGCTAAGGCTATAGGATAGACATTCTGGATTGTTTATCCCTCCTCCATTCATATCGCTCTTCATCATCGGATGTACGTTAAAAACACCAGCTACTTTCATGGGCTTCGTCCTCATGACTTGCCACTGATAATTATTCAGTGACATCTTTTCTATAAACTCGTAAGCCGCTTCAGGTGTTTTATTGTTCAAAGTACCACCGGCTGCTGCATTGATTAACTGCCTAGTTGAGGGATTCAAATCGTTGTAGAAGGTTTGAACTTGTAGCCATAGAGGTAACCCATGGTGAGGGCACCTTCTCAATAAATCCTTATACCTCTCCCACGCATCATATAGGGTCTCTAAATCCATTTGCACGAAGGAAGAGATATCATTCCTCAACTTAGCTGTCTTAGTCGGTGGAAAATACTTCAATAATAACTTTTCGGTCATTTGATCCCATGTAGTGATAGAACCTCGTGGTAGGGAGTTCAACCACTGTTTAACCTTATTTCTCAATGATAAGGGAAATAAACGTATGCGAATGGTGTCGTCAGAAATACCATTTATCTTGAAAGTGTCGTAGAATTCCAGAAAATTAGCCAAATGAGTATTTGGAACTTCATCTTGCAAACCATCGAACTGAATGAACTGTTGAATCATCTAAATAGTGTTTGGCTTCAGTTTGAAGTTATTCGCAGCAATGGCAGGTCTGGCAATACTTGATTCAGCCCAAGTTAACGTGGGCTTGGCATAATCGTACATAGTACGAGGAGCAGGATTCAGATTTGCCGGATTCGCAGCAACCACAAGAGGTAGCTGATTATTCTGATTTTCAGCCATCTCCTCAGTAATATTAATGACGTCCTCTTGCTCTTCCACTGCACTTTGTCGACTCTGTCTTGCTTCTCTACGGTTTCTACGAGCTGTGCTTTCAATTTCGTAATCGAATAGTAATGGTCCCGACGGGTTTCTTCTAGTCATAAACTAAAGGAACTTGCCAGAAGCAAACAAAAGAAAAATTAGAAAAAAATAAAACTAAAAACAAAAACAAAATAAAAATGGCTAAATTTATAAAAATCGAGTGTTCTTAATATTTTAGTCCCCGACAACGGCGCCAAAAACTTGATGAGTCACTAAACTAACTAAAATCATGACAAAGGCAAGTGCACTTATCGTGTAGTAGTATCGCTATGGTGAGTCGGGAATATTGTATCCACGAGGACTAAAAGTACTGGTAATTACTATCTTTTTATTATCTAGCTGATAAATTGAAGGCATTGTTTTTTAATCTAAAATTAACTAAACTAATTTCTAAGAACGCAAAAGAGAGCGAATTGGGAAAATATTTGAAGAAAACCAATGAGATAGACAATACCCAGGAAAGAATCCACCTAGACTTCACTTATTATTCTAAAATTGAATTAAATGATTTATTCACTTGTGCCTTGATCCGTAGAAATCCCTGAATTATGTTAATATCTCTTTCAAGAGTAAGAACAACTGACTCTAAGTTGATTAATTGGAATCTCTTTCTAATTAAAACCCTATTGTCGCATTAACTCGATCTATGGATTCCCCTATTAGATTTGACTCTAATCTAGTAGATTTATGTCATCCTATTTCTAGGATTGCATGCAACTCCACTCAATTATGCTAGATCTATTCTTAAACAAGGACTTTTGCTCCACTGAAATAAGCACATCATACTTGAATTAATATCGTGAAAGTATTAAAGCAAGAAATAAGCATACATAATTGAGAACAAGAATCAAGTATTTATCATGTAATTCAAAAAATCATATAATAAGATCCATCATAGGTTTCATCTTCCATAGGTATCTAGGGAATTTAGTTCATAATCTTGGATGGAAACATCTCAAAATTAGAATAACAAGACAAAAAAAACCCAGTAAAACTTCGAAGGAAATTTGAATGGAGATCTTCAATCTTGAAGGAGATCTGCTTCTAAGTTGATTCCGACGACGTTCTTCGAGTAATTTCTTCGCTCTACTCTGCGTGCTCTCTTTAGGTCATTTACTAGTGTGTATATATAGACTTTAGACTGCCCAGAAAGCCTAAATATTGGGTTTTTCTACGTGTTTGGGAAAAATGGAGCGATATCGACACGGGCTGGCACATGGGCGTGTGGTTCACACGGGCGTGTGCCCAGTCCGTGTGGAAGTGCCCAGGCCGTGTGGTTCCTGAAAATAGCTCTTTTTGTCTGATTTTGGCCCATTTTTCGCTCCTTTCACTTCCCTATGCTCACCTATGTATAGAAACATAAATTTAAAGGATTATGAGCATCAAATTCACTAATTTACATAATAAATCATCCAAAAAACATGCCAAGCATGGGATTAAAACATGTTACTTTTATGGTTTATCATAGGGGCTACTATCAAGTTAGGTTTACTAAGGATTACCATCCTATCAACAAAGCCCAAGAAGAGATTGACGCCTGCCCCACTATGACATAACCTGCACCGTTCCATCATTGATATCTATTCCCAAGACAAAATAGTCAGCCCGTACAATTAGTGTCCTCTACATCCCTTCTATCTCTTCTAGAAGTGTCCCTTATACATTTAAAAGGAAAACAATGCTTCAATTCTTACAAACCATCTATTAAAAATGGCAGGTATGCATTCAAACCATCCATTGCAAAAGGCGAGTCTGCACACAAACTATCCACAAAAATTGGGTGGTTATCAATTAACTAGATTTTTAAAACAAAAGGTCTGCACAAGGAAGAAGAACAAAAGACACGAAAAAAGCTGAAGACTACCAATTGTTAATCAGTGGAACATTATTTTCAATTAGCAACTATTTGGAAACGAAAAGAGAATGCATAGGCATAAACCACAACTCTAGCAGCACTATATTTTTATTTATTTTCAAGGAATTCTCCTCCCTACCTCTAATCGGAGTACCCTCACGAGGTACACCAAATGATCTAGTTCCCCCACTCGTTGAATCTATTCCCTTCCCACCCTCTTCTAAATCGTCTAGGTAAGATCTTGACCTCCAAATTGTTGGAAAAAAATCTGGTTTAAAAATGGTTTTCTATCATAGTGGAAAATTAAAAATTTGAAAATGGAGTTGGTTTGTAATATTTATTGCAATAAACTTTTACTGAAAAGCACTTATGCTTTGTGCGAGACGGATCTTTGATGCTCCACCATGGACTTATATTTGACTTAAGTTGAAATTTTTAACTTGCATACTTGTCTTTTTTTTTTTCTTTTGTCTAATGTGGTTTTGTATTTGATGAAAAATATATATTTTGGCATATGAAGGTAACAATGTTAAATTTTGAGTGCTTAATTCAAGTTTTACCTTTGATTTGATAAAATTTTATAATTAGCTAAAAATACTAGCAATTAACTTTCATCAAATTAACCTTAAAACCCAATTTAAATCACATCGATATATTCAAAAATAGAAAACTCAAAAGAAATTTTCTAAAAATAGAAGCCAATCCCCCTTCCCATGGTCGGCCATCTTGAGAAGAGGAGTGAGTAGAATGGCTTTGCTAAAAATAGCAAAAACAAAGCATGTTTCAAGGAAAGAGTTGAATGGTCAATTGGCAAACTTGTTGGGGCTATTTTGTAATTTTTATAATGTTTAGGGACCCTTAATTTAATTATTCCATAGATGGTTGGGCTTTTGGTTAACCAAATTTGGGGTCTCCCTTAAAAGGACAATTTAGCTTTAAAATTGAGCAGCAGGCTTGACTGCTTCATTGATTTGATTTCCAAGCTAGGTCAAGTTTGTCCTTTATTCATAATTCTAATTAATTTTAGATGTCCATAGCTAATTAATTATTAGCCCTCCTTCATATGGCCTTTTCTACAGAACATTACTTAATAATACACTAAAATGACATACTTTTATGTGTTAATTACAAATATATTTTGAGTACGATTCTGCTAATTTGGGCTGTTTATGGTTTTTATCTTGTAGGGAATAAATTAATGGAAAAAAGAAATTTTGGGGTAAAAAGCGTGAATTTAAAGACAAAACGGGCCAGCATGCGAAGTACAGAAGAAGTGGTGCCAAAAAAACAAAATGTGTAATACTTGGGGCAAAATTTCAAAGAAAAGATTTATGGACATAAAACTTTCTTTAAATTTGAATTTATTTTTAGGATTATTGTTAGGATTATTATATTGTTTAGATTTAATTTTAAATTATATCTTTTAACTATTATCGTCTAGAGTTTAAATAGGGACTACCTAGGGTTTTTCATGTACTACAAATAGGGGATGGAGTGACATGAATACTGACTCATCACTTCTGTAAAAAACTCCTTCCCTCTAAGGCTTTTAGCCTTTTTGTTTCTTTTCTTTTCCAATAAAATTTCATTTCATGAAACTTGTGTTTTTTTTCTCAGAAAGCATGAGCCAGTAAACTCATATAGGCCAAGGTTATCAAGACTTCTCCAAAAGAGTTCATGAGGCTTAAAACCCGCACTTAGCCCTTCTCAACGAGTATTCATCATTTCTCGCATTCACGGGTGGCGCTTGGTCCATGTCCTTCCAAAAGTAGTCTTTTCAACTTGTGCAAAGACAACCGCTTTCTATGCTTTGGGAAGGTTGCACAGTCGGTTCGCTAACTTACTGCGTCAGAGATTGTCGAGCCCAAGAGATGTAATGGTGTGGCATTCGCCAATGAGAAACGATGATCTATTGTAAGACGGTCTCACAAAAGTGAGTGTTGGCTAGAGTCAAGTTCCTCTAAATCGTAAGGCTAAAATCTAAGTGGAGCTGGTGGTCGTAGGCGTCCTCTTCCATTATAGTTGGCTTATTCGGTCATGAGGAGGATCACCTAAAAGCCTATGATTGAACCAAATGAGGATTGAGATAACCGGAGGCTGGAATCCTTCAATTGGAAAATATTTTTTTCTCAATTCTAGTTCTTATCACAATTATGATTTCGATCTATTTAATTTTGACTAATCCATTTTTTTTAATTCTATTTTATTTTAACTTTTTCCCATGTCAGCTATTTTTCTTGGGCACGACTGTGCTCAGGATTTCGAGAATCAAGGAGCTGTGGCAATCCAGTCCCTGAGGATTTGACCCTACTCCCCTATACTATTTCTTTTCATTATTTAGGGATAAGGATATTTTTGGTGCTTAAAACGACACACCAAATTTTGGCGTCGTTGTCGGGGGCTGACAACGTGCTAATCTTGTTTTTTTATGACCAGATCTGCTCTAGGAAATCATGTGTTCGATTAAGAAAATTAAAAGGTTGTGATAGCTAATCACAAGGAAACGAAACTACGAAAAAGGCAATTAGAGGTGGTAGGAACTAAGAGTAACCCATCCCCAAAAATAGAAGCAGACGATGAAGTTTAGTCTAGGGTTAACGAAAACCCTACTCAAACACTAGAGAACGAAAGAATAGGAGTCAATCTGTAACAGCTCGATTTAGGGTCTAGTCAGATTAGTGGTGCGAGACCATAAATCCGAGTTAGTAAAATGAGCTTTTAAGGTATTTGAAATGTTTGCATGATATTATGAAAGTTTCATGTGGAAATTTTATGAAAATTTCCATTAAAGGGTCCATTAGGACTAAATTGCAAAAGTTGCAAGATATGAGTTTCTAGAAGTTTTTTTTTTATAAAATAGCTTTGGATTGGTAATTAGAAGTCCTTAAGTAGCAATTTTCCCAAATTATAATTTTTGGACAAGAATGGACATGAGTTAGTAATATTTGAAAGTTTAGTAAAAAGGGCATTTTGGTCATTTGGCTTTTTATTGATTAAAAAGGATGAAATAAGTCAAAATTTATGTTCATCTTCTTCAAGCTTATTGAAACTTTGAAGAACTCCATAGCTAGGGTTTATTCAAATTTTCAAGCTCATAGTAAGTGCATCCTAGCCTCGTTTTTAATATTCTTCGTATTTTTGGAGTTCTCGTAACATGAATTAGCTATTTTTAGCTATAAGATGAGCTAAGATGCATGTTCAAAAATCTACCCATGTATGGTATGTTTGTAAAATGATGTTTTATGGAAGATTATGAGAGTTTGATGTTAGATAAATATCTTTTTCTAAGTGAATTTCATGAGAAATGCTAGTAGGGACTAGTTTGTAAAATTTATGAAATTTGTCATACATGGTAGAAATTGTAAGAATTTGATATTGCAATAGTTTAGACTATTAATCAGCTAAGCATGAAGTATTAGAAAGTTGAATGAAAATCACTTTACGAGCCTTGGGGCAAAAGTGTAATTATGAGAAAGTTTAGGGGTGAAATAGTAATTTTGCCAAAGTATGTGTTAAGAGTCAATTTAGTCAATATGAGTATTAAATGTGTTAAATTATTATTATAGATCAAGAAAAGCAAGCCCGACCAAAGCGAGGCAAGAACAAAGTCGAGGACTAAATTGCATATCTACTTATATTTTGTACATTGAGGTAAGTTTGTATGATTTCTAAGCTTTATGATTAATATCATTGAATTGTTTAGTATAATGTACAATATTACCATGAAAATGTTTAATGATATGTTAACAAAGAAATCAATGAGATTAAGCATGAGAAAGTCTCGATTGAAGTTGAATTACTTAGGATACTCGATCTATCACATGAGACAAGAAAGTCCGTATAAGACAAAGCCAAGGCATGGCATCAAAAATCAAGCAAGTTATCATGTAAGACCAAGACAAGTCTTGGCATTGAAGAGTTATTATGAGATGAAGACCCATATAAGCCCAAGCCAAGGCATGGCATTGGTGAGTCTCCAAGCAAAGATGTCATGTAAGTCCAAGACAAGTCTTGGCATTGAAAAGTTATCATGAGATAGAGATTTCATGTAAGTCCAAGCCAAGGCTCGGCATTGACCAGTTCATGAGTAAAGATACCAAATAAACCATGTCAAGACATGGAAATGGTAAGTTCCCAAGGGAACATATAAGTAAGACTTTGTGTAAGTCCATGTCAAGGCATGGCATCGTTACCAAGTTGAGAGATCCCATGTAAGACCATATCTAGGATACGGCTTTGGCATCGATAAATATGTGAGATGGGATTCAGTATCCTCGGTTATTCATAGTAATTCATCGGGCAAAATAAGTAAAGCTATTATCAAGTTGAAAATGAGTATTATTCATGTTATGAATGATGAATTAGAGTTTATGATTATTATAGTAAAGTATATTGATCTATGCGATCAAGTGATACAGGTACCTTGTTTACCTCACGAGCATGAGACTAGTAAGAATCATGAGATATGTAATAATCAGTAAGAGTAAGTAAGCTTTAATAGCTGAAATTTATGATGCCAAATGGTTTATGTTAAGCGAGTATGTTTCTATGTGCATTATTTGCAAAGTTACTAAGCTAAATGCTTACGTCTTTATTTCTTTCTTTCCATGTAGTCCCGCCAAGCTAATATCGTGGATCATCGTCATCGGACCTCGAGGCACACTATCAATTGCTATTTTGGTATAGCCAAGTTGTTCATATTAAGTACGGCATGTATAGGAAACATTTCATTTTGAGAATGTCTTAAAAAGGGGCAATAGTATGGGCTATCAAGTTCATTATTCTTTTGTATATGGCTAAGCGATTTGCCAAGATTGACTAAGTATGTATGTTTATTGATATCAATGAATCATGTAGTGTTGTTCATGAAAGATGTAGTAATTTGAGTTGTTGAATTGAGTATGAGATTGATCATGATTCAAGGTGGCAATTGGCTTGGTAAATAGCCCACATGTGCCCACACGAATGGACATACGGGCGTGTGTCTAGGCCGTGCGTCCCCTGCACCTTAGTACCTTAAGTCAGAATAGGCTACGGGTTAGTCCCACGGCCGTATGTTTAGGCCGTGTGTGACACACGGTTAGCACATGGGCGTGTGCCCTGGCCGTGTGAAGTCTGCACCTTGCACTTGTAATTTGGATTGCCACACGGCTGAAGTACACGGGCGTGTGTATGGACTGTGTGGATAAGTCAGAATGCCAAAGTTTAGCACACGGGCCAAAGCCACGGGTGTGTCAAGGCCGTGTGAAATTAGTTAGTGTCGACCACGGGTGGAAGACACGGGCATGTCTTAGGGGTACACGGGCGTGTCCCAAGTCACATGGGCGTGTGACCCCTGTTTCAAGGAAAAGTTCCCGATTGAGTTCCGAATGTTTCCGGATAGATGTTTAAGGCCTGATAGGCCCATGAAACGTATGTTTTGATTAAGAAAGAGGAGTTTCTGTTTCGAAACAAAATTTTACAGCCCGTAAGTACATGTTTCCTTAAGATCAAGTATGGTAATGTCTCGTATCCAGTCTCAGTCTCGGACGTGGGTATGGGGTGTTACACAATCTACAAGAAGAAGTGCCTAACGCTAGGGTTAATGTAAACCCGAATCCGACACAACAATATATGGCTCAAACTTTTCGGCAAATGGCCGAAGCTCCTGTAGATCAACAACCGTTATGCATTGCATATCCTACTATGGATACTAATTTTGAACTTAAATCAGGATTAATCCAGTTGTTGTCAACTTTTTGTGGATTGCAAAATGAAAATCCACACAAACGTATGAAAGTGTTTCATATGGTTTGTCTTAGTATGAAACCTCAGGGCGTAATTGAGGATCAAATTAAATTGCTTGCTTTCCTTTTTTCCCTAGTAGACTTTGCTAAGGAATGGCTATTTTATCTACCTCCTGGATCTATCACAACTTAGGCTGATCTTTCCCGTTTGTTTATCAATAGATTTTTCCCAGCATCGCACGCAACTGAGTTAAGAATGGAGATTGTTGGGATAAGGCAAAAGGATATGGTGTCTCTTTATGAATATTGGGAACGATTTAAGAAGTTGTGTGCAAGTTGCCCATAATATGGGATAACAGAACAATATCTTCTTCAATACTTCTATGAGGGCTTGAAGCCTATAGAAATGAATATGATAGATGCCGCCAGTGGAGGGGCATTGGTCAACATGACCCCCAACATGCAAGGGACTTGATATCCACGATGGCTGCAAACACTCAGAAATTTCAAGCCAATCCCACTAGAAGGGTTCACCAGCTAAGTAATTCAACTTTAACAGATAAAGATGATAGACTTACTAATATCATGAATTCTCTTTTTGCAACAAAAGTAGGACCGACCCTACTATGCAGAATTTGTGCAGCACCCGAACATACAAGTAACACATTCCCTAGTTTGCGTGACGATACTATGGCCCATTTGGATGCTATGGGGAACTTTCATGGACCACACCCCAGAGGTGATATGACCCTTACGCTAATACATATAACCTAGGATGGAAAGACCATCCTAACTTGAGTCATGGGGTGAACCCACGGTATAACCAACCATACAAAAATTGGTTTCCACAACAAACACAACATTTAAGTACCTCTCTAGAAGCCATGATAAATAAATTAGCAGCTGATGTGCTTAATTTCCAACAGCAAATGCAACAGCAAACTGTTGATTTTTAAAAGAAAACTGAGGCATCTATAAAAGAGTTCACCACATCAATTGAGAAAATAAACTCACAAGGAAAGTTGCTATCACAAATGGAACCTAACCCAAGACAAAATACAAATGCAGTGACGTTGCGAAGTGGAAAAGAATTGGAGCCAAATCCTAGCAAGAATCTTAATCAAGATTCAGCCCAGAAAAAGCAGGAGAATGATTACAGGTCCGTACGAAACCCCCATTGCCCATAATACAACCTCAGTTTTCGGGACGATTGAACCAACATAAGAGAGGTAAGAAGGAAAAAGACATCCTTGAAACATTCAGAAACATTGAGATCAACATACCATTGTTAGATGCCATAAAACAAATTTCAGGATATGCCAAGTTCCTTAAGGAGCTTTGCACCAACAAGCAAAAATTGACTGGGAATGAAAGAGTAAGTGTTGGTGAAAATGTATTTACGGTATTGCAACGGAGGATGCTAGTAAAATGTAAAGATAGGGGCATGTTTGCAATACCATGCAAAATAGGCCACTTAGGAAATAAAAAAGCTATGTGTGATTTAGGGGCCTATATAAATTTAATGTCTTTTTCCATTTATGAATCACTTAACGTGGGTTTTTGAAGAAAACATGCGTTATCATTCAATTAGCAGACAGGTCTATTGTGCATCCCGAGGGAGTCCTTGATGATGTATTTGTAAAGCCAACTGACTTATCTTTCCAAAGGACTTTTATATGGTGAAAATGGAAGAGGATAACGCTCCTGGGTCTTCAGACATCTTGTTGGGGCGACCTTTCTTTAGTACCACATGTAACACCCCTTACCCGTATTCAACGCCGGAACAGGGCTCGAGGCATTACCAGACTTATAACATAAGTGTTCACACAATTCTGAGTCATAAATTTGCGTCCAAATTAAAACAATTCATATTCAATCATATAGTCCCTTATACGAGCCTACGAGGCTCAAAACATGCTTTGGAGGTGGTTCGGGACTAAACCGAGAACTTTAGAAATTTTTACAAAACTTAGAACAATTTTCATGTTACAGGGCTCACACGCCCGTGTAGTCCAAAGGACACGCCCGTGCTACAGGCCGTGTTCGATTTAAGGGTGCTCTCTGACTTGTGCCACACGGCCGTGCCACACGCTTGTGTGCTAGGCTGTGTAGCACACACGGCTGAGACACACGTTTGTGTCTCTGCCCGTGTGCTCAATTTTGGACATTCTGTTTTGCAACAATTAAGGTGCAAGGGACACACGGCCGGAACATATGCCTATGGGGCGGACCGTGTGTCACACACGACCTAGACACACGCCCATGTGTCTACCCGTGTGGACAAATTAAAGGCTATTTACCAATCCATTTTCCACCCTTGTACACACATACACTTACACCAATTCAAGGCTCATACATAACATACTTAGGTAGTCAAATCATCCACAATTATGACCAACACAATATCCACATCTTCAAAAATCTCACATTCATGTCATAAATAACATTTCTATCATTCACCAAGCATTCCATGACCATATCACCAAATTCATTAGCACATATATATATACTTAGGCTTACAACCATGATAGCCCAAATAAACCAATCTACATGGCCAATTATCAAAACAAGCATTGTAACAGCCCGGTTTTAGCTAAATTAAAATAGTGGTTTCGGAACCACGAATCCGATGTTGGAAAAATTATTTTTATATTATTTTATGTGTTTATAGCATGAAAGTATGAATGTGTGAAATTTTCGTGAAGTAATTTTATCGTTTAATTGCTCGATTTGAGAAAAAGGACTAAATCACGTAAAATGCAAAACTTGTATTCTATTTGTTAAAGGTGTCAATTGGCTTTGGTTTTTAATTATGATGGCCTTAAATGGTAATTAAACCATTTGAAAGGTAATTGGACATTAATGGACATTAATATAATGATATTAATGTTTTATCATTAAGGGTAAATTAGTAAATTGTCTAATAAGGTTATTTTAATAAAAACAAAAGAAAATTTTTTCCATCTTTTCTTTCTTCTAGCCAAATATTGAAGAAGAAAAGAAGCCATTGATGAACACTTAGGGTTCGGCACACAATAGGCTTGATTAAGGTACGGTTTGAGCTCGGTTTTTAATGATTTTTATGTTTTTGAGATCGTTGCTTTGTATTCTAGCTAGCCCGTACCTTAGTTTTTGAAATTGTTAAAGATTTTGAGAGTTTATATTGTTTAATACTTGAGTAATTTGATGATTGATGATAGAATGTGAAAGCTTGATGATAGTTTTACATGTTTTGTAAAGTGATTTTTGACAAAAATGTCAAAAAGGGATTAAATTGTGAAATTTGTAAATTGAAGGGTTTAAATGTGAAATAAATTAAAGCTATGGGCTGCTAGGGACCTATAGGTAATTCGGCTAAGCTAGAGTATAATGAAATTATGTTAATTTTATGTATTTTTGAAATAGGGACTAAATTGTTAAAAGTGTGAAAGTTTAGGGGCTAAAGTGAAAATATGCCTAAATGTATGTTTTGGACTAAAATGAAAGAGTATATGATTGAATAAGTAAATTTTGAATTCATATAGATCAAGAAAGAAAGAATTCGAATTTAGATCGAGGGAAAAGCAAGGTTGTCGAATAGTCGATCCGATCCGTTAATTCTGAATACGAGGTAAGTTCGTATAATTGGACTTAACTGTGTACCTATCTATTTAATGGATGAAATTGATATAGTAATTATTCTATTATATAAATGTTGAGATATTAAATGAAATGTACGAATTGAATAGGGCAAGTTGCCGAATAAGACCATAGCCGGGCTATGGCAATCGAATAGTAAGACCATAATCGGGTTATGGCATGTGAATGAAAGACCAAGGCAAGGCCTTGGTAATATATATGAAAGACCGTAGTTGGACTATGTCATCAGAAAAATCGATGAAATTGTATTGAAAGCATTTGTAAACCAGAAGGGTTTGATAAGAGTATTGATTAGAAATATATATGTATCGATACAGGTACGTACAGAAGATTATTCAAGTATCGAGATATATGAAGTTGAGAACTTATGAATGATGATATGGATAAATTCTATGATAGCTCATGAATTGATGCTTTAAATGTTTATGATATAATCCATTTTGAATTGCTAGTGAATGTTGTGATTATTTCATTTTCACATACGAACTTACTAAGCTTAAAGCTTATTCTATTGAATTATTTCTATGTTTTATAGTTCTACGAAGGTAGCTTAGATCCGGGAATCATCAAAGACTTCATCGCACTATCGATCATCTAATTTAGTACTTTTGGAGTCATGTATATATGGTATATGGCATGTATAGGCTTGTGTCATTTTGGTATGTTTTATGGATATGTATTTGGCCATTTGAGTTGGCATAAGATGATGAACTTGATGATATTTATGAATGTGTATTTGGTTCTACTTTTAATGTTTGGTAATAAACCATAATGAATGAATGGGATTGAAGTAGTTATGCATGTTTGGATTAGTTATGCTAAATGAATTATACATGTGAATTATGCTTAGAAAAGCAAGATAAATTGATTGGTATTTGAATAGGTAAATGGCATGGAATTGAGTATTGAATTTAGTTGAAATGGATTAGGGATGTTTGTGTATTGGTTGATGACTTTTGGCTGCATATTTGTGTCTTAAAATAATGCCATTTGAGCTTGTGTAGGTATGTGCAGAAAGGGTGGCAAATTGGCTTTGCAAATGGCCTATTTTTGTCCACACAGGCAGAGACACGGGCGTGTGTCTCAGTCGTGTACGACACACGGTCATGCTACACGGCCGTGTGTCCCCTGGTGTTGAAATTGAAGTGAAGTCTGTATGCTCCACACGGTCTCACACACGGGCGTGTGACTGGCCGTGTGGTATAAGTCAGTATACCCCCTAAATGGCACACGGCCTAGCACATGGGCGTGAGTGGCCATTTCAAAGGGTACATGGGCTGGACACACGGGTGTGTGGTTGGCCGTGTGACCTAAGTTAGTATACCCTCCAGTTCTCACACGGCCTGGCGCACGGGCGTGTCCTTGGTCGTGTGATGCAGGTCAGTATGTATACCTTGTTTCCACATGGCCTGTTCACACGGGCGTGTCTACTAGCCGTGTGATGCACATGACCTGTTCACATGGGCGTGTGACCCTTATATGATTGAAAAATTTCTAAGTTTTCTGAAATTTTTGTATGTTATCGGTTTAGTCCCGAACCATTTCTAAATCATTTTTAAGGCCTCGTAGGCCATCATAAGAGATAATGTGATTGTATTGAATGATGTATGAGAATGATTGCTTGAGGTTGATAAATGTAAGCTATGTGTTATGTATTAACCGGTAATACCTCATAACCCTATTTCGGTAATGAATACGAGTTAGGGGTGTTACATTTATTGGTATCAGAGCTACGGTTTAGTCGATTTTAGGACTAACGTAGCATGTGTGAGAGTCTAGCTATACATGCCATATATACTCTGCGATAGTGTGATGATTTCTGACAGCTTAAATTGTGTTTTCATATAGTAATGGATCCTAAACGAGCTATAGCGGATGATGAATAGAGTAATGCGCTTGCTCCCACTCAAGGGACAGCGCCTACTGAATCTAGACCCGTGTCGAGCAGTCACGGAGGTGAGGCTAAAGAAGCCTTTTTCAAGATGATGAACGAATGGTTTACTTAATACATCCGTGCCAATCCGGCTGCTCAACAACCTCCACCCCCATCTATACCTCAACAAATCCCTGTTGTTGCTCAAGTTGTAGATCTGATACGTTTGAACAAGCCTCCAGTGGATAAAATTCGTAAACATGGAGCTGAAGAATCAGACTCATCGTTGATGATGATCTTTGAAAGAGTTGAGTTCTGGCTCGAAAATACAATTCGAGTATTCGATTAATTGTCTTGTACTCCTGAAGAATGTATTAAATGTGCTGTATCATTGCTGAGAGAGACTACATATCAATAGTGGAATACCTTGGTGTCTGTAGTGATCGCTGTGATTTCAGAGTTTTAAATTTATAATGATCGAACCTGGAACTAACTATAACAACGATTGAGGCAAGTGCACCTATCGAACAGTAGTATAGCTTAGGCAAGACCGGATTGTCGAACCCAAAGGAACCAAAAGTACTAATACTAACTTTCTTTTTATTATCTAGCCTAAAATAAGTGAAGTTGTTATTTAATCTAAATTTAACAAACTACTAAGCTAAAGACAAAAAGACAAAAAGAATGAATTGGGGAAATACTGTTGGAAAAACTCAGTTGATTAAGACAATACCCTTAGGAAGAATCCACCTAGACTTCACTTGTTATCTAACTCTCGAACTGCACGATTTATTCACTTGACTTGATCCGTAAGACTCCCTAATGTATATTAAACCCTCTCTCGAAGCGAATAACGTCTAACCCTAGGTTGATTAATTGAAATCTCTTTCTAATTAAAACCACTAGAATTGCATTAACTCGATCTATGGACTCCCATATTAGGTTTCACCCTAATCTGGCAAAATCTCGTCACCCTATCTCTAGGCGCGCGATCAAATCCGCTTAATTATGCTAGATCTACTCTTAAGCAGGGACTTTTGCTCCTCCACCTAAGCATATCAAACTTGAATCAATATCCCAGAAATATCAACACAAGAATTAAGAACACATATTTAAGAACAAATCAAGTATTTATCATATAGTTCAGCAAACGATAATAAGATTCATCTAAGTTTCATCCCCTTTAGGTATCTGAAGGGTTTAGTTCATAACAATAAAAGAAAACATCTCAGAAGAAAAGATAAAACAAAACATAAGAAATCCCTAAAACCCCCTGAAGGAATTGAAGGAGAGATATGCCGTCTTGAGTAGAATTCCGGCTTTTTGAGATGGATCAACTGGCTATGTTCGAGTGTTTCCCACAAATCTGACCTTTTCAGCTCGGCTCCTTGGCCTAGCTCACCGCCCTCTTCTAGGTTATACTTAGGGTGTTTATATAGGCTTTGGAATAGGTTTCTTTGCCCCTAAGTATCCTTTTCCGAGTGAAATTGCTCTTCTCTGCGACAGGGACACGGCCATGGCACACGCCCGTGTGAATCGTCTTTAGGCCGTGTTCTAGTCTGTCAAGGAGACACGCCCGTGTTGGCTCAAGTCCAGGTCGTGTCGACTTTCACTTTGGCCCAATTTGGTCCGTTTTGAGCCCGCTTCTCGTTCTTTCCATCCTCCGGTGCTTTACTAAGTATAAAACATGAAAAGAAAGGATTAAGAGCACCTTTTTACATAAATCAAGGGATAAATCATCCAAAAGTATGCTAAATGTGGGATTAAAATATGTTACTTTTACGGTTTATCACATACCCCCACACTTAAGCTTTTGCTTTTCCTCAAGCAAAATTCTCAACTTACAATTAAAACGAACTTTCTATGATTCAATATTCCTATCAACAATGTCTCATCATAATTCATAGATAACTTATACATGGATAATTTAGCTCAAAGAGTCCTAAAGATTCAAACAATATAAGTCATACATTTGTAGCACAAACCATAGGTGTTTCCCCTCATTTAAATAATTACCTCTGATCCAAAACCTACAAGGATTGACATCCTCACAAAAGATTCACTCAAATTACTCGAAGTGTTTAAGGTTCAGAATTAAGCACTCAAATGTCAAACTGAAAAGTTAATCCCATAGGCTTGCATGAAAATCAAATCTCCACCATGTAATATGAGATGATGCACAAATCAAAAGGTCTTTGAAATGGTTATGCTTGGGGCTTGGGTTAAGGTGTGGATACAGGCTGAATTAGAGAGTTAGAATCGAGATCGACCTGAAAAATTACCTAACTAGAAACAACAAACTGAAAAATAAATAATTACATGAATTGAAACTTTGAAACTAATAATACGAGCTTCTTCTTCAATAAATAGACTTTTAACTGCATAAGCTCGCTTTTCATCATACTAATACTTGAATATACTTGATGTTTTTTTAGATCAAGTAATAATAAAGAACTTTAACAACTGAAATAAAGAACATAGTTAGGCAACTGGTCAAATCAAATCTCGACAAAAAGGGTAGTCAAGAAGAATGGTGATAACAAATACAAAGGGTTTTGGGTTAATATTAGTGGGTGAGTCAATAAAAAGGGTTGTTAGGATCAAAGGGGTTCACTAGGGGTTAATTATGAAGGTAGGCTTTTTATGGAGTAAGTGGGTTAAATCCTAGGTGCCTTTATCATTTATGTATATCAAATCGAAGGTGTGGTCTCGACATGTATAATCGATGCAAGTTCTAGAATAACAGTTCAATGTTGACACACTCATAATCAAAAAGTGAGCAAGAAAAAGAATATATGCTCTATAAGGCTCAAAATCTCACAAAAATTATGGGTATTTTGATATCATCCGCGTAATTTTCAAACTTCAAAGTAATATTTTAAATTTAGGTAGACAACCTAGAAAAATTTTTAATTTCTGAAAAATAGACTTATCATGCTTGATTCTCTAGTATCTTAGAATTTAATTATCAATGCACAATTATCAATGACTTAATCTAAAACATATCAATAAAAGTCATAAATCATCAGAAATTTCATCCTAATTAGTAATATGAGAAAATTACTTAAAAACAAATTAAAATTCAGGGATTTGAGAATAATGCAAAAACTTTGGCACCTAATTTCAGGAATTTGAGAATAATGAAAAAAGTTAGGCACCTTTTTAGGTTGTTCACCCCCCACACTTAAGATGTACATTGCCCTCAATGTACAAAGATATATATATATAGACAATTAAGTATAAATTCAAATGATATGTAGAGAAGTGAAACTCCCTGAATTGTGGATGACATCCTTGGATTGGAGGTGAAAGATACGTTGGAGGTGTCGTCTTTTGCTGTGGCGGTTATTAATGAGCTCTGTGCTAGATGAAGAAATTGGGTAGCTCATGGAGGATTAGCCAGGAATTATTAAGACACATTTAAAATAAACTAAATACGTAATTAAAAACAAGAAAGAGAAAGAGAAAGAAAATAGAAAGTAAAATAAAATTAAAAGAAAAGATGGATGGGCTGAGGGGTCCTTATTGTTGGGTGTGATTTCTAAGGCTGTGGATATGGTGGTGGTCGTGGTGTGATTCCCTAGCAGCCTGAAGAACCTAAAACCAATAAACTAAAATAAAATAAACTAAGTTAAGCAGAAGAGAAGTAAAGATAAGGAAATTGAAGCAAAAGAGAAAAACGAAATAAAAACTAAATGGCCTCAAATATCCTTGGCTCGTCGAATGATTGAAGCGGCCGGCATGAACTTATATAGATCGGTCTCCCTCTGGGAGACTATGCTTGATTCGTTCGGCTTTTTCGGCATTTGGTGTAGCTCAAGGGTTTTGGGAATGTATTGGAGAAGAAAAGTAGGGAGAGGGTTGAGAAAGAAAAGAAAAACTAAATGGGCTGAATGGGTGAGAAGAGGGAGGGGTGGGTGGTTTAAATAGAATTCTCAAGTCAGGTACATTCTCAGGCTCGTGTACCATGGGCGTGTTGATTCACACGGCTGCCTCACACGGTCGTGTTATGCATCGTATCGTTTCTCCCACGCCTATGTTCTGGTTACCACACCCATGTATAAACTACCAGTGTTGACCACGACCGCATCGCACGGTCGTGTTGAGCGTCGTTCATGTCTCCCACGCCCATTTTACAGATTGCCACGCCCGTTGGTGATAAGTCAGTGTCGTCCACGGCCACGTCACACGGCCGTGGCGTTTTTTCGGTGCCCATGGGGTGGTGGTTGGAGTCCGTGACTTGAAGGTTTGATTCTTTCTGACTTGTACCTCTTCTACCATTGTCAGTACGGAGATTCTGTACGTCCACAAGGCCACGGCCACGGCCGTGTGCAAGGCTGTGTGGGCAGGAAATCTGCACTTTTGGTTAGTTTAAAACTAGGTGTTTAAGACTAAGAGAAGAGAAGAAAATAAAATGAAAATAAATACGAAAGTAATTAGGGTTAGTGCTCGGGTTGCCTCCCAAGAAGTGCTCGTTTAAAGTCTTAAGCTAGACTTTCCTCGTATTCGCATAGTCAGGGTGGTTTGAGGAGGTGAAAATCATTTCTCATGCGATCTATTCGGTTTTTGATATATAGTTTAAGTCGAGTAGTGTTAACCTTAAAAGTGATGAATTTAGGACTAGTTACCTCGACTGTTCCATCTGGGAAGATTTTGAGTACCTGATCTCCTATCTTAAGCTAGGTTGTCCCATCGTTAAGTTTCTCGTGGAGTTGCCTCGTTTTTGCTTCATGTATTTTTTTGAAGTGTATCTTCCACTCGTCTAGTTCATCGATCCGAAGCTTTCGTTCCTCATGAATTTCTTCTTTATTGACATGAGGTCTAGGATCTGGCATCTGCGAAAGAGCTTCAAGAAACGACAAGTTAATAAGAAACTTCTTTGGAGGTATAAGAAATTTACCAAATTGTTCCTCTGTGTGGTCTTTCTTTATCGCATTGGGGTATGGCATATGAGCTTGGTACTCTGTAATTACCGGGTTTGGTAAATCATGGCTTACCTCAACCTTACCTTCACTTACTACGAGGCTCTTGCTTGGGTCAGATTCCACTAACCTTTCACCGTCATGAGTCATTACGGCTTGAATTTGCTCTTTTGGGTTAGTTTCAGTGTTGCTTAGTAGACGCCCTTGCGGTCGTTCAGAAATTAACTTTGCAAGTTGTCCAACTGACTTAGTAAGTTCCCCAACTTGGTTCTCGATCCCTTTGATCGATGCTTGTTGATTATTAAGCGTTGTCTCAATTTTTTGGAGCGGGTATACGTGGTCGCCATGAATTTTGTCAAGCATCTCCTCGAGGTTCGACTCTCTCTTCTGTTGGTAAGGTGGTTGTTGAAAATTTGGAGGAAGTTAGGTCCTTGGCTACTTTGATCATCCCACGAGAAATTAGGATGGTACCTCCAACCTGCATTATAAGTGTCACTATAAAAATTATTTTGAGGTCTAGAATAGTTACCCATATAGTGGACTTGTTCGTTCTCTATGCCATATCTGTAAGGTGGGTACTCAAGATTCGCCACGTCTCCGCTTGTTTCGTACTGCATAACTGGATGTATCTGCGAAGAACACAAATCATCAAACTTTTTATTTAACATCTCTAACTGGTTTGATAGCCTGGTTATTGGGTCGAGGTTGTAGATATCGGCTGCTTTTGTTGGCTTTGTCCTCATAACTTGCCACTGATAGTTATTTAGTACCATCTCCTCTATCTGCCAAAATCAAATAAAAGAAAATTTAGCAAAGTAAAAAAAAATAAAAAAAAAAAAATAATAATAATAATAATAATAATGGCTAAAGTAATAAAAATTGAGCTTTCTTAATATTTTAGTTCCCCGGCAAGGCGCCAAAAACTTGATCGCTATGATTTCAGAGTTTTAAATTTATAATGATTGAACCTGGAACTAACTATAACAATGATTGAGGCAAGTGCACCTATCGAACAGTAGTATAGCTTAGGCAAGACCGGATTGTCGAACCCAAAGGAACCAAAAGTACTAATACAAACTTTATTTTTATTATCTAGCCTAAAATAAGTGAAGTTGTTATTTAATCTAAATTTAACTAACTACTAAGCTAAAGACGCAAAGACAAAAAGAATGAATTGGGGAAATACTGTTGGAAAAACTCAGTTGATTAAGACGATACCCTTAGGAAGAATCCACCTAGACTTCACTTATTATCTAACTCTGAACCAGATGATTTATTCACTTGACTTGATCCGTAAGACTCCCTAATGTATATTAAACCCTCTCTCGAAGCGAATAACATCTAACCCTAGGTTGATTAATTGAAATCTCTTTCTAATTAAAACCCCTAGAATTGCATTAACTCGATCTATGGACTCCCATATTAGGTTTCACCCTAATCCGGCAAAATCTCGTCACCCTATCTCTAGGCGCGCGATTAACTCCGCTTAATTATGCTAGATCTACTCTTAAGTAGAGACTTTTGCTCCTCCACCTAAGCACATCAAACTTGACTCAATATCCCGGAAATATCAACACAAGAATTAAGAACACATAATTAAGAACAAATCAAGTATTTATCATATAGTTCAGCAAACGATAACAAGATTCATCTAAGTTTCATCCCCTTCAGGTATCTGAAGGGTTTAGCTCATGACAATAAAAGAAAACATCTCAGAAGAAAAGATAAAACAAAACATAAAAAATCCCTAAAACCCCCTGAAAAAATTGAATGAGAGATCCACCGTCTTGAGTAGAATTCCGGCTTCTTGAGATGGATCAACTGGCTATCTTCGAGTGTTTCCCACAAATCTGACCTTTTTGGCTCGGCTCCTTGGCCTAGCTCACTGCCCTCTTCTAGGTTATACTTAGGGTGTTTATATATGCTTTTGAAATAGGTTTCTTTGCCCCTAAGTATCCTTTTCCGAGTGAAATTGCTCTTCTCCGTGACAGGGACACGGCCATGGCACACGCCCGTGTGAATCGTCTTTAGGCCGTGTTCGGACTTTTAATGCGGTGACACGCCCGTGTAAATCGTGATCTGGCCTTGTTATAGTCTATCAAGGAGACACGCCCGTGTTGGCTCAAGTCCAGGCCGTGTCGACTTTCACTTTGGCCCAGTTTGGTCCGTTTTGAGCCCGTTTCTCGTTCTTTCCATTCTCCGGTGCTTTCCTGAGTATAAAACATGAAAAGAAAGGATTAAGAGCACCTTTTTACATAAATCAAGGGATAAATCATCCAAAAGTATGCTAAATGTGGGATTAAAATATGTTACTTTTACGGTTTATCATGTAGTATCGAGAAAACGAGTAACCTGGGTGTAACACCCCTAACCCGTAACTGTCGCCAAACTAGGGTTAAGAGGCGTTACTAATCATTTCCGAACATTCCATAACATTTTCATCACAAGTCAATCAAAAAAAAAAAAAACAATTCACAATCATATAGTCTCTTAAATAGGTTAATGAGACCTTAAACATGTGTGAGAATAATGGCTTTCATTTCTTTTGTTTTTATTTTAACATACATTAATTATCAATTTACCAATATAACCTTATTAATATCCTTTAAAATTCAAATAACTAAAACCCATTTTTGTCCATCCATTTAACACATGGAATAATAGCAACATAAGGACTCCCATTTAAGTAATTCATGTCAAATTAACACTTTAACATTCAGCACACAACTTTTGCATTTTATGCGATTAAGTCCTTTTTCATAATTCGACACACAAACGATAAAATTTTCACACCAAATTTTCACACATGCTCAATCACATATTATAAACATCTAAAATAATATTAAGATATTTTTCCGACCTCAGATTCGTGGTCCCGAAACCACTGTTCTAACTAGGGTCTAAACCGGGCTGTTACAACTCTCCCCCCTTAGAGATTTTCGTCCCCGAAAATCTTACCAGCGAATAGGTTCGGATATTGTTCTTTCATAACATCTTCAGGCTCCCACGTAACCTCTTCTACTCCGTGTTTGTGCCACAATACTTTCACTAAGGAAATTCTTTTTTTTTTCTCAACTCTTTAATCTCACGAGCCAGAATTTGAATCGGTTCTTCACTATACGAAAAATATGTATGAATCTCAACCTCAGTAGGAGCAATCACATGTGATGGATCAGATTTGTATCGTCGCAGCATCGATACGTGGAATACATTATGAATATTTTCTAATTCAGGTGGAAACAATAATCTATAAGCAACCGTTCCAATTCTTTCGATGATCTCATACGGCCCGATGAACCTCAGACTCAGCTTGCCTTTTTGGCCAAATCGAAGTATTTTCTTCCACGAAGACACTTTCAAAAATACTTTGTCACCAACCTCAAATTCAATATCTTTTTCGTTTCAAGTCTGCATAAGACTTCTGATGATCTGACGCTGCTTTCAAAATGTCACGAATCACTTTCACTTTCTGCTCAGTCTCTTTTATCAAATCAACCCCGTGAATCTTATTTTCACTCAACTCAGTCCAATACAATGGAGTTCGACATTTTCGACTGTAAAGAGCCTCATATGGTGCCATGTTAATGCTAGATTGAAAGCTATTATTGTATGCAAATTCAATCAACGGCAAATGCTTTTCCCACGTGCTTTCAAATTCAAGAATGCAGCATCTCAACATATCTTCAAGAATCTGAATAATCCACTCGGATTGACCATCCGTTTGCGGATGAAATGCAGTACTGAAATGCAGCTTTGTGCCTAAAGCCTACTGCAATTTCTTCCAAAACTGCAAGGTAAATCTCGGATCTCTGTCAGATACAATAGATAATGGTACCCCGTGTAATCTCAAAATCTCAAAAATATACAGTTCAGCTAATTTATCAAGTGAATAATCTGTTCTCACCGGAACAAAATGAGCTGATTTTGTCAATCTGTCAACTATCACCCAAACTGCATATTTCTTTCTCAGAGATAAAGGCAATCCCAACACAAAGTCCATCGTGATTCTCTCCCATTTACACTCAAGAATCATAATCGATTGTAACAAACCGGATGGAACCTGATGTTCAGCTTTAACTTGCTGACAAACCAAACATCTCGAAACAAATTCTGAGATACTCCATTTCATACCATGCCACCAATAAAACTGTTTTAAATCGTTATACATTTTTGTACTCCTAGGGTGAACAGCCAAACGAAATCTGAATCAACTTTGAATTCCTCAGAACACAAATTCGATCTCTGAATCTCAAACAATCATCGTTATCAACTCGAAATTCTGAATCAGACTTCAAATCATATTGAGTTCGTTTTGCTATCATCTCATCATCACTTTTCTTGGCATCACAAAGCTGACGTGTAAACATCGGCTTCACTTTCAACTCAGCCAAAACAGAACCATCATCACATAGGTCCATCTGAGTACTCGTTGCTCGCAAAGCACATATAGACTTTCCAATCAAAGCATCAACAACAAAATTAGCTTTACCCGGATGATAATCAATCACAAGCTCGTAGTCTTTCAACAATTCTAACCATCTTCTCTGTCACAAATTCAATTCTTTCTGAGTCATCAGATATTTTAAGCTCTTATGATCTGTAAAAATATGACATTTCTAACCAAATAGGTAATTACGCCAAATCTTCAATGCAAATACAATCGCGGCTAATTCAAGATCATGTGTCGGGTAATTCTTCTCATGTGGCTTTAACTGCTTCAAAGCGTAAGCGATGACTTTTCCTTCTTACATCAGCACATATCCCAAGCCATTCAACGATACATCACTGTAAACTATGAATTCTTTACCCGATTTAGGTTGAACTAACACGGGTGCCTCTGTCAATAATGCTTTCAACTATTCAAAACTCTGCTGGCACTTTTTTGACCACTCGAATGGTAACACCCCAAACCCGGCCCATTCGATACGACCGAATTTGAAATGCCACTGCGGAAAACGTTTAAAAATATTCTTACTTAACAGTAAAAACCGTTAAAAATTTGTTGCCCTTGATCCTCCTGTTGGATCATCTCCTCCTGTTGGATCTTGATCCTCCGCGCCCACTGATGGCGACGGCGGCACGTCACTTTCTGACCCATGGCGGACCCTCCACGGTTCGATCATCGTCATTCGACCACGTCTCCTAGAGCTCATTTCTAACGTCGCAATTTTATCTGATTAAAAAGTTTTATGCATCAGAATTTTGTTCCACTTATTAACCGCGAACAAATTTATGAAGTAAAGTATTTAGAAGTAGTTCTTTCGATTACACAAAGGTTCAGTTCAAGTTCACTACTTTAATTCAGAGGGTCACATTCACATTCATAAACAGAGACACATTCATTCACTACACTTCTATGGTCATTTCAGTCCTTTCCCAACCCAGGGGTAATTTCGTCATTCGTCCTATAAGGGTATTTTGGTAATTTTTCAAAATAGGGTTCCTTGATGATTTTGTCAACCGGGAATAACTCGAAAAAAATATTTTTCCAAAGTCTAATTTAGTGTTTTCAAATCAGAAAGGGTAATTTGGAGATTTAGAAACTAAGTTTTTTGTAAATAGTAAGGCTAGTCCCTTTCGGGTTTTAATCATTGGTTTGGCCGGTGACTAAGTCCTCTTGGTTAGGGTGAACAGTAGCTACGCACCAGGTAGGATTCGAGTAAAGAGGAGGTGAGTCGCTAGGGACCGCTTAAATACCAAGCTCCATCTGAATCCACTCCTAGACATGCGCACAATGGTTGCCACACCCTAGCTCGGCGACTTAGTCACGGGTTTGTTTAATGGTCCTTAAGTCTTATGCACTTGTGTTTGAGTAGACTAGTCCTAGGGTCTAATAGCCCCTAATCTACTAATCTACGTTCCCATAAAAGCCCATATAGTTCACATATTCAAACTACTTCAATAGCCGTAAGTACTTACAGTGGACTTGAGTAGGAGATACAGTGCCATGCTAGAATAAACTCAAATAAAAGCCCATATTTTGAAAAGCCCATTTTTTTGAAAACTATTTTCGAGCCCAAAACCTCAAAGCCGAGTTTTGAAGCTGGGCTCGATACCTAATCAGAACACCCCAAACCCTGGCCCATTCGACACGACAGAATTTGAAATGCCACTGCGGAAAACGTTTAAAAATATTCTTACTTAACAAGAAACCGTTAAAAATTTGTTGCCCTTGATAAAACATTTAAAACATTCTAAATAAAATTAAGTGGTGATAAAAATACGGATTCAAAACTTTAATATGACTTTTGAGATATAAATAGCTTTCAAAATTAAACCACTAAAATATTAACTTAATTACAAATCCAACTGAAACATAGCAAAATTCAAATACTTTAAGGCCCTTATTACAACAAATAACTATTCAAAAATACTTAAAATACTGAAGTTAATAAATTCTATTATATAATGAAAACAACTTCTTCTTTATGGGCCACCTCGTATCCACTCCAACCCGGTCCGATCATCATCCATCACCTGCGATGTTGATAAAAATTTGGGTGAGTCATACAGACTCAGTGTGTAATTAATCCACTGAATTCCACCCACATGTTAACCACATATTAACCCATATATCAGATAACAAGATAACATATTCACATAATAACACATTCTGGGCTTGGCCCATATTCATGTCACTTATCAGGTAACAGGGTAATTAACCGCATAATTTCCACATATCGGGCTTAGCCCATTTCCGCAGACCGATCCACATTCATATACCGGGCTTGGCCCATTTTCACATTAATCCACATATCAATTGAAATGTAAAGTGCACCCAACCCAACCTAGGGTCCATCCTCTACACACCCCGTATCCAGCCTACCACACTAGGGGATTAACAAATCACCCTCTCCTTTTTACTCCAAAGGCAATCAATGCCGCCCACGTGCAATTAAGCACAATAATCCACAACGCGACCTCGGCCGGGCGCCAATCCACGATGTAGCCGTAGCTAACACCAAAACCACGATGGGACACATAGTCACTCATCAACCACGATATAGCACATAGCTTATATCAACCACGATGAGGCATGAGCTACTCATCAAGCCACGCGAACTAAATCGCAATTAATCCACAACGTGACCTCGATCCAACGTCAATCCACGATGTAGCTCTAGGCTAACATCAAAACCACGTACTCAAGTACCGTACCTTCTTTCATATCATATCCCAATGCACATGAAACATATAATAATGTCATGATAATAATGCATGTACAGGTTGTTCAGACATACAATCTCATTCATATAGGCACATTCACATTCTTTCAATAATCCACACTAACCTGGTATTCGATATACCCCTCTAGGGTATCCATATCACATCACTGTCACTACACTAGTTAACCCATAAACATAACACATACAAATATAGCATAAACCCGGAAACGGTGGGTTAATCACACACCTGATCACTTGGAGAACTACGCTTTCGATACTCATGCTATCACTAGGCGATACTACGGCTATTTGCCTACTTTCTTGTTCTGATGCTGGTCCACACCCTAGTGGCCAATCCCGGACCGCAGAAACGGATCTTCTCTTAAACTTCGGGATAGGGGCTATCCCTTGTCCTCCTTGACTAGCATTCGCCTCCATAACGACACTTAATCAGATCAACCGGTTAATCACTACTACTTTAATATATCAAATCAAATCTACATTTACTAAATATCCTTACCGAAATCTATCTTTAATCCCGAAGCTTGTCCTACTTCTGTCGACTTGCCCCCTAATTAACCATAATACCAATCGGTCACATTTAAACCCTAAAGATGGCCCTTGGCCGAATGCCTTATTGGCCTACCTTGAAGAATCAAAAACTGATTACCAAAGGAGAATTCACTTGCCACTATTACACGTTTGCTTTGAAGAGCCTAAAGTAAGTAGTCGACAGCACCCTCCTTTAAAGATTCGGCTTAGAGCACAACAATGATGGTTTCGGCACTTAATGGTGAAGAGAAAACGCAACAATGGAGAGGGTTTTATGCCTGGAGATTTCGGCAACAAAGAACAATGACAGAGGGGTTTTAGCTTTTGTGACTTGCGGCAAAACAAAGAGAATAGGCACTTTAAGCTTCGGTTATGGCTTCAAAGAAATAGAAATAGATTTGGTGTTGGATGAAAGAAAAGAATGAGAGGTGTGAGTGGGAAGAAATTCGGCACAAAGAAATTTAAAGAAAAAGATATCAAAGATGATTACTCCCCCCTTATAAAGAATTCGGCTACTATATCCTTGCTATTATCAAACTCTTTGATAATCTCCTCTATTATCTCCTTAACAAATAAAATAAATTAATCCAACATTAATCCCTTATCAAACTCCTATATTATCTCTTATCACCTATTTAAACCAAAATAAATAAAATAAATCCTTATTTATCTCTTCTTCATCTTGCACAAAATAATTAAATCAACAATTATCCTACTTGAATAAATAAAACAACAATTATCTATTATCTACCAACTTAAAATAAAATAAAATAATCTTCAATTATCCTACCTTAGCCGAAATTAATAGGAGAATAAGCTAAATCCTCATCCAATTAAAAGTCCCCTGTGTCATCCACTTTCTTCCAACTCTACCTTGACGCAAAAGCAAAATAAAACACTCCCCTTGCTGCTCACTGACCTCGAACCCAAGACTCTGCTGGAGCCCTTGGACGCAAGCTGCAGATAACGCCCTGAGCCACTTTGCCAAGGCGTTTTTATGACATGATTCACCTGAATTTCTTTTAAAACCCCTTTCGCCAGGCGCCTTCTTCACGCAAAAATAAACACTCATTCCTGCTTCCTTCGCAACATGAACCAAGGCCCTTAACCCCACTGCACATGGCATCCATTGCCACTTTACCACATGATTCCTTGTGTCATTAATTCCCTAAAAATTTCTTTAAAGCCTCCTTAGCCCAGTTCCCCTTTTTGACGCAAAAATAAAAGTCTTTAATGCTTCCCACGATGCTCGAACCTTTTCCCTCCTGAACTCCCTTTTGACGCAACCTCCCAAGCACCTAAGGTAGCGTCCCAAGCCACTTTACCAAGCCCACTTTCATGTCCATAAACTCCTAAAAATTTTCCTTAAGGCCTCCTTCACCTAACTTCTCCTTTAAAAATAAAATTCCAATATTTTTCCAAGACTTCCTCCTACATCCTTGGATTCTCAAAACCCTTAAAACATGCTCAACCACACTTAAAGCCTACTAACACTTGAGTTATGCTCCAAACGCATAACCCCCAATTTAGGATATTACACGAACTTAACATCTTTCTGTAACAACTTCGTTAACGGAGTCACAATCATCGAGAAACCTTTCACAAACCGCCTATAATATCCCGCTAGTCCTAGAAACTACGGACTTCAGACACATTTCTCGGAGGCTTCCATTCTAAAATAGTTGAGATCTTACTTGGATCAACTCGTATTCCCGCAGCTGATACAATATGCCCCAAAAAACCAACCTCACGTAACCAAAACTCACATTTGCTAAACTTTGCATACAATTACTTCTCACGCAGAGTCTGTAACACAATTCTCAAATGCTCGACATGTTGCGTCTCATCACATGAGTAAATCAGAATATCATCAATGAACACCACAACAAAATGATCCAAATACGGTCTAAATATCTGATTCATCAAATCCATAAACACTGCAGGAGCATTCGTTAGTCCAAAAGGCATAACTAAGAATTCATAATGTCCGTACCTCGTTATGAAAGCAGTCTTCGGTACATCTGATTCTTTAACTCTCAACTGATAGTAGCCCTATCTCAAATCTATCTTAGAAAACACTGTAGCTCCTCTCAGCTGATCAAAAAAATCATCAATATGTGGCAGGGGATACTTATTCTTTATCGTTACTTTATTCAACTGTCGGTAATCAATACACATCATCATAGTGCCATCTTTCTTTTTCACAAACAACACAGGAGCACCCCAGGGTGAGAAACTCGATCATGCAAATCCTCTATCAGTCAACTCTTGCAACTGAGACTTCAACTCTTTCAATTCCGTTGGTGCCATTCTATACGGAGCTATTGAGATAGGAGTCGTTCCCGGCACTAATTCAATACCAAACTCAACTTCTCGTATCAGAGGCAATCCTGGTAGTTCTTCAGGAAACACATTTGGGAACTCACATACTAGAGGTACAGATTCAACTTTCTTTTCTGTCACTTTTGTTTCAATTACATATGCAAGATAAGCTTCGTAACCCTTTTTCACATAGTTCAAAGCTTTCATCGAAGATATAACAGCCGGCAACCCATTCAAATCACTGGATTCAATTCGAACTATTTCACCATTCTGACTTCTCAAATCAATACTCTTTCATTTACAATTCACAATAGCACTATGCAAAGTGAGCCAATCCATACCCAGAATAATATCAAATTCATCAAAAGGTAGCAACATCAAATTAGCCGGAAAGCAAATATTTTGAAACATCAACAGACAATTCTTGCACACTTTATCAACCAAGACACACTTACCTAAGGGGTTCGATACTCTAATCACGAATTCAGTAGACTCAACAGGTAGAGTCTTAATTGATACTAAATTCACACACACATAGGAATGAGTAGATCCTGGATCTATCAATGCAATCACATCAGTATCAAATAGAGTAAAAGTACCAGTAATGACGTCTGGAGATGACGCTTCTTCACGAGTGCGAATAGCATAGGCTCGGGTAGGTGCTCTCGCCTCAGATCCTACAGCTGTATCGGTAGTCCCTCTCTGACTTCCACTAACATTTCCGTTGTTTCTGGATGGTCTACCCCTAGCCATCATATTACTCGGTCTCACACTCTAAACATTGTCTTTCTCAGCTAACTCTAGGCAATCTCGAATGAAATGGTCTCGTGATCCACATTTGTAGCAAGTTCTATTATTGTACTTGCCCCAGCACTCTCCAATGTGTCGTCTTCCACACTGTCTACACTCAGGCTTGTTACTTTTAACACTACCAACACTTGATTAAATTGGAGTTTGAGTTCTTGGACCAATACTTTGTCTCACCCGATCTCTCCCCGAATGTCCAAATGAAGCATTTGAACGATTGCTTGCATCTTTAAATCTCTTCATCGAAGGTTGGGATGACTTACTCATCAATCTTTTTCTTTCATCTCTAGCCTCAGAATCTGCTTTCTTCTTTTCTTTGCTAAGCTCCTCGGCTTTGCAGGCACTTTCAACTAATACAACAAATTCATTCAAGTTAAGTATTCCAACCAGCAATTTAATGTCTTCATTCAGCCCTTCAACGAAACGTTTACACATAGTATCTTCGATCAAAACACATTCCCATGCATACTAACTCAATCTCTGTAACATCCCCAAACCCGGCCTATTCACTACGACCGAATCTGGTTATGTTAGTGAAAATATGTTTCTTTACTTAGAATTTAAAACATGAAAGTTTATTATCTTCGGTAAAGTCATGTCCATTTAAAATTATTAAATAATATAAGCTTGGGATGAATTAAAACTTTATTATAATTTACTATAATATAACTCTTTTGTAAAAATATTACTAAATACGTTATAACCTTTGACAACTATAAATAGCGTACTTTAATCAAAAGTGACCCTATTACATCAAATAAATAAACCAAGTACTTTGAATTAAAAGCTTCAAATAAAAATATTCAAAACGTCTACTACATGAAAATCTGTTTCGCATGGGCCACCTTGTATCCACTCCAACCCGGTCCGATCAATCATGACTCTGCGATGTTTAAAAAGTTGGGTGAGTCATACTGGACTCGAGTGTGTAAGTTAACCACTGAAATCCACCCACATGCTAGCCACATAATATCCCAATTATCAAATGCAAAGAGTAATATATTTATTCATTTCAACAATTACCACAACTGGGCTTGGCCCACATTCAAATCATACTCATATCTATACTGGCTAGGCCCATTTCTCAATAAACCACATATCAACTCGGGCTTGGCCCATTTCACGTATGTTTCCAAAACATACCTATCCACATGTCATATTGGGCTTGGCCCATTTCCATACTATTACAAAAATAATGCAACATGATTCCCAACCCATCCTAGGGTCCATCCGCTACACACCCCCTTATCCAAACCTACCACACACGGGGACTATCGAGTCACCCTCTCCTTTTTCCTCCAAAAGGCAACCAATGCCATCCACGACGTAGCGTATAGCTAACATCAAACCACGATGGAGCACACAAAGCAATCCATCAAGCCACGATATGGCATAAAGCCCATATCAATCAAGGTAACCACGCGAACTAAATCGCAAAGATCCACAACGCGACCTCGATCGGCGCCAATCCACGATGTAGCACAAAGTCGACATCAACCACGTACTCGAAGTACACCCGCACCTTCTTTTCATATCCCACCCATGCACATGCCACATAAAATATAATCGTGATCATGCATGCACATGCTTATTAATGTCCATAAACATACTCATAAACAAATAATCACACTGCGGTAGATCCCATACTAACTCGGTCATCGCTATACCTTTAGGGGTATATATGGCACACATATTACTGCACTTGTTAGTAAAACATATAACACATAAAACCGGAAACAAAGTGGGTTAGTTACACACCTTATTACTAGGAGTTCTAGACTCTCGATCCTCGACGCTATCGTCTAGCGAAACTACGGCTTTTCGCTTAACGTTTCTTCTTTGTTGGCCCACACACCTGGTGGCCAATCTCGAACAATGTAAACGGATCTCTTCTTGAACTTTGGGATGGGGACTTTCCCTTGCCCACCTTGGATCGGGTACTCGAACCCACGTCCATCGTAATCACTTAATTAGAACCCTTTGGTTAAACACCATAATACAAAATCTTAAGCGAACTTACTTACCGAAACGATCTAAAATCTCAAAGGCTCCTCTCAGACTTTTGTCGATTTGCCCCTTGATGAGTCCAAACAATTCGAGACCTTCCTTTAGACTCCTTGGCGCTGGCTACAAGCTCTAAATGTCGACAGCACTACACCTCACCGGTTCGGCTTCAAACTTGATAAAGTAGAAGAGAGATGGAGGGCTAAGGATTTCGGCTATCAAGGGCTAAAAGAAAATAAAAGAAATACTTGGCTACAAGGCCAAAGGAGAAATCGGCACACCAAGAGGGAGAGGCAAAAGACTTGATGAACAACTAGCACTCTACCCTCCCCTATTTATAGCATTCGCCAACCCCCTTGAAGTCTCCAAAATTTGGCCAACACCTCACTAATTTAATTCCACTTAAACACTTCACTAATAATCCAATAATAATTCTTTTAATCTTCATAATATCCTTGATTATCTCCTATAACAATCCTAAAAAAACTCATATTATCCCATTATCATTAAAAAAACAAATGAATAATAATAGGTCCACTTAATCTAATTAATAAATAATAATAAATAATCCTATAATAATAAACTAACAAAGCTACCCCTCCAAAGTAGAATTTAAAAACTAACCACTAATCTAATCCTATTAAAATACTCCTACAATTATCCGATTATCTAAAATAAATAAAAAAATAAAATAAAACCCACCCTTATCACTCCAAATTAAATAAAACAAAATTAATCTTAATCTTTATCCCACCTGCAGGTTCCATGTGCCGTCCAATTAGCAAAAAGCTAAAGAAGAAAAATGAAAACCCAATTGCAGCCTCCAAGGTTCGAACACAGGAACCTTGCTGTTGCACGCCCTTCCTCCAGCGCCCAGGCCACTCGGCCACTTGATTTTTATGCTAAAAACCCCCATCATTTAATTTTAAACCCTTCTAATCGAGCCCATCACCACCGAGAAAATAAAAATGCTAATCTGCAGCTCCAGGCGCTCGAACCCGCGCCTTATCACTCCTCCAGCACCTAAGCGCCGCACACTAGCCACTCCACCAGCCCATCTTTCTTGTCCGAATCCCTCGCCATATTCCTTTAAGGCCTTACAAAGCCCAACGCCCCAAAAACGGAAAATAAAACGCCCAAATGCTTCTGCAGGCCCTCGAAACCGCGACCTGCACAAAGCCCCTTCTCAAGTAGCGCCTTAGCCACTCCGCCCACCTGCCTTTCATGTCCATAAGCCACACCATTTAATTTTTAAACCCTTCCTGCGTCAGCCCATAACCGCATATAAAATAAAACACCAAAATGCCGCTTCTACCACTCGAACCAGCGCCCTCACCCTCCTCCAGCGCCTAAGTGGCGCACGGGCACCACTTTGCCAATGCCTTTCTTATGACTTAAACTCCACAATTTTATTTTAAGGCCTTTCTACCCTATTTCCCTCTAATTACCCTAAAATTTAAAAATTTTCTAAGGCATCCCTTGCCTTCTAAGGTTCTCCAAAACCCCTAAAAATTCTCCCAACATGACCATAGCCTACTAAATGCTCGAGTTATGCTCCAAACGCATAACCCCTAAACCAGTGGGTGTTACAATTCTACCCTCCTTAAAAATAATTTCGTCCTCAAAATTACTTTACTAACTAACGCCCATACAACCTATCTTACCACCATACGCTTATGTCTGCGCACTCTGATCTTACTAAGGCTATCGTACCTACACAATCTCTAAATTCGCGCTCAAAATTGAAACACCTCTCTTAGCAACACGAGAAAGGCTAAATCGTAATCAAACCAAGTAATTAAAGCATGTACCCAAGCAAAGGAGCTTACCTAATATCACATCATTGGTTGACTCTGACTAGAACCATTCCTTCCATGACTTGAACCACGACCCCTCGTCGCTTGAGGATAATTCTTAACTAAATGTGTCTTAGATCCGCACCGAAAGCATTCTTTACTATTTCCCCAACACTCTCCTGTGTGAGGTCTTCCACATCGAACACAAGAACGATTCCGATTCTCAGCAACTGGCACAGGTGGACGTACCATATTCTCAACCCTCGGTCTTTTCTGAGCATCTTCAAACGATGCTGACGGTCCAATATTTCTCTTATTCTCGCTCATATTCTTTTCTCGATTTTCCCTTATAGTCTTCTTAACCTCTTCAAGAATCCGAGCTTTCTCCACTAGCACCGCAAAGTCTCTCTCCTCTCATGGAGCAATCACCATTCGAAGTTCATCTCGCAATCCGTCCTCAAAACCGCACGCACCTCTCATAATCGAGTGGCCACAATTCCCTTAGCATCTCGACTAAGTCGCACAATTCCGCCGCACTCAGCTATCGACTTACTTCCTTGTATTAGATTTAGAAACGCTTTCCTTTGCGAGTCCAAATAAGCGGCTCCTACGCACCTTCCTTCAAACTTAACCTTAAAGAAGTCCCATCTCGCCGATCGATCTGTGGTACACTTTGCTTGACGGTGAGCCACCAACGATAAGCTTCGTCGTGTGAAACAGAAGCTTGACACCCTTCGACTTTTCTTCATTGGTGCAATCCAAATCGTCCATGATTCTTTCGATCGCTTCTAGCCAATACTCCGCTACGTTCGAGCTACTCCGGATATTCCTCTAAAGATCTCACTCCGTTCAATCTAAGCCTTTCCGACACCGACTTTCGAGTTCCATTTCCTCTACTAGCTCCTGCTACACGTTCTAAAATTCGTAACATGGCCCGCGACACTGCGTCATCTTCTCCTGTCTGGTCTTGCCTCTCTACGTCCACTGCTGGCGGTACTTCACTTTCTGACTCATGGCCAGACCCTACGGGTTCAAAGCGCCATTCTACCTCTACCGCGGCCCCTAGAACTCATCTCTATCGTCGTGATTTAATCTGTTTAAAAGTTTTATGCATTAGAAATTATTGTTTCACTATTTTATCCACGAGCAATTTTATGCAATGAAGTTTCCGAGAGTAGTTCTTTCGAGCAATCAAGTTTCCTTCCCTACCGAGGTAATTTCGTCATTTTCCTACTGTGGGTATTTTTTTAGAAATTTTAAAACTAAGGACTTTAAAGCAGTGAGGCAAATCCCTTTCGGGTTTTAATAATTGGTTTAGCCTATGAACAAGTCCTCTTGGTTAAGGTGAACCGTAGCTACGCACACTGTAGGATTCAGTGAAGAGGAGGTGAGTCACTAGGGATTGCTTAAGTACTGTGCTCTTACGGATCCACTCCTAGACATGCGCACAATGGTTACCACACCTTAACTTTCGCGACTTAATCACACAGGTTTGTTTAGTAACCTTAAGTCTTATGCATGTGTTTGAGTAGACTAGCCCTAGGGTCCAACAGATCCTAGTATTCTAATCTACGAGCCCAAACTAAGCCCATAACAGTTCATATAACAAATTACTTCACAAGTCCAAGTACTTTACAGTGGACTCGGGTTGAAGGTACAGTGCCATGCCGAATAACTGAAAATATTTCCTAAAACCCATATTCTTGAAAAGCCCATTTTGAAACGTTTTGGGCCCAAAACCCTCAAAGCCGAGTTTTGAACCGGGCTCTCGATATTAAATCAGTAACATCCCAAACCCGGCCTATTCACTACTAACCGAATCTGGTTATGTTAGTGAAAATATGTTTCTTTACTTAGAATTTAAAACATGAAAGTTTATTATCTTCGGTAAAGTCATGTCCATTTAAAATTATTAAATAATATAAGCTTGGGATGAATTAAAACTTTATTATAATTTACTATAATATAACTCTTTTGTAAAAATATTACTAAATACGTTATAACCTTTGACAACTATAAATAGCGTACTTTAATCAAAAGTGACCCCTATTACATCAAATAAATAAACCAAGTACTTTGAATTAAAAAGCTTCAAATAAAAATATTCAAAACGTCTACTTCTGCATGAAAATCTGTTTCTGCATGGGCCACCTTGTATCCACTCCAACCCGGTCCGATCAATCATGACTCCTGCGATGTTTAAAAAGTTGGGTGAGTCATACAGACTCAGTGTGTAAGTTAACCACTGAAATCCACCCACATGCTAGCCACATAATATCCCAATTATCAAATGCAAAGAGTAATATATTTATTCATTTCAACAATTACCACAATCTGGGCTTGGCCCACATTCAAATCATACTCATATACTGGGCTAGGCCCATTTCTCAATAAACCACATATCAACTGGGCTTGGCCCATTTCCACGTATGTTTCCAAAACATACCTATCCACATGTCATATTGGGCTTGGCCCATTTCCATACTATTACAAAAATAATGCAACATGATTCCCAACCCATCCTAGGGTCCATCCGCTACACACCCCCTTATCCAGCCTACCACACACCAGGGGACTATCGAGTCACCCTCTCCTTTTTCCTCCAAAAAGGCAACCAATGCCATCCACGACGTAGCGTATAGCTAACATCAAACCATGATGGAGCACACAGCAATCCATCAAGCCACGATATGGCATAAAGCCCATATCAATCAAGGTAGCCACGCGAACTAAATCGCAAAGATCCACAACGCGACCTCAGTCAGCGCCAATCCACGATGTAGCACAAAGCTGACATCAACCACGTACTCGAAGTACACCCGTACCTTCTTTTCATATCCCACCCATGCACATGCCACATAAAATATAATCGTGATCATGCATGCACATGCTTATTAATGTCCATAAACATACTCATAAACAAATAATCACACTGCAGTAGATCCCATACTAACCTGGTCATCGCTATACCCTTTAGGGGTATATATGGCACACATATTACTGCACTTGTTAGTAAAACATATAACACATAAAACCCGGAAACAGTGGGTTAGTTACACACCTTATTACTAGGAGTTCTAGACTCTCGATCCTCGACGCTATCGTCTAGCGAAACTACGACCTGCGCCTAACGTTTCTTCTTTGTTGGCCCACACCACGGTGGCCAATCTCGAACAACAGAAACGGATCTCTTCTTGAACTTTGGGATGGGGACTTTCCCTTGCCCACCTTGACTGGTACTCGAACCCACGTCCATCGTAATCACTTAATTAGAACCCTTTGGTTAAACACCATAATACAAAATCTTAAGCGAACTTACTTACCGAAACGATCTAAAATCTCAAAGGCTCCTCTGTACTTTTGTCGATTTGCCCCTTGATGAGTCCAAACAATTCGAGACCTTCCTTTAGACTCCTTGGCGCTGGCTACAAGCTCTAAATGTCGACAGCACTACACCTCACCGGTTCGGCTTCAAACTTGATAAAGTAGAAGAGAGATGGAGGGCTAAGGATTTCGGCTATCAAGGGCTAAAAGAAAATAAAAGAAATACTTGGCTACAAGGCCAAAGGAGAAATCGGCACACCAAGAGGGAGAGGCAAAAGACTTGATGAACAACTAGCACTCTACCCTCCCCTATTTATAGCATTCGGCCAACCCCCCTTGAAGTCTCCAAAATTTGGCCAACACCTCACTAATTTAATTCCACTTAAACACTTCACTAATAATCCAATAATAATTCTTTTAATCTTCATAATATCCTTGATTATCTCCTATAACAATCCTAAAAAAACTCATATTATCCCATTATCATTAAAAAAAACAAATGAATAATAATAGGTCCACTTAATCTAATTAATAAATAATAATAAATAATCCTATAATAATAAACTAACAAAGCTACCCCTCCAGCCGAATTTAAAAACTAACCACTAATCTAATCCTATTAAAATACTCCTACAATTATCCGATTATCTAAAATAAATAAAAAAAATAAAATAAAAACCCACCCTTATCACTCCAGCCGAAATAAAACAAAATTAATCTTAATCTTTATCCCACCTGCAGGTTCCATGTGCCGTCCAATTAGCAAAAAGCTAAAGAAGAAAAATGAAAACCCAATTGCAGCCTCCAAGGTTCGAACACAGGAACCTTGCTGTTGCACGCCCTTCCTCCAGCGCCCAGGCCACTCGGCCACTTGATTTTTATGCTAAAAACCCCCATCATTTAATTTTAAACCCTTCTAATCGAGCCCATCACCACCGAGAAAATAAAAATGCTAATCTGCAGCCTCCGTGTGCTCGAACCGCGCCTTATCACTCCTCCAAAGCACCTAAGCGCGCACACTAGCCACTCCACCAGCCCATCTTTCTTGTCCGAATCCTCGCCATATTCCTTTAAGGCCTTACAAAGCCCAACGCCCAAAAACGGAAAATAAACGCCCAAATGCTTCAGCAGCCCTCAAAACCGCGACTGCACAAAGCCCCCTTCTCAAGTAGCGCCTTAGCCACTCCGCCCACCGCCTTTCATGTCCATAAGCCACACCATTTAATTTTTAAACCCTTCTGCGTCACCCATAACCGCATATAAAATAAAACACCAAAATGCCGCTTCTACCACTCGAACCAGCGCCCTTACCCTCCTCCAGCGCCTAAGTGGCGCACGGGCACCACTTTGCCAATGCCTTTCTTATGACTTAAACTCCACAATTTTATTTTAAGGCCTTTCTACCCTATTTCCCTCTAATTACCCTAAAATTTAAAAATTTTCTAAGGCATCCCTTGCCTTCTAAGGTTCTCCAAAACCCCTAAAAATTCTCCCAACATGACCATAGCCTACTAAATGCTCGAGTTATGCTCCAAACGCATAACCCCTAAACCAGGGTGTTACAATCTCACAAACTCCCGTTCATACTCAGTAACGGACATACGGCCTTGTTTCAGCTCTAGAAACTCTTTACGTTTCTGATCTACGAATCGTTGACTGATATACTTCTTTCAAAATTCAGATTGAAAGAAATCCCAGGTGTTTCTCTCTCTCGAAACCACTGATATCAATGTTTTCCACCAATTATATGCCGTATCTCTCAACAAGGAAACTGTACATTTAATGCATTCATCAGGAGTCAGCGACATCTCATCAAACACTCGAATGGTATTCTCGAGCCAAAACTCAGCTTGCTCGGCATCATCATCGGCTGTGGCCCTAAATTATTCGGCCCTATACTTTCGAATTTTGTCTACGGGAGGCTTATTCAATCGAATCGGATCTGTCACTTGTGGCACAACAGGCACTTGTGGGGGTAGAGGTTGTGGAGCAACCGGATTCGTTCGAACGAACTCTAAAAACCACTCACTCATCATTTGAAAAAAGGCTTGCTTAGCCTCTCCCTCTTGGCTACTATCATTCGGCCTCGATGTGGCCGGCACCATCCCTTGAGCGGGAGCAGGTGCGTTACTCTCTACATCATCAGCAACTGCTCGATCGGGATCCATTTTCTATATAAAAACACATTTTTTTAGCTATCAAGATTCATCACACTATCGCAATTATATATATGGCATGTATAGCTAGACTCACACGTGCTACGTTAGTCCGAGAATCGGCTAAACCGTAGCTCTGATACCAATAAAATGTAACACCCCTAACCCGTAACCGTCGCCAAACTAGGGTTAAGAGACGTTACTAATCATTTCCGAACATTCCATAACATTTTCATCACAAGTCAATCAAAAAAATAATTCACAATCATATAGCCCCTTAAATAGGTTAATGAGACCTTAAACATGTGTTAGAAAGGGGTCGGGACTAAACCGAACACATACAAAAATTTCTAAAAATTTAATGCTTTTTCAAAACTACAAAGGTCACACGCCCGTGTGGGTAGGCCGTGTGCCTCACATGTCCTCGGACACGCCCGTGCGTCCAAGCCGTGGCAAAACAGGGCATACATACTGACTTGTTCACACGGCCTGAGACACGCCCGTGTGCCTCACCCGTGGTCGACACTGACTTGCACCACATGGCCAGTCACACGCCCGTGTGTCCAGCCCATGGTCGAGCCTGACTTGTTTCAAATTACAAACTCGAAAGACACGGTTGAGCCTTACGCCCGTGTGCTCAACCGTGTGGCCAATTATAGGCCATTTTCAAGGCCAAATTACCATCCACACTTTGAAATCATCTATAAGCATCATACCAATACCAATTCATGCCTCAAATTCAATTAAAACATACCATTTCAAGCACCAACTAATCATCTATTACATAATTTATTTCCATACTCAATTCCTACTCAAATAAGTCCATCTAAAACATCATATTCATAACTCAATTCATATAACTAAGAATCATCTAGTCATATCACAAATTTACACTTAAAATACCATTCTCATCAACCAATTCAAGCATGAAATATACCATTTCCACTATCACTATTTCATACCACATTCATCATTTCCATAGCTTTACATATAAACCATCAACATTCAACATCCAAGCCATATCACATAGCAAGGTCCAAACATTACAAAACATACCATAACCACTAGCCTATACATGCCATATACCAAATATATACATCTTTCAAAAGTACCAAAATAGATAGCCGATAGTGTGATTGAGTCCCTGACGATCCCCAGATCTGAGCTTGCTTTAAAAACACTATAAAACAGAGAAAGATTTCACACAGTAAGCTTTGGAGCTTAGTAAGTTCGTAGTATAATACATATTACTCAAAAATACAATATCAATACATAAATAAATCATCACTTAGATAGATTCACATCTAAACACATTATCCTCCTCAACCATATACTCATACATTTATCTATTTAACCATAACCATTATCATCAACCACATAGGTTCGAAACATACCTTTGTCAACACTTAGTTAACAAATGTTCTTGCTATTCAATGCTCGATACCATAATTTATCCAATGTTCACTATCTCTTCAGTTCAATCGCACACTTAGTGCCCCATTTCATAGCCGAAGCTTAAATAACATCGCACACTTAGTGCCATAATATAAAACCGAACTTAATTTGGTATCACACACACAGTGCCAATCAAAAAGCCGAAGCTTCTATTATTTCGCACACACAGTGCTAATCATATCAGTCTCATTTCCAATTACGCACACTTAGTGCCATCTAACTCGATTCCACACATAGCATTACTAATCCAATAATCACATAACTATTCATTTCATAGCATTTAAACATAATTCAAGAACACGTATTATATCCGAACTTACCTTGGATGTCGAAATATCGAGACTAGCCGATTAATCGAGTACTTTGTCTTTGCCTCGATCTTGATCCGAATCTCTCCTTTCTTGGTCTATACATGTTAAAATTTAGCTCATTTAATCACCAATTCATTCAACTTAGTCCAAACACACATATTTAGGGCACTTTACAAAATAGCCCTCACATTTTCACATTTCGACACTTTAGTCCTTATTTCATAAAATCATCAAATACACAAAATTTTACTACACCATGCTTAGGCCGAATTCTCCTTAGTCTCATACAAGCCAATATATTTCATTTATTTCACATTTTAGTCCCTCAAAATATTATTTTCACAAATTAGCCCAAATTACTCAATTTCACCAAAAATTCAAAGACAAAACATGTTAATCTTTCTCATATCTTTCATATTTCATCATCAACTATCACAAAACTCAAACATTCATCAATGGTATATCTCAAAACCATAATCAAATTCTAAAATTAAAGCATGGGCTAGCTAGAGCACAAAGCAACGATCACAAAATTGTAGAAATTATCAAAAACTGAACAAAAACAGACCTTTAATCAAGCTTGGATGTAGCCGAATATCAAAACATATGAGCCCTAGCTTTCTTTCTTCAATTTTGGCAAGAAAAGATGAGAATAATGGCTTTCATTTCTTTTGTTTTTATTTTAACATACATTAATTATCAATTTACCAATATAACCTTATTAATATCCTTTAAAATTCCAATAACTAAAACTCATTTTTTTACATCCATTTAACACATGGAATAATAGCAACATAAGGAATCCCATTTAAGTAATCCATGTCAAATTAACACTTTAACATTCAGCATACAGCTTTTGCATTTTATGCGATTAAGTTCTTTTTCATAATTTGACACACAAACGATAAAATTTTTACACAAAATTTTCACACATGCTCAATCACATATTATAAACATCTTAAATAATATTAAAAATATTTTTCTGACCTCGGATTCGTGGTCCCAAAACCAATATTCCAACTAGGGTCTAAACTGGGCTGTTACACTAAGAATTCTTCTAGACGGAGTTTCGAAAGAAATACATAAGTCAACGATTCCTTACTCAAAAGCATAAAGAGTTCTTAGAGTTAAAACAAGGCCACATGACTGTCACCGAGTATGAAAGAGAGTTCATACGGTTAAGAAAGTATGCTCGAGAGTATGTGTCAACTGAGGAGATTATATGTAAATGATTCGTTGATGGGTTGAATGAAGATATAATATTATTAGTCGGAATACTTGAATTGAAAGAATTTTTTGTTCTGGTTGAAAGGGATTGTAAAGCCGAGGATCTTAGCAAAGAAAAGAGAAAAGATGTAACAGTCCGATTTATACCCTAGTCGAAATAGTGGTTTCGGGACCACAAATCTGAGTAAGAAAAATATTTTAATATTATTTTCTGTGCCTATGGTATGTGATTAAGTATATGTGAAATTTCTGTGAGTTAATTTGTCTGTCTATGTGCTTAATTTGAGAAAAGGGCTTAATCGCATAAAATGTAAGTTTGATGGTTAAATGTGAAAGTATCATATTGTTGATGTCTTTATAATGTGAAGCCCTTAAAAGGCAATTAACCCAATTTATAAGTTGGTGGACGGCAAGGTCATTAAATGTATATGTTTTATATGTTAATATTAAATAGTTAAAAATGTAAATTGATTAATAATGCTTTTATAATAAAAACAAAGCAAAAGATGGTGGATATTTTTATGTGTTCTTCCACCGAAAAATAAAGAAAAGAAAAAGAAATAAGAAGCTAGGGCATTCGGCCATTACTAAGCTCAATTCAAGGTATGTTTGACTTCGGTTTTTGATAATTTTTACGTTTTTGCGATCGTTGCTTCGTAAACTTTGAAACCCATGTTTTAATTTTGAGAATTGATGATGTTTTTGAAATGATCCTTTGATGAACTCATGTGTTTTATGATGTTTGGTGGTGAAAAATGAAAGATATATGTTTGATTATCATAGTTTGTATTTGAAGTTTTATTGAATTTGAGTATTTTGGACTCAATTGAGTAAATAATATTTTGAAGGACTAAATTGTGAAATAAATGAAATGCATGGACTTGTATGAGCTACATGAACATTTGGCCAAGCATGGGTATATGGTGATTTTATGTATTTTGTGATTTTGTGAAATAGGGACTAAAATGTCCAAATGTGAAAATGTGAGGGCTAATTTGCAAATTGCCCTAAATATGTGTATCTGGATTGAATTGGATGAATTAGTGAATAAATGGATTAAATTTGAATATGTATAGATCAAGAACCGAAGAAAACGGACTTAGATTGCGGGAAATCGAAAGTAATCGAGTAGCCGTATTCGTTTTCATTAAACCGAACTCGAGGTAAGTCGATATACAATTAAATGTATTTGAATTGACTTATTTGTGAATATATGAAATTTGAATTGATATGAATAATACTCAAAATGATGAATATATGAATTCTGAGAAAGTATCGAGAGATGATTAATGTCTGAGAAGTCCCGTCTGAACCTAAGAATAGATAGGATAGTATATGTCATGACATAGGTGTCCATTATGTGATATCATGTAAGACCACGTCTGGGACGTTGGCATTGATTCAAGATTTTGTGTAAGACCACGTCTTGGACGTTGGCATCAATATGAGATTTACGTGTAAGAACATTTCTGGGACATTGGCATCGTATTTGATTCGTGTAAGACCCTGTCTGGGATAGTTGCATCGATATCTGGTTACATGTAAGACCACGCCTGGGACGTTGGCATTGTACGACTATTCCGAGCACTCTGAGTACCCTATTTAGTTCCGAACAGTTCAACGGGCAAGTCTGACCAATGAACGACTATGTGAGTTGTATATTTGATTTAGGTACGTTTGAAAAGTACATTATGTGTGTATACAAAGGTAAGTGTTTATATGAACTTACTAAGATGAATATATGTATGGAATTGATGAGATAATATGTGAATATATGCTTGAATGAGCTATGTGTATATATGATAATTGAGTTGAGAATTGTGGCAAGCTATGGCTAAGCAAATGGGCCAAAGAATATGTGATGAATTTATATTGAGAAAACATTAATGTCATTGTATCAATATGGTTATGAGCATTTTATGCTAAGTTTATTTGTATATGGCTTACTAAGCTTTTGAAAGCTTACTCTCTGTGTGTTTTTGCTCTGTTTTATAGATCGTCAAAGCTACTGAAGGCTCGGGGACCGTCAAGGATCGTCATCACACTACTCAAACTTGTTTTGGTACTTTGAAAATGTGTATATAGTTAAATATGGCATGTATAGGCTAGTCATTTGGTATAAGTTTGAGATGTAAAAAGCCATGTGATGTGGCTAGGTAAATGTTGATAATAAGCATGAGTGAGTATGGTATATGATGCATGTTTTAGTATGGCTTGATGGCAAGTGATATGGTCAAGATTATGGTAAGCTTACTGATGCAATATGAGTGCATATATTTAGTCAATGAAATGGTTATATCAAATGTAAGATGTGGATGCAATATGCTTGGTTATATATGTGTTTTAGTTGTGCAATTTAGTATGTAGGTTGGCATGACTTGAAATGAAATTGGATAGGATGATATGTTGATCATTTGACATGTTTTTGGATGTCAATTGTGCATGAAATGAATTGGGATATTGCTTGTAGGATTGACCCATGTGTGGGTGACATTTTAGCCTTGCAAATGGCCTATTTTGCATACACGGCCAAGAGACACGGGCATGTGTCTTTTCCGTGTGGCTCAAGGGCCACTTCTAAGTGTGCTTGAGTAGGTTACACGGCCAAGACACACGGACGTGCTTGGTGGCCGTGTAAATAAGTCAGTAGCTAGCCTAATTTTACACGGCCATGGCACACGGGCGTGTCCAGTGGCCGTGTGGATAAGTCAGTATGGCCTGACTGCACGGGCGTGTGACCTTTGCAGTGTTGAAAAAGTTTTAAATTTTCGAGAAATTTCATATGTGTTCAGTTTAGTCCTGACCCTATCTGAAAGCATGATTATGGTCTAGTTGACTTATAAAAAGGGACACTTTGATTGTGATTGACGACTTGTAATATGAAATGTCTGTAAAAGTTTTCGATCTATCCGGTAACGCCTTTAACCCTAATCCGGCGATGGATACAGGTTAGGGGTGTTACATTTGGTTGGTATCAGAGCTACTGTTTAGTCAATCCTCGGACTAACGTAGCGTGTAAGAGTCTAGCTATACATGCCATATATCTGAATTGTGATGGTGTGATGAATCCTGACGTGTAAAATGTGATTTTCGTATAGTAATGGATCCCGAAAGAGCCGTAGTTGACAATGTAGAAAGTAATGTACCTGCTCGCGCTCAAGGGACAGTGCCATCTGATTTGAGACCGGCTACGAGCGGTCAAGAGGGAGAAGCTAAACAAGCTTTCTTCCAGATGATGAGTAAGTGGTTCACTCAGTTCGTGAGAAATAATCCGGTTGTTTCACAACCTCCGCCCCCGCCTAATCCCCCTCAGACATCTGCTATGCCTCCGACTACGAATCTGAATCTGTTGAGTAAGACTTTGGTCGACAAAATCCGTAAGTATGGGGCTGAAGAGTTCTTGGCTACCAGCGATGATGATGCTGAAAAAGCCGAGTTTTGGTTAGAAAACACTATCCGAGTGTTCGATGAGATGTCACTGACACCGGAAGAATGTATAAAATGTGTTGTATCTTTGTTACGAGACGCGGCCTATCAGTGGTGGAAGACGTTGATTTCTGTTGTTCCAAAAGAGAGAGTCACATGGGATTTTTTTTCAGATTGAGTTTCGGAAGAAATACATTAGTCAGAGATTCATTGATCAGAAACGGAAGGAATTTCTGGAATTGAAACAGGGTCGCATGTCTGTTACTGAATATGAAAGAGAATTTGTGAGATTAAGTCAGTATGCTCGTGAATGTATATCCACCGAGGCAATAATGTGGAAAAGATTTGAAGATGGCCTTAATGAAGATATCTGTCTGTTAGTTGGAATTCTAGAAATAAAAGAGTTTGTTGTGCTTTTTGATCGAGCGTGCAAAGCTGAGGCACTCGGGAAAGATAAAAGAAAAGCTGAGTCAGAAGTTAGAGATGTGAGAAAGAGATTTCCGAGCAAATCATTTCAGTCTGCTTCGAAGAAATTCAGAGATGAATATAGTCATTCCAGGGCTAGTGTGGGACAATCGAATAGAGATCGAGCTAGATCACAGTTGAGCTCCAAAGCTCCAGGAACTTCGATGTCGAGTGTCGGGAATGTTCGATCCGAGCGACCTGAGTGTAAGCACTATGGTAAAAGACATCCGGGAAGTTGTAGATTGAATGATCGAGCTTGCTTCAGATGTGGATCGTTAGATCATTTTATTCGAGATTGCCCAGAATCTGTTGAGCAAGAGAATGTTCAGAATCCAAGATCTGATAATGTTCAAGCGAGGGGTAGACCTTCCCGAAATGCAAGAAATGTCAGTGGTAATCAGAGATCTACGAGAGACAGTGTAGCGAGATCCGAAGCTAGAGCGCCTGCTAGAGCGTATGCTATCCGAGCTCATGAGGAAGCTTCGTCTCCAGATGTTATAACGGGTACATTTACTCTTTATGATACTTCTGTGATTGCTTTGATAGACCCTTGTTCTACTCATTCGTATATATGCATGAATTTAGTATCCAGTAAGACTTTGCCTGTAGAGTCTACTGAGTTTGTTATAAAAGTATCGAACCCCTTAGGTAAAAGTGTCTTGGTTGACAAAGTATGCATGAACTGTCCGTTAATGTTTCGAGATATCTGTTTTCCTGCTAATCTAATGTTATTACCATTTGATGAGTTTGATATCATTCTGGGTATGGACTGGTTGACATTGCATGATGCTGTTGTGAATTGTAAAAGAAAGATTATTGATTTGAGATGTCCGAATGATGAAATAGTTCGGACTGAGTCTAGTGAATCGAACAGATTGCCTACTGTAATATCTGTATTAAAAGCTCAGAATTATGTGAGAAAGGGTTATGAAGCTTATTTTTCTTATGTGATTGATTCGAAAGTGTCTGAAAAGAAAGTTGAATCAGTGCCAGTTGCTTGTGAGTTTTCTGATGTATTCCCTGAAGAATTGCCAGGATTGCCTCCGATACGTGAAGTTGAATTTGGTATTGATCTGTTGCCTGGTACGACACCTATTTCGATAGCTCCGTATAGAATGGCATCAACAGAGTTGAAAGAGTTAAAGTCACAGTTGCAAGAGTTGACTGAAAGAGGGTTCGCAAGATCGAGTTTCTCACCTTGGGGTGCTCACGTTCTGTTTGTGAAAAAGAAAGATGGCACGATGAGAATGTGTATCGATTATCGTCAGTTGAACAAAGTGACAATAAAGAACAAATATCCGTTGCCCAGGATTGATGACTAGTTTGATCAGTTAAAAGGAGCCACTGTGTTTTCTAAGATTGATCTGAGATCGAGATACTATCAATTACGAGTAAAAGATTTAGACATTCTGAAAACTGCTTTCAAAACGAGGTACGGGCATTATGAGTTTTTAGTTATGCCATTCGAACTAACCAATGCTCCTGCTACTTTTATAGATTTGATGAACAGAATTTTTAGACCTTACCTAGATCGATTTGTTGTTGTATTCATTGATGACATTTTTATTTATTCACGTGATGAAATTGAACATGCTGAACATCTGAGAATCGTGATGCAAACTCTAAGAGAAAAGCAATTATATGCAAAATTTAGCAAATGTGAATTCTAGTTACGTGAAGTCAGTTTTCGGGGACATATTGTATCGGCCTCTGGAATACGAGTTGATCCAAATAAGATTTCTACTATTCTGGAATGGAAACCTCTAAAGAATGTGTCTGAAGTTCGCAGTTTTCTGGGACTCGCTGGTTATTATCATCGGTTTGTAAAAGGATTCTCGATGATAGCTACTCCGTTAACTAGATTGCTTCAGAAAGATGTGAGATACGGATGGTCCGATAAATGTCAGAAAAGTTTTGATCGATTGAAAACTCTGTTGACTAAAGCTCCAGTTTTGGTACAGCCAGAATCAGGCAAAGAGTTTGTGATTTACAGTGATGCTTCGTTGAATGGTCTGGGATGTGTACTGATGCAAGAAGTCAAAGTTATAGCTTATGCCTCGAGGCAATTAAAGCCGCATGAAAAGAACTATCCGACACACGATCTTGAATTAGCTGCGATTGTGTTCGCATTAAAGATTTGGCGTCACTACCTCTTCGGTGAAAAATGTCACGTGTTTTCAAATCATAAAAGTTTGAAATACCTGATGACTCAGAAAGATTTGAATCTACGACAGAGAAGGTGGCTAGAACTGTTGAAAGACTATGAGCTTGTGATAGATTATCATCCGGGTAAAGCTAATGTCGTTGCTGATGCTTTAAGTCAGAAATCACTGTCTGCATTACGTGCTATGAATATTCATTTAGATCCATCTGATAATGGTTCAGTGTTAGCTAAAATGAAAGCGAAACCGTTGTTTTTACAACAAATAGTTGATGCTCAGAAAGTTGACAATGAAATGTTAACGAAATGAACTCAGTGTGGTTTGAACTCTGATTCTGAATTTCGTGTGGACGATAGTGATTGTTTGAGATTTCGAGATCGAATTTGTGTTCCGAGAAACCCTGAGTTAATTCAGTTGATTTTAAATGAAGCTCATAATAGTCGTTTATCTGTTCATCCGGGAAGTACAAAGATGTACCATGATCTGAAACAACATTATTGGTGGTCTGGTATGAAACGAGACATTTCTGACTTTCTTTCGAAATGTTTAATTTGTCAACAAGTTAAAGCTGAACATCAGGTTCCATCTGGTTTGATACAACCGATTCTAATTCCCGAGTGGAAATGGGATAGAGTGACGATGGACTTTGTTTCTGCTTTGCCTTTGACTCCGAGAAAGAAAGATGCAATTTGGGTCGTAGTTAATCGTTTGACGAAATCTGCCCATTTTATTCTGGTACGATCTGATTTCTCATTTGAAAAGTTAGCCGAGCTTTACATTTCAGATATTGTGAGATTGCATAGGGTACCGTTGTCCATTGTGTCAGACAGAGATCCGAGGTTTACATCACGATTCTGGAAAAAATTACAAGAATCTTTAGGCACGAAATTGCATTTCAGTACAGCTTTTCACCCGCAAACAGATGGCCAGTCTTAGCGAATTATTTAGATACTCGAGGATATACTTAGAAGTTGCATCCTCGAATTTGATGGTACATGGGAACAGTATCTGCCATGGATTGAATTTGCATACAACAACAGTTTTCAGTCAAGTATCAAAATGGCACCTTATGAGGCTTTGTATGGACATAAATGTCGAACACCTCTGTATTGGACCGAGCTCAGTGAAAGTAAGATATACGGAGTCGATTTGATAAAAGGCACTGAACAGAAAGTAAAAGTGATCTGAGATAGTTTGAAAGCAGCGTCTGATCGTCAGAAGTCTTATGCGGACTTGAAACGAAAAGACATTGAATTTGAAATCGATGACAAAGTGTTCTTAAAAGTATCTCCGTGGAAGAAAGTACTTCGATTCGGACGCAAAGGCAAGTTGAGTCCGAGATTCATTGGGCCGTATGAAATTATTGAGCGTGTTGGGTCAGTTGCGTATAGATTATTGTTGCCACCTGAGCTAGAGAAAATTCATAATGTATTTCATGTATCGATGCTTAGACGATACAGATCTGATCCGTCACATGTGATTACTCCGTTTGAGATTGAAATCTGATCTGATATGACATATGAGGAAGAACCGATTTGTATCCTAGCTTGTGAAGTGAAAGAATTGAGAAACAAGAAAATTCCGTTAAGGAAAGTGTTGTGGAATCGACACAGAGTGGAAGAGGCTACCTGGGAGCCTAAGATTCAATGAGACAGCAATATCAAAATCTGTTTAACGGTAAGATTTTCGGGGACGAAAATCCCTAAGGGGGGAGAATTGTAACACTCCGGTTTATACCCTAGTCAGAATAGTGGTTTCGGGACCACAAATCCGAGTTAGAAAAATATTTTAATATTATTTTCCGTGCCTATGATATGTGATTAAGTATATGTGAAATTTCTGTGAGTTAATTTGTCTGTCTGTGTACTTAATTTGAGAAAAGGGCTTAATCGCATAAAATGTAAGTTTGATGGTTAAATGTGGAAGTATCATATTGTTGATGTCTTTATAATGTGAAGCCCTTAAAAGGCAATTAACCCAATTTATAAGTTGGTGGACGGCAAGGTCATTAAATGTATATGTTTTATATGTTAATATTAAATATTTAAAAATGTAAATTGATTAATAATGCTTTTATAATAAAAACAAAGCAAAAGATGGTTGATATTTTTATGTGTTCTTTCACCGAAAAACAAAGAAAAGAAAAAGAAATAAGAAGCTAGGGCATTCGGCCATTACTAAGCTCAATTCAAGGTATGTTTGACTTCGGTTTTTGATAATTTGTACATTTTTGCAATCGTTGCTTCGTAAACTTTGAAACCCATGTTTTAATTTTGAGAATTGATGATGTTTTTGAAATGAGCCTTTGATGAACTCATGTGCTTTATGATGCTTGGTGGTGAAAAATGAAAGATATGTGTTTGATTATCATAGTTTGTATTTGAAGTTTTGTTGAATTTGAGTATTTTGGACTCAATTGAGAAAATAATATTTTGAAGGACTAAATTGTGAAATAAATGAAATGCATGGACTTGTATGAGCTACATGAACATTCGGCTAAGAATGGGTATGTGGTGATTTTATGTATTTTGTTATTTTGTGAAATAGGGACTAAAATGTCCAAATGTGAAAATGTGAGGGCTAATTTGCAAATTTCCCTAAATATGTGTATCTGGATTGAATTGGATGAATTAGTGAATAAATGGATTAAATTTGAATATGTATAGATCAAGAACCGAAGAAAACAGACTTAGATTGCGGGAAATTGAAAGTAATCGAGTAGCCATATCCGTTTCCGTTAAACCGAACTCGAGGTAAGTCGATATACAAATAAATGTATTTGAATTGACTTATTTGTGAATATATGAAATTTGAATTGATATGAATAATACTCGAAATGATGAATATATGAATTTCGAGAAAGTATCGAGAGATGATTAATGTCCGAGAAGTCCCGTCTGAACCTAGGAATAGATAGGATAGTATATGTCATGACATAGGTGTCCGTTATGTGATATCATGTAAGACCACGTCTGGGACGTTGGCATCGATATGAGATTTACGTGTAAAACCATGTCTGGGACATTGGCATCATATTTGATTCGTGTAAGACCCTGTCTGGGACAGTGGCATCGATATCTTGTTACATGTAAGACCACGTCTGGGACGTTGGCATTGTACGACTATTCTGAGCACTCTGAGTATCCTATTTAGTTCCGAACGGTTCAACGAGAAAGTCTGAGAAATGAACGACTATGTGAGTTGTATATTTGATTCAGGTACGTTTGAAAAGTACACTATGTGTGTATAAAAAGGTAAGTGTTTATATGAACTTACTAATATGAATATGTGTATGGAATTGATGAGATAATATGTGAATATATGCTTGAATGAGCTATGTGTATATGTGATAATTGAGTTGAGAATTGTGGCAAGCTATGGCTAAGCAAATGGGCCAAAGAATATGTGATGAATTTATATTGAGAAAACATTAATGTCATTGTATCAATATGGTTATGAGCATTTTATGCTAAGTTTATTTGTATATGGCTTACTAAGCTTTTGAAAGCTTACTCTCTGTGTGTGTTTACTCTGTTTTATAGATCGTCAAAGCTACTGAAGGCTCGGGGACCGTCGAGGATCGTCATCACACTACTCAAACTTGTTTTGGTACTTTGAAAATGTGTATATAGTTAAATATGGCATGTATAGGCTAGTCATTTGGTATATGTTTGAGATGTAAAAAGCCATGTGATGTGGCTAGGTAAATGTTGATAATAAGCATGAGTGAATATGGTATATGATGCATGTTTTAGTATGGCTTGATGGCAAGTGATATGGTCAAGATTATGGTAAGCTTATTGATGCAATATGAATGTATATATTTAGTCAATGAAATGGTTATATCAAATGTAAGATGTGGATGTAATATGCTTGGTTATATATGTGTTTTAGTTGTGCAATTTAGTATGTAGGTTGGCATGACTTGAAATGAAATTGGATAGGATGATATGTTGATCATTTGAAATGTTTTTTGATGTCAATTGTGCATGAAATGAATTGGGATATTGCTTGTAGGATTGACCTAAGTGTGGGTGGCATTTTGGCCTTACAAATGGCCTATTTTGCATACATGGCCGAGATACACGGGCGTGTGTCTCTTCCGTGTGGCTCAAGGGACACTTTGATTGGGATTGATGATTTGTAATATGAAATGTCTGTAAAAGTTTTCGATCTGTCCGGTAACGCCTTTAACCCTAATCCGGCGACGGATACAGGTTAGGGGTGTTACAAAAGCATAATCAAAAGCTAGAGATTCGAGAAAAAGATCAATGAGTAAGCCGTATCACTCTTCATCAAAGAAATCTCGAGACTTGTTTAATCAATCAAATACACCAGTGGAATATTCTAATAAAGATCGTGGGAAACAAATTACGAGTTCAAAAACTCCAGCTGTGTCAGTCACAAGTGTGGGTAATGTTAGACCAAATAAACCTGAATGTGGACGATGTGGAAAACGACATTTTGGAGAATGTAGATTAAATGATAAAGCCTATTTTAAATGTGGCTCGTATGAACATTTCATTCGGGATTGTCCTGAGCTAGATGAAAAAGATAAGTCTCAGAATGTAAGATCGAGCAACCCTACTGTGAGAGGAACACCATTCCTTAATGTTGGAAATGTGAGTGGTGGTAGAGGTGTGACACGAGATACTGCTGCGAGATCCGATGCTAGAGCACCTGCTAGAGCCTACGCTATTCGCGCTCACGAAGAAGCATCATCGCCAGATGTTATCACCGGTACTTTCACTCTCTATGATACTAATGTGATTGCATTGATATATCTAGGATCAACTCATTCTTATATATGCATGAATTTAATATTTAGTAAGACTTTTCCTGTAGAGTCTACTGAATTTGTGATTAGAGTATCGAACCCCTTAGGCAAATGTGTTTTGGTTGACAAAGTCTGCAAAAATTGTCTGTTGATGCATCAGGATTTCTGTTTTCTGGCTAATCTGATGTTGTTGCCGTTCGATGAATTTGATGTGATTTTAGGTATGGATTGGCTAACAATGAATGATGCAATAGTGAATTGTAGACGAAAGACAATAGAACTGAAATGCCAGAACAGTGAGACTATTAGAATTGAATCTGATGATCTGAATGGCTTGCCAGTTGGGATCTCGACTATGTTAGCTCAGAAATTTGTGAGAAAGGGGTGTAAAGCTTACCTTGCTTATGTTCTTGATACGAAAGTGATAGAAAGAAAGATTGAATCAATACTAGTTGTTTGCGAGTATCTAGATATGTTTCCTGAAGAATTACCAGGTTTACCACCTATCAGAGAGGTTGAGTTTGATATTGAATTAGTACCAGGAACTACGCCGATATCGATAGCTCCGTACAGAATGGCACCGACAGAGTTATAAGAATTGAAAGCTCAGTTGCAAGAATTGACGGATAGAGGTTTTGCTAGACCGAGTTTCTCTTCCTGGGGTGCACTAGTGTTATTTGTGAAAAAGAAAGATGGCACGATGAGAATGTGTATAGATTATCAGCAGCTCAACAAAGTGACGATCAAGAATAAATATCCTTTGCCACTAATAGATGATTTTTTTGATCAGTTGAAAGGGGCAAAAGTGTTTTCGAAAATTGATTTGAGATCGGGTTATTACCAATTGTGAGTTAAAGACTCCAATGTGCCAAAGACTGCATTTAGAACAAGGTACGGACACTACGAATTTCTTGTTATGCCTTTCGGACTGACAAATGCACCTGCTGTTTTTATGGATTTGATGAACCGGATTTTCAGGCCGTATTTAGACCGATTTGTAGTTGTGTTTATTAATGATATTTTGATCTACTCTCGTGATGAATCTGAGCATGATGAAAATTTGAGAATTGTGTACCAAATTTGAGAGATAAACAGTTGTTTGCAAAGTTTAGAAAATGTGAATTTTGATTACGAGAAGTCAGTTTTCTGGGACATATAGTTTCAGCCGCGGGTATTCGAGTTGACCGGAGCAAAATTTCCGCGATTATAGATTGTAAGCCTCCGAGAAATGTAACCGAAGTCCGTAGTTTTCTGGGACTAGCCGCCTATTATAGACGATTTGTGAAAGGCTTCTCGATGATTGCGACTCCAATGACACGATTTTTAACACCCCATACCCGAGTCCAAGACTAAGACTGGATACGAGACATTCCATGCTTGAACTCACTTAAACATGTACTCATGGGCTATAAAATTTCGTTCCAAATTAAAAAATTCTCTTACTTAGTCAAATCAGACATTTCATGGGCCTACGAGCCCTCAGACTTACATCCCGAAACTTTTGGAATTCATCTGGAAACTTTCTCTCGAACAGGGGTCACACGTCCGTGTGACTTGGGACACGCCCGTGCACCCCTAAAACATGCCCGTGTCTTTCACCCGTGGTGGATAATGGCAAATTACACACGGCCTGGACACGCCCGTGGCCCCAAACTGTGCCTAAAACCCCAGCATTCTGCCAATGCCCCACGGCCAAGGCTCACGCCCGTGCTTACCACCCATGGTGCACACTGACTACCTTAACACGGCCTAGAGTCTAGACACACGCCCGTGTAGCTAGCCCGTGGCCAACACTGATTAATCCCACACGCCCTAGGCACACGCCCGTGTGACTAGTCCGTGGTCTATTCTAACTTAAGATACAAAGGTGCAGGGTGCACACGGCCTAGACACACGCCCGTGTGTCAATCCGTGTGGGCACTTAGAGGCTATTTACCAAGCCAATTGTCACCCTGAAATCAAGACCAATCTCATGCTCAATTCAGCAACTGAAGTATTACATCTAACATGAACAAGGATGCATACTTAATCATTCATGACTCATCTCTTTGGCCATATACAAAAAGAATACTAAGCTTGATGGCCAACACTTTGGCTAGTTTTAAAACATAACTCAAAATGAAATGTTTCCTATACATGCCATACTTAATATAAACAACTTGGCTATACCAAAATAGCGATTGATAGTGTGCTCCGAACTCCGGTGACGATGATCCATGAGATTAGCTTGGTGGGACTACATGGAAAGAAAGAATAAATGACGTAAGCATTTAGCTTAGTAAGTTTGCATGTAATTCTCATAGCAATATATTTGCTTAACATTAACCATTCATCATAAACAATGGCATTATGAAATCTCAAGTATTTAAGCTTACTTACTCTTACTGATTCTTACATATCTCATGGTACTTACTCTTACTTTCTCATTTAATCTTTACTCTTTTGCCCGATGAATTACTATGAATAATAGAGGATACTAAATCTCAAAACACATGTGTCTTGATGCCAATGCTATATCCTTGATATAGCCTTACATGGGATCTCTTACTTGGTATTGATGTCATGTCTTGACATGGGCTTACACGAAGTCTTCCTTATGAGTTCCCTTGGGAACTTACCATTGCCATGTCTCGACATGGTCTTACTTGGTATCTTTACTTGTCAATGCCGAGCCTTGGTTTGGACTTACATGAAATCTTTCTTGTTACTCACCAATGCCAAGCCTTGGCTTGGACTTACATGGGATCTCTATCTCTTTATAGCTTTTCAATGCCAAGACTTGTCTTGGACTTACATGATAACTTTGCTTGGAGACTCACCAATGCCATGCCTTGGCTTGGGCTTATATGGGTCTTCATCTCATAATAACTCTTCAATGCCAAGACTTGTGTTGGTCTTACATGATAACTTGCTTGATTGTCGATGCCATGCCTTGGCTTGGTCTTATACGAACTTTCTCATTTCATGTGATAGATCGAGTATCCTAAGTAATTCAACTTCAATCGGGAATTTCTCATGCTTGATCTCATTGATTTCTTTGTTTAACATAGCATTAAACAATCTCATGGAATTTAAAATATATTCTTACATTATACTAAGTAATTTAATGATATTAATCATAAAGCTTAGAAAACATACAAACTTACCTCAATATACAAAATGTATGTAGATATGCAATTTAGTCCTCGACTTTGTTCTTGCCTCGGTTTCGATCCGGGCTTCGTTTTTCTTGATCTATAATAATAATTAGATCATTTAATACTCATATTGACTAAATTGACTCTTAACTCATACTTTGGCAAAATTACTTTTTGCCCCTAAACTTTCTCATATTTGCACTTTTGCCCCTAGGCTCGTAAAATAATTATCATTCAACTTTCTTAAACATCATGTTTAGCTGATTCATTTTCTCTACTATAACAATCATCAATTCTCACTATTTTTAATAGGTATGACCAATTTCATAACTATTACAAATTAGTCCATACTATCATTTTTCATGAAATTCACTAAGGAAAAGATGTTTATCTAACATCAAACTCCCATAATCTTCCATAAAATATCATTTTACATGCATGATACACATGGGTAGATTTTTGAACATGCTTCTTACCTCATCTTATAGCTAAAAATAGCTAATTCATAATACGAGGACTCCAAAAATACGAAGAATATTAAAAACAGGGCTAGGATGACTTACTTGCAAGCTTCAAAAATTTGAAGAACCCTAGCTATGGAGTCTCCCAATTTTCGGCACAAGGAAGAAGATGAATGAAATTTTAATCATCTTTTTCCTATTTTAATCATTTAATTTGTAAATGACCAAAATGCCCTTCTCTTTAAAAATTTACAATTTACTAACTCATGCCCATTTTTGTCCAAAACTTATAATTTGGGAAAATTTCTATATAAGGACTTCTAATTAATATTCTAAAGCTATTTCATACAAAAAGCTTCTAGAAACTCATATTTTGCAACTTTTGCAATTTAGTCCTATTTGATCATTCCATTTCAATTTCACAAAATTTCTACATGGAACTTTAATACTATCATGCAAACATGTCATAAACCTTAAGAACTCAATTTACTAACTCAAATTTGTGGTCTCACACCACTATTTCGACTAGGCCCTGAATCGGGCTGTTACACGATTACTTCAAAAGGATGTTAAATTTGAGTGGTAAGAAAAGTTTCAGCAGAGCTTCGAACAGTTGAAAGCAAGATTGATAGAGGCACCAATGTTAATTTAGCCTGAGTCGGGTAAAGAATTTGTAGTTTTCATTAATGCATCGTTAAATGGTCTGGGTTGTGTTTTGATGCAGGAAGGCAAAGTTGTAGCTTATGCCTCAAGACAGTTGAAGCCACACGAAAAGAATTATCCGACGCATGATCTTGAACTAGCCGCGATAGTGTTTGCATTGAAAAATTTGGCGCCATTACTTGTTTGGTGAGAAATGTCATATTTATATCAACCACTAAAGCTTGAAATATCTGATGACTCAGAAAGACTTGAATTTGCGACAGCGAAGATGGGTAGAATTGTTAAAAGACAATGAATTAGTAATTGATTATCATCCGGGGAAAGCAAACGTAGTTGCTGATGCTTTGAGCCAAAAGTCTTTATTTGCTTTACGAGCTTTGAACACATAATTAGCTTTGTCTGATGATGGTTCGTTAATAGCTGAGTTGAAAGCGAGACCGTTACTTCTACAACAAATCTATGAAGCTCAAAAGTTTGATAATGAATTGCAAGCAAAACGAATTCAGTGTGAGTCGACTTCTGATTCAGAATTTTGAATAGGGCCTGATGACTGTTCATTGTTTCGTGATAGAATTTGTGTACCAAGAAATTTCGAGCTCATTCGGAAGATTCTAAATGAAGCACACAGTAGTCGTTTATCAGTACAGCCGGGAAGTACAAAAATGTATTATGATTTGAAACAATTTTATTGGTGGCATGGCATGAAAAGAGATATCTCAGAATTTATTTCGAAATGTTTGATTTGTCAGCAAGTCAAAGCTGAGCATCAAGTGTCGTCTAGTTTATTATAGCCTATTATGATTCCTGAGTGGAAATGGGATAGAGTAACAATGGATTTTGTATCGGGATTTCCTTTATCTCCGAGAAAGAAAGATGCGATCTGGGTTGTTGTTGACAGATTGACTGTAACAACCCGATTTAGGGGCTAGTCGGAATAGTGATCTCGAGGTCACTAATCTGAGAATTGATAAATTTATTTTCATGTTATATTATGAGTCGGAGCATGATAGTATATGTGCATGAGAATTTTGGTGCTTTAATTTTAGCGATTTCACGTTTAATCGCGAAAAAGGACTAAATCGCATAAAGTGCGAAAGTTTCATTCTATAAGATAAAAGTACCAAATAGCCTTAGAATGTAAATTGGAGGTCTTTAAAAGGAAATATGACCCCCAATATATGCTTGGTCAGCCATGGACTAGCAGTGGAGACAAAGATGGACAAAAAATTGGTCAAAGTAGTTGATAGTTAGTGACTTGTTTGACTAGTTTAATATTAGAATAAAGAAAGAGAAAATATCATCTTTCTCTCCATCTTTCTCCACCGAAATTTGCAAGCAAAATAGGGGTTTGAAAGCTCACAATTTTCAGCAAGCTCTCCTCCATTCTAGTAAGTTATTTTGATGATTTTTCTTTATGATAATTGTACTTTTAAGACCCCTAGAACTTAAGCTTTCAAATGAGAGGACTATTGTGCAATTTGATGCAAAGTTTAGAGTTTTACCATGAGAGCTTTCATTGCTATTTGCTGTATTTTTATGGAAGAAAATGAGTCTTAGTTGTTGGATGAACAACTTTTGTGAAAGGTGTTGTCTTGAAAACACCTAATTTGGACCTTGATGAAAAGGTTACAAAATTGTAGTAACTATGTGAAATGTTGAGTTTTTATGATAGCTATAAGAGTATTAAATGTTCACCTAGGCTTTTTGAAGGTAGAAATGTGATTAGAATTTATTTCCGAGCCTAGGGGCAAAATGGTCAATTTGCCAAAGTCTAGGGGCAAAATAGTAATTTTGCCTAAGCATGATTATTGAAATGCTTTATTGATGAGATGATTAAAATGAGCTATATTGTTGTTATAGAGTAAGAAGAACCGAGGATCCGCCTCGATCGGGGAAAGAACAAAGTCTTGGACTAAATCGTTGAGCTAGCTCATTTTGAAATCGAGGTAAGTTTGTATGTGATTAATGAAATATTTATGTTAGCATAATTGAAAATGCTTGGTATCACATTGATGTATGATACTTCATTGAAATGGAATTGATGTTAAGTATGATGTTGAAGTCCTAGTGGACTATAATGAATATGGGATTGCTATCATCGAGATGTGAATCAGATAAAGTCCCGTAGAAGACCATGTCTGGGACATGGCCTTGGCACCGAGTTAAGATCCCGTATAAGACCATATCCGGGATATGGCTTCGAAAAAGAATAAGAAACTCGTTAAGACCACATTCGGGATGTGGCATCGATAATTGATGTGAAAGTCCATATAAGACCATATCTGGGATATGGCATTGGCATTTAGAAGTAACTCCATGTAAGACCACCTCGGGGATGTGACATTGGCTTTGTCTCTACATGAACGACGTCGAATATACGTCTTTGACTATCCCTAGTGATTAAAGGGATAAGTAGATGAGTTTAGAAGTAGAAATGAGATTTGCACTAAAGTCATATGAATAAGTGAATACAGGTACTCGTGAATGAGTCACGTAGAAACGTTTACGACATGTGGCATGGTATGTGCTAAATAAGGGCAATTGTGGGTAAGTATGGCAAGATGCCTATGACTTGTGTATGGTTAGTTAATATCATGGATGGATTATTTTATGAGCTTATTGTTGCTATTTATATTCATGTAAACTTACTAAGCTTTATGCTTACCCCTTTCATTGCCCTTCTTCCTTGTAGTATTGCCAAGATAACTCGAGGTTCGTTGACGTAGGAGTTCGAAAATCACACTATCGACATCACTTTGGTATAAAAATTTAGACTTATTTTGAGTATGGCATGTATATGACTCGAGTATTTTGTTAAGTTGTAATTGTTAGCCAAAGTGTTGGCTATGTATGTTACTAAAGTCATTTTGTAAATGGCCTTAAGTTAGGCAAATACTTGGCAAATTCTTTTGTTTAATGAAAGTGGTTTTCTTGAAGTGTATGCCCTTGTGTATGAATGTCGAATTGAGTATTTAGATGTGTCTTTGGGTCATGAATTACGTTGAATGGAATTGGAGTAGGTATGTTTGCAATGTAGGGTGGCAAAGGGCTTGGTAGATAGCCTTCTAATTTTCTACAAGGGTAGACACACGGGCGTGTGTCTAGACCGTGTGAGCGGCACGGCTAGCACATGGGCATGTGCCCAGGCCGTGTGAAGTCTGCACCATGCACTTGGAATTTAAATCGCCACACGGTTGAAACACACGGGCGTGTGTGTGGGCCGTGTGGATTAGTCAGAATGCCAAGGTTTGGCACACGGGCCAAGGCTACGGGTGTGTCAAGACCGTGTGAAATTAGTCAGTTTCGACCACGGGTGGTAGACACGGGCATGTCTTAGGGGCACACGGGCGTGTCCCTAGACTCACACGGGTGTGTAACCCTTGTTTTGTTGAAAAGTTTCTCGAACGTGTAAATGTCCCCAGAATAGTCCTGATACCTCTCGGAAGTATGTTTAGGGCCTCTTAGGCCAAGTATAAGTAAGTGATGGGTTTAAGACGGGTAAGGGGTGTTAAATTTATTGGTATCAGAGCTACGGTTTAGTTGGTTCTAGGACTAACGTAGCGTAAGTACGAGTCTAGCTATACATGCCATATGTAAGGGTGTCTGAGTAATTATAGTGTGATGGCTCCTGACGTATGAAATTGTGTTTTATGTTGTATATGGATTCTGATCCAGATCGAACTGCAGCCGATGATGCTGCGAGTAATGTGCTGGCTCCCGCTCAAGGGACCGTGCTGACTAATAGTAGACCCGAGACCTTGGGTCAGGGGGGAGAGGCTCGAGAAGCCTTTCTCCACTTGATGAGCAACTGGTATACTGAGTATACCCGAGCAAATCCAAACGCTCAACCCCTTCCACCCCCACCAATCCCTCAACCTGCTCCAGTAGCTCCTAGAGTAGTTGAGGTGGTGAGAAGAGAAAGACCTCCGGTGGATAAGATCCAGAAGCAAAGAGCCGAGGAATTCCGAGCAAATAAGGACGATGACCCGGAGAAAGCGGAATTCTGTCTCGAGAATACCATCAAGGTATTTGATGAGTTATCCTGCACACCTGAGGAGTGCTTAAAGTGTGCGGTATCTCTCCTGAGATATTCAGCCTATCGATGGTGGAACACCCTGGTGTCGGTGGTGCCAAGGGAGAGAGTTAGCTGGGAGTTTTTCCAAGAGGAATACTGAAAAAGTATATCAGTCAGCGGTTCATCGACCATAAAAGGAATGAGTTCTTGGAACTGAAGCAAGGCCGTATGTCAGTAACCGACTATGAACGGGAGTTCGTAACGCTTAGCCAGTATGCACGGGAGTGCGTGTCTACCGAAGCCGTCATGTGCAAGAGATTCGAGGACGGATTAAATGAAGATATCCGTTTATACGTGGGAGTCCTCGAACTAAAGGAATTTGTAGTGTTGGTAGATAGAACCTGTAAAGCCAAAGAGTTGGCTAAAGAGAAGAGAAGAGCTGAGAATGAGTCTCGTGACTCGAGGAAGAGACAACTGAATAAGTCTCACCAATCCTCATCTAAGAAATCGAGGGATTTCGCTACTCGATCAGTCACTTCAGCGGGGTTTTCAACCCGAAGTAAAGGCAAGCAATTTTTTAGGTCGAAAGGGCAGACCACATCAGTTGCTAGTGTGGGCAACATTCGACGAAGTAAACCGGAATGCCCTCAGTGTGGCAGGCGCCATTCTGGTGAGTGTCGAGCTAATGAGAAAGCTTGCTTTAGATGTGGGTCCTTAGACCACTTTATCAGAGACTGCCCCGAGGTGGGCGAGAAAGAAAAGCCTCAGTATGCAGGATCGGGAAGTACTGCTAGGGGAAGACCACTGGGAAACCCAGGAAATGAGATGGGTAGCAAGAATCCATCTAGAGAGTAAGCTGCTAGAGTCGAGGGTAGAGCACCGACGAGGACATACGCCATTCGTGCTCGTGAAGAGGCATCTTCCCCCGACGTAATCACGGGTACCTTTTCTTTCCATAATACTCGTGTTATAGCTTTAATTGATCCGGGATCCACCCACTCATACATATGCATGAAATTAGTCTCTAGCATGAGCATGCCTGTAGAGTTTACCGAATTCATAATAAGAGTGTCTAATCCCTTAGGCAAGTGTGTGTTGGTTGATAGAGTTTGCAAAGGTTGCCCTTTGATGATTAAGGGTCATTGTTTCCCGGTCGATCTTATGTTATTATCGTTTGATGAGTTTGATGTCATCCTTGGGATGGATTGGTTAGTTACTCATGGAGTAGTTTTGAATTGTGGGAAGAAGCATATTAAGTTGAGAGATGAAAATGGTAATCTTATTCGTGCTGAATCAGATAAGCCGGATAGGCTACCGATGAGTGATGTCAACCTTGTCGACTCGAAGTATTTAAAGAAGGGATACGAGGCCTATCTTGCCTTTGTGTTGAACACTAAAGAGATTGAATTGAAAATGGAGTCAGTACCCATAGTATGCGAGTACCCAGATGTTTTCCGGAAGAGTTGCTGGGGCTACCTCGATTAGAGAGATCGAATTTGGGATTGAGTTAGCTCTGCATCGCCTCTATTTCTATTGCTCCCTATAGAATGGCTCTAACCGAGCTAAAGGAGCTAAAAGAACGATTTGCAAGAGCTATCGGATAAAGGTTTTGCAAGGCCGAGTTTTTCTCCGTGGGGTGCTCCCGTTTTATTCGTAAAGAAGAAAAATGGTTCCATGAGACTATGTATAGATTATCGGTAACTTAACAAGATAACTGTGAAGAACAAGTACCCGTTGCCGAGGATCGACGATCTATTCAATCAATTGAAGGGAGCCACGGTATTTTCCAAGATAGATTTGAGGTCAGGGTACTATCACCTGAGAGTCAAGGACTCGGATGTGCCGAAAACCGCGTTTAGGACTAGATATGGCCACTATGAATTTTTGGTCATGCCTTTTGGTCTAACAAATGCCCCGACGATCTTCATGGATTGGATGAATCGCATTTTTCGGCCATACTTGGATAAATTTGTTGTTGTTTTCATCGACGACATACTAATCTACTCTCGGGACGAGAATGAACATGCCGAGCATTTGATTATGGTTCTGCGAGTTTTGAGAGAAAAACAATTGTATGCCAAATTCAGTAAGAGTGAATTTTGGCTCAAGGAAGTGGGATTTTTGGGACACATTGTCTTGGGAGACGGGATTAGAGTCGACCCGAGTAAGATTTCAGCAATTGTTGAATGGAAACCGCCGAGGAGCGTAACTGAAGTAAGGAGTTTTCTAGGCCTAGCTGGCTATTATAGGCGTTTTGTCAAGGGGTTTTCCATGATAGCTACCCCGATGACTAAAGTTTTGCAAAAAGATGTGAAGTTCGATCGATGAAAAGTGTCAACAGAGTTTTGAGAAATCAAGACACTATTGACCGAGGCCCCTGTTTTGGTACAAACTGAGCCGGGAAGAGAATTTGTGGTTTATAGTGACGCGTCCTTGAACGGATTGGGTTGTGTACTCATGCAAGAGGGTAAGGTGATTGCTTATGCCTCTAGGCAGTTGAAGCCGCACGAGAAGAATTAGTCGATGAATGATTTAGAGTTGGCCGCAATTGTGTTTGCGTTAAAAATTTGGAGGCATCATTTATATGGTGAAAGGTGTCGGATTTTCACCGACCATAAAAGCCTAAAATATTTGATGACTCAAAAGGAATTGAATTTGAGGCAACGAAGGTGGTTAGAGTTGATTAAGCATTATGAGTTGGAAATTGACTACCATCCGGGAAGGGCGAACATAGTCGCCGATGCTTTGAGCAGAAAATCATTGTTTGCACTAAGAGCCATGAGTACTCAGATGACCTTGTTGGATGATGGTTCCGTTTTAGCCGAATTGAGGGCTAAACCCTTGTTTCTCCAAGAAATCTGTGAAGCTAAGAAAGATGATAAAAGTTTGCAAGCCAAGAGAATTTTATGTGAGTCGAGCGTGGAGTCAAAATTTTGAATAAATCCTGATGGATATCTGACATTTCGAGATAGGGTCTGTGTACCCAGAAATGACGAGTTTATTCATAAAATCTTGCATGAAGCGCATAGCGGATGCTTGAATGTACACCCAGGCAGCACGAAGATGTACAATGATTTAAAGAAATGGTATTGGTGGCTTGGTATGAAGAAAGACATTTCCGAGTTTGTATCGAAATGCCTGATTTGTCAGCAAGTGAAGGCTGAACATCAAGTACCTTCGGGTTTACTTCAGCCCATTATGGTTCCTGAGTGTAAATGGGACCAGATACCATGGACTTCGTGGACGGGCTTACCGTTGACTCCAAAGAAGAAAGATGCAGTTTGGGTAGTGGTTGATAGACTCACAAAGTCAGCCCATTTTATACCAGTACGAGTCGACTATTCGCTTGACAAATTGGCAGACTTGTACATGTCAGAGATAGTAAGACTTCATGGTGTACCGTTGTCGATTATTTCAGATAGAGATTCGAGATTCACGTCACAGTTTTGGAAAAAGTTGCAAGAAGCCTTGGGCACGAAATTAAATTTAAGTACAGCCTTCTATCCACAAACCGACGGATAGTCGGAAAGGGTAATCTAGATACTTGAGGACATGCTTCGATGTTATGTTTTAGAATTCCAAGGTAGTTGGGAGAAATACTTATCGTTGGTGGAATTCGCCTACAAGAACAGTTTTCAGTCAAGTTTGAAGATGGCGCCTTATGAGGCATTGTATGGGCGTAAGTGCCGCACGCCCTTGTATTTGTCAGAACTCAGAGAGAAACAGATACACGGGGTCGATTTGGTTAAGGAAATTGAAGAAAAAGTAAAAGTGATACGTGATTGTCTGAAAGTCACCTCAGATAGGCAGAAGTCCTATTCAGATTTGAAAAGGAAAGAGATAGAATTCAAAGTCGGTGATAAAGTGTTCTTGAAAGTATCACCTTGGAGGAAAGTCCTCAGATTTGGCCAGAAGGGAAAATTAAGTCCGCGCTTTATCGGACCTTATAAGATTACCTAGAGGATAGGACCGGTAGCTTATCGGTTGGCCTTGCCACCTGAACTAGGAAAGATTCATGATTTCTTTCACGTATCCATGTTGCGCCGATACCATAAAGATCCTTCACATTTCATTGTACCAACAGAGGTAGAGATACAACCGGACTTGACTTATGGTGAAGAGCTGGTTAAGATTTTGGCGCGAGAGGTTAAGCAGTTGAGAAACAAAAGCATAGCCCTTGTGAAAGTTTTATGGCAAAGGCATGGAATAGAAGAGGCTACATGGGAGCCCGAGGAAATGATGAGAAACCAATATCCCAACCTTTTTACTGGTAAGATTTTCGGGGACGAAAATCCTTAAAAGGGGAGAATTGTAATAGCCCGATTTAGGGGCTAGTCGGAAAAGTGATCTCAGGGTCACTAATCTGAGAATTGAGAAATTTATTTTCATGTTATATTATGAGTCGGAGCATGATAGTATATGTGCATGAGAATTTTGGTGCTTTAATTTTAGCGATTTCACGTTTAATCGCGAAAAAGGACTAAATCGCATAAAGTGCGAAAGTTCCATTCTATAAGATAAAAGTACCAAATAGCCTTAGAATGTAAATTGGAGGTCTTTAAAAGGCAATTAGACCCCCAATATATGCTTGGTCGGCCATGGACTAGCATAGGAGACAAAGATGGACAAAAAATTGGTCAAAGTAGTTGATAGTTGGTGACTTGTTTGACTAGTTTAATATTAGAATAAAGAAAGAGAAAATATCATCTTTCTCTCCATCTTTCTCCACCGAAATTTGCAAGCAAAATAGGGGTTTGAAAGCTCACAATTTTCAGCAAGCTCTCCTCCATTCTAGTAAGTTATTTTGATGATTTTTCTTTATGATAATTGTACTTTTAAGACCCCTAGAACTTAAGCTTTCAAATGAGAGGACTATTGTGCAATTTGATGCAAAGTTTAGAGTTTTACCATGAGAGCTTTCATTGCTATTTGCTGCATTTTTATGGAAGAAAATGAGTCTTAGTTGTTGGATGAACAACTTTTGTGAAAGGTGTTGTCTTGAAAACACCTAATTTGGACCTTGATGAAAAGGTTACAAAATTGTAGTAAATATGTGAAATGTTGAGTTTAGATGATAGCTATAAGAGTATTAAATGTTCACCTAGGCTTGTTGAAGGTAGAAATGTGATTAGAATTTATTTCCGAGCCTAGGGGCAAAATGGTCAATTTGCCAAAGTTTAGGGGCAAAATAATAATTTTGCCTAAGCATGATTATTGAAATGCTTTATTGATGAGATGATTAAAATGAGCTAAATTATTTTTATAGAGCAAGAAGAACCGAGGATCCGCCTCGATCGGGGAAAGAACAAAGTCTCAGACTAAATCGTCGAGCTAGCTCATTTTGAAATCGAGGTAAGTTTGTATGTGATTAATGAAATATTTATGTTAGCATAATTGAAAATGCTTGGTATCACATTGATGTATGATACTTCATTGAAATGAGGAATTGATGTTAAGTATGATGTTGAAGTCTTAGTGGACTATAATGAATATGGGATTGCTATCATCGAGATGTGAATCAGATAAAGTCCTGTATAAGACCATGGTTGGGACATGGCCTCGGCACCGAGTTAAGATCCCGTATAAGACCATATCCGGGATATGGCTTCGAAAAAGAATAAGAAACTCGTTAAGACCACATTCGGGATGTGGCATCGATAATTGATGTGAAAGTCCATATAAGACAATATCCGGGATATGGCATTGGCATTTAGAAGTAACTCTATGTAAGACCACCTCGGGGATGTGGCATTAGCTTCGTCTCTACATGAACGACGTCGAATATATGTCTTTGACTATCCCTAGTGATTAAATGGATAAGTAGATGAGTTTAGAAGTAGAAATGAGATTTGCACTAAAGTCATATGAATGAGTGAATACAGGTACTCTGAATGAGTCACGAAGAAAGCGTTGACGACATGTGGCATGGTATGTGCTAAAATAAGGAAATTGTGAGTAAGTATGGCAAGATGCCTATGACTTGTGTATGGTTAGTTAATATCATGGATGGATTATTCTATGAGCTTATTGTTGCTATTTATATTCATGCAAACTTACTAAGCTTTATGCTTACCCCTTTCATTGCCCTTCTTCCATGTAGTATTGCCAAGATAACTCGAGGATCGTGGACGTAGGAGTTCGGAAATCACACTATCGACATAACTTTGGTATAACAATTTCGACTTATTTTGAGTATGGCATGTATAGGACTCGAGTATTTTGTTAAGTTGTAATTGTTAGCCAAAGTGTTGGCTATGTATGTTACTAAAGTCATTTTGTAAATGGCCTTAAGTTAGGCAAATACTTGGCAAATTCTTTTGTTTAATGAAAGTGGTTTTCTTGAAGTGTATGCCCTTGTGTATGAATGTCGAATTGAGTATTTAGATGTGTCTTTGGGTCATGAATTACGTTGAATGGAATTGGAGTAGGTATGTTTGCAATGTAGGGTGGCAAAGGGCTTGGTAGATAGCCTTCTAATTTTCATAGGGTAGACACACGGGCGTGTGTCTAGACCAGTGTGAGCGCACGGCTAGCACATGGGCGTGTGCCTGTGCCATGTGAAGTCTGCACCATGCACTTGGAATTTAAATCGCCACACGGTTGAAACACACGGGCGTGTGTGTGGGCCGTGTGGATTAGTCAGAATGCCAAGGTTTGGCACACGGGCCAAGGCCACGGGCGTTTCAAGACCGTGTGAAATTAGTCAGTTTCGACGACGGGTGGTAGACACGGGCATGTCTTAGGGGCACACGGGCGTGTCCCTAGACTCACACGGGCGTGTAACCCTTGTTTTGTTAAAAAGTTTCTCGAACGTGTAAATGTCCCCGGAATAGTCTCAATACCTCTCGGAAGTATGTTTAGGGCCTCTTAGGCCAAGTATAAGTAAGTGATGGGTTTAAACGAGACTTTGTAACCCTATTTGAGATGTTTAAGCAAGATTAGTTAGGTAATGCCTCGAACCCTGTCCCGGCTTGAATACTGGTAAGGGGTGTTACATTGACAAAATCGACTCATTTCATTCCTTTACATACAGATTACTCACTCGATAAATTGGCTGAGTTGTATATCTCAAAGATTGTTCGATTGCACGGAGTTCCATTATCTATTGTTTCAGATAGAATTCTGAGATTCACTTCATGATTTTGGAAGAATTTGCAAGAAGCTTTAGGTACAAAGCTGCATTCTAGCACTGTGTTTCACCCGCAAACGGATGGACAATCTGAGCGAGTTATTCAGATACTTGAGGATATGTTACGTTGTAGCATTCTTGAGTTTGAAGGTAGCTGGGAAAAATATCTACCGCTAATTGAATTTGCTTCTAATAATAGTTTTCAATCGAGTATAAAGATGGCACCGTACGAAGCTCTATACGGTCGTAAATGTCGAACACCGTTGTACTGGACTGAGCTTAGTGAGAATAAGATTCACGGGGTTGATTTGATCAGAGAAACAGAAGAAAAAGTGAAAGTGATTAGTGATAGTTTGAAAACAGCTTCAGATCAACAGAAATCATACACAGACTTAAAACGGAAAGATATTGAGTTCCAGATCGGGGATAAAGTGTTTTTGAAAGTATCACCGTGGAAAAAGATATTGTGGTTTGGTCGGAAAGGGAAATTGAGTCCGTGATTCATCAGACCGTATGAGATTATCGAGTGAATCAGGCCAGTTGCTTATCGACTATCCTTACCGTCTGAGTTATAGAAAATACATAATGTGTTTCATGTATCGATGCTTCGACGATACCGATCCGACCTATCACATGTCATTTCCTCGACTGAGGTTGAAATTCAATCTGATATGTCGTATGTTGAAGAATCGATTCGAATTTTAGCTCGTGAGATCAAAGAGCTGAGAAATAAGAGAATCGCATTAGTGAAAGTATTATTGCATCAACACGGGGTCGAAGAAGCTACATGGGAACCCGAGGATGCTATGAGAAAACAATACCCGAACCTATTCATTGGTAAGATTTCCGAGGATGAAAATCCCTAAGGGGGAGAGTTGTATTAGCCCGGTTTTAGCTAAATCAGAAAAGTGGTTTCGGAACCACGAATTCGATGTTAGAAAAATTATTTTTATATTATTTTATGTTTTTATTGAATGAAAGTATGAATGTGTGAAATTTTCGTGAAGTAATTTGTCGTTTAATTGCTCGATTTGAGAAAAAGGACTAAATCGCTTAAAATGCAAAAGTTGCATTCTATTTGTTAAAGGTGTCAATTGGCTTTGGTTTTAAATTATGATGGCCTTAAATGGTAATTAATCCATTTGAAAGGTAAGTGGACATTAATGGACATTAATATGATGATATTAATGTTTTATCATTAAGGGTAAATTAGTAAATTGTCTAATAAGGTTATTATAATAAAAACAAAAGAAAATTTTGTCCATCTTTGCTTTCTTCTAGCCGAATATTGAAGAAGAAAAGAAGCCATTGATGAACACTTAGGGTTCGACACACAATAGGCTTGATTAAGGTACGGTTTGAGCTCGATTTTTGATGATTTTTACGTTTTTTGAGATCGTTGCTTTGTATTCTAGCTAGCTCGTACCTTAGATTTTGAAATTGTTAAAGATTTTGAGAGTTTCCATTTGATGCATACTTGAGTAATTTGATGATTGATGATAAAATATGAAAGCTTGATGATAGTTTTACATGTTTTGTAAAGTGATTTTTGACAAAAATGTCAAAAAGGGATAAAATTGTGAAATTTATAAATTGAGGGGTTTAAATGTGAAATAAATTAATGTTATGGGCTGCTAGGGACCTATAGGTAATTTGGCTAAGCTAGAGTATAATGAAATTATGTTAATTTTATGTATTTGTGAAATAGGGACTAAATTGTTAAAAGTGTGAAAGTTTAGGGGCTAAAGTGGAAATATGCCTAAATGTATATTTTGGACTAAATTGAAAGAGTATATGATAGAATAAGTCAATTTTTAATTCATATATATCAAGAAAGAAAGAATTCGTATTTAAAATGCGGGAAAAGCAAGGTTGTCGAATAATCGATCTGATCCGTTAATTCTGAATACGAGGTAAGTTCGTATAATTGAACTTAAATGCATACCTATCTATAAATGTTGAGATATTAAATGAAATGTACGAATTGAATAAGGTAAGTTGCCGAATAAGACCATAGTCGGGCTATGGCAATCAAATAGTAAGACCATAACCGGGTTATGGCATGTGAATGAAAGACCAAGGTAGGGCCTTGGCAATATATATGAAAGACCATATTTGGACTATGGCATCGGAAAAATCGATGAAATTGTATCGAAAGCATTTGTAAACCGGAAGGGTTTGATAAGAGTATTGATGAGAAATAGATATGTATCAATACAGGTACGTGTGGAAGATTATTCAAGTATCAAGATATATGAAGTTGAGAACTTATGAATGATGATAAGGATAAATTCTATGATAGCTCATGAATTGATGCTTTAAATGTTTATGATATAATCCATTTTGAATTTCTAGTGAATGTTGTGATTATTTTATTTTCACATACGAACTTACTAAGCTTAAAGCTTACTCTGTTTAATTGTTTCTATGTTTTCTAGTTCTACAAAGCTAGCTCGGATCTGGGAATCGTCAGAGGCTTCATCGCACTATCAATCATCTAATTTGGTACTTTTGGAGTCATGTATATATGGTATATGGCATGTATAGGCTTGTGTCATTTTGGTATGTTATATGGATATGTATTTTGCCATTTGAGTTGGCATAAGATGATGAACTTGATGATGTTTATGAATGTGTATATGGTTTTACTTTTAATGTTTTGTAATAGACCATAATGAATGAATGGGATTGAAGTAGTTATATATGTTTGGATTAGTTATGCTAAATGAATTATACATGTGAATTACGCTTAGAAAAGCAAGATAAATTGATTGGTATTTGAATAGGTAAATGGCATGGAATTGAGTATTGAATTTAGTTGAAATGGATTAAGGATGTTTGTGTATTTGTTGATGACTTTTGGCTGCATATTTGTGTCTTAAAATGATGCCATTTGAGCTTGTGTAGGTATGTGCAAAAAGGGTGGCAAATTGGCTTTGCAACGGCCTATTTTCTTCCACACAGGCAGAGACATGGGCGTGTGTCTCTGTAATACCCCTAACCTGTAACCATCGCCGGACTAGGGTTAAGAGGCGTTACTAAACATTTCTGAACATTTCAAAATATCTCACATCCATTTCTCAACACCTAGTTAATCATCAACCAAACATATTCAAATATAATCATATAGTCCCTTATTGAGGTCTACGAGACCTTAAACACGTGTTAGAAAGAGGTCGGGACTAAACCGAACATTTACGAAAATTTTCAGAAATTTAAAGATTTTTCCAAACTACAGAGGTCACACGCCTGTGTGGGAAGGCCGTGTGCCTCTCACGGCCTCGACACGCCCGTGTGTCTAAGCCGTGGCAAAATAGGGCATACATACTGACTTGTTCACACAGCCGTGGACACGCCCGTGTGCCTCACCCGTGGTCGTTACTGACTTCACCACACGGCCAGTCACACGCCCGTTTGTCTAGCCCGTGGTCGATCCTGACTTATTTTGAATTTCAACCACTAGGGACACGGTCGAGCCACACGCCCGTGTGCTCAACCGTGTGGGCAAATATAGGCCATTTTCAAGGCCAATTTGCCACCCACACAAGGGTCATCCCTACAAGCACAATAAGCATCTTTCCATGTATCAATAGCAACCAAAAACACATCAAAATGTTCATCATATCAACCCAATTCAATCTCATTTGTAGCATACCATCTTATATGCTAAATAGCTCAACCAATTCACATGTAAAACCAAGCATGATTCATCCATAATTTCACTAAATTACTATGGCATCAATCCATCAATAAATTTACCATTCTTAAGACCATTTCATTGCCATCAAGCCATACCGAAACATACTTCATATACCATAATCATTCATGCATATTACCAACATTTATCTAGCCACATCACATGGCTATTTACACATCTCAAACATGGTTCAAAACAACTAGCCTATACATGCCATATTCAAATATACACATATTCAAAAGTACCAAAATAGATTGCCGATAGTGTGATAGAGATGCTGACGATCCCCGGATTTGAGCTAGCTTTATTGACACTGTAAAACAGAGCAACAAATCACACAATAAGCTTTCAAAGCTTAGTAAGTTCGTAATATAATACATATTACTCAATAATACCACATCAATACATAATTAAACCATCACATAGATAAATGCACAATTAGGATCATCATCAATCTCAACCATATGCTCAAGTATCTATACATTCAACTTTTAAGGCTATCATCAACCACATAGGTTCAAACGTACCTTGATCAACACATAGTTACTCACCATTCATGCTACTCAATTGCTCGATATTACCTCTCGTTCAACCTTTTCTATTCCTTTGATTTATTCGCACACTTAGTGCCAACTTCATATATAACCGAAACATAATCGTCACCGCACACTTAGTGCCAATATGTTAAACCGAACTTATATCGGTATCACACACACAGTGCCAATTCGATAAGCCGGAGCTTCTATCTTTTCGCACACACAGTGCTAGTCATCTTTGTCTCGTTTCTAATTTTGCACACTTTGTGCCCTCTAATTCAATTCCGCACATAGCATTTCTAATCTCGTAGTTATATATATATTCATTCAATTCACATCACATAGATATAGTTTACAACTAGTATTATATCCGAACTTACCTCGGACATCGAAATATCGAAACGGTCGATTAATCGAGCACTTTGTCTTTGCCTCAATCACGATCCAAGCCTTTCCTTTCTTGGTCTATACATATACAAAATTAACTCATTTAATCACCAATTCATTCAATTTAATCCAAACACACATATTTAGGGAATTTTACAAAATAGCCCTCACATTTTCACATTTCGACACTTTAGTCCCTATTTCACAAAATCATCAAATTCACATAATTTCTTTACACATAAGCCTAGCCGAATTATCCTTGTTTTCATACAAGCCAACACATTTCATTTATTTCACATTTTTGTCCCTCAATTTACACTTTTCTCAATTTAGCCCAAATTACACAAATTCATCAAAACTCCAAAGACAAACTATATTAATCAAACACATCTTTCATTTTCCACCATCAAACATTCAAGAACTCACATGTTCATCAATGGCATATTTCAAAAACATCATCAATTTACAAAATTAAGACATGGGTTAGCTAGAGCACGAAGCAACGATCACAAAAACGTAGAAATTATCAAAAACCGACCAAAAATCATACATTAATCAAGGATAGCAGTGGTCGAATGTTTCAAGCCCTATTTCTTTCTTTTTGTTCTTCAACTTCGGCAAGGAAGATGATAATATGAAAAATTTTGTGTTTTGTTTTATTTTTATTATCATTATTACACCAATTACCATTTTGCCCTTAATGAAATTTAATAATAACCACAAAACCATGCTATCATCTTCCACTAACTTATAAAATGGGCTATTTGCATCATAAAACCTCCAAATTATAAATACAACAACAATTTAGCACTTAACAATCAGCACACAACATTTTACACTTTATGCAATTAAATCCTTTTTCATAATTCGACTTACAATCGATAAAATTACCACGCAGAATTTTCACACAGGCTATATCACATATAATAAACACCAAAAATAATTTTAAAATATTATTTCGACCTCGGATTTGTGGTCTCAAAACCACTGTTCCAACTAAGGTCTAAACCGGGCTGTTACAACTCTCCCCCCTTAGGGATTTTCGTCCCCGAAAATCTTACCAATGAATAGGTGTGGATATTGCTCTCTCATAGTATCTTCAGGCTCCCACGTAGCCTCTTCTATGCCGTGTTTGTGCCACAACACTATCACTAAGGAAATTCTTTTGTTTCTCAACTCTTTGATCTCTCGCGCCAAAATTCGGATCGGTTCTTCTTTATACGAAAAATCTGACTGAATTTCAATCTCAGTAGGAGCAATCACATGAGACGGATCAGATCTGTACCGTCGAAGCATCGATACATGAAACACATTATGTATCTTTTCTAACTCGGATGGCAACATCAATCTATAAAAAACTGGCCCTATTCGTTTAGTAATCCCATACGGCCCGATGAACCTCAGACTCAACTTGCCTTTTCGACCAAATCAAAGTATTTTCTTCCACGGTGACACTTTCAAAAACACTTTATCACCAACTTGGAATTCAATATCTTTTCGTTTCAAGTCTGCGTAAGACTTCTGACGATCTGAAGCCACTTTCAAACTGTCACGAACACTTTCACTTTGTTATAAGTCTCTTTTATCAAATCAACTCTGTGAATCTTATTTTCACTCAGCCCAGTCCAATACAATGGAGTTTGACATTTTCGTCCATAAAGAGCTTCATACGGTGCCATTTTAATGCTAGATTGAAAGCTGTTATTGTATGCAAACTCAATCAACGGTAAATACTTTTCCCACGTCCTTTCAAATTCAAGAATATAACACCTTAACATATCTTTGAGAACCTGAATGATTCGCTCGGATTGTCCATCCGTTTGCGGATGAAATGCAGTGCTGAAATGCAATTTTGTGCCTAAAGCCTCTTGCAATTTCTTCCAAAACCGCGAGGTAAATCTCGGAGCTCTATCAGATACAATAGATAGTGGCACCTCGTGCAGTCTCACAATCTCAGCAATATACAGTTCAGCCAATCTATCGAGTGAATAATTTGTTCTCACCGGAACGAAATGAGCTGATTTCGTCAATCTGTCAACTATCACCCAGATTGCATCTTTCTTTCTCGGAGATAAAGGCAATCCCGACACAAAGTCCATCGTGATTCTCTCCCATTTCCACATAGGAATCATAATCGGTTGTAACGAACCGGACGAAACCTGATGTTCAGCTTTAACTTTCTGAAAAATTAAACACTTCGACACAAAGTCAGAGATGTCCCATTTCATACCATGCCACCAATAAAACTGTTTCAGATCATTATACATTTTTGTACTCCCACGATGAACAGTCAAACGACTATTGTGAGCTTCATTCAAAATCGTGTGAATCAACTCTGAATTCTTCGGAACACAAATCCGATTTCTGAATCTCAAACAATCATCACTATCAACTCAAAATTCTGAATCGACATTCAATCCACACTGATCTCGTTTAGCCATCATTTCAATATCACTTTTTTGGGCATCACAAATCTGACGTACGAACATCGATCTCACTTTCAATTCAGCCAAAACTAAATCATCATCACATAGATCTATCTGAGTAATCATACCTCGCAAAGCACATAGATATTTTCGACTTAAGGCATCCGCAACAACATTAGCTTTGCCAGGATGATAATCAATCACAAGTTCGTAATCTTTCAACAATTCTAACCATCTTCTCTGTCGCAAATTCAATTCTTTCTGAGTCATCAAATACATCAAACTCTTATGATCGGTATAAAAATGGCATTTCTCACCAAATAGGTAGTGACACCAAATCATCAACGCAAACACAATCGCGGCTAATTCAAGATCATGCGTCAGATAGTTCTTTTCATGTGGCTTCAATTGCCTCGATGCATAAGCAATAACATTGCCTTGTTGCATCAGCACACAGCCCAAACCATTCAACGATGCATCACTATAAACTATGAATTCTTTGCTCGATTCAGGCTGAACTAACACTGGCGCTTTCGTCAACAACGCTTTCAACTGCTCAAAACTCTGATGGCACTTTTCTGACCACTCAAATTTGACATCTTTTTGTAGCAACTTCGTCAACGGAGTCGCAATGATCGAGAAGCCTTTCATAAACCGTCTATAATATCCCACTAGTCCCAAAAAACTACGAAATTCAGACACATTTCTCGGAGGCTTCCATTCTAAAATAGCTGAGATCTTACTCTGGTCAACTCGTATTCTCGTAGCTGATACAATATACCCCAGAAATCCAACCTCACGCAACCAAAACTCACATTTGCTAAACTTAGCATACAGTTGTTTCTCGCGCAAAGTCTGTAACACATCTCTCAAATGCTCAGCATGTTGTGTCTCATCACATGAATAAATCAGCATGTCATCAATAAACACTACAACAAAACGATCCAAATACGTTCTGAATATCCGATTCATCAGATCCATAAACACTACAGGAGCATTCGTTAGTCCAAAAGGCATAACTAAGAATTCATAATGTCCGTACCTCGTTTTGAAAGCAATTTTTGGTACATCTGATTCTTTGACTCGTAGCTGGTAATAGCCCGATCTCAAATCTATCTTAGAAAACACTGTAGCTCATTTTCAACTGATCAAACAAATCATCAATACAGGGTAACAGATATTTATTCTTTACCGTGACTTTTTTCAACTGCCTATAATTAATACACATCCCCATAGTGCCATCTTTCTTTTTCACGAACAACACAGGAGAACCCCAGGGCGAGAAACTCGGTCGTGCAAATCCTCTATCAGTCAAATCTTGCAACTGAGATTTTAACTCTTTCAATTCCATTGGTGCCATTCTATACGGAGCTATTGAGATAGGAGTAGTCCCCGGCACTAATTCAATTCCAAATTCAACTTCTCGTATTTGAGGTAATCCCGGTAACTCTTCAGGAAACACATCTGGAAACTCACAAACCACAAGTACCGATTCAACTTTCTTTTCTGACACCTTTGTATCAATCACATATGTCAGATAAGCTTTGCAACCCTTTCTCACGTAGTTCAAAGCTTTCATCAAAGATACAACAGCTGGTAACCCATTCAAATCACTGGATTCAATTTGAACTATCTCACCATTCTGGCTTCTCAAATAAATGCTTTTTCTTTTACAATTCACAATAGCATTATACAAAGTAAGCCAATCCATACCCAGAATAATATCAAATTCATCGAATGGTAGCAGCATCAAATTAGCCAAAAAGCAAACATCTCGAAACATCAACGGACAATTCTTGCACACTTTACCCACCAAGACACACTTGCCTAAGGGGTTTGATACTCTAATCACAAATTCAGTAGACTCAACAGGTAGAGTCTTACTTAATACTAGATTCATATACACATAGGAATGAGTAGAACCTGGATCTATCAATGCAATCACATCAGTATCAAATAGAGTAAAAGTACCAGTGATGACGTTTGGAGATGACGCCTCCTCTCGTGTACGTATAGCATAGGCTCGGGCAGGTGCTACCGCCTCCAATCTCACAGCTATATCGGTAGTCCCTTTTTGACATCCACTCACATTCCCGATGTTTCTGGGTGGTCTACTCCTAGCCATCACATTGCTCGATCTCACATTCTGAACATTTTCTTCTTCAGCTAACTTTGGGCAATCTCTAATGAAGTGATCTCGTGATCCGCACTTGTAACAAGTTCGATTATTGTACTTGCCCCAGCATTCTCCCACATGTCGCCTTCCACACTGTCTACACTCAGGTTTGTTGCTTTTAGCACTTCCAACACTTGATTCAATTGAAGGTTGAGTTCTCAGACCAACACTTTGTCTCGGACGATCTCTACCCGAATATTCAGACGAAACATTTGAGCGATTGTTTGCATCTCTAAATCTCTTCGTCGATGATTGAGAGAACTTACTCATCGATCTTTTCCTTTCATCTCAAGCTTCAGAATTGGCTTTCTTCTTTTCTTTACTGAGCTCCTCGGCTTTACAGGCTCTTTCAACTAACATAACAAATTCATTTATATCAAGTATTCCAACCAGCAACTTAATATCCTCATTCAATTTCTTCTATGAGACGTTTGCACATAGTAGCGGTCGAAACACATTCACGTGCATATTGACTCAACCTCACCAATTCCCGTTCGTACTCAGTAACGGACATGCAACCTTGTTTCAACTCGAGGAATTCTTTATGTTTCTGATCAATAAATCGTTAACTGATATACTTCTTTCTGAATTCAGCTTGAAAGAAATCCCAGGTGATTATCTCTCTCGGAACCACAGATATCAATGTCTTCCACCAGTTAAACGCGGTATCCCTCAACAATGAAACAACACATTTAATACATTCATCAGGTGTCAACGACATCTCATCAAACACTCGAATAGTATTCTTGAGCCAAAACTCAGCTCACTCGGCATCATCATCAGTTGTGGCCCTAAACTCTTCTGCCCCATACTTTCGAATCTTATCCACAGGAGGTTTATTCAATCGGATCAGATCTATCACTTGTGGCACAACAGGTACTTGTGGGGGTGAAGGTTGTGGAGCAGCTGGATTCATTCGAACGAACTCTGAAAACCACTCACTCATCATTCGGAAGAAGGCTTGCTTAGCCTCCCCTCCTTCACTACTATCATTCGGCCTAGATGTGGCCGGCGCTATCCCTTGAGCGAGAGCAGGCGCATTACTCTCAACATCATCAGCAACTGCTCGATCGAGATCCATTACTATACGAAAACACATTTATAACTGTCAGGATTCATCACACTATCGCAATTTCATATACGACATGTATAGCTAGACTCACACACGCTACGTTAGTCCTAGAATCGACTAAACCATAGCTCTGATACTAATAAAATGTAACACCCCTAACCCGTAACCATCGCTGGACTAGGGTTAAGAGGCGTTACTAAACATTTCTGAACATTTCAAAATATCTCACATCCATTTCTCAACACCTAGTTAACCATCAATCAAACATATTCAATTATAATCATATAGTACCTTATTGAGGTCTACGAGACCTTAAACTCGTGTTAGAAAGAAGTCAGGACTAAACTGAACATTTACGAAAATTTTTAAAAATATAAAGATTTTTCCAAACTGCAGAGGTCACACGCCCGTGAGGGAAGGCCGTGTGCCTCCCACGGCCTCGACACATCCGTGTGTCTAAGCTGTGTCAAAACAGGGCATAAATACTGACTTGTTCACACGGCCGTGGACACGCCCGTGTGCCTCACCCGTGGTCGCTACTGACTTCACCACACGGCCAGTCACATGCCCGTGTGTCTAGCCCGTGATCGATCCTGACTTGTTTTGAATTTCAACCACTAGGGACACGGTCGAGCCACACGCCCGTGTGCTCAACCGTGTAGGCAAATATAGGCCATTTTCAAGGCCAATTTGCCACCCACACAAGGGTCATCCCTACAAGCACAATAAGCATCTTTCCATGTATCAATAGCAACCAAAAACACATCAAAATGTTCATCATATCAACCCAATTCAATCTCATTTCTAGCATACCATCTTATATGCTAAATAGCTCAACCAATTCACATGTAAAACAAAGCATGATTCATCCATAATTTCACTAAATCACTATGGCATCAATCCATCAATAAATTTATCATTCTTAAGACCATTTCATTTCCATCAAGCCATACCAAAACATACTTCATATACCATAATCATTCATGCATATTGCCAACATTTATCTAGCCACATCACATGGCTATTTACACATCTCAAAAATGGTTGAAAACAACTAGCCTATACATTCCATATACAAATATACACACCTTCAAAAGTACCAAAATAGATTGCCGATAGTGTGATAGAGATGCTGACGATCCTCGGATCCAAGCTAGCTTTTATCGATAATTTGTAAACAGAGGAACAAATCACACAGTAAGCTTTCAAAGCTTAGTAAGTTCGTAATATAATACATATTACTCAATAATACCACATCAATACATAATTAAATCATCACATAGATAAATGCACAATTAGGATCATCATCAATCTCAACCATATGCTCAAGTATCTATTCATTCAACTTTTAAGGCTATCATCAACCACATAGGTTCAAACGTACCTTGATCAACACATAGTTACTCACCATTCATGCTACTCAATTGCTCGATATTACCTCTCGTTAAACGTTTGCTATTCCTTTGATTTATTCGCACACTTAGTGGCAACTTCATAACCGAAACATAATCATCATCGCACGCTTAGTGCCAATATGTTAAACCAAACTTATATCAGTATCGCACACACAGTGTAACACCTCATACCCGAGTCCGAGGCTAAGACTGGATACGAGAAATTACTATACTTGAACTTACTAAAACATGAACTTTTGGGCTGTAAAATTTAATTTCAAATTAGAAATTCTCTCTCAGTCAAATCATACATTTCATGGGCCTACGAGGCCTTAAACTCACGTCCGGAAACTTTTGGAGTTCAACCGGAAACTGTTACCCACTTTGCAAACTTTTCATCAAAACAGGGGTCACACGCCCGTGTGACTTGGGGCACGACCGTGTACCCCTAAGACATGCCCGTGTCTTCCACCTGTGGTCGACACTGACTAATTTCACACAGCCTTGACACGCCCGTGGCCCTGGCCCACGTGCTAAACCTTGGCATTCTAACTTATCCACACGGTCCACACACACGCCCGTGTGCTTCAGCCGTGTGGCGGTTCAAATTCCAAGTGCAAGGTGCAGACTTCACACGGCCTGGGCACACGCCCATGTTCTAACCGTGCCTCCCACACGGTCTAGACACACGCCCGTGTCTCTACTCCTGTGGGAGATTAGAAGGCTATCTACCAAGCCTTAATCCACTCTAAAATCAAGATCAATTTAATACCCTATTCAACAACTCAAGTACTACATGAAAACATGAACAATGATGCATAATCATCAACATTGGTTTAAATAAACTTGGCAAATATTGGCCAATCTCTTTAGCCATATATAAAAGAATGCTAAACTTGATAGTCAACACTTTGGCTCTTCTTAAAACATAACTCAAAATGAAATGCTTCCTATACATGCCATACTTAATATCAACACTTGGCTATACCAAAATATCGATTGATAGTGTGCTCCGAGCTCAGATGACGATGATCCACGAGATTAGCTTGGCGGGACTACATGGAAAGAAAGAATAAAGGACGTAAGCATTTAGCTTAGTAAGTTTACATATAATGCACATAGCAACATACTTGCTTAATATAACCCATTTAACATAAACAATGGTATCATAAATTTCAGCTATTTAAGCCTACTTACTCATACTGATTCTTAAATATCTCATGATACTTACTAGTCTCATACTCGTGAGGTAAACAAGGTACCTGTATCACTTGATCACATAGATCAGCATACTCTACAATAATAATTATAATCTCTAGTTCATCATTCATAATATGAATAATACTCATTTCTAACTTGATAATAGCTTTTCCTACTTATCTTTCTTGTTATCATTTTAACTTTACTCATTTGCCCGATTAATTTTTGCGAATAACCGAGGATACTAAATCTCATTTCATATATAACTTGATGTCAAAGCCATATCCTAGATACGGTCTTACATGGAATATCTCAACTTGGTTTCGAGGCCATGTCTTGACATGGACTTATACGAAGTCTTTCTCGTGTATTCCCTTGGGAACTTACCATTGCCATGTCTTGACATGGTCTTACTTGGTATCTTTACTCATGAACTAGGCAACGCCAAGCCTTGGCTTGGACTTACATGGAATCTTTCTTGTTACTCACCAATGCCATGCCTTGGCTTGGACTTACATGGGATCTCTATCTCTTTATAGCTTTTCAATGCCAAGACTTGTCCTGGACTTACATGATAACTTTGCTTGGAGACTCACCAATGCCATGCCTTGGCTTGGGCTTATATGGGTCTTCATCTTATAATAACTCTTCAATGCCAAGACTTGTCTTGGTCTTACATGATAACTTGCTTGATTGCCGATGCCATGCCTTGGCTTGGTCTTATACGGACTTTCTCATTTCATGTGATAGATCGAGTATCCTAGGTAATTCAACTTCAAACGGGACTTTCTCATGCTTAATCTCATTATCTTCTTTGTTTATCATAACATCAAACATTTTCATGGTAATATTGTACATTATGCTAAGCAGTTCAATGATATAAATCGTAAAGCTTAGAAATCATACAAACTTACCTCAATATACAAAATGTATGTAGATATGCAATTTAGTCCTCGACTTTGTTCTTGCCTCGGTTTCGATCCGGGCTTCATTTTTCTTGATCTATAATAATAATTAGATCATTTAATACTCACATTGACTAAATTGACTCTTAACTCATACTTTGGCAAAATTACTATTTTGCCCCTAAACTTTCTTATATTTGCACTTTTACCTCTAGGTTCGTAATATGATTCTCATTCAACTTTCTTAAACATCATGTTTAGCTGATTCATTTTCTCTACTATAACAATCATCAATTCTCACTATTTCTAATAGGTATGACCAATTTCATAACTATTACAAATTAGTCCATACTATCATTTTTCATGAAATTCACTAAGGAAAAGATGTTTATCCAACATCAAACTCTCATAAACTTATATAAAATATCATTTTACAAGCATGTCATTCTTGGGTAGATTTTTGAACATGCATCTTAGCTCATTTTATAGCTAAAAATAGCTAATTCATAATACGAGGACTTTAAAAATACGAAGAATATTAAAAACGGGGCTAAGATGAACTTACTAGCAAGCTTGAAAGATAAACAAACCCTAGCTATAGGGTTCTTCAAATTTTCGGCACCAAGGAAGAAGATGAATGAGATTTTTATCACCTTTTTCCTATTTTAATCATTTAATTGATAAATGACCAAAATGCCCTTCTCTCTAAATTTTTACAAATTACTAACTCATGTCCAATTTTGTCCAAGAGTTATAATTTGGGGAAATTGCTATTTAAGGACTTCTAATTACTATTCTAAAGCTATTTCATACAAAAAAGCTTCTAGAAACTCATATTTTGTAACTTTTGCAATTTAGTCCTAATGGACCCTTTAATGGAAATTTTCATAAAATTTCCACATGAAACTTTCATACTATCATGCAAACATTTCAATTATCATAAAAAATCATTTTACTATTTTGGATTTGTGGTCTCGCACCACTGTTCTGACTAGGCCCTAAATCGGGCTGTTACAATTCTCCCCTCTTAGGGATTTTTGTCCTTAAAAATCTTACCAGCAAAAAGGTTTGGATACTGGTCTCTCATACTCTCTTCTGGTTCCCATGTAGCTTCTTCTATCTCATGTCTTTGCCACAATACTTTTACTAAGGCAATACTTTTATTTCTTAGCTGCTTGACTTCCCGAGCTAAAATCTTAACTAGTTCTTCACCATAAGTCATGTCGGGATGAACCTCTATCTCTGACGGGGTAATTACATGTGAAGGATCTGATTGGTAGCGTCTCAACATTGACACGTGAAACACATCATGTATCTTTTCTAACTCTGATGGCAAAGCTAATCTGTAAGCTACCGGCCCAACTTTCTCGGTAATCTCATACGGTCCAATAAAACGTGGACTCAACTTGCCTTTCCGGCCAAATCTGAGAACTTTTCTTCATGGTGACACTTTCAAGAAAACTTTATCTCTGACTTGATACTCTATCTCTTTTCTCTTTAAGTCCGAATACGACTTCTGTCGGTCTGATGCGGCTTTTAAACATTCTCGTATCACTTTCACTTTCTCTTCAGCTTCTCTAACCAAATCAACCCCGTGAATTTGGTTTTCTTTTAGTTCGATCCAAAAATAAAGGCGTCGCACTTACGCCCATATAGAGCCTCATAAGGTGCCATCTTTAAACTCGACTGAAAACTATTATTGTAGGCAAATTCTACCAATGGGAGAAACTTTTCCCAACTGCCTCGAAATTCGAGAACACAACACCAGAGCATATCCTCGAGTACTTGAATTAATCTCTCCGACTGACCGTCAGTTTGAGGATGGAAAGCGGTACTATAGCTCAACTTTGTACCCAGGGCCTCTTGTAATTTCTTCCAAAATCTAGATGTAAATCTCGGATCTCTATCCGATATGATTGACAAAGAAACTCCATGAAGCCTTACTATTTCAGAAACATACAAACTTGCCAACTTGTCGAGTGAGTAATCCACTCGTACTGGTAAGAAATGAGCTGACTTCGTGAGTCTATCAACTACAACCCATATAGCATCTTTCTTGCTCGGTGATAATGGTAATCCCGTTACAAAATCCATAGTGATACGGTCCCATTTCCACTCGGGTACCATAATTGGTTGAAGCAAACCCGAAGGTACTTGGTGTTCAGCCTTTACTTGTTGACAAATCATGCATTTGGAAACAAACTCTAAAATATCTTTCTTCATTTTCAGCCACCAATACTGTTGCTTCAAGTCATTATACATCTTAGTACTACCAGGATGTACAGATAGGCATCCGTTATGTGCCTCGTGTAAAATTCTCTAAATAAGCTCCTCTTTTCTTGGTACACAAACTCTATCTTTAAACATCAAGTATCCATCAGAATTAATTCGAAAGTCGGATTCAACATCTGACTCGCACTGAGCTCTCTTGACTTACAATTCGCTATCTTCTTTCTGAGCCTCAAAGATCTCTTGAAGGAATACTGGCCTAGCTCTCATCTCAGCTAGAATGGAACCATTGTTAGATAAGGTCATCCACGAATTCATTGCCCTTAATGCAAAAAGGGACTTCCTGCTCAAAGCATCAGCGACCACATTCGCCTTTCCCGGATGGTAGTCAATGACTAACTCATAATCTTTTATTAACTCTAACCATCTTCGCTGCCTTAAGTTCAATTCTTTCTTGAGTCATTAAGTACTTCAAACTTTTGTGATCAGTGAAAATCCGTCATCTTTCACCATATAGGTGGTGTCTCCATATCTTCAATGCGAAGACTATGGCAGCTAACTCTAAATCATGCGTCGAATAATTCTTCTCATGAGGCTTCAACTGTCTGGAGGCATAAGCAATAACTTTGCCTTCTTGCATAAGTACACAGCCTAATCCGTTTAAGGATGCATCACTGTAAATCACAAATTCTTTCCCTGTCTCAGGTTGTACTAAAACTGGAGCTTCTGTCAAGACCGCTTTCAGTTTCTCGAAACTTTGTGGGCATCTTTCTGTCCACTCAAACTTCACATTTTTCTGTAACAATTTAGTCATCGGGGTTGCAATCATAGAAAACCCCTTGACGAATCGTCTATAATAGCCGGCTAGGCCTAGAAAACTTCTAATCTCAAAGATATTCTTCGGTGGCTTCCAGTACATAATAGCCGAAATCTTACTGGGGTCTACTCGAACTCCTTCTCCCGAGACAATATGTCCCAGAAATCCTATTTCCTTGAGCCAAAATTCACTTTTACTGAACTTGGCATATAATTGATTTTCTCAAGAGTCTCAGAAAGCGTCGTAGGTGATCAGCATGCTCATTCTCATTTCGGGAATAAATCAGTATGTTGTCAATGAAAACGACTACAAACTTGTCGAGGTATGGTCTAAAAATGCGGTTCATTAAGTCCATGAATACCACCGGAGCATTGGTCAAACCAAAGGGCATGACTAAAAATTCATAATGCCCATACCTTGTTCGAAAAGCTGTCTTGGACACATCTGATTCCTTTACTCTTAACTGATAGTACCCTGATCTCAAGTCTATTTTGGAAAACACAGTGGCTCCTTTCAATTGATCGAACAAGTCATCGATCCTAGGCAATGGGTACTTGTTCTTCACCGTCACTTTATTAAGCTGACGGTAATCTATCCACAATCTCATGATGCCATCTTTCTTTTTCACAAATAAAACTGGAGCACCCCAGGGAGAACAACTTGACCTAGCAAAGCCTTTATCATCACACTCTCTGCAATCTGTGACTTCAGTTCCTTCAACTCCGTTGGAGCCATTATGTAAGGAGTAATAGATATTGGTACAGTACCGGGAGCTAGCTCAATGCTGAACTCAACCTCTCTAACTGGTGGTAGTCCTGGTAATTCTTCGGGAAAAACATCCATGTACTCAGATACTATCGGTACTAACTCAATCTTTAACTCTGTTTCTTTATCATTCATCACAAAGGCCAAATATGCTTCATACCCCTTTCTTATGTATCTCTGTGCCGTCATGTGAAAAATCATTGCCGGTAATTTACTTTGCTCATCTGATTCTATATGGAGAGTATCCCCATTCTCACATCTCATCTCAATATATTTCTTCCCACAATTAACTATTACATCATGGGTGGTCAACCAGTCCATACCAAGAATGATGTCAAACTCATCAAATGGTAGCAACATAAGATTTTCTTTAAAATAATGACCTCTAATCATTAATGGACAATCTTTACATACTTCATCAACTAACACACTCTTGCCTAAAGGATTAGACACCTTAATCGTAAATTCTGTAGAATCTATAGGCATATTCATACCGGATACTAGGTTCATACAAATGTAAGAGTGTGTGGATCCGGGATCTATTAAAGCAATAACTTTGATATCATAAAGAGAAAAGGTACCCGTAATAACATCAGGAGAAGATGCCTCTTCGCGAGCGCGAATGGCATAAGTCCTTATAGGCGCCCTACCCTCGGGTCTCGCGGTCTGCTCTCTAGGGTTACCTCTTCCACTTGCCCCACTTCCCGGGTTTCTCTACGGTCTTCCTCGGACCATACTCCCGGATCTCAGGTTCTGAGTTCTCTCTTCTTTCATCGTCTCTGGATAATCTTTTATGTAGTGGTCTTGGGAACCACATCTAAAACATGCGTTTTCATGCGCTCGGCATTTTCCAAGATGACGTCTACCACACTACGGGCATTCGAGTCTGTCAGATCGAATATTCCCTACACTAGCAACTGAAGTAGTCTGTGCTTTATTTCTCGAATACTGTTTACTCTTGTCCTTCCTGGAAAATCCAGTGGAAGTAGCCGATCGGGTAGGGAAATCTCTTGACTTTTTGGATGAGGATTGGAATGACTTATTCCATTGTCTCTTTCTAGAGTCACGAGACTCCATTTTAGATTTTCTCTTCTCCTTTACCAGCTCTTCGGCTTTACACGCCCTCTCTACTAGCACAACGAATTCCTTTAATTCTAGGACAAAGACAACAAGCGGTTTGATGTCCTCATTTAACCCAAATCTTCAAATCTTTTTTTACTCATGATGGCTTCAAGTGGACACGTATTCTCGAGCGTATTTCTTTGAGTCGTACAAACTCACGCTCATAATCGATCACCGACATCTTGCCTTGCTTTGATTCTAGGAATTCTTTCCTTTTTTGGTCCACAAACCTTTGGTGATTACTTTTTCTTGAACTCTTCTTGGAAAAATTCCCATGTGATCTTTTCCCTCGGTACCACCGACACAAGGGTGTTCCACCATTGGTAAGCAGAATCTCTTAAAAGAGAGACTACACACTTCATGCATTCCTCAGGTGTGCATGACAACTCATTAAATACCCTGATAGTATTTTCTATCCAGAACTCAGCATTTTCCGGATCATCATCTTTTCTAGCCCGGAATTCTTCTGCCCCATGTTTCCTGATCCTATAAACTGGAGGTTTGTCTCCTCTTACCACCTCTACTACTTGAGGGGCTGCAGTGATAGGTTGTGGAACAGGCGGGGGTGGAGGGGGTTGTGCATTTGGGTTCGTACGAACGAACTCCATATACCACATATTCATCATATGGAGGAAGGCTTCTCTAGCCTCTTCTCCTCCTCCTTGACTCACTGTAGTGGGTCTATTCTCATTCTCATTCGGCACCGTCCCTTCTACGGGAGTCGACGCGTTACTCTCTACATCATCCGCCACAACTCTTTCGGGATCCATTTACTATATGTATAAACATAATTTAAGTCGTCAGGAGTCGTCACACTATCATTATAAAAACATTCTTGCGTATGGCATGTATAACTAGACTCGTGCTCCTGCTACATTAATCTTAGAACTGACTAAACCGTAGCTCTGATACCACTAAATGTAACACCCCATACCCAAGTTTGAGGCTAAGACTGGATACGAGACATTACTATACTTGAACTTACTAAAACATGTACTTTCGGGCTGTAAAATTTCGATTCAAATTAGAACTTCTCTCTCAGTCAAATCATACATTTCGTGGGCCTACGAGGCCTTAAACTCACGTCCGGAAACTTTCGGAGTTCAACCGGAAACTTTTACCCACTTTGCAAACTTTTCCTCAAAACAGGGGTCACACGCCCGTGTGACTTGGGGCGCAACCGTGTACCCCTAAGACATGCCCGTGTCTTCCACCCGTGGTCGACACTGACAATTTCACACGGCCTTGACACGCCCGTGGCCCTGGCCCGCGTGCTAAACCTTGGCATTCTAACTTATCCACACGGTCCACACACACGCCTGTGTGCTTTAGCCGTGTGGCGATTCAAATTCCAAGTGCAAGGTGCAGACTTCACACGGCCTGGGCACACGCCCATGTTCTGACCGTGCCTCCCACACAGTCTAGACACACGCCCGTGTCTCTACTCTTGTGGGAGATTATAAGGCTATCTACCAAGACTTAATCCACTCTGAAATCAAGATCAATTTAATACCCTATTCAACAACTCAAGTACTACATGAAAACATGAACAATGATGCATAATCATCAACATTGGTATAAATAAACTTGGCAAATATCGGCCAATCTCTTTAGCCATATACAAAAGAATGCTAAACTTGATAGTCAACACTTTGGCTCTTCTTAAAACATAACTCAAAATGAAATGCTTCCTATACATGCCATACTTAATATCAACACTTGGTTATACCAAAATATCGATTGATAGTGTGCTCCGAGCTCAGATGATGATGATCCATGAGATTAGCTTGGCGGGACTACATGGAAAGAAAGAATAAAGGACGTAAGCATTTAGCTTAATAAGTTTGCATATAATGCACATAGCAACATACTTGCTTAATATAACCCATTTAACATAAACAATGGTATCATAAATTTCAGCTATTTAAGCCTACTTACTCATACTGATTCTTACATATCTCATGATACTTACTAGTCTCATACTCGTGGGGTAAACAAGGTACCTGTATCACTTGATCACATAGATCAGCATACTCTCCAATAATAATTATAATCTCTAGTTCATCATTCATAATATGAATAATACTCATTTCTAACTTGATAATAGCTTTTCCTACTTATCTTTCTTGTTATCATTTTAACTTTACTCATTTGCCCGATGAATTTTTGCGAATAACCGAGGATACTAAATCTCAATCCACATATAACTTGATGCCAAAGCCATATCCTAGATACGGTCTTATATGGAATATCTCATCTTGGTTTCGAGGCCATGTCTTGACATGGACTTATACGAAGTCTTTCTCGTGTGTTCCCTTGGGAACTTACCATTGCCATGTCTTGACATGGTCTTACTTGGTATCTTTACTCATGAACTAGGCAACGCCGAGCCTTGGCTTGGACTTACATGGAATCTTTCTTGTTACTCACCAATGCCATGCCTTGGCTTGGACTTACATGGGATCTCTATCTCTTTATAGCTTTTCAATGCCAAGACTTGTCTTGGACTTACATGATAACTTTGCTTGGAGACTCACTAATGCCATGCCTTGGCTTGGGCTTATATGGGTCTTCATCTCATAATAACTCTTCAATGCCAAGACTTGTCTTGGTCTTACATGATAACTTGCTTGATTTTCGATGCCATGCCTTGGCTTGGTCTTATACGAACTTTCTCATTTCATGTGATAGATCGAGTATCCTAGGTAATTCAACTTCAAACGGGACTTTCTCATGCTTAATCTCATTATCTTCTTTGTTTATCATAACATCAAACATTTTCATGGTAATATTGTACATTATGCTAAGCAGTTCAATGATATAAATCATAAAGCTTAGAAATCATACAAACTTACCTCAATATACAAAATGTATGTAGATATGCAATTTAGTCCTCGACTTTGTTCTTGCGTCGGTTTCGATCTGGGCTTCGTTTTTCTTGATCTATAATAATAATTAGATCATTTAATACTCACATTGACTAAATTGACTCTTAACTCATACTTTGGCAAAATTACTATTTTGCCCCTAAACTTTCTCATATTTGCACTTTTGCTTCTAGGCTCGTAATATGATTCTCATTCAACTTTCTTAAACATCATGTTTAGCTGATTCATTTTCTCTACTATAACAATCATCAATTCTCACTATTTCTAATAGGTATGACCAATTTCATAACTATTACAAATTAGTCCATACTATCATTTTTCATGAAATTCACTAAGGAAAAAATGTTTATCCAACATCAAACTCTCATAAACTTCTATAAAATATCATTTTACAAGCATGTCATTCTTGGGTAGATTTTTGAACATGCATCTTAGCTCATTTTATAGCTAAAAATAGCTAATTCATAATACGAGGACTTCAAAAATACGAAGAATATTAAAAACGGGGCTAAGATGAACTTACTAGCAAGCTTGAAAGATGAACAAACCCTAGCTATGGGGTTCTTCAAATTTTCGGCACCAAGGAAGAAGATGAATGAGATTTTTATCATCTTTTTCCTATTTTAATCATTTAATTGATAAATGACCAAAATGCCTTTCTCTCTAAATTTTTACAAATTACTAACTCATGTCCAATTTTTTCCAAGAATTATAATTTGGGCAAATTGCTATTTAATGTAACATCCGGGAATTAGGGGCTTTGCATTTAGTATGTTCCTGTATGTTGGTATGCTTTGTCTTGTAATTTTTTATGTTTGGGGGGCTTCGAGAAGGCTCGGGATTAAGCTGAAGCTTTGACGAAATTTTATTCTTGGGCATCTTTAGGGGAGAGCTGACTGGGGCAGGCTTTATGAGTTATTGCTTGCGATTAGTTGTCACTAGAGAAGGAGTGGTATGGTGGTAGAGTGACGCCACCTGGGATGCAGGTAAGTGACGCCACAGAGGAGCAGTGAGGGAGCGGGTTCGAGTTGCATAGTTTGCTTTTTGGGAATTCTTTTTGGCGTCTAGAAGGGAGGTGATGGATTCGACTAAGGACCTTGAAGAGTGGGAGTGGACTCATTCAAATATTTCAAATGGGGGGCCAAGAGTGAAAGGTGGAAGTTTGAATCTTTCAACCAATTCAAATGAGGGGAGTGGAGTGAATGTAGGAGAGGAGAAGGGGAGTGGCCGGATTTTTGGTTAGTGTTGGGGGAAGAATTCGGTCAAAAGTGGAGGCATTTGGTTGGTGAGTGTAGGTGTCGAATTTTTTTTTAAGTGTTTAGCAATATGGTGTTGAGAGCTTCCCCTTGTCGGCATTGAGTGTTTTTCATTTTGGCAACTTTTGTTCTTTTCTCTATTAGCCGAAAACTCCTTAGGCTATTGTTGTTCATTCTTCATTCAGTTAAAAGCCGAGAACTTTTTGGTAGCTTGAGTGCATTGCTTCACCATCTAAAGCCGAAAGAATTCTCTCTTTTTCTTTTGCTCATAATTGTTTTGCATCTCATAACCCCTTAACAGAACCCTCCTACAACCCTCTCCATTTCATCATTTTTCCTCTCATTCGTTTCTTCTTAAATTTGAATCTTTCCCTATTTCTCCTTTTCTTTGCATCACTCTCTCATTTTGCTCTTAAAACCGAAACTCCCTAGTGAGAAACAAACTGTATCATCTATTCTTTGTGAGCCGATCTCGGCGGTTGTTTCTCTCTTCTTCGCTAGAGATATCATCTTTGAGCCGAATCTTTTCTGCGTTAGTGGCATGTGCCGACTCTTTGGGGGCATCATTCGGTTTCTCTTGGTTTGAGGTAAGGCGGTTTCTTTTCAATTTATTTTCATCTCTCCTACTCTCTTTTGTCAATCGGTTACTCCTCCTTCTATAACTGAGGGAGTACTCTCTATCATATCAAAGTACTTCACTTTGTGGTAACATGTTGTTATTCTTTCCTTCATCTCTATTTGCTAGTGGCCGAACATCTGTTAGGGAGGTGCTAGGAGTTCTTGGTTGCTGGGGGTTTCTATTCAAGCAGTCGTGTGGATTCGTGTTAGTAATAAAAGGTAAGGGATCCCTCTCTAGATATTCGATCAGCCTTTCTTTCCGTTATTCGCTGGCTTAACCCAATGTTATTGTTAAAAAACTACTATTCGTTATAGTATCTTCTGACCAAGATCTCTTTCATGGAATCGAACACCAGCCAAGCAAAGGAGGGGGTTGGACTCGTAGTCCCTACCCCTAAGTTCAAGAAACGTACGGTGTCTGCCGTTTGAGACTTTCCACCGGGTTGTGGACCGGCTTCGGAGAGGGATAGGCAAATCGCTGTGATCCCTGCAAGTGAAGGTGTTAGCGAGATTGATAGCATAGTTCTTCGTGTTTACAGGTGTGTAATTACCACACTTCTCCCTTAATTGTGTAAAGCATTTATGTGGTATGTTTGAAAGCCGAAAACTCGGTAATGGCTATTGAGTTACCCATGAAGGGTAAATCCAAATCACCAGGTTAGTAATTCTTTGATTGAGCCTTATAATTAATGTTGAAAGCATGATTGTGCACGTGTTCTAGATATTAAATGTATGATACTATATGGCATGTTTATTATATTATGTTGCATATCCGTGGGATTTGGGAATTGATAATGATGCGAAGGGGAAGTGTATATCGGTGACACTGTCACACTAATTTGATGGCTCAGTGCCTTATCATATCGGTGACTCGGTCACATAATTATCGGTGGCTAGACCACATTATATCGGCTTTGAGCAGTGTGACTGTCAGCATGACTACCAAAGAGGAGTGTAGAGGATGGAGGGTTGATTGTAGAAATCCTCATAGGAGTGTTGAGGATGGACATATGGAGCGGAGTGTAGAGGATGAAATTTTAGGCTGGGTTGGGTTATCATATTGATTATTTTGGTATGCTATAATGATTGGGCTTCGGCCGATTGTGTTTGGGGCTTAGGCCCACTTGTGGATTATGTGGACTAATTGCACACTGAGTCTTGTGACTCACTCTATTTGCTTAAACAAATTGCAGGTGACTCTTAATTCAGTGGATTGGGCTGGATTGGACTCGAGGTGGCCATGCATGGGTTATTCAATTAAAACTTTATTTTTATTTATCGTTTGCTACTTTTGGGGATTTTTAATTTGTAATAAGGCCACTGATATTTTGGTTTTAATTATGGTTTAACTATAAAAACGTTTATATCTAAAACTTGATCGACAAAATATTTTCTTCATAAGATGAAATAAAATGGGATTTCCTCAAAACTAAATCAATGATTTTACGCACGAAACTCTGAAAGTGAACCTTATGATTATGAAAATGTTATGACTAGCATTTACAAATGTCACCTAAACACGAGAATGGGCTAAATAAAATTTTTACTAAGTTTTCAAGTGATTTACTAAACCTGGAGTTTCAAAAATAACTTAAAAGTTTTTCCGAAGTTCGCATTCTTTTGTAAAATTCTTTCCAAGTGACAAACCAGATCTGGTCGTGGTGTTTGGGCTGGGTTTGGGGTGTTACAATTTGGTATCAGAGCCTGGTTGCAAAACTCGGCTATGGGTTTTTGGGTCCAAAGCATTTTCCAAATTTGGTTTAAGAATGGTTTGGAAAGAAATATATATATGTTTTTGGAGGTATGGCACCCGAGTCTCCGGCCCAAGTCTGCAAGGTAAGTCTTCTGACCGTTGGGTGATTTGCATGAAGTAAATGTGTTATGTGAATATATTGTTGTGGATTATAGAAATAAGAAACTCTACTTTAGGAATGGAAACCTCTAGGTATATGTGTGTTTTGTGGAAAACTACTTATAACTCTATTCTCATAAAAATACTCGTTAATAAACAGTGAAAAGAAATGCTAATTCATAAAATTTGTAAATCAAATTAAGACAAAACGGTAGACATGAGTGCTAGAGGACGTGGACGTGTTGCACGCGGCCGTTGTAGAGGCCGGGGTGCTGAGGCTGAGTTTTCGGAAGTAAGGCATGAGCCTGAAGGTGAAGCGCCAGCATCACCTGTGGCAAAAGCGGGATCGCAAGATAGAACTGGTGGGGATGATGCCCTGTCTCAAGCGGAGCGGGTTGCTGGGGCAAACACTGAGACAGTATCTCGGAAGTCTATTCCTGAGCGACTTTGAGCAAACGGGGCTGAAACGTTTAGGGGTATTTCTGGTGTGGCCCCGAATGTAGCTGAGTACTGGCTCGAGGCAGTCGAGTGAATTATGGATGACTTAGACTGCACGGCAGAGGAAAAACTAAAAGGAGCGGTGTCTCTTCTTCGAGACGAGGCATATCAATGGTGGCTCACCGTAAGAGAGGGTACTTCGGCGGATCACATTGATTGGGATTTCTTCAAAGCTGCATTTGAAAGGAAATATGTTGGGGCAAGTTACGTGGATGCTCAAAGGGAAGCATTTCTGAATCTGGTACAAGGGGGTAAATCTGTGGCTGAGTACGAGGCGGAATTTTTACGGTTGAGCCGTTACGCCTGAGGGATAGTTGCGACCAATTATGAGCGTTGCGTGCGGTTTGAAGATGGGCTGTGAGACGAGTTGTGAGTGTTGATAGCTCCGCAGCGGGAGAGGGATTTTGCTATCCTGTTGGAAAAGGCTAAAATAGCCGAGGAGGTAAAATGGACTGAGAGGCAAAATAGGGACAAGGATAGAGGTAGAAATAAGAGGAGTTATGGATCGTCAGGGTCATCTGGGGGTTTCCAGAAGAGGTCTAGGGTTGATGGGCTGGGTCGTGTTACAATGCCAGTTACTGTTGGGCAATTTCGACAGTGTGCTCAGTGTGGGAGGTCACATGCAGGAGAGTGCTGGGGAAGAGATATGGTATGTTTTAAGTGTGGGTCAAAGGATCATCTAATAAGGAATTGTCCGTTAGAAATGACCAGGGCACGGATGGTTGGTCAGGGGTATGTGCAGCCAGGAAGGGGTGGACAGTAGATGCCGAGAGGTCGTGGTCCGATCAGAGGAGGGAATGGTTCTGGTCGAGGTCGTGGAGCACCGGGCAAGGTTGTCAGTTGTACAGATACAAGACAGCCGGGTTTAGTCTATGCAGCACGGCAGCGAGAGGATGGCGACGCACCAGACGTCATAACCGGTACGTTTCTTATAGCTGATAAGCCATTTCTTGCTTTGATTGATATTGGTTCGACCCACTCTTATGTCGCTAGCACTGTATCTGAGACTTTAAGTATAGAACCTGAAATAGCTGCTAGAGAGATGACTGTGGTTAGCCCTTTAGGACAATCCTTGGCAGTGAACAAACTATTTAGGGATGTGCCTTTAGGAATTCAAGGAGTTTTGTTTCCAGCTGACCTGATGGAGTTACCATTCAGGGAGTTTGATCTCATCTTGGGCATGGATTGGTTGGTTAAACATCGTGCTAAATTGGATTGTGTGACTAAGCGAATGGTGTTGAGTACCCTAGAGGGCGAAGAGGTAATTGTGATAGGGGAAAGGAGGAATTATTTGTCCAATGTGGTTTCCGCGTTAAGAGCTGTTAAGATGGTTCGAAAAGGGTACAAGGCATTCCTAGCTTTTATCAGTGCATTGGATGGAAAGGAAGTGACTGTCAATGAGGTTAAAACAGTTAAGGAGTTTGTGGATGTTTTTCCTGAGGAACTTCCAAGGTTGCCTCCGGACCGCGAGGTGGAGTTTGGAATTGAGCTATTTTCGAGTACGGCTCTAGTGTCCATCGCCCCTTATAGGATGGCACCGAAGGAGCTGGCGGAACTTAAGGCCCAGATCCAGGAGCTGTTGGATCGTGGTTTTATCCGACCAAGTGTGTCTCCGTGGGGAGCGCTGGTGCTGTTTGTGAAGAAGAAGGATGGGTCAATGCGTATGTGCATTGATTACCGTCAGTTGAATAAGTTGACGATTAAGAACAAGTACCCGTTGCCGAGGATTGACGACCTATTCGATCAGCTCAAAGGGGTTTCAGTCTTTTCGAAGATAGATTTGAGGTCAGGATATCATCAGCTTAAGGTCAAGGAAGCGGACATTCATAAGACGGCGTTTCGAACTCGCTATGGTCACTATGAGTTTCTAGTGATGCCGTTCAGGTTGACGAATGCGCCAGCTACGTTTATGGATATGATGAACTGGGTATTCCAACCCTATCTGGACAGGTTTGTTGTAGTATTCATAGATGATATCTGGTATACTCCAAGACGGAAGAAGAGCACGATTCACATCTTCGGGTGGTTCTGCAGATTTTGAGGGAGAAGCAGCTATACGCCAAATTCAGTAAGTGTGAATTTTGGTTGAAAGAAGTTACCTTTTTAGGTCATGTTGTATCTGCTGAGGGGATTAGGGTTGATCCCTAGAAGATTGAGGCTGTGTTTGAATGGAAACCGCCTAATTCGGTGGCGGAGGTTCGAAGTTTCCTGGGATTGGCAGGATACTACAGAAGATTTGTTGAGGGATTCTCTTTAATTGCGGCACCCTTAACTAGGTTGTTGCGGAAAGGGATATCATTTGTTTGGACTGACAAGCAGCAGGAAAGTTTTGAGAAGCTGAAAAAGATCTTAACAGAGGCTCCAGTTTTGATTCAGCCTGAAGTGGGGAAAGAGTTTGTTGTCTATTGTGATGCTTCACACATGGGGTTAGGGTGTGTGTTAATACAGGATGGGAAGGTAGTTGCGTACGCGTCTCGGCAGTTAAGACCGCATGAGATAAACTATCCCATGCATGATCTGGAGTTGGTTGCGGTGGTGTTCGCTCTGAAGATCTGGAGACATTACCTGTATGGGGAGAAGTCTATCATCTACACCGATCATAAGAGCCTGAAGTATCTCCTCACTCAGAGGGAGTTGAATTTAAGACAGCGGAGGTGAATTGAGCTATTAAAGGATTACGATTGCTCGATCAAGTATCATCCGGGAAAGGCTAACGTAGTGGCGGATGCGTTGAGTCAGAAAGTGATATCGGATTTGAGGGCGATGCTTGCCCATCTCAGCTTGTATGATGATGGTAGTGTGCTAGCTGAACTTCAAGTAAAGCCGACGTGGGTTGGTCAGATTAAAGAGAAGCAATTATTGGATGAAGTCTTGAGTGCTCGACTTTTGCAGGTTCAGAATGGTGGAGTAGAGGATTATAGTTTAAACAGTGATGGGGTTTTGTGTTTCCGGAAAAGGGTCTGCGTGCCAAAGGATGTTGAGTTGAGACAGATGATTCTTCAGGAGGCGCACAGTACCCCTTACACGATGCATCCTGGGGGGAATAAGATGTATCGGGATCTGCGTGAACAGTTTTGGTGGCCTGGATTGAAGCAGGAGATTACCGAGTTTGTGGGAAAGTGTTTAACGTGCCAGCAGGTGAAAGTAGAGCATCAGTTGCCTTCGGGGTTGTTACAGCCAGTGAAGATTCCACAGTGGAAGTGGGAGAGGATAACGATGGACTTTGTTAGTGGGCTACATCTCACGCCTACTAAGAAAGATTCGGTATGGGTGATTGTAGATCGGTTGATGATGTTGACTATTCGCTGCAGAAGCTGGCCAAGCTGTACGTGGCAGAGGTTGTGAGGTTGCATGGGGTACCAGTGTCGATCATATCGGATAGAGACCCTAGGTTTACGTCGCGATTTTGGAAGGCACTGTATCAGGCATTGGGTACAAGACTAGACTTCAGCACAGCTTTCCATGCACAGTCTGATGGTCAGTCGGAGAGGGTAATTCAGATCTTGGAAGATATGTTGAGAGGCTGTGTCATTGACTTCAGGGGTAGTTGGGAAAAGTTCCTACCGTTGGTAGAATTCGCATACAACAACAGCTACCAGTCTAGTATTCAGATGGCGCCCTATGAAGCGTTGTATGGACGGAAATGTCATACTCCTACTTGCTGGACGGAATTGGGTGAGCGTCAGACCTTGGGTCCGGAATTGGTTTTAGAGACAGAGGATAAAGTTAAATTGATTCGAACTCGGTTGAAGGAAGCGTCCGACAGGCAGAAATCCTATGCTGATCTGAAGCGTAAGGATATAGAATTTGCAGTGGGTGATCAAGTTTTCCTGAAAGTTTCACCGTGGAAGAAGGTAATGAGGTTTGGACGGAAGGGCAAGCTAAGTCCCAGGTTTATCGGGCCTTATCGGGTATTAAAACGTGTGGGACCAGTGGCGTATCAGCTTGAGTTGCCTTAAGAATTGAAATAGATACATGATGTGTTCCATGTCTCGATGTTGAGGCACTATCGTTCTGATCCGTCTCACATTGTACCGGTGGAGGAAATTGAAGTAAGACCAGACCTCTCTTTTGAAGAGGAACCTGTGCAGATTTTAGATCGAGACATTTGGTCAAAGTTTTATGGCGGAACCATGGTTCAGAGGAGGCCACGTGGGAGCCAGAGGATGTTATGCGTCAGCAACACCCCCATCTCTTTTGACCAGGAAATTTCGAGGCCAAAATTTCTTTAAGGGGGTAGAACTGTAACATCTGGGAATTAGGGGCTTTGTATTTAGTATGTTCCTCTGTGTTGGTATGCTTTGTCTTGTAATTTGTTATGTTTGGAGAGCTTCGGGAAGGCTCGGGATTAAGCTGAAGCTTTGACAAAATTTCATTCTTGGGCATCTTTAGGGGAGAGCTGGCTGGGGCAGGCTTTATGAGTTATTGCTTGCGATTAGTTGTCACTAGAGAAGGAGTGGTGTGGTGGCAGAGTGACGCCACCTAGGATGCAGGTAAGTGACGCCACAGAGGAGCAGTGAGGGAGCGGGTTTGAGTCGCATAGTTTGCTTTTTTGGAATTCTTTTTGGCATCTGGAAGGGAGGTGATGGATTTGGCTAAGGACCTTGAAGAGTGGGAGTGGACTCAGTCAAATATTTCAAATAGGGGGGGCCAAGAGTGAAAGGTGGAAGTTTGAATCTTTCAACCAATTCAAATGAGGGGAGTGGAGTGAATGTAAGAGAGGAGAAGGGGAGTGGCCAAATTTTTGGTTAGTGTTGGGGGAAGAATTCGGGCAAAAGTGGAGGCATTCGGTTGGTGAGTGTAGGTGCCGAATTTTTTTTTTTTTTGAAGTGTTTAGCAATGTGGTGTTGAGAGCTTCCCCTTGTCGGCATTGAGTGTTTTTCATTTTGGCAACTTTTGTTCTTTTCTCTGTTGGCTGAAAACTCCTTAGGCTATTGTTGTTCATTCTTCATTCAGTTAAAAGCAGAGACCTTTTTGGTAACTTGAGTGCATTGCTTCACCATCTAAAGCCGAAACAATTCTCTTTTTTTCTTTTGCTCATACTTGTTTTGCATCTCATAACCACTTAACCGAACCCTCCTACAACCCTCTCCATTTCATCATTTTTCCTCTCATTCATTTCTTCTTAGCTGAATATTTTCCCTATTTCTCCTTTTCTTTGCATCACTTTCTCATCTTGCTCTTAAAATCGAAACTCCCTAGTGAGAAACAAACCTGTATCATCTATTCTTTGTGAGCCGAATCTCTGACGGTTGTTTCTCTCTTCTTCCGCTAGAGATATCATCTTTGAGCCAAATCTTTCTGCGTTAGTGGCATGTGCCGATTCTTTGGGGGCATCATTCGGTTTCTCTTGGTTTGAGGTAAGGCGGTTTCTTTTCAATTTCTTTTCATCTCCCCTACTCTCTTTTGTCAATCGGTTACTCCTCCTTCCATAACTGAGGGAGTACTCTCTATCATATCAAAGTACTTCACTTTGTGGTAACGTGTTGTTATTCTTTCCTTCATCTCTATTTGCTAGTGGCCGAACATTTGTTAGGGAGGTGCTAGGAGTTCTTGGTTGCTGGGGGTTTCTGTTCGAGCAGTCGTGTGGATTCGCGTTAGTAATAAAAGGTAAGGGATCCCTCTCTAGATATTCGATCGGCCTTTCTTTCCGTTATTCGCTGGCTTAACCCAATGTTGTTGTTAAACAACCGCTGTTCGTTATAGTATCTTCTGACCAAGATCTCTTTCATGGAATCGAACACCAGCCAAGCAATGGAGGGGGTTGGACTCGTAGTCCCTACCCCTAAGTTCAAGAAATGTACGGTGTCTGCCGTTCGAGACTTTCCACCGGGTTGTGTGGCGGCTTCAGAGAGGGATAGGCAGATCGCTGTGATCCCTGCAAGTGAAGGTGTTAGCGAGATTGATAGCATAGTTCTTCGTGTTTACAGGTGTGTAATTACCACACTTCTCCCTTAATTGTGTAAAGCGTTTATGTGGTATGTTTGAAAGCCGAAAACTCGATAATGGCTATTGAGTTGCCCATGAAGGGTAAATCCAAATCACCAGGTTAGTAGTTCTTCGATTGAGCCTTATAATTAATGTTGAAAGCATGATTGTGCACGTGTTCTAGATATTAAATGTATGATACTATATGGCATGTTTATTATATTATGCTGCATATGCGTGGGATTTGGGAATTGATAATGATGCGAAGGGGAAGTGTATATCGGTGACACTGTCACACTAATTTGATGGCTCAGTGCCTTATCGTATCGGTGACTCGGTCACATAATTATCAGTGGCTAGACCACATTATATCGGCTTTGAGCAGTGTGACTGTCAGCATGACTGCCAAAGAGGAGTGTAGAGGATGGAGGGTTGATTGTAGAAATCCCCACAGGAGTGTTGAGGATGGACATATGGAGCGGAGTGTAGAGGATGGAATTTTAGGCTGGGTTGGGTTATCATATTGATTATTTTGGTATGCTATAATGATTGGGCTTCGGCTAATTGTGTTTGGGGCTTAGGCCCACTTGTGGAATATTTGGACTAATTGCACACTGAGTCTTGTGACTCACTCTATTTGCTTAAACAAATTGCAGGTGACTCTTAATTCAATGGATTGGGCTGGATTGGACTCGAGGTGGCCATGCATGGGTTATTCAATTAAAACTTTATTTTTATTTATTGTTTGCTACTTTTTGGGATTTTTAATTTGTAATAAGGCCACTATTATTTTGGTGTTACATTTAAGGACTTCTAATTACTATTCTAAAGCTATTTCATACAAAAAAGCTTCTAGAAACTCATATTTTGCAACTTTTGCAATTTAGTCCTAATGGACCCTTTAATGGAAATTTTCATAAAATTTCCACATGAAACTTTCATACTATCATGCAAACATTTCAATTATCATAAAAAATCATTTTACTATTTCGGATTTGTGGTCTCGCTCCACTGTTCCGACTAGGCCCTAAATCGGGCTGTTACACACAGTGCCAATTTGATAAGCCGAAGCTTCTATCTTTTCGCACACACAGTGCTAATCATCTCTGTCTCGTTTCTAATTTCACACACTTAGTGCCCTCTAATTCAATTATGCACATAGCATTTCTAATCTCATAGTTATATATATATATATATTCATTCAATTCACATCACATAGATATAGTTTACAACTAGTATTATATCCGAACTTACCTCGAACGTCGAAATATCGAAACGGTCGATTAATCGAGCACTTTGTCTTTGCCTCGATCTCGACCCGAACCTTTCCTTTCTTGGTCTATACATATACAAAATTAACTCATTTAATCACCAATTCATTCAATTTAATCCAAACACACATATTTAGGGCATTTTACAAAATAGCCCTCACATTTTCACATTTCGACACTTTAGTCCCTATTTCACAAAATCATCAAATTCACATAATTTCTTTACACATTGCCTAGCCAAATTCTCCTTGTTTTCATACAAGCCCTGTAATATCCTAAAAAAAATTGAGTATCATCTTGTTACTTGTGTTAGCTCGAGTATGATTATTATTATGTGCTTAGTATAGTTTTATGAAGGCTTGGAATTATTAGCTAAGCTAGAATGATTTTTAGTATTGAAAATATAGTGAAGTGGATTAGATGAACTTGACACTTAAGTTAATTTAAGTGTTAAATTCTAACACAAGAGGAGTTAGTGGCATAGTGGATAAGGCGCATGAAAGGTTGCTTGAGGGAAGTGGTTCGAGTAGCATGGAAGGCATATTAAGGATTTTATTTTTTTATGCATCCTAGCATTAAGTGTCAGTCAACTATTCATATGGATAAGATGGACAATTTTCTTTTTATGGCAAGAAGACTTAAGGTTATGGTAAGCATGAAATAAGGGATAGAATTGCTAGATTTTGGGGATAAAATTTCTTCAACTTTGGGAATGTAGAGGATTTCAAGGCTTGGCTTAAGGGTGTTGTTTTGGAAACTCTCCTATGGCCATTAGTGCATGAATATGGATGGCATGTGTGGCTAGGGGGGTGGCCGAATGTTGATAGGAAGTTTGGGGGGGGATAGTTGGCCAACTTTAGCATTTTGTGCATCATTTGGCATTTTTCTCTTCCTCTCCAAAAACTCCCTCTTTGGCCGAATGTATCTTAGGCATTTTGGTGCAATTTTGCTTTTGATTTAGCTCTCATTTGTGTTTGAACCAAAATCTAATTTCTTCCTCTCATTTCCCTTTTGAAACCGAAACCACAATTTGCATTTTTGTGCACTTTTCTTTTCGGCAAACTAGGTGTTTGGCCGAACCTCTTTCTCCCATCTCTCTCTTTTCTTTCTTTTGATACTTGCTCAAAAACCACATTTCCTTTTCACTTCCTCTTGGCGAATCTTCCTCCTTCCCAAATCCCATCTCTTTCATTTTTTTCAAAGTTAAAAACATCCATTACCATTCTATTTTCATTTTCTATTTTCTTCTTTCTTCCATTTTGAATCATCCTTCTCCTATTTCACTTTCACTTTTATTTTTCCTTTCTTTTACTCCACCATAGCCGAATCTTCTTTCTCTCTTTTGGTGTTATATTGGCGAATATCATCAAGGGTAGATAATCTTTGGGTTTTCTTCATTCGGTTTTGAAAGATAGGTAAGTGTTCATGGCCGTATTTCCGTTATTTCCTTCTCCTTTCTAAGTCGTTTTCTTGTGGACAAAAGCCGAATCCTTGGGCATTTGTTTGCAAGGTTCTAACCATTATTTAGGAACTGATTTTTCCTTTAGGCTCTTTGGGACGTTGGAAGCAATCGATCTAAGCCATTCCATTAGCAATCGAAGTTGGTAAGTCAAGTGGTAAGATTCATGTCGATTCATTATTCTTTTTGAGGATAAAGACTAAGGCTATTGGGATTAAGATGTGATGTTGGCGAATGGATTTTTGCTTATAGTTTTGTGGTATGGCCGAATGTAGGACAAGGTGATCTAGTGCGGTAGATCGGATCTTCGGAAGTTAGTATTTGCGTTAGTGAAAGGTGTGTACCTTACACACTTTATAACTCGGTATATATATATGTGTGTGTGTTAATAACTATTCATGTTGTTAAAGCCGAAAACTATGAGATCTTGAAATGATACCTTGATGGGTATGAGCAAGGATACTGGTAAGTCCGTTTCGATATGATGTTGATATATGTTGTTAATATCACGATCTACGATATATATTGGTTATATGTTTATATCAAAGTATAATGACATGATTTGTTATCTATTGCATTGGTATGGGCGATATGAGAGGAGGGGGAAGATTGATATCTGTGTCTTTGGGACACGAGAGGTTTGGCACCTCCGGTGGTTTGGTACCACATATTTCGTGTCTTTGGGACACGGAGGTTTGGCACCTCATAGCGACTCGTCCCAGTGGTTTCACACCACCGTGGGTTGACCCCACATTTGATGTATTGGGATCGTCGCCGGTGATTTGGTATCACATGTGGGTTGGCCCCACAACTTGATTATTCGTGACTTTGGGTCACCGGTGATTTGGCATCACATTATTGGATATCGTGACTTTGGGTCACGGTGGTTTAGCACCACCCGGTGGTTTGGTACCACACGGGGTAGAAAAGGAGTTTTGGATGGCTAGGTTGGGTGCATTATATATATATATTGCTTGGTTATAATTTGTGTAAGTATGTGGCATTTACCGGAGAGAGGATTATGCATTGAGTCTTGGTGACTCACCTTCTCCTTATTTTTTTGGTGATTCGTAAAATTGCGGATGAGGAGCCGGATGAACTCGAGGAGGCCATGCAATAAAATTTGGTTTTACATGAACTTCCATTTGGGTACTTTATTTTAATTCGTTTTCATCTTTTTATGGATTTGTAATAAGGCCTCTTTAATTATATTTTTGGATTATTTATATGCTTTGGATTTGTTTTAAATATGGCTTATAAATTACATGGTTGATATAATAATTTGAGCACCAAGTTTTCTAAACTACTAAACACGATGGTTTTAAAAGCGTTACCATCGGGTAACATGAATCAATTGATAGTATTTAACAACTTAAGTATTTTTGATAACTCATACTATTTTCCAAAACTCCGGTTCCAAATTTCTATTAGATACGGTTTTCAACCTAATCGCTTTAGTTTCTTTTCAATTTATAAAAGGTTTACAAATCTAATTTTGCAACTAAGTTTTAAAGATTTATTTTCGGGATTTCAAAGTAAATTATCAGTTTTTAATTTATTATACACCTGATTTCTATGAACTTAGAACAACAAAGAGTTTTTCACTAAAATTTAATCGGTAACTCGTTTTTCCTCAAAACGTTTTCCCCTGTGACATACCAAATTCGGTCGTGGCGTATTGACCGGGTTTGGGGTGTTACAAGCCCACACATTTCATTTATTTCACATTTTAGTCCCTCAATTTACACTTTTCTCAATTTAGCCCAAATTACACAAATTCATCAAAACTCCAAAGACAAACTATATTAATCAAACACATATCTTTCATTTTCCACCATCAAACATTCAAGAACTCACATGTTCATCAATGGCATATTTCAAAAACATCATCAATTCACAAAATTAAGACATGGGTTAGCTAGAGCACAAAGCAACGATCACAAAAACGTAGAAATTATCAAAAATCGATCAAAAATCATACCTTAATCAATGATAGCAATGGCCGAATGTTTCAAGCCCTATTTCTTTCTTTTTCTTCTTCAATTTCGGCAAGGAAGATGATAATATGAAAAATTTTGTGTTTTGTTTTATTTGTATTATCACTAATACACCAATTACCATTTTGCCCTTAATGAAATTTAATAATAACCACAAAACCATGCTATCATCTTCCACTAACTTATAAAATGGGCTATTTGCATCATAAAACCTCCAAATTATAAAGACAACAACAATTTAGCACTTAACAATCAGCACACAGCATTTTACACTTTATGCGATTAAATCCTTTTTCATAATTCGGCACACAATCAATAAAATTACCACACAGAATTTTCACACAGGCTATATCACATATAATAAACAGCAAAAATAATATTAAAATATTATTTTGACCTCGAATTTGTGGTCTCGAAACCACTGTTCCGACTAGGGTCTAAACCGGGCTGTTACAGTCTCAGCCATGTGCGACACATGGTCTTTCTACACTGCCGTGTGCCCCCTGATGTTGAAATTGAAGTGAATAATGTATGCTCCACACGGTCTCACGCACGGGCGTGTGACTGGCTGTGTGGTATAAGTCAGTATACCCCCTAAATGGCACACGGCCTAGCACATGGGCGTGTGTGGCCATTTCAAAGGGCACACGTGCTGGACACACGGGTGTGTGGTTAGCCATGTGACCCAAGTCAGTATACCTCTAGTTCTCACATGGCCTGGCACACGGGCGTGTCCTCGGCCATGAGATACAAGTCAGTATGTATGACCTGTTTCCAAATGGCCTAAGACACGGGCGTGTCTACTAGCCGTGTGATGCACACGGCCTGTTCACACGGGCGTGTGACCCTTATATGATTGAAAAATTTCTTAGTTTTTTAAAATTTTCGTATGTTATCGGTTTAGTCCTGAACCATTTCTAAAGCATGTTTAAGGCCTCGTAGGCCCTCATAAGGGACAATGTGATTGTATTGAATGATGTATGAGAATGATTTCTTGAGGTTGATAAATGTAAGCTATGTGTTATGAATTGACAGGTAATACCTCGGAACCCTATTCCGGTAATGAATACGGGTTAGGGGTGTTACAAGCATTTGATAATCACAAGCCAACACATTGGCTACAATCACAATGACACATTTAACAAATTACTAATTCCCTATACATGCCATAGACTTAAAATACTTGTAACAGCTCGGTTTAGACCCTAGTCAGGGCAGTGGTTTTGAGACCACAAATTCGAGATCAGAATAATATTTTAATATTATTTTCTGAGTTTACAGTATGTGATTTAGCCTGTGTGAAATTTCTGTGTGAAGATTTTATCGATTGTGTGTTCAATTTGAGAAAAAGGATTTAATCGCATAAAATGCAAAAGCTGTGTGCTATTTGTAAAAGTGCGTAATTGTGGATGTCTTTATATTTTAGAGGTTTGATGGTGTAAATAGCCCAAAAATAATGATGGTGGGTGGCATCATGATTAATATATATATAGTTTATATATATATAGTAATTATAAATGTTAAAATAATAGTATAATATACTGTTATTATATAAATATCAAAAGCCATGTTTTTATCATCTTTGTTTGCACCGAAACAAAAAGAAAAGAGAAAGAAATAAGAAAGCTAGGTATTCGGCCCTTGTTCAAGCAAATTGAGGTATGTTTTGATTTCGGTTTTTGATAATTTCTACGTTTTTGTGATCGTTGCTTTGTGCTCTTTAAAACCCATGCTTCAATTTTGTGAATTGGTGAAGATTTTGAGATGTGCTATTAATGAACATGTGAGCTTTATGTTGATAGTTGGTAAAATATGAAAGCTTAGTGTTGGATTAACATATTTTGTATTGGGTTTTTTGGTAAAATTGAGTAAATTGAGCTAAATTGAGAAAAGTGTAATTTGAGGGACTAAATTGTAAAATAAATTAAATGTTTGGACTTGTATGAGATACAAGAACATTCGGCTAAGCATGAGTATATGATGATTTTGTGTATTTTGTGATTTTGTGAATTAAGGACTAAAGTGTCGAAATGTGATAAAATAAGGGCTATTTTGTAAAATGCCCTAAATATGTGTGTTTGGAATAAAATGAATGATTTGGTGATTGAATGGATTAAATTTGAATGTGTACAGACCAAGAGAGGAGAGGTTCGGATCGAGATTGAGGCAAAGACAAAGTGCTCGATTAATCGATCGTTTCGGTATTTTGACGTCCGAGGTAAGTCCGGGCATAATACGTGTAATTAACAATGCTTAATGTTATGAAATGAATGGTATGATATATCAAATTGTAAATGCTATGTGAGAGCTCGAGTTATGTGGCACTGAATGTGTGTATTCAGAAATGTGACCGAGATGATTAGCACTGTGTGTGCGAAATAATATAAACTTCGGCTTTGTGGTTAGCACTGTGTGTGCGATATTGATGTAAGTTCAGATGTAATACTAGCTATAAATTATATCTTTGTGATGTGAATTGAATGAATATATATAATTATGAGATTAGAAAATGCTATGTGCGGGATTGAATTAGAGGGCACTAAGTGTGCGAAATTAGAAACGAAATAGAGATGATTAGCACTGTGTGTGCGAAAAGATAGGAGCTTCGGCTTATCAAATTGGCATTGTGTGTGCGATACCGAAATGAGTTCGGTTTATGTTGAGGCACTAAGTGTGTGAGGATAATTATGTTTCGACTATGAAGATTTGCACTAAGTGTGCGAACAAATCAAAAGAATAGTAAAGGTTGATCAAAACATAAAGTCGAGCAATTGAGTAGCTTCGATGGTGAGTAACTATGTGTTGGCTAAGGTATGTATGGTAACTATGTGTTGGCTAAGGTATGTATGATAACTATGTGTTGGTTAAGGTATGTATGATAACTATGTGTCGACTAAGGTATATATGATAACTATGTGTTGGTTAAGGAATGTATGATATTTATGTGTTGGTAAATATGAAAGTAGATGGATGGAATGCTATGTGAGCATTGAGTATGGTTGAGTTGGTGTATCATTGGTAAATTAATCTAAGTGATGGATTATTTTTGTATATTGACTTGAATGGTTGAATTATATGTATTATATTACGGACTTACTAAGCTATGAAAGCTTACTGTGTGATTGTTTCTCTTTTCTGATGTCGGTGAGAGCTAGCTCAGATCCGGGGATTGTCAGCATTCTCTATCACACTATCGGCAATCTAGTTTGGTACTTTTGGGAAAAATGTACATAGTTGAAATATGGCATGTATAGGCTAGTTTTGTAAGACGTGTTTGAGGTGTGTAAATAGCCATGTGATGTGGCTAGATAAATGTTGGTAAAATGCATGTGTGGCTTTAATATAGGGTGCATATTTTGGTATAGCTTGTGAGAAAAGAAAATGTCTTATGAATGGTAATCTTAATGATGGTATGATGCTAGTATGATTTAGTGAATTTGGGGATGAATCATGTTTGATATTGTATGTGTTCAAGTTGTGTAATTTAGTTCCTAAGTTGACATGTTAGAAATGAGATGATATAAGATGATATGTTGATCATTTGACATGAATATTGGTTGTCAATTTGTGTGTGGAAGTATGGTTAAATGTGCTTGTAGGTTTGACCCTTGTGTGGGTGGCAAATTGGCCTTGCAAATGGCCTGTTTTGTCTACCCGGTTAAGGCACACGGGCGTGCCTAGTGACCGTGGGGCTAAGTCAGTAGCTAGCCTAATAGCACACGGCCAAGACACACAGGCGTGTCTAGTAGCCGTGTGAGAAAGTCAGTATATGGCCTATGAGTACACGACCTTAGCACACGGGGTGCTAGGTGGCCGTGGGTGTAAAGCTAGATTCGACCACGGCCAAGGCACACGGGCGTGCTTGGTGGCCGTGTATGTGAAGTCAGATTCGACCACGGCCAAGGCACACGGGCGTGCTTGGTGGTCGTGGATGTGAGGTCAGTTTCGACCACGGAGAGGACACACAGGGGTGTCTAGCAGCCGTGGGAGGCACACGGCTTGCCTACACGGGCGTGCAACCCCTGAAACTTAGAAAAGTTTTAAATTTTCGTGAAATTTCGTATGTGTTCTGGTTTAGTCCCGACCCGATTTATAAGCATGTTTTAGGTCTCGTTGACCGTATTAAGGGACATTATGTTTGAGATTGATGGATTAATGTATGAACTTTTGAAAATGTTTTTGATCTGTCCGTAATGCCTTTAACCCTAATCCAGCGATGGATACGGGTTAAGGGTGTTACATTTGGTTGGTATCAGAGCTACGGTTTAGTCGATTCTCGGACTAACGTAGCGTGTGTGAGTCTAGCTATACATGCCATATATGAAATTGCAATAGTGTGATGAATTCTGATAGTTATAAATGTATTTTCATATAGTAATAGATCCCGATCGAGCAGTTGCTGACGATGTAAAGAGTAACGCACCTGGTCTCGCTCAAGGGACAGCGTCGGCCACATCTAGGCCAAATGAAAGTACTGAGGGAGGAGAGGCTAAGCAAGCCTTCTTCCGTATGATGAGTGAGTGGTTTTCGGAGTTCGTTCGAACGAATCCGGCTGCTCCACAACCTCCACCCCCACAAGTACCTGTTGTGCCACAAGTGATAGATCTGATTCAATTGAATAAACCTCCTGTGGATAAGATCCGAAAGTATGGCGCCGAAGAGTTTAGGGCCAAAGCTGATGACGATGCTGGACGAGCTGAGTTTTGTCTCGAGAACACAATTCGGGTATTTGATGAGATGTCGTTAACCCCTGATGAATGTATCAAGTGTGCAGTTTCTTTGTTGAGAGATACGGCTTATAATTGGTGGAAAACATTTACATCCGTGGTTCCGAGAGAGAGAATCACTTGGGATTTCTTTCAAGTTGAGTTTAGAAAGAAGTATATCAGTCAACGCTTCATTGATCAGAAACGTAAAGAGTTCCTTGAACTAAAACAAGATCGTTTGTCCGTTACTGAATATGAGCGAGAATTCGTAAGATTGAGCCAATACGCGAGAGAATATGTTTCGACCGAAGCTACTATGTGCAAACGCTTCATAGAGGGATTGAATGAAGATATTAAATTGTTGGTTGGAATACTTGATATAAATGAATTTGTTGTGTTAGTTGAAAGAGCATGCAAAGCTGAGGAGCTCAGTAAAGAAAAGAAGAAAGCCGGTTCTGAAGCCCAAGATGAAAGAAAAAGATCGATAAGTAAGTTTTCTCAGCCTTCGACAAAGAAATTTAGAGATGCAAGCAACCGATCAAATAATTCATTTGAACATCCGTATAAAGACCACGCAAGACTAAGTGTTGGTCCGAGAACTCAAGCTCAAATTGAATCAAATGTTGAAAATTCTAAAAGCAACAAACCTGAGTGTAGACAGTGTGGAAGACGACATGTGGGAGAATGCTGGGGCAAATACAACAATAGAGTTTGTTATAAATGTGGATCACGAGAACATTTCATTCGAGATTGCCCAAAGTTAGTTGAGGAAGAAAATGTTCAGAATGTGAGATCGAGTAATGTGATGGCTAGGCGTAGACCATCCAGAAATGTCGGGAATGTGAGTGGAAGTCAAAAAGGGGCTACTGATACAACTGTAAGGTCAGAGGCAAGAGCACCTGCCCGAGCTTATGCTATACGTGCACGAGAGGAAGCATCATCTCGGGCGTCATTTACAGGTACTTTTACTCTATTTGATCTCGATGTGATTGCATTAATAGATGCAGGTTCAACTCATTTCTATGTGTGTGTGAATTTAGTATCAAGTAAGACTCTACTGTTGAGTCTCTTGAATTAGTAATTTGAATATCGAACCCTTAGATAAGTGTGTTTTGATGGATAAAGTGTGCAAGAATTGCCCTTGATGTTTCAGGATATATGCTTTCCGGCTAATGTGATAATGCTACCATTCGATAAATTTGATATTATTTTTAGTATGGATTGGCTCACTTTACATAAAGCCATTGTGGATTGTAAACGAAAGAGTATAGATTTGAGAAGTCAGAACAGTGGATAGTTTGAATTGAATCTAATGATATGAAAGGGGTACCAGTTGTTGTATATGCGGTGAAAGCTTTGAACTATGTGAGAAGGGGTTGCGAAGCTTATTTGACATATGTGATTGATATAAAAGTGACTGATAAGAAATTTGAATCTATGCCTGTGATTTATGAATTCTTAGCTATGCCTTTCGGATTGGCGAATGCTCCTGCAGTGTTTATGGATTTGATGAACCGTATATTCAGACCGTATTGAGATCGTTTTGTTGTAGTGTTATTGATGACATTCTGATGCATTTATGTGATGAGACGCATCATGCCAAGCATTTTAGAATTATGCTACAAACTCTGCGTGAGAAACAGTTGTATGTTAAGTTTAGCAAATGTGAATTTTGGTTGTGTGAGGTTGGTTTTCTGGGGAATATTGTGCCAGCTACGGGAATACGAGTTGATCCAAGTAAACTCCCTGCTATTTTAGAATAGAAGCCTCCGAGAAATGTGTTTGAAGTCCGTAGTTCTCTAGGACTAACGGGATATTATAGATAGTTTGTGAAAGACTTCTTGATGATTGCGACTCGTTGACAAAGTTGCTACGAGAAAAATGTTAAATTTGAGTGGTCGAAAAGTGCCAACGAGTTTTGAGCAGTTAAAAAGTGTTGTTGTGAAGCACCAGTGTTAGTTCAATTTGAATCGGGTAAAGAGTTTATAATTTATAGTGATGCATCGTTAAATGGTTTGGAAATGTGTGTCTTTGATGCATGAAGCCAAGGTCATTGCTTATGCTATGAGGCGATTAAAGCCACATGAAAAGAACTACCCGACGACTTACGACCTTGAATTAGCCACGATCGTATTTGTGTTAAAGATTTGGCGTCACTATCTTTTTGGTGAGAAATGCCATATTATACTGATCATAAGAGTTTAAAGTACTTGATGACTCAGAAAGAATTGAATTTGCGATAAACAAGATGGTTGGAATTGTTGGAAGACTACGAGTATTCAGATAAATCTGTGTGATGATAGTATGGGTTTGGTCGAGTTATAAGTAAAGCCGATGTTTGTACGTCAGAATTGTGATCCTCAGAAAAGTGATGTTGAAATGATGGCTAAATGAACTCAGTGTGAATTGAATATTGATTCAGAATTTCGAGTTGATAGTGATGATTTTCTGAGATTTAGAGATCGAATTTGTATTCCGAAGAAGTCAGAGTTGATTCAAAGTTGAAGCTTACAACAGTCGTTTAACTGTTCACCCTGGGAGTACAAAAATGTACAATGATTTGAAACAGTATTATTCGTGGCATGGTATGAAACGGGACATCTCTGACTTTGTGTCGAAATGTTTAGTTTGTCAGCAAGTTAAAGCTGAACATCAGGTTCCGTCATGATTGTTACAACCGATAATGATTCCTGAGTGGAAATGTGAAAGGATTACGATGGACTTTGTGTCGGGATTACCTTTATCTCTGGGAAAGAAAGATGCAATATGAGGCTCTTTAAGGTCGAAAATGCTAAGCTCCATTATATTGGACTGAGTTGCGTGAAAATAAGGTTCACGGGATTAATTTGATAAAAGAGACCGAGCAAAAAATGAAAGTGTTGTGGCACAAACACGGAGTTGAGGAGGCCAAGTAGGACCCTGAAAACATTACGAGAAAGCAATATCCACACCTTTTTACTAGTAAGATTTTTGGGGACAAAAATCCCTAAGGGGAAAGAGTTGTAATAGCCCGGTTTAGACCCTAGTCGGGACAGTGGTTTTGAGACCACAAATTTGAGATTAGAATAATATTTTAATATTATTTTCTGAGTTTACAGTATGTGATTTAGCCTGTGTGAAATTTCTGTGTGAAGATTTTATCGATTGTGTGTTCAATTTGAGAAAAAGGATTTAATCGCATAAAATGCAAAAGCTGTGTGCTATTTGTAAAAGTGCTTAATTGTGGATGTCTTTATATTTTGGAGGTTTGATGGTGTAAATAGCCCAAAAATAATGATGGTGGGTGGCATCATGATTAATATATATATAGTTTATATATATATAGTAATTATAAATGTTAAAATAATAGTATAATATACTGTTATTATAGAAATATCAAAAGCCATGTTTTTATCATCTTTGTTTGCACCGAAACAAAAAGAAAAGAGAAAGAAATAAGAAAGCTAGGTATTCAGCCCTTGTTCAAGCAAATTGAGGTATGTTTTGATTTCGGTTTTTGATAATTTCTACGTTTTTGTGATCGTTGCTTTGTGCTCTTTAAAACCCATGCTTCAATTTTGTGAATTGGTGAAGATTTTGAGATGTGCTATTAATGAACATGTGAGCTTTGTGTTGATAGTTGGTAAAATATGAAAGCTTAGTGTTGGATTAACATATTTTGTATTGGGGTTTTTGGTGAAATTGAGTAAATTGAGCTAAATTGAGAAAAGTGTAATTTGAGGGACTAAATTGTAAAATAAATTAAATGTTTGGACTTGTATGAGATACAAGAACATTCGGCTAAGCATGAGTATATGGTGATTTTGTGTATTTTGTGATTTTGTGAATTAAGGACTAAAGTGTCAAAATGTGATAAAATAAGGGCTATTTTGTAAAATGCCCTAAATATGTGTGTTTGGAATAAAATGAATGATTTGGTGATTGAATGGATTAAATTTGAATGTGTACAGACCAAGAGAGGAGAGGTTCGGATCGAGATTGAGGCAAAGACAAAGTGCTCGATTAATCGACCGTTTCGGTATTTTGACGTCCGAGGTAAGTCTGGACATAATGCGTGTAATTAGGAATGCTTAATGGTATGAAATGAATGGTATGATATATCAAATTGTAAATGCTATGTGAGAGCTCGAGTTATGTGGCACTGAATGTGCGTATTCAGAAATGTGACCGAGATGATTAGCACTGTGTGTGCGAAATAATATAAACTTCGGCTTTGTGGTTAGCACTGTGTGTGCGATATTGATGTAAGTTCAGATGTAATTGTAATATCCTAAAAAAAATTGAGTATCATCTTGTTACTTGTGTTAGCTCGAGTATGATTATTATTATGTGCTTAGTATAGTTTTATGAAGGCTTGGAATTATTAGCTAAGCTAGAATGATTTTTAGTATTGAAAATATAGTGAAGTGGATTAGATGAAATTGACACTTAAGTTAATTTAAGTGTTAAATTCTAACACAAGAGGAGTTAGTGGCATAGTGGATAAGGCGCATGAAAGGTTGCTTGAGGAAGTGGTTGAGTAGCATGGAAGGCATATTAAGGATTTTATTTTTTATGCATCCTAGCATTAAGTGTCGGTCAACTATTCATATGGATAAGATGGACAATTTTTCTTTTATGGCAAGAAGACTTAAGGTTATGGTAAGCATGAAATAAGGGATAGAATTGCTAGATTTTGGGGATAAAATTTCTTCAACTTTGGGAATGTAGAGGATTTCAAGGCTTGGCTTAAGGGTGTTGTTTTGGAATCTCTCCTATGGCCATTAGTGCATGTATGTGGACGGCATGTATGGCTAGGGGGTGGCCGAATATTGATAGGAGGTTTGGGGAAGGATAGTTGGCTAACTTTAGCATTTGTGCACCTTTTGGCATTTGTTTCTTTTCTCTCCAAAAACTCCTTCTTTGGCCGAATGTACCTAGGCATTTTTGTGCAAATTTGCTTTGGATTTTAGCTCTCATTTTTGTGTTGAACCAAATACCATTCTCTTTCTCTCATTTTTACTTTTGAAACCGAAACTACATTTGAACTTTGTGCATTTTTGTGCACTTTTCTTCTTTGGTAAAATAGGTGTTGGCCGAATCTCTTTCTTCCCCTTTCCCCTTGATTTTTCTTTCATTAGTTGCTAAATCCGAATCATCCTTCTTCCCTTTTCATTTTTTTTTCTTTTTCTTTTCTTCTTTGCCATACTAATTCTTCATCTCTTTTGAGCCGAATATCAATTGTTTTTTTTCAAAATCATAGCCGAAACTCTCATATCCTATTTGATTTGTCTTGGCCGAATTTCTTCAAGGGTAGGACTTCATTTGGTTTTCTTCAATCGGTTTTGGAAGATAGGTAAGTGTTATGGCCGTTTTTCCTTAGTCTTTTTATTGTTTCTATGTTGTTCCTCTTGTGGACAAAGGCTGAATTTTGGGCAATTGTTGCAAGGTTCTAATCATTCTTAGAAATCGATTTCTTTTAGGCTCCTCGGGACGTTGGAAGCAATTAATCTAAGCCTCGTTTCTTTGTCAAATCGTTTTGGGTAAGCTTTAGGTAAGACTTGGTATTTCAAGTGATAACCCATTGGGATTTAGTAGTATGGCCGAATGGCCTTTGTTTATAATTTAAATATTGGCCGAATGTAGGACAAGGTGATCTAGTGAGGTAGATCGGGACTACGGAAGTTAGTATTTGCGTTAGTGAAAGGTGTGTATCTTACACACTTTATAACTTGGTTTATATATATATATATATATATGTGTGTTAAATAACTATTCAAATTGTTAAAGCCGAAACTATGAGATATTGATATGATACCTTGATGGGTATGAGCAAGGATACGGGTAAGTCCGTTTCGATATGATGTTGCTATATGTTTTTTAATATCACGATCTAAGATATGTATTGGTTATATGTTCATATCAAAGTATATTGACATGATTTGTTTATCTATTGCATTGGTATGGGCAATATGAGAGGAGGGGGAAGATTGATATTCGTGTCTTGGACACGGAGGTTTAGCACCTCCGGTGATTTGGTATCACATTTGTGTCTTTGGGACACAGAGGTTTGGCACCTCATAGCGACTCGTCCACGTGGATTAACACCACCGTGGGTTGGCCCCACTTTTGAGATATGGGATTGTCGCCGGTGATTTGGTATCACACGTGGGTTGGCCCCACAACTTGATTGTTCGTGACTTTGGTCACGGTGATTTGGTATCACATTTGTGTCTTTGGGACACGGAGGTTTGGCACCTCATAGCGACTCGTCCTGTGGATTCACCACCGTAGGTTGGCCCCACTTTTTAGATATGGGATTGTCGCCGGTGATTTGGTATCACAAGTGGGTTGGCCCCACAACTTGATTATTTGTGACTTTGGTCACGGTGGTTTGGCACCACCGGTGGTTTGGTACCACACGGGGTAGAAAAAGGAGTTACGGATAGCTAGGTTGGGTGCATAATATATATATTGCTTGGTTATAATTTGTGTAAGTATGTGGTATTTACCGGGAGAGGAATATGCACTGAGTCTTGGTGACTCACCTTCTCCCTTACTTTTCGGGTAATTCGTAAATTCGCGGATGAGGAGCCGGATGAACTCGAGGAGGCCATGCAATGAAATTTGGTTTTACATGAACTTAGTTTGGGTACTTTATTTTTATTTGGTTTTCATTTTTATGGGTTTGTAATAAGGCCTCTTTAATTATGTTTTTGCATTATTTATATGCTTTGGATTTGTTTTAGGAATAACTTGCAAATTACATGATTGATTTAATGATATGTGAACAAAGTTTTCTAAAATACAAAACGCGATGGTTTTTAAAACGTTACCATCGGGTAACCTAAATAAATTGATAATTTTTAACAACTTAAGTATTTTCGATAACTCAAACTATTTTACAAAACTTAAGTTTCCAAATTTCTATTAGATACGATTTTCAACCTAATTGCTTTAGTTTCTCTTTAATTTATAAATGGTTTACGAATCTAAGCTGCGACTAAGTTTTAAAAATCTATTTACGGAATTGCAAAGTAAAATATCAGTTTTCAACTTAATTTTCTACGAAATTAGAATAAGAAAAAGTTTTTCACTAAAAATTTAATCGGAAACTCGTTTTTCCTCAAAACGTTTTCCCCTGTGACATACCAAATTCGGTCGTGGCGTATTGACCGGGTTGGGGTGTTACAAATTGGTATCAGAGCCAAGTTCAAAAGCTCGGCTGTGGGCCCAAGGCCCAAAATGTTTTAAAGTATGGTTTTAAAATGATTTTGTTGAAAATTGTATGGTTGGAAAGGCATGGCACCGAGTCTCCTAAGACCGATCCGCATGGGTAAGTACATCAAGCTGTTGATTTTGATGATATGATATGATGATGTTGGCATGACTGTATAGTAGTAGGAACTACTCTAGAGACCCAAACTATAGGTTGAATGTACTCGTGAAACAACTTCTTATTAAAATTATTCATAAAACTGTGTTTTAAAGAAAGTGGAATAATGACTAATGCATAACGCTTTTAAATCAGATAAGTCGAGATTTTAGACATGAGTACTCGTGGTCGAGGTCGTATTACTCGTGGTCGTGGTCGGGGTAGGATGGCTGTGTCTGAGCCAGTGAGGTCTGGTCAAGGATCCGAGAATGAGGTACCACCAACCCCACCACCAGCGGTTGGAGTTGAGCATCAGGATCAAACGGGGGATGACGCAGTGTCTCGAGCGATTTGCGAGTTCTTGAGAGGGTGGGTGGAATAGGTGGAGGCGCGGGAAATCGGAAATCAGATATCGGCGACTTGAGCCAATAGAGTGAGGTATTTCGAGGTGTTTGGTGTGGCTCTCGATGCAGAGTATTGGTTAGAGGCGACGGAGCGAATCATGGATGATTTGGATCACGAGTCTTGAGGAAAAGATGAAAGGGATTGTATCGCTTAACCGGGATGAGTCATATCGGTGGTGGCTCACGGTGTGGAATAGTCTTTGCGTGCGGAGGATCTTACTTGGGATTATTTTAAGGCAGCGTATCGGAAGAAATATGTTGGGTCGAGTTACATTGATGCACAGCGTAAGGCATTTTCGAGTTTGGTCCAAGGAAGTAAGTTCGTATTAGAATATGAGGCGAATTTTTAAGATTGAGCCAGGTATCTTTTGGAGGTATCGTGGCTTGAAGCACGAGCGGTGTGTCGGTTCGAGGATGGATTGAGGGACGAACCGAGATTCTTGATTGCTCCACATCGGGAGCGAGAGTTTGCTACGCTAGTTGAAAAGACTAAGATAGCGAAGGGATAAAGGAATCGATGTAAAGCGAGGCACGACAAGAATAAACATAAGAGAGGTTTTGGATCATCCGGTCGATCGATAATTCTCGAGAAGAGGGTTAGGCGAGTGGGCGAATCAATCTAGGAGGCCTGTTACTGCTAATCAGGGACAAGCACAGTGTAATCGATGGGGAAAATCTCATTGGGGCGAATGTTGGACCGGAGGAAAGGATGTTTTGAGTGTGGTTATTTGGATCATCGTGTGAGAGACCGCCCACGTAAGCTAGCCGGAATCGATCGAGGTCAAGGTCGTGCTCGATTCGAGAAATGAGGACCGTCACTACAGAGAGGTCGTGGTAATGGTAGAGAAGGTAATGGTTTCAGTCGAGGCCGCGGAGCATCTCGCGAGAAATGCGGCAACAACGAGGCAAGACGACTGGTTTGGTGTATGCTGTGAGGCGTAGAGAGGAGGCGGCCTTGCCGGACGTTATAACCAGAGTGCGTTCTTAATCTTTGGTGTACCATATACGGCTTTGATAGATGTGGGTTCGACACATTCGTATGTTGCTAGTAGCATAGTAGAGACTATGAATCTAGACTCTAAGACACTTCTAGGAAGATGACAGGTACTTAGCCCTCTAGGTCACTCTGTAGAAGTAAATAAGCTGTATAGGGATGTACCCCTAGAACTCCAAGGGGTAATGTTTGTAGCTGATCTGATGGAACTGCCGTTTGAGGAGTTCGATCTGATTCTTGGGATGGACTAGTTGGTCAAGTATCAAGCATGTTTGGATTCTTGTTGCTAAGCGCATGGTTTTGAAGACAGCTGAGGGCAAAGAGGTGGTTATGATAGGTAATAGAAGAGATTATCTATCCAACGTGGTATCTGCATTGAAAGCTGTGAAGTTGGTCGGGAAGGTGTGAGGCATTTGTGGTTCATGTGTGTGCGTTGGAGGCTAAGGAATCTCTTGTGGGGAATGTCCGAGCGGTAAAGGAATATGTTGGCGTATTTCCGAAGAACTTTCGGGATTGCCTCCGGATCGTGAAGTTGAATTTGGTATAGATATGTTACCGGAGGCTGCGCGGTGTCTATTGCTCCGTATAGGATGGCACCAGAAGGAATTAGGGAATTGAAGGCTCAAATTCAAGAGTTGTTGGATCGAGGTTTTATCAGACCAAGTGTTCCGCCTTCCAGGGAGCACGGTACTTTTTGTCAAGAAGAAGGATGGATCGATGCGGATGTGTATAGACTATCGCCCGATTGAATAAGTGACGATCAAAAACAAGTATCCTTTGCCGAGGATAGATGACTTGTTTGATCGACAAGGGGCGCGGTTTTCTCAAGATTGATTTAAGGTCCGGATATCATCAATTTGAAGGTGAAAGAGGCGATATCCATAAGATGGCATTTCGCACTCGGTATGGGCACTACGAGTTTACGGTAATGCCGTTTGGGTTGACTAACGCGCGGCGGCATTCATGGACATGATGAATCGGGTATTCCAGCAGCTTTTTGGACCGATTTGTTGTGGTATTTATAGGCGATATTTTGGTATACTCCAAGTCGGAGGAGGAGCATGATACTGCGATTGCTGAGTAGTATTGCGATTTTGAGGAAAAGCGACTTTATGCAAAATTTAGTAAGTGCGAGTTTTGGCTTAGGAGGTGACTTTCTTGGGTCACGTAGTATCGTGTGAGGATTAGAGTGGATCCTCGAAAGATTGAGGCGATGTTGGATTGGAAGCCGCCTAAGTCGATGTGGTGAGATTCGGAGTTTCCTAGGTGCAGCGGGGTATTACAGAAGATTTGTGGAAGGATTTTCTTTGATAGCAGCTCCTATGACTAAGTTATTGAGGAAAGGAATTCCATTTGTGTGGACCGAGAAGCGACAAGGAAGTTTTGACAAGTTGAAGAAGATTCGTGAAGCTCAGATTTTGATTCAACTTTGAGGCGGACGAGAATTCACGGTTTCTTGTGATGCATCACATCTTGGTTTGGGATGTGTCTTTGTGCGAGAGAAGGAAGGTAGTGGCTTATGCATCTCGGCAGATTGAGACCACATGAAGTTAACTATCCGACGCATGACTTGGAATTAGCTGCAGAGGTTTTTGCTTTGAAGATATGGAGACACTATTTGTATGGAGAGAAGTCGATAGTCTACGGATCACAAGAGTCTTAAGTATCTTTTGACTCGGAAGGATTTGAACTTGAGGCAGCGTAGATGGATAGAGTTGTTGAAGGACTACGATCATTCGATTGAGTATCATCCGGGCAAGGCTAACGTGGTGGCGTGACGCGTTGAGCCGAAAGGTTGCATCGGACTTAAGATCGATGTTTGCTTATCTTAGCTTATATGACGATGGGAGTCTTTTGGCTGAATTGCAAGTCAAGCCGACTTGGTTAGAAGCGGATCAAGGAGAAAGCAGATTAGAGGATGATGGTTTGAATGATCGGAGGTTCTGAGGTTTAGAATGGTGGTTTAGAGGATTATAGTTTGTCAAGGATGGAGTATTGTGTTTTAAAGGAAGAGCTTGTATGCCAAAGGATGTTGAGTTGAGGCAAAGGATTCTTGGGGCGCACATAGCAGCCCATACGCTATGCATCTGGAGGTAGCAAGATGTATCGGGATTTAAGAGAGCGATTTTGGTGGCAGTGCAGGCGTGAGGTAATGGCGAGTTTGTGGGTAAATGTCGGCGTGTCGACAGTCAAAGCGAGCATCGGTTGCCGTGCAGGTTACTTCAACGTAGTAAAGATTCCACGGTGGAAGTGGGAAAGGATCACTATGGACTTTGTCGATGGATTACCCCTTACGCCAAGTAAGAAGGACTTAGTTTGGGTGATTGTGGATCGTCGACTAAGTCGACTCATTTTATTCCGTAAGAGGTGGATTACTCGCCGAAGTTACCTAAGTTGTATGTGGCGGAGATAGTAAGGTTGCACGGTGTACGCGTTGTCGATCATCTCGCAGAGATCCTAGATTTACGTCGAGGTTTTGGAGAGCGTTACATCGGGCTTTGGGTGCAGCGGTTGGATTTTAGTACGCATTTCATCCATGATCGTGAGGCGATCGGAAAAGAGTTATCTGATTTTAGAGGATATGTTGAGAGGTTGTGTATTGGACTTGAGAGGCGGTGGGAAGAGTTTTTACCATTAGCGAGTTCGCATACAACAATAGTTATCAGGCAAGCATTAAGATGGCACCATATGAGGCGTTGTATGGTAGGAGGTGTCGCACACCTACATCTTTGGACCGAGTTGAGTGAGCGTCAAATGTTAGGACCGAGTTGGTTGCGAAACCAAAGATAAGGTGAAGTTGATTCAAGCTCGGTTGAAGGAAGCTTCGGATAGGCGAAGTCATATGCCGATCTCAAGCGGAGGGATATAGAATTTTCCGTGGGTGACAAAGTTTTTACGAAAGTCTCGCCATGGAAGAAAGTGTTAAGATTTGGGAGAAAAGGCAAGTTAAGTCCAAGTTTATTGGGCGTATAAGGTGTTGAGACGAGTGAAACCAGTAGCCTATCAGCTCGAGTTGCCATCAGAGATGAGTCAGATTCACGATGTGTTCCATGTCTCCATGCTTAGACGCTATTGTTCTGATCCATCGCATGTTGTGGCGATAGAGGAAATAGAGGTGAGTCCGGTCGACGGTAGAAGAAGAACACATGCGATTCTAGACCGAGATGTGAAAGTTTTGCGTAGGAAGTCGGTTCCTTTAGTGAAGGTTTTATGGCGGAACCATGGCGTAGAAGAAGCTACGTGGGAGGCTGGAGGATGTGATGAGGCGCAGTTTCCTCAACTCTTTTGAGCGAGCAATTTCGAGGACGAAGTTTTCTTAAGGGGGTAGAATTGTAATATCCTAAAAAAATTGAGTATCATCTTGTTACTTGTGTTAGCTCGAGTATGATTATTATTATGTGCTTAGTATAGTTTTATGAAGGCTTGGAATTATTAGCTAAGCTAGAATGATTTTTAGTATTGAAAATATAGTGAAGTGGATTAGATGAACTTGACACTTAAGTTAATTTAAGTGTTAAATTCTAACACAAGAGGAGTTAGTGGCATAGTGGATAAGGCGCATGAAAGGTTGCTTGAGGAAGTGGTTGAGTAGCATGGAAGGCATATTAAGGATTTTATTTTTTTATGCATCCTAGCATTAAGTGTCGGTCAACTATTCATATGGATAAGATGGACAATTTTCTTTTTATGGCAAGAAGACTTAAGGTTATGGTAAGCATGAAATAAGGGATAGAATTGCTAGATTTTGGGGATAAAATTTCTTCAACTTTGGGAATGTAGAGGATTTCAAGGCTTGGCTTAAGGGTGTTGTTTTGGAAACTCTCCTATGGCCATAAGTGCATGTATGTGGACGGCATGTATGGCTAGGGGGGGGCCGAATATTGATAGGAGGTTTGGGGAAGGATAGTTGGCCAACTTTAGCATTTTTGCACCTTTTGGCATTTGTTTCTTTTCTCTCCAAAAACTCCTTCTTTGGCCGAATGTACCTAGGCATTTTTGTGCAAATTTGCTTTGGATTTTAGCTCTCATTTTTGTGTTGAACCAAATACCATTCTCTTTCTCTCATTTTTCCTTTTGAAACCGAAACTACATTTGAACTTTGTGCATTTTTGTGCACTTTTCTTCTTTGGTAAAATAGGTGTTGGCGAATCTCTTTCTTCCCCTTTCCCTTGATTTTCTTTCATTAGTTGCTAAAGCCGAATCATCCTTCTTCCCTTTTCATTTTTTTTCTTTTTCTTTTCTTCTTTGCCATACTAATTCTTCATCTCTTTTTGGCGAATATCAATTGTTTTTTTCAAAATCATAGCCGAAACTCTCATATCCTATTTGATTTGTCTTGGCGAATTTCTTCAAGGGTAGGACTTCATTTGGTTTTCTTCAATCGGTTTTGGAAGATAGGTAAGTGTTATGGCCGTTTTTCCTTAGTCTTTTTATTGTTTCTATGTTGTTCCTCTTGTGGACAAAGGCCGAATTTTGGGCAATTGTTGCAAGGTTCTAATCATTCTTAGAAATCGATTTCTTTTAGGCTCCTCGGGACGTTGGAAGCAATTAATCTAAGCCTCGTTTCTTTGTCAAATCGTTTTGGGTAAGCTTTAGGTAAGACTTGGTATTTCAAGTGATAACCCATTGGGATTTAGTAGTATGGCCGAATGGCCTTTGTTTATAATTTAAATATTGGCGAATGTAGGACAAGGTGATCTAGTGAGGTAGATCGGGTCTACGGAAGTTAGTATTTGCGTTAGTGAAAGGTGTGTATCTTACACACTTTATAACTTGGTTTATATATATATATATGTGTGTTAAATAACTATTCAAATTGTTAAAGCCGAAACTATGAGATATTGATATGATACCTTGATGGGTATGCGCAAGGATACGGGTAAGTCCGTTTCGATATGATGTTGCTATATGTTGTTTAATATCACGATCTAAGATATGTATTGGTTATATGTTCATATCAAAGTATATTGACATGATTTGTTTATCTATTGCATTGGTATGGGCAATATGAGAGGAGGGGGAAGATTGATATTCGTGTCTTGGACACGGAGGTTTAGCACCTCCAAAGTGATTTGGTATCACATTTGTGTCTTTGGGACACAGAGGTTTGGCACCTCATAGCGACTCGTCCCCGTGGATTAACACCACCGTGGGTTGGCCCCACTTTTGAGATATGGGATTATCGCCGGTGATTTGGTATCACACATGGGTTGGCCCCACAACTTGATTATTCGTGACTTTGGTCACGGTGATTTGGTATCACATTTGTGTCTTTGGGACACGAGAGGTTTGGCACCTCATAGCGACTCGTCCCCTGTGGATTAACACCACCGTGGGTTGGCCCCACTTTTGAGATATGGGATTGTCGCGGTGATTTGGTATCACAAGTGGGTTGGCCCCACAACTTGATTATTTGTGACTTTGGTCACGGTGGTTTAGCACCACGGTGGTTTGGTACCACACGGGGTAGAAAAAGGAGTTACGGATGGCTAGGTTGGGTGCATAATATATATATTGCTTGGTTATAATTTGTGTAAGTATGTGGTATTTACAGGGAGAGGGAATATGCACTTGAGTCTTGGTGACTCACCTTCTCCCTTACTTTTTCAGGTAATTCGTAAATTCACGGATGAGGAGCCGGATGAACTCGAGGAGGCCATGCAATGAAATTTGGTTTTACATGAACTTCCGTTTGGGTACTTTATTTTTATTTGGTTTTCATTTTTATGGGTTTGTAATAAGGCCTCTTTAATTATGTTTTTGGATTATTTATATGCTTTGGATTTGTTTTAGGAATAACTTGCAAATTACATGATTGATTTAATGATATGTGAACAAAGTTTTCTAAAATACAAAACGCGATGGTTTTTAAAACGTTACCATCGGGTAACCTAAATAAATTGATAATTTTTAACAACTTAAGTATTTTCAATAACTCAAACTATTTTACAAAACTTAAGTTTCCAAATTTCTATTAGATACGATTTTCAACCTAATTGCTTTAGTTTCTCTTTAATTTATAAATGGTTTACGAATCTAAAGCTGCGACTAAGTTTTAAAAATCTATTTACGGAATTGCAAAGTAAAATATCAGTTTTCAACTTAATTTTCTACGAAATTAGAATAAGAAAAAGTTTTTCACTAAAAATTTAATCGGAAACCCGTTTTTCCTCAAAACGTTTTCCCCTGTGACATACCAAATTCGGTCGTGGCGTATTGACCGGGTTTGGGGTGTTACAGTAATACTAGCTATAAATTATATCTTTGTGATGTGAATTGAATGAATATATATATAATTATGAGATTAGAAAATGCTATGTGCGGGATTGAATTAGAGGGCACTAAGAGTGCGAAATTAGAAACGAAATAGAGATGATTAGCACTGTGTGTGCGAAAAGATAGAAGCTTCGGCTTATCAAATTGGCACTGTGTGTGCGATACCGAAATGAGTTCGGTTTCTGTTGAGGCACTAAGTGTGCGAGGATAATTATGTTTCGACTATGAAGATTTGCACTAAGTGTGCGAACAAATCAAAAGAATAGTAAAGGTTGATCAAAACGTAAAGTCGAGAGTAGCTTGGATGGTGAGTAACTATGTGTTGGCTAAGGTATGTATGGTAACTATGTGTTGGCTAAGGTATGTATGATAACTATGTGTTGGCTAAGGTATGTATGATAACTATGTGTCGACTAGGTATATATGATAACTATGTGTTGATTAAGGAATGTCTGATATCTATGTGTTGGTAAATATGAAAGTAGATGGATGGAATGCTATGTGAGCATTGAGTATATTTGAGTTGGTGTATCAATGGTAAATTAATCTAAGTGATGGATTATTTTTGTATATTGACTTGAATGGTTGAATTACATGTATTATATTACGGACTTACTAAGCTATGAAAGCTTATTGTGTGATTGTTTCTCTGTTTTACAATGTCAGTAGAGCTAGCTCGGATCCGGGGATCGTCTGCATTCTATATCACACTATCGGCAATCTAGTTTGGTACTTTTGGGAAAGATGTACATAGTTGAAATATGGCATGTATAGGCTAGTTTTGTAAGACATGTTTGAGATGTGTACATAGCCATGTGATGTGGCTAGATAAATGTTGGTAAAATGCATGTGTGGCTTTGATATATGGTGCATATTTTTGTATAGCTTGTGAGTAAAGAAAATGTCTTATGAATGGTAATCTTAGTGATGGTATGATGCTAGTATGATTTAGTGAATTTGGGGATGAATCATGTTTGATATTGAATGTGTTCAAGTTGTGTAATTTAGTTCCTAAGTTGACATGTTAGAAATGAGATGATATAAGATGATATGTTGATCATTTGACATGAAAATTGTTGTCAATTTGTGTGTGGAAGTATGCTTAAATGTGCTTGTAGGTTTGACCCTTGTGTGGGTGGCAAATTGGCCTTGCAAATGGCCTGTTTTGTCTACACGGTTAAGGCACATGGGCGTGCCTAGTGACCGTGGGGCTAAGTCAGTAGCTAGCCTAATAGCACACGGCCAAGACACACGGGCGTGTCTAGTAGCCGTGTGAGAAAGTCAGTATATGGCCTATGAGTACACGGCCTTAGTACACGGGGTGCTGGGTGGCCGTGGGTGTAAAGTTAGATTCGACCACGGCCAAGGCACACGGGTGTGCTTGGTGGCCGTGGATGTGAAGTCAGATTCAACCACGGCCAAGGCACACAGGCGTGCTTGGTAGCCGTGGATGTGAGGTTAGTTTCGACCACGGGGAGGACACACGGGGGGTCCAGCAGCCGTGGGAGGCACATGGCTTGCCTACACGGGCGTGTAACCCCTGAAACTTAGAAAAGTTTTAAATTTCCATGAAATTTCGTATGTGTTCCGGTTTAGTCCCGACCCGATTTATAAGCATGTTTTAGGTCTCGTTGACCGTATTAAGGGACATTATGTTTGAGATTGATGGATGAATGTATGAACTTTTGAAAATGCTTTCGATCTGTCTGGTAACGCCTTTAACCCTAATCCGGCGACGGATACGGGTTAAGGGTGTTACAATACTTGAATTCACTTGTACCCAAAATGATAGCTTGATAGTGTGATAGGATATCTGGCGAACTCCAACCCGAGCTAGCTCAATAACCATATAAGACATTGGAAAGGAAGGGGGTAAGCTATATATATAGCTTAGTAAGTCCGTATGAAAGTAATAAGAAACTTTTACCAATCATTTACCAAGTCCAATAATATAAACACAAGATAATATAAATTGCTATAAAACTTACAGTTATAATTTATTCAGTCACATTGTTTGCTTTATCAATTTGCAAGCATATTTTAACATGTTTTGACATTAGCCTAATAACCGTAATCTCTCCATTATAACAAATTACCACAATCAACCAATTATTTCATACTTCATAATAAACATGCACATTAATTACTAGTATTCATCTCTCAAGCATATACTTTACCATCTTTCAATTGCCTAAGTTCTTATCTTCTCATTTTCTCATATCCAATAAATCACAATTCGCATGAATAAAACATGCTATATCATAACTCAATTTGGCCTGAAAGCCAATCACATAATCGTCACCCGAATTTATCATGAATATCATACATCACAGGTATAGACTAATAATCACAAGGTTTTCACAAATTCATTCTCGTGGAAATCATGAACTCACAAATTCATGAACATAACATGCTCAATCACATTCTTACCTATGGTTCATCATTTACTGAATTCATTTCCTTTGAGTTTTCATACATACTTGTACCAACTCGTAACATATCATACTCTTTCTCGTCTTTGACATACCCGTTGAACACTTGGAATACTAATCAGATACATGAAAAGTCTTGCACATAAGTGTCACATACGTAGCCAATGCTACCTCATATCTCATAACACATAGGGGTTCGCTGTCGAGCTAATCACGGGCCTGCTCACACAAGCTGTCAGTCAAAACGTAACTACGTAGTGTTGCTCACACAAGCTGTCAGGTATCCACAATACATGCCGACCTACCCGACCAACATCGGTAGACGCACGAGACCAAAGCAAACGGATCACATAAATCACATATATCACATGGTTTCCTAGTGACAAGTCACTCGTATCCTAATATATTCCTAAGGTTCAAACGGGATTTCTCACTTTTCATTTCATCGTCGAATGTATCCACATTGTCATTAATACAATTCATGCATAATAAAACATATAAAAATACAAATATAACATTTCCTTTATTTACACACGAACTTACCTCGGCATAGAAATGGCAAAAAGGAATAAATCGTCAAATACTCGTTTTTCCCCCGTTCTGGGCCCGAACCTCGTTTTTCTTGATCTATAATATCAAATTTACCTTATTTAATCATTATAATATTCAAATCATCCCAAAATCACATTATGGCAAAAATTACATTTTTGCCCCTAAAGTTTCACATTTTTACAAATTAGTCCCTAGGCTCGTAAAATGAAATCTATTCGATTTCTTCAAGACCCAAGCCTAGCTGAACCTCTTTCATGCTTATAACAGCCCACATTTTTCATTTAATCACACTTTTACACACATTTTGAAATCTTTTTACAAATAGGTTCTTTTTGGGGTATTTTCATGAAAAATCACTTAGTAAAAGTCGTTTATCATACACCAAACATGCATTTTATACCATTAGACATCAAAATACACAAACATCTATCATGGGTAAAATTTTATACCTTGACATCTCTTCAAATTGATGGTAGAAATAGAAAGGTCGAGTTACAACGACTTCAAAAATGTAAAGAGCATTAAAAATGGGGCTAGAACGGACTTACAATCGAGCTTGGAAGTGGCCAAACCCTAGCCATGGCTTTTCTTGAGAAATTCGGCCATATCATGATGAAGATGAATGAAATTTTGGCTTATTTTTCCTTTTTAATTCTTTTAATAACCAAATTACCAAAATGCCCTTAATGAAAAACTTTGAAAACATACCAAACCATGTCCATTTTTGTCCACTAACTTAACCAATGGTCTAATTACCATTTAATGACCTCTAATTTAAAATATCATAGCAATTGGACAGCTCTAACATATAGAATTCAAGTTTTGCACTTTTTGCAATTTAGTCCTTTTGACTAAATTGAGTGCCCAATCGTCAAAATTTTCGAACGAAATTTTTGAACGAAATTTTCGAACGAAATTTTCACGAAATCGTTCCATAAAACTGTATACCATAAAAAATATAATAAAAATACATTTTTCTTCATCGAATTTGTGGTCTCGAAACCACTGTTTCGACTAGACCCAAAATCGGGCTGTTACACCATAAGTACTAAGATTGACGTGCGTAACAGAACCCTCACAATGGAGTTTGATGGGGAGATCATGAAGTTTAACGTTTATGATGCTATTAGTCACCCTTGTGAAATTTTGAACGTAAACCATGTCGACATAATTGATTCCTTAGTAGAAGAAACTTTTGAGTCACTTCATGAAAGTGAACTTGAAACATTGTTTGATGATAATTTTGACTCAGAACCAATTTGCAAAGCTGGTAACGAATTATTGCCTCCTATGAACACTAAACTTCTACCTTCTGTTGTGCAGGCACCAAATTTCCAAGACCATACAATCAAAAAAATTCGTCTACAACGACCCCAATACTAGTTGGGCCATCAAGCTAACGGCGTTAAACAAGCGTTTGTTGGTAGGTAACCCAATTTTATTTTTATTTTTATTTTTATATATTTTATATTTTATATTTTATTTTCTTTATTTTCTTGCATGTTAATAAATTTATTCTCTCTTCTTATGTCCAAGAGAATCGAGGAATCAAAAAATTAAATTTGGAAACGAGCGAAGACAGTAACGAAAACTACATGGAGAGTGTTTTAGACCCTTTGTTTTCATCGTATCTGTTAATATTATTTTTCACATTGAGGGAAATGTGTTTTAAGTAGGGGGAGACATTCCTCATTATTTTTGTTGTTTTATCTGTCGTTTTTATGTTGCATTTATTTTTGTTGCTGCCTTGTGCTTGTTTTTGCCTACATTTATTTATTTTACTATATCCTGCCCTTTTTCATGCCCAAGATTTTGACCAGGAAATACCCATTGTTTGACCCGCGAGCATGATTCGTATCTATTGAGTTAGTTGTGATTTTTGCTATGTTGATTTCATCTCCACTATTTTATTTCTATTAGGCTAAAATAATTATGATTAATGAAGTTAACCCTATCTTGCTTATAGTAAAATCGATTAAGACTAAATGCAAAAAGGACATCGACTATGAATGTATGCTAATTTTTTTTTCATGACTGTTAGGTAGTTGTGAAAACTTATTTTTGACACTTGATTGTTTTTCATTGTCCTCTAAAATTAAAATTCAATTTCTAAAAAAAAAGAGAAAAAAATCTGATGATTTCGTGGTTATGAGCACAGCTTATAACGTGACTGACTGAGTAACCGGGATGGGGTGCTTGGGTTGTCATCCTACTTTGCGTAAAAAGGTTGTGTGGCATGTTAGATAAAACTCCGCTAACTGAATTTAAACAAAAAAATTAATAGTGTGTTGGGCTTAGTAACTGGGGTGGGGTGCTTGGGTTGTAATTCTACTTCGCGTCAAAAGGACCAAAACATTATTAAAAAAATAATAATAATAAATTGGGAGTGTGTTGGGCTGAGTAATCGAGGTGGGGTGCTTGCGTTTTCATTCCACTTCGCGTCAAAAAGGCCAAAAAATTCTTAAACAAAAAATTATAAAATTTGACAAAATAAAACGAAGAAGAAAAAGAGGAAGAGAATTAAATTTGGGGACTAAGGGTGGAACAAATAAGGTGTTTTGGAAAGAATTACCTAACTTTCATGAAATAATCCAAGTCGATTTAATTGTTGTGTGTTTAAGTTGGAGTACTTTTTGGTTTTACTTAAACCAAGCTAAAGGTTCTCTTTATTTTCATATGCATTATGCCTAATTTTAATAAAACTTTGGAGTGATGCTTCTTTCATGGTAAAATCTAAATTACATAGTGGAATAGGAACCATACTTGAAGGTAAGCATGGGCTAAGCAGGGGGAATATGATAATACTCTAAAATGACATACTTTTATGTGTTAATTACATATATATTTTGAGTACGATCCTACTAATTTGGGCTATTTATGAGTTTTTATCTTGTATGGGCTAAGCTCAAGGCAAAAGAAAATTTGGGGGCAAAAGTGTGAATTTAAAGACAAAGCAGTCAGCATGCAAAATAGGGAAGAAGTGGTGCCAAAAATACAAAGTGTGGAAGACTTGGGGCAAAATTTCAAAGAAGAGATTTATGGACATAAAACTTTGTTTAAATTTGAATTTTATTTTTATGATTATTGTTAGCATTATTATATTGTTTAGATTTAATTTCAAAATATATATTTTAAACATTTTCATCTAGAGTTCAAATAGGAAACACCTAGGGTTTTTCATGTACTATAAATAGGGGATGGAGTGACATGAATACTGACTCATCACTTTTGTAAAAAACTCCTTCCCCCTAAGGCTCTAAGCATTTTTGTTTCTTTTCTTTTCCAATAAAATTCCATTCCATTAAACTTGTGTTTTTTTTCCTGAAAAGCATGAGTCACTAAACTCATCTAGCCAAAGGTTATCAAGACTCCCCTAAAAGAGTTCATGAGGCTTAGAACCCGCTCTTAGCCCTTCCCAACGAGTATTCATTATTTCTCCGCATTAGGCGACTGACGCTTCCGTCCATATCCTACCAAAAGTAATCTTTTCATCTTGTGCAAAGACAGCCGATTTGTATGTTTTGGGAAGGTTGCACAGTCGATTCACTAACTTACTGCGTTAGAGGTTGTCGAGCCCAATAGGGGAAATGGCGTGGCATTCACCATTGAGAAACAATGATCTAGTGTAAGACCGTCCCACAAAAGTGACGGTTGGCTAGAGTCAGGTTCCTTTAAATCGTAAGGCTAAAACCTAAGTGGAGCTGGTGGTCGTAGGTGTCCTCTTTCACTATAGCTGGCTTATTCGGTCATGAGAAGGATCACCTAAAAGCCTATGATTAAACGAAAAGAGGATCGAGATAACTAGAAGCTGGAATCCTTCAATTGGAAAATCATTTTTTCTCAATTCTGCTTCTTATCACAATTACGATTTCGATCTATTTAATTTCGACTCATCCATATTTTTATTTTGTTTTATTTTATTTTTTTCCCAAGTTAGTTGCTTTTCTTGGGCACGACTGTGCCCGGGATTTTGAGAAATAAGGAGCTATGGTGATCCAACCCCTGAGGATATGACCTTACTCCCCTATACTATTTCTTTTCATTATTTAAGGATAGGATATTTTTGGTACTTTCAATGACACACCACTACTACAGCATCAAGCATTGAGTAGGTGAGCTTCGAGACCAATTTTTCTCATCTTGCCCAAAATTGTGATAAAAAGGGGAAAATATGTTAAATTAGCATGTAAATAATTAAAAATAGAAATGTCTTTAATTTAGTCCAAGAATTACTCGTAAAAATGTGCTGAAAAATTCTATATAATTTAGAGTAATCAAATAATTAACAGTGTTTTGTTGTATTATTTCTTTGAATTCCAAAAAATTCCAGGGTTCCGGAATGTCTCCTCGGAGGCTTTGGGCAACTTTGTTCTCTACATCATTGGGGAAACTTTCATTCCAAAGCTTGGAACCTTCCCCCTGTTCAAAACCATTCTCCAAGTCCGACTCCTTGTCACCCTGTGTGACACCCCAAACCCGGCCTAGACGTTATGGCCGAATCTGACATGTTACATCAAACGGTTATTTAAAACTACTCGATCATTTGAAAACCCTTCCTCGATTTAAAACTTTTTACAGTTTGAAAAACCCTGAATTTCGTTGCTTATTGAAACGAGTTTTCCTTAAGGTTATTTTCCTTGCAACCTAATATTATTTTCAAAATGTTGTTTGTTGCGGAAGACTGACTTCCAAAGTTGCGAAAACGTGATGTTTGAAAACAACGGTTATTATTTTAAAAACCCGTGTTTAACTGTTTGGCAATTCATAATTAAAAGAGTTAACAAAATGAAAGTTAAAAGAAAATCCCAATGGCCATATTACATAAATTATCAACCCAAAAATAATATAAAAATAAATTAAACTCAAGCATTTACTAGGTTCCGTTTATTAACAAATCCAGCGTATGGCCACCTCCGAGTCCTTCGCAACTCCAAATCCTCTAACGCTGGGAATTACCTGCACGGGTAAAAGAAAGGGGGTGAGTTACAAGAACTCAGTGTGTAATTCCCTATAACGGTTATAATCTGGGCCCGAGCCCATACGGTGTCGGTCTGGGCCTAAGCCCTATTCGGTAACAAGCTGGGCCTAAGCCCCAAATCATCCCAATACAAATGGATATGTGCCCACCCCAATCCTATCCAGCCAACTAACTCTCCACCCGTTCCAACCAACACACCATGTGGGGACCATGTCAACCCACCCAGCCAAAACTCTCCAGTAATGCAGTCAAGCTGCTAATAACGGTAAATGTGGCCGAGCCACTAAATTAAGAACATGTAGCAAAGCCACTATATCAGTATGTGGCGGTGCCACTAGAACGGTATGTGGCAGAGCCACTAGAATGGTACTTCCTCCAATCAACAAACCCAACCCAATGCAATATGTTATGAATGCAGTGTATTACGATTATAAACATATATATAAAATCATATAAACGATATTTAACTACCATTTAGGGTATAACTATCATTTCGCACTTAGGGGTAAAACGGTAATTTCACCCCTCGGGGTATTTCAGTAATTTACCCATCGAGGGTGTTTCGGTAACTTATCTACTAAGGGTATTTCGGTAATTTACCCACTAAGGGTATTTCGGTAATTTCACCCATTAAGGGTATTTCGGTAATTCAGTCATCTAACGGCCTTTACGAGGCCTCTCACGTCGCCGGCGACAAAGTTCCTTTTGGGTCTCTACGGTGTAATTGGGCCTAAAATCCAATTCTGGCCCAAAAGGGCCCACACGCTCGTGTGGCCCATTTAGCTCGTTTCAATCTCGGTTATGCTGACTTCGCAGTCGCAGCAGTCATTCGGTACTTACCAACAATTTTGCTTATGGGGCCCGTTAACCCATTTGGCCCACTAAGCCTGCTTCGGCTCAACAAGGCCCGTTACGGCCTCAGTTCCAGGAGAGAGTTCGTGACACTCTCAACGGTCTATCGCCATCCCTAGTGGCTTGGTTTATCTCTATGAGCGCTCGCACGCTCGAGTGATCATAGTTTCTGATATCTCGGCTTGTCGGTATTTCAGCTTTTGGCCGATTCATAGAACAGCGCATAATAAACAAGCAAGGGTGTGAGATTACACACCTTAGCGAGATGCACGATTGGCCCTTCGTATCCAACCTACACATCATCAGATTACCTTATTAGCTAAACGTTGCTTAAGACTAATCACTTAAAGAACTAGACCCCAAAACATTCTCCTTACCTTGTTTGAGCAAACGGTCCTAAACACCAAGATTACTAAGCACGATTGATTGGCTTCACGTCCTTAACAAGAATCTGAACCAAATGAAACCCATAACGAAAATGTACGAAAGGTAAGTAGACGAGAAGGAGAAAGTGAACGAAATGTAGCCAAAGAGAAATCTCGAAATGTTTCCCAAAAGACTCTCAGCCGAAATGCCTAAATGAAACAAGCTCGAAAAGAATAAAACAAAAACAAAAGGTAGTAGCACAAAGAAGTTTCGGTTTCTACACAAATTCAAAGCTGCCGAAATTGACTCCCCAGAGCCACCCCCTAGCCGAAATCTTCCCCTTAACCATAATTCCACATTCGGCCAACTCTCCCACTCTCCTCCATCCCTTGATTTTCTCCACTATCCCCTCCTTGAAACACTCCTAGCCTCCCATTCAAACCTGTTACCCCAGTCTCCAACTCCCTTTGAAGAGTTTGATCCAAACTCTGCTTCCTCCCCTCTTAAGTCACAAAATAAAAGCCTTTATTTGCAACTTGTGGGATTCGAACCCTTCCCCTCCTTGCTCTCCACTTGAGGCCAGACCACTACACCACACGTTCAACTTGTGTTAGTAGCACACACAAATTTACTTAAGTCCTGCTTCCCATAGCCCTCTCCCACTAAAGGGACAAAAACTAAAATTTTTCCAAGGCTCAGACTCAAACCCTGGCCTCCCTAGAACCCCCAAACACACTCAAATAACCAGCTCAGCAGTCACAACATGAAATTATGCAAAAATTTACAACCCCTAATTTTTGGGATGTTACAACTCTACCCCCTTAAAGAAATTTCGGCCTCAAAATTTACCTAATTAGAAGAGGTGAGGGTATTGCTGACGCATCGCCTCTTCAGGTTCCCATGTGGCTTCCTCTGAACCGTGATTACGCCACAGTACCTTGACTAATGGAACAAATTTCCTTCTCAGCACTTTAACATCATGATCCAGAACCTGCACCAGTTCATCTTCAAATGTCAGGTCAGGTCTTACCTCGATCTCCTCTACCGGCACTGTATGAGAAGGATTCGAACGGTAGCGCCTCAGCATAGAAACGTGGAATACATCATGTATACGATCTAACTCAGAAGGCAGTTCTAGCTGATAAGCGACCGGTCCCACACGCTTTACTATCCGGTAAGGTCCGATAAATCTAGGGCTCAGCTTGCCCTTCCGCCCAAATCTCAAAATCTTCTTCTAAGGTGAGACTTTCAAAAACACAAAATCTCCCACCGAGTACTCGATCTCTTTGCGCTTTAAATCAGCTTATGACTTCTGCCTATCAGATGCTTCCTTTAATCGAACCCAAATCAATTACACTTTCTCCTCAGTTTCAGAAATTAACTCTGGACCAAACAGTCGCTGCTCACCCAATTCTATCCAACAAGTAGGGGTACGACACCTACGACCATATAACGCCTCATACGGTGCCATCTAAATGCTGGATTGGTAGCTGTTGTTGTAACCAAATTCTGCCAATGACAAATAGTCTTCCCAACTGCCCTTGAAGTTAATCACACAGCTTCTTAACATGTCTTCCAAAATCCGAATTACCCTTTCCGACTGCCCATCAGTCTGAGGATGAAATGCCGTGCTGAAATCTAGCCTTGTACCCAAAGCTTCGTGTAACACTCTCCAAAATCGTGATGTGAATCTAGGGTCCCTGTCCGAGATGATAGACACTGGTACCCCATGTAACCTCACAATTTCTGCCACATACAACTTTGCCAACTTCTACAACGAGTAATTAGTGCGAACTGGTATGAAGTGGGCAGATTTAGTCAATCGATCAACAATTACCCATACTGAATCTTTCTTAGTAGGCGTCAGGGGTAGCCCACTAACAAAATCCATGGTTATCCTCTCCCACTTCCAGAGTGGGATTTTAACAGGTTGCAGTAATCTAGAAGGCAGTTGATGCTCAGCCTTCACTTACTGGCATGTTAAACACTTACTTACAAAGTCGGTAACCTCACGCTTAAGTCACGGCCACCGATGCATTCCACTTGAGATCTTGGTATAATTTGTTTCCACCAGGATGCATAGCGTATGGGCTACTATGTGCCTCCCGCAAAATGGACTGCCTTAACTCAGAATCCCTCGGTACACAAACTCTTCCACGGAAGCATAATACCCCTTCATTATTCAGCTCAAAATCCACAGTCTCTCTCTTCTTCACCTGTTGGAAACGAGAAACCAACGACTGATCCAACATCTGCTTCTCTTTAATTTGACTAATCCAAGTCGGTTTCACTTGAAGTTCTGCTAACAGACTACCATCCTCAAACAGGCTGAGACGAGCAAACATTGCCCTTAGCTCGGATACAACCTTACGACTTAATGCACCCGCTACTACATTAGCTTTGCCCAGATGATACTTGATCGAGCAATCATAATCCTTCAGCAGCTCTATCAACCTTCGTTACCTAAGATTCAACTCCTTCTGGGTAAGGAGGTACTTGAGACTCTTATGGTCGGTATAGATGATCGACTTCCCCCCGTACAAGTAATGTCTCCAAATCTTTAGTGCGAACACCACCGCAGCTAACTCCAAGTCATGAGTGGGGTAGTTCACCTCGTGCGGCCTAAGCTGACGAGACGCATACGCCACCACCTTCCCCTCCTGCATTAGCACACAACCCAAACCCGTGTGCGACGCATCACAGTAGACAACGAATTATTTTCCAGCCTCAGGCTGTATCAATACCAGGGCTTCAGTTAGAATCTTTTTCAACTTCTCAAAACTCTCCTGCTGTTTATCAATCCAAACAAACGGTACTCCCTTACGCAGTAACTTAGTTAGGGGTGCAGCAATCAGTGAAAACCCCTCAACAAGCCGTCAGTAATACCCGGCCAGGCCCAGAAAACTTTGAATCTCAGATACAGACTTCGGTGGCTTCCAATCTAATACTGCCTAAACCTTTCGAGGATCGACCCTAATCCCCTCGGCAGATACAACATGACCCAAAAATGTCACCTCACGCAACCAAAACTCACACTTGCTGAATTTGGCATAAAGCTACTTTTCTCTCAGTATTTGCAGCACAATCCGAAGATGTGAATCATGCTCCTCCTCGGTTCTTGAATATACCAGAATATCATCTATAAACACCACCACGAACCGGTCTAGATAGGGTTGGAAAACCCGGTTCATCATATCCATGAAAGCAGCTGGTGCATTCGTTAACCCAAACGGCATGACCAGAAACTCGTAGTGTCCATAACGAGTCCTGAACGATGTCTTGAACACATCTGCCTCCATAACCCTTAACTGATGGTACCCCGACCTTAGATCTATCTTAGAGAAAACCAAAGCTCCTCGCAACTGATCAAACAGATCGTCTATCCTTTGTAGCGGGTACTTGTTCTTAATCATTAGCTTGTTCAACTGACGGTAGTCAATACACATGCGCATTGACCCATCCTTCTTCTTCACGAACAATACCGGTGTTCCCCACGGAGACACTCGGTCGAATGAATCCTCGATCCAGTAGTTCTTGGAATTGAGCCTTTAATTCAACCAGCTCCTTTAGTGCCATCCTGTAAGGGGCGATGGACACTAGAGCCGTTCTCGGTAAAAGCTCAATGCCGAATTCGACCTCGCGGTTTGGAGGCAACCCCGGAAGCTCTTCAGGGAATACATCCGGAAATTCCTTTACGGTCCTAACATCCCTAACAGACAAACCCTTAGCATCAGACGTGCTGACATAAGCTAGGAACGCCTCGCAACCTTTGCGAACCAGCTTCTCGGCCCTTAATACTGAGATTACATTGGCTAGATAATCCCTTCGTTCCCCTATCACAATCACTTCCTCGTCCTCTGAAGACTTCAATACCATACGCTTAGCAGCGTAATCCAAATTTGCACGGTGTTTCACTAACCAATCCATGCCCAGAATGAGATCAAACTTGCCAAACGGCAGTTCCATCAAATCCGTCGGAAAAACAACCCCTTGAACCTCTAGAGGCACATCTCTAAATAGCTTATTCACTACAACAGACTGTCCTAAAGGACTAATCACCGACATCTCTTTATTAGCAAGTTCGAATTGTATACCCAAAGTTCCAGACACAGTACATGCAACATAACAGTGCGTCGACCCAATATCAATTAAAGCAATACATGGTACATTATGAATGAGGAACGTACTAGTTATGACGTCAGGTGCGTCGCCATCCTCTCGACGCCGAGCAGCATAAACCAACCCTGGCTTTCTCGCCTCTATATTACCAGCACCTCTTCCCAGTGCTCTATGACCTCGTCCTAACCCATTTCCCCCTCTGGGTGGACCATGACCTCTCGGTGGCTGTTGACCACCTCTCCCTGGCTGCACATAGCCCTGACCGGCTGCTTGCGTCTGAAGAGGCTCCCAAGGACAATTTTTGAACTGATGATCCTTGGACCCACACCTGAAACACCCCCCAGTTCTTCTCCAACACTCTCCCGAATGAGGTCTCCCACACTCAACGCAAGGCCGCGATCGACCAGCAACAATTGGAACTCCAACTCGAGTTGACCCATCAAACCTAGGCCTCTTATGCAACCCACCTGAAGAACTTGAAGGCCCAAAATCCCTCTTATTTCTGCCACTTTCCTTCTCACAGTTTTGACGCTCAGAGCGTTTCACATCCTCGGTAATCTTTGCCTTTTTAATCAGGGCAGCAAAATCCCTCTCCCTCTGCGGGGCTATCAGTACTTGCAACTCATCTCGAAGACCATCCTCAAACCGTATGCAGCACTCGTATTCAGTCGCGACTATCCCCCGAGCATACCGGCTCAACCGCAGAAACTCTGCCTCATACTCTACTACGGACTTGTTCCCCTGAACCAGATTCAAAAATTCCTTTCTCCGGGCATCCACATAACTTGCCCCAACAGATTTTCCTTGAAAGGTCGTCTTAAAGAAATCCCATGTTAATCGGTCGACCTGTGTGCCTTCCCTCACGGTAAGCCACCATTGATATGCCTCGTCCATGATAAGGACACCGCTTTTTCGGTTTACGTTTCTACCGATGCGATCAAGGTCATCCATGATTCGCTCTACCGCATCTAACCAATACTCTGTTACATTCGGGGCTACACCAGAGATGCCCCTGAAGATTTTCGCCCCATTTGACCGGAGTCGCTCAGAAATTGACCCTCGGGCCACTGACCCAGTACTCGCTCTAGTAACCCTTTCCAGAACCGGTAGCATCACTTGGGACAGAGCATCGTCCCTACCGGTTTGGTCATGAGACCCCGTTTCGGTCACCGGTGATACCGACGCCTCCCTTTCGAGCATGTATCCTGATGCTGAGGACCCAGCCCTAGCACCCCGGCCTCTACCACGGCCACGTGTACCCCTTCTGCGACCTCTTGAACTCATATCGGTGTATCGTATTAATCTGTGTAAGAGTTTTATGCATCAGCTTATAGTTCTCATGAATATTAACAGATGTCTTATGAAAAACAGTAATAAGAGTTGTTTCCGCAGATCGAGTTTACTAAAGTTTCAATCTCTTATAGTCTCGGTTTCTTCAACTAAGGAGTTCAGTATACTACTACTATCCCTTGCAGTTTCTCAATACAGTCATTATAGCATATAACAGAGTATACAGTCAGGAAACTTACAGATTTGGTGCCGGAGACTCGGTGTGCCATACTTTCAATAACACTAACATTTCCCAAGTTAAAAATTTAAGCAGAGTAGAAAAATTTTGAAACCCATTCCACAGTCGAGTTTTGCAACCTGGCTCTGATACCATAAAATGTGACACCCCAAACCCGGCCTAGACGTTATGGCCAAATCTGACATGTTACATCAAATGGTTATTTAAAACTACTCGATCATTTAAAAACCCTTCCTCGATTTAAAACTTTTTACCGTTTGAAAAACCCTAAATTTCGTTGCTTATTAAAACGAGTTTTTCTTAAGGTTATTTTCCTTGTAACCTAATATTATTTTCAAAACGTTGTTTGTTGTGGAAGACTGACTTCTAATGTTGCGAAAACGTGATGTTTGAAAATAGCGGTTATTATTTTAAAAACCCGTGTTTAACTGTTTGGCAGTTCATAAATAAAAGAGTTACCAAAATGAAAGTTAAAAGAAAATCCCAATGGCCATATTACATAAATTATCAACCCAAAAATAATATAAAAATAAATTAAACCCAAGTATTTACTAGGTTCCGTTTATTAACAACTCCAGCGTATGGCCACCTCAAGAGTCCTCATGACTCCAAATCCGTGGTGGGGATTACCTACACGGTTAAAAGAAATGGGGTGAGTTACAAGAACTCAGTGTGTAATTCCCTATAACGATTATAATCTGGGCTGAGCCCATACGGTGTCGGTCTGGGCCTAAGCCCTATTCGGTAACAAGCTGGGCCTAAGCCCCAAATCATCCCAATGCAAATGGATATGTGCCCACCCCAATCCTATCCAGCCAACTAACTCTCCACCCGTACCAACCAACACACCATGTGGGGACCATGTCAACCCACCCAGCCAAAACTCTCCAGTAAAGCAGTCAAGCTGCTAATAATGGTATATGTGACCGAGCCACTAAATTAAGAACATGTGGTGAAGCCACTATATCGATATGTGGCGGTGCCACTAGAACGGTATGTGGCAGAGCCACTAGAACGGTACTTCCTCCAATCAACAAACCCAACCCAATGCAATATGTTATGAATGTAGTGTATTACGATTATAAACAGATATATAAAATCATATAAAAAATATTTAATTACCATTTAGGGTATAACGGTCATTTCGTCACTTAGGGGTAAAATAATAATTTCACCCCTCGGGGGTATTTCGATAATTTACCCATCGAGGGTATTTCAGTAACTTATCCCCTAAGGGTATTTCGGTAATTTACCCACTAAGGGTATTTCGGTAATTTCACCCATTAAGGGTATTTCGGTAATTCAGTCATCTAACGGCCTTTTTGGAGGCCTCATCGTGCCCAGAGAGACACGGGGTTCCCTTACCCAGGTCTCTACGGTGTAATTGGGCCTAAAATCAATTTCGGCCCAAGCGGGCCCCTGCGCTTACGTGTGGCCTATTTAGCTTCGTTCGATCTCGGTTCTGCTGACTTAGCGCGATTGCAGTGATCATTCGGTACTTACCAATGATTTCGCTCATGTGGGCCCGTTAACCCATTGGGCCCACTAAGCCCGCTTCGGCTCAACAAGGCCCGTTACGGCCTCAGTTCCACGAGAGAGTCCGTGACACTCTCAATGGTCTATTGCCATCCCTAGTGGCTCGGTTTATCTCTATGAGCGCTCGCACGCTCGAGTGATCATAGTTGCCAATATCTCAGCTTGTCGGTATTTCGTCTTTTGGTTGATTCATAGAATAGCGCATAATAAACAAGCAAGGGTGTGAGATTACACACCTTAGCGAGATGCACGACTAGCCCTTCGTATCCAACCTACACATCATCAGATTACCTTATTAGCTAAACGTTGCTTAAGACTAATCACTTAAAGAACTAGACCCCAAAACGTTCTCCTTAACTTGTTTGAGCAAACGGTCCTAAACACCAAGATTACTAAGCACGATTGATTGGCTTCACGTCCTTAACAAGAATCTGAACCAAATGAAACCCATAAGTGTGACTAGAATCCGTATACCACTCAACACAAACACATGGCACATTCGACCAAACCAAGTATTATGACAACGTTCTTACCTTCCTTGAACGATGAATCCACAATAAAGGTTTGATTAATACAAACCACTTGCTCCCCTTCGCCTTATAGAAATCCCTAAACCCGACGATGGCCAAAACACAGAAAGAAACGTATTTTTAGCCACAGAGTGTAAGAAAGAACATATGGTTATTAAAGAAGAAACCAAATGGGAATAGAGTCGCTGACAAGAAGAACTATAACTTACTGATTATCACACTCTTTGCAGAACCGTGGGAGAAAAGAAAAGAATCTAGTTGAAGAATAAAAGAAAAGGAAATATGTATTCGGCTAGAGAGAAGACAAGGGATGAACAAGGTGTGAAGAGAAATGAGAAGAAGGGTAGTGATTCGGCCAACCAAATGTTTCGGTGTTTAGCAAAAGAAGAAGAAGAAATAATGAAAATGTACGAAAGGTAAGTAGACGAGAAGGAGAAAGTGAACGAAATGCAGCCAAAGAGAAATCCCGAAATGTTTCCCAAAAGACTCTCAGCCGAAATGCCAAAATGAAACAAGCTCGAAAAGAATAAAAAAAATAAAAGGTAGTAGCACAAAGAAGCTTCGGTTTCTACACAAATTCAAAGCTGCCGAAATTGACTCCCCAAAGCCACCCCCTAGCCGAAATCTTCCCCTTAACCACAATCCCACATTCGGCCAACTCTCCCATTCTCCTCCATCCCTTGATTTTCTCCACTATCCCCTTCTTGAATCACTCCTAGCCTCCCATTCAAACCTATTGACCCAGTCTCCAACTCCCTCTGAAGAGTTTGATCCAAACTCTGATTCCTCCCCTCTTAAGTCACAAAATAAAAGCCTTTATTTGCAACTTGTGGGATTCAAACCCTTCCCCTCCTTGCTCTCCACTTGACGCCATACCACTACACCACACGCTCAACTTGTGTTAGTAGCACACACAAATTTACTTAAAACCTGCTTCCCACAGCCCTCTCCCACTAAAGGGCCAAAAACTAAAATTTTTCCAAGGCTCAAACTCGAACCCAGGCCTCCCTAGAACCCCCAAACATACTCAAATAACCAGCTGAGCAGTCACAACATGAAAGTATGCAAAAATTTACAACCCCTAATTTTTGGGACGTTACACTCTGCACCTCTTTGTCCATAAAAAGGTACTTGAATACTTTTTGGAGCGTGACAGTTCCAGAGACTACCATCCAATTGGAAAAGCCCAAGTAGAGATTGACGCGTGCCCCACTATGACATAACATGCATAGTTCCATCATTGATATCAATTCCCAAGATAAAATAGTCAGCCCACACAATTAATGTCCCATACATCCCTTCTATCTCTTCTAGAAGCGTCCCCTATACACTTAAAAGGAAAATACTGCTTCAATTCTTAAAATCCATCTGCCAAAAATGACAGGTATGCATTCAAACCATTCATTGCAAAGGGCGAGTTCGCACACAAGCTATCCACAAAAAAAATGAGTGGTTATCAATTAACTAGATTTTGAAAACAAGAGGTCTAAATAAGGGAAAAAATAGAAGGCACGACAAAAGCTGAAGACTACCACTTGTTAATAACTGGAACATTATTTTCAATTAGCAACACTTTGGAAGCAAAAAGAGAATGCATAAGCATATCTGACAACGCAACGATATAACAAGGAGAAGATAACATTTTATTAGATGATGACCAGTATGTATTTGATTTATACCTTAGTCGAAATAGTGGTTTCGGGACCACAAATCTGAGGTCAGAGAAATAATTTAATATTATTTTTTATGTTTATAATATGTGAATTGATATGTGTGAAAATTTCGTACGAAAATTTTCTTGTTTGTGTGCCGATTTGATAAAAGGATTTAATCGCAGAAAATGTAAAAGTTGTGTTCTACTTGATGAAGTGCTGAATTGACATGGCTTCTTAAATGAGAGGTCCTTATTATGTGATTAGACCATATTTAGTGGATTTTGACTTAAATGGTCATCCATTATATGAAATTTTAATGTTTTTTTAATGGACATTTTGCTAATTAAATAAATAATGGTTAATTAAATAAACCAAAACCATGATTTAGTTCATCTTTTTGGTGAATGTCAGATTTCTAAAGAAATAAAACACCATTTTTGAGCTCTCATGCATTCGGCACTTGTATCTTTAATCAAGGTAAGTTCTTTGCTCAGTTTTTGATGATTTTTATGTTTTTGAAATCGTTGCTTCGTATCTAGCTAGCCCATGCCCTAATTTTTGAATTGGTTGATGATTTTGAGTTAATCCATTTTTTATTTTATGAGCTTTGTGATGTTAGTTGATGAAAAATGAAAGATATGTGTTGGGTTAACATGTTTTGTATTTGGATTTTTGATGAATTTGAGTATTATGGGCTAAATTGTGAAAATGAGAAATTGAAGGACTAAAATGTGAAATAAATGAAATATATGGGCTTAAATTAACTCCATAAAAATTTGGCTAAGCATGAAAAATGTGAAATTATGTGTATTTTGTGATTTTATGAAATAGGGACTAAAATGTCAAAATGTGAAAATGTGAGGGCTAATCTGTAAAATGCCCAAAATATGTGTATATAGATTTAATTGAATGATTTGGTGAATAAAAGAGTTAAATTTGAATGTGTATAGATCAAGAACCAAAGAATAGGAAATTAGATCGGGGGAAATCGAAAGTAGTTGAATAGCCGTTCGTTTAGTTCATTTTAAATCTGAGGTAAGTCTATATACAAATAAATGTGTTTGAATTGAATTATTATTGCTTATATGTTAATGAAATGTGATAAATGGCTATTGGAGCTGAATATGTGAAATCTGAGAAAATTTCGATAATATGATGACGTCTGAAAAGCCCCGTACGAACCATAGGAATAACTAGGATACATATGTCATGACATAGGATTTCGATATGAATTATCGTGTAAGGCCACATCTAAGACGTTGGCATCGATTTGAGATTTACGTGTAAGACCATGTCTGGGTCATCGGCATCATATATGATTTCGTGTAAGACCCTGTCTGGGACAGAGGCATCGATATTTAATTACATATAAGACCACATCTGGGACGTTGGCGTTGTATGAGCTTTACGAGATATCTAAGTATCCTTATTTATTCCGAATGGTTCAACGGGCATTTCGAGAAATGAATGAGTATACGAATGTGCATCCAAATTCCAGTACGTATGTATGTATATGAAATTTGGCAATGAAAGGTATGTATGAATATGATCATTTGATATGTGAGCTATATTACATGATATGTGATTATGAGCAAGTGAACATGATCAATTGAGATATAAGAGAAATATGACTTGTGATTGTGTTATGCCAAGAACCATATGTATGAAATGGTTTATAATTGTTCTATGTGATAAGTTTATTTGTATATGGCTTACTAAGCTTTTGAAAGCTTACTTTGTGTGTGTTTGCATTGTTTTATAGATTATCAAATCTACTGGAAGCTCAGGGATTGTCGAGGATCATCACTACACTATTGAACTATATTTTGGTACCTTTTGAAAATGTACATATCTGAGTATCCTTTTGAAAATGTGATGGGCTATATTGGTCTTGTGTGAATGGTCATTATGGTATGCTCTAGTGAAATAGAAATAGTATGTTTCATACTTGATTTGGTAGTTGAGATGGTGAATATATTGCATGTTTGAAATGGTTTGAAATGAGATGTGAATCATATGCTTTTAGTATGGAATTGTATATAGAAATGAATGAGGATATTGTAACATGAATTGTGCATGTTTAGGTAAAATTTTGACCATTAATTGGGTATGAGTTGAGTATAAAGTGATGCTTATAGGAATGACCCAAAATGGGTGGCAATTTGGCCTAGCAAATGGCCTATAATTGTCCACACGGTTGAGCACATGGGCATGTGTCTCGACAGTGTCTTTCAATGCTCCAATTCGAAGCAAGTCAGACTTTCACACGGACCAGACACACGGGTTTGTGACAGGCCGTGTGATTCAAGTCAGTTTTCTTTATGAACAAGAAGCACGGTCGTGTGGCAGACCGTGTAACCCAAGTCAGTGTTGCACACGGGCTGAGACATGGTCCAAAGCACGGCCGTGTGAGGCACACGGCCAAGCCATACGGGCGTGTGCCCTGTTTTAAAAGAAAAATTTTTTAGGTTCCGGAAAGTTCCCGTATGAGATCGATTTAGTCCCGATCCTTCTCTAAAGCATGTTTAAGGTCTCGTAGACCTTCTAAAGGGACTTTATGTGTATATTTTCGCTATGGAATGATTGTGAATGTTTGATATTAGTGAAATGTTTGTGATATGTTCTGATATGTCCGGTAATGCCTCTTAACCCTCGTCCGGCGATGGATACGAGTTAGGGGTGTTACAATGACCACAAGGACTAAAATTATAAGGCCCTAGCAACAGTATATTTTTATTTATTTACATGGAATTCTCCTCCCTACCCCAGTCGGAGTACCCTCATGAGGTACACTAGACAATCTAGACTCCCCACTCGTTTAATATATTCCCTTCCCATCCTCTTCTAAACTCTCTAGGTAAGATCTTGACCTCCTAGTTGTTGGAAAAAATCTTGTTTAAAAATGGTTTTCTATCACAGTGGAAAATTAAAATTTTTAAAACCGAGTTGGTCTGTGATATTTATAGTAATAAACTTTTCCTGAAAAGGACATGTGCTTTGTGCGACGAGAAGGATCATTTAAATTCCACCATAGACTTATATTTGACTTAAGTTTGACATTTTTTACCGTGGTACTTGTATTTTTTTTGTTTAATGTGGTACATGTATTTGACAAAAAATATATATTTTGGCATCTGAAGATAACAATGTTAAATTTTGAGTGCTTAATTTAATTTTTAGAGTTGATTTGATGAAACTTTATAATTAGCTAAAAATAATAACAATTAACTTTCATCAAATTAACCCTAAAACCCAAATAAAATCACATCGATATATTTGAAAATAGAAAACTCAAAAGAAATTGTAAAAGTTAAGGTGCTGTTTGATAAACTAAAAATTAAGTGTTGAATTTGATTAAAAAAACAAACGTTAATCAATTTGATTGTTAACGGATCCTGGTTTGGTTAGAGAGAGCAATGAAAAGATGACACATGGCATACCACGAGGATAAGTATGTTAACAAGGCAAGCCAAATGAGTATATATGTAACGCCCCAAAAATGAGGGGTTAGTAATTTTGCTTAATTTCCATGTTGTGCATGAACGGCTAGCTATTTGAGTGTATTTGGGTGTTCTAAGGTGGCCTGGGTTTGAGTCAGAGCTGTGGAAAAATTTTAGTTTTTGCCTATAAGGGGAGCTAGTAGTTGGCAGTAGGACTTATGTATGATTATGTGTATTTAAGTGACAGAAATTGAGCATGGGACCCGGTGGATGTGGCGTCACTGGGATAACAAGGGGGAGTGGAGTTCGAATCTCTTTGCAAGCAAATGATGGTATTTATTTTATGCCTTGGGAGTGGAAGAAGTAGAGTTTGGATCAAACTCTACAAGAGAGGTTGAGGACTTGGTCAAATATTTCAAACGGAAGGTGGAGAGCAATTCTAGGAGATTTTGGTGGAGAAAATCAGGGAAGTGATGTGTGTGGGAGTGTTGGCCGAATTTGGGAGTGTGGCTAAGTGAGAAATTCGGCTAGAGGGGTGTTATTTGGAGCATTTCGGCAACCTTGAGTGTTGGTAGAAACCGAAAATTCCTTTTTGCTTTTCAAGTTCTCTTTTTGTTCATTTCGGGTTTCTTTCTGAGGTGACGTCTCAAGCAACTTTGTTACCATTCGGGTTTTCATCTCGTTCATTATTTCCCCAACTGCTGCCCACTCCCTGCCTACATTTATTTTCTTCTTTTAGGTTCCTTGGCCGAATTCAACATCCTCTTTTCCTCTCATCTTTCTTTTTGTTCTCTTCAAGTTAGCCAAACCTATCCTTCCCCCTTCTTCTCAATGCTTCATCTTTTGTTCTTTTGAGTGAGTCGAAGTTAACCTCTGCTTTTCTTCTAGTATACTTTCATCTCTGGGGCCGTACGTGTTTATTCCTCTTTACTTAAAGGAACCTGTCCTTGTCGAATTTGAGGGTAAGTAGTACTGACTGTCTTCTAGTTATTTCGTGATGGTACTATTCTTTTCTCTCCACTGTCGAATCTTCCCTTTCTTCTTTAGTTTGATGTTGATTGGTTGTTAGGGTCTCTCAAAGTGTGGAAATGGCCTAGCGACGGAAGAAATCGATACGTTATCCTTAACTTTGATCAAGTAAGTGTTCTCGCTTTGTGTTTGGATTGAGGGCTGATCTTATCTGAGGGTTTATATTGGTCGAGGGTGGATTTTACTCGCATATTTATTCAATCCCTCTTAATAAGGGTGTATTGTAATGCAGAATCAATCCAGGGGTTCTTAATCTTCGTTGATATTTGGAGAGGCTTAACAAAACTCGGTCAATCAAGGTAGGTGTAAGTATGGTTTCAGTTTTGGGTTGTGTTAAAGGAGGGTAACTCCTTTGAACGGATGACTTACTGATAGTCCTTTTAACGTAGGATCGGTGCTAGGATATTGGTGGCACGTTTCGTAATCAAGGTGTGTAATCGTACACCCATTACCATACTGTTCAAACACATGATACTGTTGTTTCTCACTTCTGTACTACTGTATATCGATAAAAGCCGAAAAGCCGTGTTTCCGGCATCTGAAGGCCCTCGAGCGTGCAAACGCTCGTAGGGATAAATTGAGCCACAATCGTTGGCGTTAGATCGTAGAGGCCACCATGAACTTTTCCGTGGGTTTAGGTCGTAATGGGCCTCGATGGGCCATGGGGGCCCAATAGGCCCCATATGGGTAAAGTCCTCAGTAAAATGATAACAATGAACCGGGTTGCAAAGTTCGCATAGCCGTAACCGATATTGGGCGGAGTGGGCCACATGAGCGTGTAGGCCCACTTGGGCCGAAGATTGGGCTTTGGGCCCAACTGCACCGTTGAACTAGAAAGGGGTATCTGTGTCATTCGAGGCGACTGTAGGCCTCCGAAAAGGCCGTTATATGACTAAATTACTCAAATACCCTCGATGGGTAAAATTACTGAAATACCTTCAATGTGTAAAATTACTGAAATACCCTCGATGGGTAAAATTACTGGAATACCCCCGAGGGGTGAATTACCGTTATACCCTTAGTGGTAGTGTCAGTGATATATGTGTAATATTTGTATGATCAATTATGATTGTGATACACTGCATACATAGATTATTTATGACATGACATACTGCATTGGGTTGGGTTTTGTATTTTGGAGGAAGCATCAGATGGTGGCTCGCTTAACGTTTATCGATATAGTGGCTTCGCCACGTATACCAATTTTAGTGGCTCAGCCACGTATACTGATTTTTAGTGGCTCAGCCACGTATATCGTTAGTAGCGACTTTCTTTGCGTTGTTGTCTTGACTAATTTGCGTTATTGGTGTCTTTGGTTGGGTGGGTCGACTTGGTCCCCACGAGGTGTGTTGGTTGGTACGGAGATGTGTTGGTTTGGGTGGGTTGGGTTACATTTCTGTGTTGCATTGATATGATTTTTTTTGGGCTTAGACCCACTCTGATACTGAATAGGGCTTAGCCCAGACCGTTATTGTAATAGGGGATTACACACTGAGTTCTCGTAACTCACCCTTTTCTTTAACTGTGCAGGTAATCCCCAGTCTCAGATGATTTGGAGTTGCGAGGGATTCAGAGGTGGCCACACGCTCGATATGTTTTAAACGTAAACTTAGTTATTTTAGTTAATTTTAATATATTGGGCTAATGACTTTGTAATAAGGCCATTTGGGATTTTTAACCTTTAATTGGTATTTTCTTTGCATTACTACCTGCTAGACTAAGAAACGCGGGTTTTAAAATGACAATAGTTTTTAAAGGAAATTACGATTTTCAAACCTTAAAATTTACAACTTGAACGAGCTTCCGCGATATTTAATTTTGTTAAACAAATGATTTGATTAACTCAGCTGTGGAATAGGTTTGAAAAAATTTTCTAATCTGTCTAAATTTTGGTTTGGAAAGAAATGTGGTTACTAAAAGTGTGGCACACCGAGTCTCCGGCACCAAATCTGTAAGTTCTCTGACACTGTATTCTGTTATATACTGCAATGACTATATTGAGAAACTACTAGGGATAGTAGTAGTACACTAAAACTCCTTAGTTAGAGTAATTTGATACTGTAGGAGACTGAAAACTGCAGTGAGATCTCGATCTGCGAAAACAACCCTATTCACTATTTGTCATAAAATACCTGCTAATAATTATGAGAATTATAAGCTGATGCATAAAACTCTTAAAACAGATAAATACGCTACATCGATATGAGCACAAGAGGTCACGGAAGGGGTACACGTGGCCGCGGTAGAGGCCGAGGTGCTAGGGCTGGGTCTTCAGCATCGGGACACATGCCTGCTAGGGAAGCGCCAGCCTCACCAGTGACTGAGACGGGGTCTCATGACTGAGCCGGTGGGGATGATGCCCTGTCCCAATCGATGTTACGGGTTCTTGAAAGGGTTGCTGGAGCAAGTACTGGGTCAGTGGGACGAGGGTCAATCTCTGAACGACTCTGGTCGAATGAGGCAGAAATTTTTAGGGGCATCTCTGGTGTAGCCCCGAATATGGTAGAATATTGGTTGGAGGCTGTCGAGCGAATAATGGATGACCTCGATTGTAGGGTGGAGCAAAAACTGAAAGGAGCATTGTCTTTACTGCGAGATGAGGCATATCAATGGTGGCTTATCGTGAGAGAAGGCACGCAGGCTGACCATTTGACATGGGACTTCTTTAAGACAACCTTTCAAGAAAAATATGTTTGGACGAGTTATGTGGATGCCTGGAGGAAGGAATTCTTAAGTCTGATCCAGGAAAATAAGTCTGTAGCAGAGTATGAGGTAGAGTTTCTACGGTTGAGCCGGTATGCTCGGGGCATAGTCGCGACTGAGTATGAGCACTGTGTGCATTTTGAGGATGGTCTCCGAGATGAGTTGCGAGTGCTGATAGCTCCGCAAAGAGAAAGAGATTTTACTTCCCTAGTTGAGAAGGCAAAGATTGCCGAGGATGTGAAACACTCAGAGCGTCAGAATCGTGAGAAAGATAGGGGCAGAAATAAAAGGGATTTTGGGCCATCAAGTTCTTCTAGTGGGCCTAAGAAGAGGTCTAGGTTTGATGGGCCAGCCCGAGCTGGGGTTTCTGTTGTTACTGTCAGACCGCAGCCTTGCGCTGAGTGTGGGAGATCTCATCAGGGTGAGTACTGGAAAAGAACTGGGGCGTGCTCTAGATGTGGGTCTAAGGATCATTAGGTTAGAAACTGTACTCAGAGGCCCGTTCAGATGCAAGCTGCAGGTCAGGGCTATGTGCAGCCAGGGAGAGGTGGTCAGCAGCCACCGAGAGGACGTGGTCGGCCAGAGGGGGAAATGGTTTGGGACGAGGTCGCGGAGCAGGCGAGAGGTCTTTGGTAGCACAGAGGCGAGACAGCCAGCGTTGGTCTATACTGCTCGGCGCCGAGAGGGTGGCGACGCTCTGGATGTCATAACTGGTACGTTCCTCATTTACAATGTACCATATACCGCTTTAATTGATATTGGATCTACGCACTCGTATGTTGCATGTACTGTGTCTAGGATATTGGGCATACAGTTCAAAATTACTGATAGGGAACTGTCGGTGATTAGTCCATTAGGACAGTCGGGTAGAGTGAATAAATTGTTTAGAGATGTGCCCCTAGAGGTCCAAGGGGTTGTCTTTCCGACAGATTTGATGGAATTTTCGTTTGGCGAATTCAATCTCATTTTGGGCATGGATTGGTTAGTAAAACACCGTGCAAATTTGGATTGCGCTGCTAAGCGTATGGTATTAAAGTCTTCGGAGGTTGTGGAGGTGGTTGTGATAGGGGAGCGAAGGGATTATTTATCTAATGTAATCTCAGCATTAAGGGCCGAGAAACTGGTTCGCAAGGGTTGCGAGACGTTCTTAGCTTATGTCAACATTTTTGATCCTATGGGTCCGTCTGTTGAGAATGTCAGAACTGTGAAGGAGTTTCGAATGTATTTCTCGAAGAGCTTCCGGGGTTGCCTCCAAACCGTGAGGTCAAATTCGGCATTGAGCTCCTATCGGGAACGGCTCCGGTGTCCATCGCCCCTTATAGAATGGCGCCGAAGGAGTTAGTAGAATTAAAGGCTCAGATCCAAGAGCTACTGGACCGAGGATTCATTCGACCGAGTGTGTCTCCATGGGGAGCACCAGTGCTGTTCGTGAAGAAGAAGGATGGGTCCATGCGCATGTGTATTGATTATCGTCAACTGAATAAACTGACGATTAAGAATAAGTATTCTTTACCAAGGATAGACGATCTGTTCGACCAGCTGCGAGGTGCTTCGGTCTTCTCCAAGATAGATCTTAGATCGGGGTACCATAAGCTAAGGGTTAAGGAGGCAGATGTGTACAAGACTGCATTCGGGTTGACGAATGCACCAGCTGCTTTCATGGATATGATGAACCGGGTTTTCTAACCCTATTTAGACCGGTTCATGGTGGTGTTTATAAATGACATTCTGGTGTATTCAAGAATCGAGGAGGATCATGATTCGCATCTCCGAATTGTATTGCAAATACTGAGGGAAAAGCAGCTTTATGCCAAGTTCAGCAAGTGTGAGTTTTGGCTGCGGGAGGTGACATTTCTGGGTCATGTGGTGTCTGCCGAGGGGATTAGGGTTGATCCTCAGAAAATTGAGGCCCTATTGGATTGGAAACCACCAAAGACTGTATTTGAGATTCGATTTTTCTAGGTGCATTTGGGTATATTACAGACAACCGTTGAGGGGTTCTCACCGATTTTGCACTCTCGACTAAGTTGTTTCGAAAAGGGGTACCGTTTAATTTGACTGATAAGCAGCAGGAAAGCTTTGAGAAACTAAAGAAGATTCTGACTAAAGCCCCGGTATTAATATAGCCAGAGTCTGGGAAGGAAATCATTGTCTACTGTGATGCGTCGCACACTGGATTGGGTTGTGTGCTGATACAAGAGGGAAAGGTGGTGGCTTATGCGTCTCGTCAGCTTAGACTGCACGAGGTGAATTACCCCACTCACGACTTGGAATTAGCTGCGGTGGTATTCGCACTGAAAATACTGAGAGATTACTTGTACGGGGAGAATTCAATCATTTATACCGACCATAAAAGCCTCAAGTACCTCCTTACTCAGAAGGAGTTGAATCTTAGGCAACAAAGATGGATAGAGTTGCTTAAGGATTATGATTGCTCGATTGAGTACCATCCGGGAAAAGCTAACGTAGTAGCGGATGCATTGAGCCGTAAGGTTGTATCTGATCTACGAGCAATGTTTGCTCGTCTCAGCCTGTTTGAGGATGGTAGTCTGTTAGCTGAACTCCAAGTGAAACTGACCTGGATTGATCAAATTAAAGAGAAGCAGTTGCTGGATGAAACGTTGGTTCCTTATTTTTGACTGGTGAAGAAGGGAGAGGTTGCGGATTTTGGACTAAATTGTGAGGGGGTATTATGCTTCCATGGGAGAGTCTGTGTACGAGGGATTCTGAGTTAAGACAGTCTATACTGCGGGAGGCGCATAGTAGTCCATAAGCTATGCATCCTGGTGGAAACAAGTTATACCGAGATCTGCGTGAACTGTACTGGTGGCCAGGGCTTAAGCGCGAGGTTACTGATTTCGTAAGTAAGTGTTTGACATGCCAACAAGTGAAGGCTGAGCATCAACTGCCTTCTGGATTACTGCAACCAGTTAAAATTCCACTCTGGAAGTGGGAAAGGGTAACCGTGGATTTTGTTAGTGGGCTACCCCTGACGCCTATTAAGAAAGATTCGGTATGGGTTATTGTGGATCGACTGACTAAATCTTCTCACTTTATACCAGTTCGCACTGATTACTCGTTGCAGAAGTTGGCCAAGTTATACGTGGATGAGATTGTGAGGCTGCATGGGGTACCAGTGTCTATTATTTCAGACAGGGACACCAGATTCACGTCACAATTCTGGAGAGTGTTACACGAAGCTTTGGGTACAAGGTTAGATTTCAGCACGGCATTTCATCCTCAGACTGATGGTCAGTCGGAGAAGGTAATACAGATTTTGGAAGACATGCTAAGAAGCTGTGTAATTGATTTCAAGGGCAGTTGGGAAGACTATTTGCCATTAGCGGAATTTGCTTATAACAACAGCTACCAAACCAGTATTCAGATGGCACCATACGAGGCGTTATATGGTCGTAGGTGTCGTACCCCTACTTGTTGGACAGAACTGGGTGAGCAGCGAATATTAGGGCCAGAACTAGTTTCTGAAACCGAGGAAAAAGTAAAGTTGATACGAGATCGGTTAAAAGAAGTATCTGATAGGCAGAAGTCGTATGCAGATTTAAAGCGTAAAGAGATAGATTACACAGTGGGGGATTATGTCTTCTTGAAGGTCTCACCATGGAATAAGATTCTGAGATTTGGACGGAAAGGTAAGCTGAGCCCTAGATTCATCGGACCTTACCGGATATTAAAGCGTGTGGGACCAGTCGCCTATTAGCTGGAACTGCCTCCTTAGTTAAATCGTATACATAATGTGTTCCACGTTTCTATGCTGAGGCGATAGCGTTCTGATCCTTCACATGTAGTGTCGGTGGAGGAGATCGAGGTAAGACCTGATCTGACCTTTGAGGAAGAACCGATGCAAATACTGGATCGTGATGTTAAAGTGTTAAGAAGAAAATCTGTTTCGTTAGTTAAGGTGCTGTGGTGTAATAACGGTTCAAAGGAAGCCACGTGGGAGCCTGAGGCGGCGATGCGACAGTAACACCCTCACCTCTTCTAACCAGGTAAATTTAGAGGCCGAAATTTCTTTAAGGAGGTAGAGTTGTAACGCCCCAAAAATGAGGGGTTAGTAATTTTGCTTAATTTCCATGTTGTACATGAACGGCTAGCTATTTGAGTGTATTTGGGTGTTCTAAGGTGGCCTGGGTTTGAGTCAGAGCTGTGGAAAAAATTTAGTTTTTGCCTATAAGGGGAGCTAGCAGTTGGCAGTAGGACTTATGTATGATTATGTGTATTTAAGTGACACAAATTGAGCATGGGACCTGGTGGCTGTGGCGTCACTGGGATAACAAGGGGGAGTGGAGTTCGAATCTCTTGGCAAGCAAATGAGGGCATTTATTTTATGCCTTGGGAGTGGAAGAAGTAGAGTTTGCATCAAACTCTACAAGAGAGGTTGAGGACTTGGTCAAATATTTCAAATGGAAGGTGGAGAGCAATTCTAGAAGATTTTGGTGGAGAAAATCAGGGAAGTGATGTGTGTGGGAGTGTTGGCCAAATTTGGGAGTGTGGCTAAGTGAAAAATTCGGCTAGAGGGGTGTCATTTGGAGCATTTCGGCAACCTTGAGTGTTGGTAGAAACTGAAAATTCCTTTTTTCTTTTCAAGTTCTCTTTTTGTTCATTTCAGGTTTCTTTCTAAGGTGATGTCTCAAGCAACTTTGTTACCATTCGGGTTTTCATCTCGTTCATTATTTCCCCAACTGCTGCCCACTCCCTGCCTACATTTCTTTTCTTCTTTTAGGTTCCTTGGCCGAATTCAACATCCTCTTTTGCTCTCATCTTTCTTTTTGTTCTCTTCAAGTTAGCTGAACCTATCCTTCCCCCTTCTTCTCAACGCTTCATCTTTTGTTCTTTTGAGTGAGCCGAAGTTAACCTCTGCTTTTCTTCTAGTATACTTTCATCCCTGGGGCCGTACGTTTTTATTCCTCTTTACTTAAAGGAACCTGTCCTTGCCAAATTTGAGGGTAAGTAGTACTAACTGTCTTCTAGTTATTTCGTGATGGTACTATTCTTTTCTCCCCACTGCCGAATCTTCCCTTTCTTCTTTAGTTTGATGTTGATTGGTTGTTAGGGTCTCTCGAAGTGTGGAAAGGGCCTAGCGACGGAAGTAATCGATACGTTATTCTTAACTTTGATCAAGTAAATGTTCTCGCTTTGTGTTTGGATTGAGGGCTGATGTTATCTGAGGGTTTATATTGGTCGAGGGTGGATTTTACTCGCATATGTATTCAATCCCTCTTAATAAGGGTGTATTGTAACGCAGAATCCATCTAGGGGTTCTTAATCTTCACTGATATTTGGAGAGGCTTAACAAAACTCGGTCAATCAAGGTAGGTGTAAGTATGGTTTCAGTTTTGGGTTGTGTTAAAGGAGGGTAACTCCTTTGAACGAATGACTAACTGATAGTCTTTTTAATATAGGATCGGTGCTAGGAGATTCGTGGCACGTTTCGTAATCTAGGTGTGTAATCGTACACCCATTACCATACTGTTATAACACAAGATACTGTTGTTTCTCACTTTTGTGCTACTATATATCGATAAAAGCCAAAAAGCTGTGTTTCTGGCATCTGAAGGCCCTCGAGCGTGCGAACCCTCGTAGGGATAAATCGAGCCACAATCGTTGGCGTTAGATCGTAGAGGCCGCCATGAACTTTTCCGTGGGTTTAGGTCGTAATGTGCCTCGATGGGCCATGGGGGCCCAATGGGCCCCACATGCGTAAAGTCCTCAGTAAAATGATAACAATGAACCGGGCTGCGAAGTTCGCATAACCGCAACCGATATTGGGCAGAGTGGGCCACATGAGCGTGTGGGCCCACTTGGGCCAAAGATTGGGCTTTGGGCCCAACTGCACCGTTGAACCGAAAAGGATATCTGTGTCGTTTGAGGCGACTGTAGGCCTCCGGAAAGGCCGTTATATGACTAAATTACTAAAATACTCTCGATGGGTAATGTAACAGTCTGATTTATACCCTAGTCGGAACAGTGGTTTCGGGACCACAAATTCGAGTCTGAATAATATTTTAATATTATTATCTGTACTGTTGATATGTGATTAAGCATGTGGTAAATTTCCGTAAGTTAATTTGTCCGTTTGTGTGTTTAATTTGATGAAAAGGATTGAATTGCATTAAATGTGAAATTTGCATATATTTATGAAGGGATGCCTAATTGTTATGTCTTACTAAATATGAGGGCTTATGTGGCAATTTGGCCAAAATCATAGATAGTGGACGGCAACATGCATATACATTATGTTTGTATATGTTTATTTATATGTTATGTTAAATATTCATGTATTTATATTTTATATTAATATGTTATAATAAAAGAAACAAAAGTGGTAGTGGATATTCATTCATCCATTCACCACCGAAAAACACTAAAGAAAAAGAAAGAAACTTTGGCTAAGGCATTCGGCACTTACAAGCCAAAATTAAGGTATGATTTGGTTTCGGTTTTTGATAATTTCTACGTTTTTGCAATCGTTGCTTTGAGAGCTACAAAACCCATGTATTAATTTTGTGAATTGATGATGTTTGTGTAAAATGCCATTGATGATATGTTGAGTTTTGAGATGAGTTTAGTTGTTAAATGAAAGATTTGAGCTAGATGAACATGTTTTGTTCTTGAAGTTTTGATGAATTTAGCTAAATAGGGCTAAATTGTGAAAATATTATTTTGGAGGACTAATTTGTGAATTTGATGAAAAATATGGACTTATATAGTCCCTAGGGAGATTCAGCTATGAATATGTGTGAACAAATTTGGTGAATTTGATGTTTTGAGAAAAATGGACTAAATTGATAAATTATGCAAATGTGAAAGTTAAATTGTAAATAGCCTTAAATGAGTGTCCTTGGACTGAATTGATTGAATTATTGAATAAAATGGTTAATTTTGAATATGTTTAGATCAAGAACCGAGGAAAACGGATTTAGATCGCGGGAAAGCGATAGTAAACGAGTAGCCGTTTTCATTCCGATAGATCGAATCCGAGGCAAGTCATTATGCAAATAAACGTACTTGTATGAAATTATAATTGTTTATATGACTAATGTTGATAATGGATGCTTATGAGAGAATTATGTATATGAATTCCAAGATAAGTTTGATATAGTGACTAAGTCCGAGAAGTCCCGTACGAACATAGGAATAGATAGGATTAGCTATGTCATGACATAGGTATCTGTTCTGTTTTCATCATGTAAGACCACGTCTGGGACGTTGGCGTTGATTTGAGACTCGTGTAAGACCACGTCTGGGACGTTGGCATCGATATGAGCTTTACGTGTAAACCACTTCTGGGACGTTGGCATCGTTATAATCCTTACGTGTAAGACCATGTCTGGGACATCGGCATCGTATTGATTCGTGTAAGACCCTGTCTGGGACAGTGGCATCGATATTAGAGTACATATAAGACCTCGTCTGGGACATTGGCATTGTATGACTATTCCGAACTTTCTGAGTACCCTACTAGATTCCTTACGGTTCAACGGGCAAGTCTGTGATACGAATTACAAATCCAAACTTTGATAAATTAAGTGAATGAATATCTGTTTCAGGTACGTTGCTTATATACTAATTGTGTATATAAGGTAAGTATTTATGTGAGCATATTATGATGTTATGTATATGGAATTGATGATACGATATGTAAAGTCTTGACTAGATGCACTATATGCATATACGGTAAGTTATGGATAAGCATATGAGCTTGAGAAAGAAAGAGGTGATTTTTGTCATAAGAACCATATTTGTCATCTTACTAAATTGGTTATGTGCAATCAATGCTAAGTTTGTTTGTATATTGACTTACTAAGCTTTTAGAAAGCTTACTCTGTGTGTCTTTTCTCTATTTTATAGGTCGTCAAAGCTACTGAAGGCTCGGGACTGTAACATCCCAAAAACGGGGTTATTTGAAATTTCATTATTTTCTTATGTATGAACTACTGGGATATTACTTATGGAATAAGAGAGTTTAAATTAAGGCCTTGAGTTGTCTCATTTTGGTAGAAAATTTTAGTTCTTAACTTTTAAAAAGAAGGGAGCCTTGGTAAGTGGTGTTATAAGAATAAATGTGGGTATTTTTAACACAAAATAGGCCTAGGATAAGTGGCAAAAGAAGCCCACTTAAGAGCTACATGTGACGCCACCAAGGAGCAAGGAGAGCTTGTGTTCGAGTCACGGAAATCCCCTTTGTTTTTGTTTTATTTGGACGGCACAAGGAGAGTTTTCTCCTTCAAACTCTTTTTAGGTGTAATTATCAAAGGATAATTTAAGCATTTTAATTAGTTTTAATTTGCTTAAACCTTTTGATAATATAAGAGATATGATAATTGCATCAAGGATATTTTTATTTTGAAGGGATTATTAGGTGGCTAATTCAAAATTATTTGAATTAAATTAAATGGGTGGCTTGGAGCAAAAATAGGTGATGGCCGAAAGTGGGGCTCCTTGGTAAAGAGGAGTTGGCTAGGGGTTGGACTCCTTGTTGCCAAGGTTGGATGGCAAGCTTGAAAGGGGGCCGAATCCTATATAAAGCACATACCTAGCACCCTATTTTCGTTTTGCTCAACCTTACACAAAGCCGAATGCCTTGGTGACTTACTTCATAAAATTTCGGCAAGCCTACATCCCATCTTTTACTATTCTCTTTCAAGTTCTCTCAAGCCGAAAATCCTATTAACATTCACTCTCCCATTCTTCGATCTTTAGCAGAAACTCTACCTCCTCTTCCCTACTTCCTCTTTGGCATTGAGGCTTTTGGATTCCTCTCGATTGTGAAGGTGAGTTTGGCCGAATACTTATGGTTTCTCTTCTCTATATCTGTCGATTTCTATAAAGGGAAGTGCCGATTTCGGCAATGGTTATAAGGCCTTTAAATAAGTGGTAACCGATTTCCTCTAGGTGCTCGAGGCGTAAAGCGATCAACTCAAAGCCGATCTCTAGAATTCGATCTACGGGTAAGTATAGGTAAGGCTTATATTGGTGTTTAAAAGCCGAGAGAAGGTTGTGGTTATTAGTGTTATTAATTAACCAAGGTTGTAAACCAGATTCGCAAATCGGACGCTAAGGCTAGTACTCGAAGCGATTGGGTAAGGATTCGGGTACAAAGTATGACCCCTTTAAATTGTTTGGTTTGGCCGAATGGGCCATATCACTAACCTTGAGAGTTGGGCGAATATAGGGGCAAAGACTTGAGTGTGGCCGACTTCTCTTCTCGGATTTAGACTCCTTGTTGGTGTGGTGTGTACATACACACCATTTAACTTGTTAATTATGCTAAGTAATGTGATTGCTAGCTTGATGTATGTAGCAATGGCTTGAATACCATAACGGTATATGGGGTAATCTGGTAAGTACTGTGCATATGATTGCTATTTTATGCTTTTGGGAAGCATCTTTGTGATAATACATATGATAAATCTATATGTGTGATGACTATGTGGGTTGATTGAGTGGAGGGCGGTGTATTCGTCGGTTGACGAGCACCGGTGCTTTGGTAGCACTGCGTGACTATACGTCACCAGAGGTTTGGTACCTCCAGAGGTTTGGTACCTCATAGCGACTTGTCCACGTGGTTAACACCACCGTGGGTTGGCCCCACTTGAGATATGGGATAAATGCGCGGTGATTTGGTATCACACGATGGGTTGGCCCCATCACCCGATTTGTGTCTCACGGACACCAGTGCTTTGGTAGCACATCGTGACTATATGTCACCAAAGTGGTTTGGCACCACCAGTGTTTTGGTAACACATCGTGATTGCGGTCACCAAAGTGGTTTGGTACCACGTGGGGTAGACAAAGGTGTTTGGTTGGCTAGGTTGGGTACTCGATACTTTGCTTAATTGATATTATATGTGGTGTATGAAATGTTGTATTAACCGGGGAAGGGTTACATATCTGAGTCTTGGTGACTCACCTTCTCCTTTAATATTTTTTGGGTGACTCGTAGATGGCGGTTGAGGAGCGGTGGGACTCGAGGCGGCCATGCAAAGGATTTTAATTTCTGAGAACTTTAAAGTTGTTTAATTTTTATTTTGGGTTGTAATAAGGCCTCCATAAACTATAGTTGCGTTTTTTTATATATGTTGGATGTCGACTTAAACTATATCATTAAATTAAATTAAATCACATGTTTTCTTTTGGTAAACACGAAAAAGTTTAATCGTGCCATCGGGTACACTTGAAATCGATACAATAATTGGGCTTAATTAAAATCCCAAATTGGATCTAAGGTTAGCTTAACAAGACAACCAAACGAGGAGGTTTCAATAGAAAATTAAATGTTTTTCAAAAGCGATCACAAGGTTTTACCTCGTAATAACTCAGATTTGGTCGTAGTGTTTGGGCGGGTTTGGGTTGTTCTGAGCACTGGTATCGAGCCAGTTCAAAGCTCGGTTGTGGGGCCCAAGGCCCAAAAATGTTTTTGGTAGGCCTTATGGTATGATTTCTGGGTTTTTAAGCGGCATGGCCCGAGTCTCTCGACACCGATCCGCCTGTAAGTACATCTAAACCTTTGTGTGAAATATATTCGTAGAAGGGTAGGAAGCATGGGCGTAGATAGACTTATAGGACTTGGACCCTAGGGTTAGATTACTCAAACACAACGAAGCATAAGACTTAAAGAACTAAACCAACCTATGACTTAGTCAATGAGGTAGGGTGTGGTAACCCACAGACGCATGTCTAGGATTGGATCCGGAAGAGCTTGGTATTTAAGCGGTCCTCGTGACTCACCTCCTCTTCGCGGGTATCCTGCAGTGCGTAGCCGGTTCACCCTAACTCGAAGGCTCGATGGTGTGGTAACCTCTCTGTGCGCATGTCTAGAAAGGTTCGGTGAGAGCTTGGTATTTAAGCGGTCCGCGTGACCCACCTCCTCTTCACTTGAATTCTGCACAGTGCGTAGCTTTGGTTCCTACGACGACCAGGAGGGCTCGGTCATAGGCTAAACACAATGATTAAAACCCGAAAAAAAAGGGAATCAGCCATATTTTCGAAAAAGAAGGGAATAATAAGCCCTAATGTTTTAAAAACGTATCCAATAACCCTCTTAAACCCTAGAACACTAGGTATACCATGTTTTCTCGGAAAACTTGACTTGTGAAAAATTAGAAATACCCCACAGGAGTAAAATTACCAAAATGCCACGACCCTCTAAAATATTGATTCAATGATTTTGCCTAAAAATTTCAACTATTTTATAAAACATTCAATAATTAGCTTTGGAAATCATCAGTAAAATATCTTGGCCCTGGAAAAGTACGAAAATACCCCTGTAGGAAAAAGACGAAAATACCCCTGGGTTAGAAATGGGCAGAAATGTCCGATGAGTGAATAGGTATGGAAAGTATTAAGGAATGGATGCATGGACTTCTTTGTGTGAACTAGGATAGGAAACTGAAACATTGGTTGCTCGAAAGAATCTCGATTAAACCTCATCCATAAAACTTCTTCATGAGTAATAAAGTGAAACAAATGCTAACGCATAAAATTTTTCTTAATCAGATTAAAAGCGCGGTAGATAGAATGAGTTCTAGAGGACGTGGACCGAAGTGTGGACGTGGTAGGGGTAGGATGACGTGTTATGCAACCCGTCAGTCGAGGACAAGGCTCGAAAATGAGGTACCACCGCCACCACCACCTCCTACTTTTAGAGCCGAGGAGGGAGCGGGCCGGTGGCGAATCGGTATCGCAAGTCGTGTTGCGAGTCTTGGAGATGGTGGTGGGGTGGTGGAAATGTTGGAGCTCGGAAATCTGTCCCCGGCGACTCCGATCTAACGGAGCGGAGGTATTCCGAGGTGTGTCGGGAGTGGCACCCAGTGCGTGGAATCTTGGCTAGAGTCAAGCGAGAGGATCATGGATGACCTTGACTGATCAAGAAGAGAAGCCGAAAGGGCGTGTCGCTTCTAAAGGATGAAGCGATCGGTGGTGGCTTACGGTTCGAGATGGGGCTACACCGATGATTTGACTTGGGAGTATTTCGTAACCGCCTATCGAGAAAAAGTATGTGGGCACTAGCTGCTTGCGCCAGAGAAAGGCTTTTTCGGGATTAGTTCAAGGAACTAAGTCCGTGTCTCGAATATGAGGCGGAATTTTTAAGGCTAAGTAGGTATGCGAGAGGCATAGTGGCTATCGAACATGAGCGTTGTGTCCGCTTTGAGGATGGACTCGAGATGATTTAAGGTTCTTTGATTGCCCCACAAAGAGTTCGTGAGTTCTCATCCCTAGTGGAGAAGGCTAAAATAGCCGAGGGAATCAAGGAGGTGTGTGAGGCGAGAATTATAGTAAGAACAATCGGAAGAGAAGTTTTGGGTCATTTGGATCAAAGCGGTAGTACTCGAGAAAAAGGCTAGGCCAAGTGGGCCCAATCAGCGACAAGGCCCACAACTCGCTAATCGGAGGCCGACTCGGTGCAATCGGCTGTGGGAAGACCCATTGGGAGGTTGTTGGGCGGTGATAAAGGATGCTTTGAGTGTGGGTCTTTGGAGCATCGCGTCGAGATTGTCCCCAAAAAGCTAGCTAAGAAGCGACGGAAGGGCGTAACCGTGCACAAGATAGAAATGTAGGACCACAGAGGGTCGTGGTAATGGTAGAGAAACAACGGTCCCAACCGAGGTCGTGGAACTCAAGGCGAGGTTCGGGCAACACAGAGGCTGAGGCTAGGCGGCTGGCTTAGTCTATGCGGCAAGGTGTCGCGAAGAAGGTGACGCACCGGATGTCATAACCGATGCGTTTTTAATTTTTGGTTTTCCTTATGTTGCATTGATTGATGTGGGCTCGACACACTCGTACATTGCTAGTAATGTGGTAGGAACTATGGACCTAGACTCAAAGCGCTTCTAGGGAGATGACTGTAGTTAGCCCCTTAGGTCACTCCGTAGTCGTAGATAAACTCTATAGAGGCGTACCCTAGAACTTGAGGGTAGTGTTTGTAGCCGATCTAATGGAACTACCATTTGAAGAGTTCGATTTGATCCTTGGCATGGATTGGTTGGTTAAGTACCAAGCAAGGTTGGGCTCGCGTGACCAAGCGCATGGTTCTTAAGACGGCGGAAGGTGATGAAGTGGTTATGATAGGAGATAGGAGGAATTATCTATCCAACGTAGTGACCGCCTTTAAAGGGTGAAAAGATGGTCAAGAAGGGTTGTGAGGCGTATTTGGTTCAAATCTATGCTTTGGAAGCTAAGGAGTTGGAAGTTGAAAAGGTCCGAACGGTTGGGAATTTCTTTGATGTGTTCCCGGAAGAACTTCCGGGTTTGCCTCGGATCGGAAGTCGGTCGGTATAGACTTGCTACAGAGCGGCACTGTGTCCATAGCACCATACCGAATGGCACCAAAGGAATTGGTGGAGCTAAAGGCTCAAATTCGGGAGCTCTTGGATAGGGGTTTATACGACCAAGTATATCTCCGTGGGGAGCGCTGTGTTGTTTGTCAAGAAGAAGGACGGTTCTATGCGGATGTGCATCGACTACCGTCGATTAAATAAGTTGACGATCAAGAACAAGTATCCGTTGCCTCGGATTGGCGACTTGTTCGATCAAGCTGAAGGGTGCCTCGGTGTTCTCGAAGATAGACCTTAGGTCGAGTTATCATCAACTTAAGGTAAAGGAGGTGATGTTCACAAAGCGGCATTTCGAAACTCGGTATGGGCATTTTGAGTTCTTGGTAATGCCATTTGGGTTGACTAATGCGCGGCGGCATTCATGGACTTGATGAGCAGAGTATTCCAGAAAGATGTACTTGGACCCGATTCGTCGTGGTATTCATAGACGACATATTGGTTTATTCAAGGACGAGAAGAGGAGCATGACAAGCATCTACAGATAGTTCCGCAAGTATTGAGGAGAAGCGGTTGTATGCCAAATTCGGTAAGTGTGAATTTTGGTGAAGGAGGTGGCTTTCTTAGGTCATGTAGTGTGTTTGAAGGAATTAGAGTAGACCCCCGCAAGATTGAGGCGGTATTGGAGTGGAAACCACCTGGGACGGTGGTTGAAATACGAAGTTTCTACAGGTTTAGCGAGGATACTATCGGAGATTCGTGGAAGGATTCTCTCTAATAGCAGCGCCAGTTGACTAAGTTGCTAAGGAAGGGTGTCCCATTTGTATGGACGGAAAAGCAAAGCAAGAAAGCTTTGATAAGTTAAGGAAGATTTTGTGGAAGCTCCGATTTTGAGTACACCAAGGGGAAAGTTATTCACGATTTATTGTGATGCATCTCACACCGGCTTGGGATGTGTGATGATGCAGGATGGGAAGGTAGTAGCCTATGCATCCCGTCAATTAAGATCGCATGAGGTTAACTACCCAACTCACGACTTAGAGTTAGCGGCGGTGCGTCTTCGCTCGAAGATATGGAGACATTACCTGTATGGAGAGAAGTCGATGGTCTACACGGATCACAAAAGCTTGAGGTATCTTCCGACTCGAAGGATCCGAATCCGAGGCGGCGTCGATGGATTGAACTACTAAAGGACTACGATCGTTCAATTGAATACCATCCGGGTAAGGCTAATGTAGTAGCCGACGCATTGAGCGGAAGGTGGTGAGCGGACTTAAGAGCGATGTTCGCTCGGTTAAGTCTATATGACGATGGGAGTCTTTTGGCGAGAACTTCAAGTTAAGCCGACATGGATTGAGGAGATTAAGGAAAGCGGTTAGTGGATGAAATTTGGAGTTCGAAGAGGGTACAAGTTCAAGGCGGTGGTTTGGAAGGTGCACATCGACTAGTGAAGGAGCGCTTTGTTTTCAAGGACGAGTGCAGTATGCCAAAGGATCCAGATTTGGCGAGAAAATTCTCCAAGATGCACATAGCAGCCCATACGCTATGCACCCTGGAGGAAGCAAAATGTATGGAGATTTGCGGAAAGCAGATTTTGGTGGCGGGGTTGAAGCGTGAGATAACGGAGTTGGTAGGAAAGTGTCTGACGTGTCAGCAGGTTAAGGCTGAACATCAGTCACCATCGGGACTACTTCAACCGATAAAGATCCCTCAATGGAAATGGGAGAGGATCACCATGGATTTTGTTAGTGGGCTACCCCTTACGCCCACTAAGAAGGATGCAGTTTGGGTAATTGTGGATCGCCTAACTAAGTCAGCTCACTTCATGCCGGTGAGAATGGATTACTCTCTCCAGAAGCTAGCAAAGCTGTATGTGGGTGAAATAGTAAGGTTGCATGGCGTGCCAGTGTCGATTATCTCGGATAGGGATCCCAGATTCACGTCAAGGTTTTGGAAAGCGTTGCATCAAGCTTTGGGTACACGGTTAGATTTTGATGACGGCTTTCCATCCTGATCGACGGACGATCGGAAAGGGTGATACAGATTTTAGAAGACATGTTAAGGGGCTGTGTCTTGGATTTTAGTGGTAGTTGGGAGGAGTACCTACCATTAGCGGAATTCGCTTATAACAATAGTTATCAAGCGAGTATTCAAATGGCTCCATACGAGGCCCTATATGGACGAAAGTGCCGTACTCCTACATGTTGGACGGAGTTGGGAGAACGACAAGTTATGGGTCAGAAGCGTAACCGAGACGGAAGACAAAGTCAAGGTGATTCGGTCTCGTCTCAAGGAAGCATCGGATAGGCGAAGTCTTATGCCGATCTCAAACGCAAGGAAATGGAGTATCTTTGTGGGAGACAAGGTCTTTACGAAAGTGTCGCCTTGGAAAAAGGTGTTGAGATTTGGACGGAAAGGAAGTTAAGCCCAAGGTTTATTGGGCCATATCTTTGTTGTAAAGCGAATAGGACCGGTGGCTTATCGGCTAGAGTTGCGGCGGCCGAGTCGATTCATGGCGTCTTTCACGTGTCAATCTTTGAGGCGGTATCGGTCAGATCCTTCGCGACGTTGTGCGATGAGCGTAAATCGAAGTGAATCGATTTATCTTTTGAAGAGGAGCAGTTCGGATCTTAGGCCGAGAGATGAGAAAGTTCTACGTAGGAAGTCGGTGCCCTTGGTGAAGGTCTTTGTGGCGGAACCATGGTATAGAGGAAGCTACGTGGGAACCCGAGGATGTAATGAGGCAGCAATACCCCACCTTTTCTAGTTAAGGAATTTCGAGGACGAAATTTATTTTAAGGGGGTAGAAGCTGTAACATCCCAAAAGCGGGGTTATTTGAAATTTCATTATTTTCTTATGTATGAACTCTTTGGGATATTACTTATGGAATAAGAGAGTTTAAATTAAGGCCTTGAGTTGTCTCATTTTGGTAGAAAATTTTAGTTCTTAACTTTTAAAAAGAAGGAGCCTTGGTAAGTGGTGTTATAAGAATAAATGTGGGTATTTTTAACACAAAATAGGCCTAGGATAAGTGGCAAAAAGAAGCCCACTTAAGAGCTACATGTAGCGCCACCAAGGAGCAAGGGAGAGCTTGTGTTGAGTCACGGAAATCCCCTTTTGTTTTTGTTTTATTTGGACGGCACAAGGAGAGTTTTTCTCCTTCAAACTCTTTTTAGGTGTAATTATCAAAGGATAATTTAAGCATTTTAATTAGTTTTAATTTGCTTAAACCTTTTTGATAATATAAGAGATATGATAATTGCATCAAGGATATTTTTATTTTGAAGGATTATTAGGTGGCTAATTCAAAATTATTTGAATTAAATTAAATGGGTGGCTTGGAGCAAAAATAGGTGATGGTAGAAAGTGGGGCTCCTTGGTAAAAGAGGAGTTGGCTAGGGGTTGGACTCCTTGTTGCCAAGGTTGGACGGCAAGCTTGAAAGGGGGGGCGAATCCTATATAAAGCACATACCTAGCACCCTATTTTCGTTTTGCTCAACCTTACACAAAGCCGAATGCCTTGGTGACTTACTTCATAAAATTTGGCAAGCCTACATCCCATCTTTTACTATTCTCTTTCAAGTTCTCTCAAGCCGAAAATCCTATTAACATTCACTCTCCCATTCTTCGATCTTTAGTGAAACTCTACCTCCTCTTCCCTACTTCCTCTTTGGCATTGAGGCTTTTGGATTCCTCTCGATTGTGAAGGTGAGTTTGGCCGAATACTTATGGTTTTCTCTTCTCTATATCCTGTCGATTTCTATAAAGGAAGTGCCGATTTCGGCAATGGTTATAAGGCCTTTAAATAAGTGGTAACCGATTTCCTCTAGGTGCTCGAGAACGTAAAGCGATCAACTCAAAGCCGATCTCTAGAATTCGATCTGCGGGTAAGTATAGGTAAGGCTTATATTGGTGTTTAAAAGCCAGAAAATTTTGTGGTTATTAGTGTTATTAATTAACCAAGGTTGTAAACCAGTTCGCAAATCGGACGCTAAGGCTAGTACTCGAAGCGATTGGGTAAGGATTCGGGTACAAAGTATGACCCCTTTAAATTGTTTGGTTTGGCCGAATGGGCCATATCACTAACCTTGAGAGTTGGCCGAATATAGGGGCAAAGACTTGAGTGTGGCCGACTTCTCTTCTCGGATTTAGACTCCTTGTTGGTGACAGTGTGTACATACACACCATTTAACTTGTTAATTATGCTAAGTAATGTGATTGCTAGCTTGATGTATGTAGCAATGGCTTGAATACCATAACGGTATATGGGGTAATCTGGTAAGTACCTGTGCATATGATTGCTATTTTATGCTTTTGGGAAGCATGCTGTGATAATACATATGATAAATCTATATGTGACTGATGACTATGTGGGTTGATTGAGTGGAGGGGGCAGTGTATTCGTGCTGACGAGCACGGTGCTTTGGTAGCACAATTGTGACTATCGTCACCAGAGGTTTGGTACCTCCGGAGGTTTGGTACCTCATAGCGACTTGTCCCCGTGGTTAACACCACCGTGGGTTGGCCCCACTTGAGATATGGGATAAATCGCGGTGATTTGGTATCACACGATGGGTTGGCCCCATCACCCGATTTGTGTCTACGGACACGGTGCTTTGGTAGCACATCGTGACTATATGTCACCGGTGGTTTAGCACCACCGGTGTTTTGGTAACACATCGTGGCTGCGGTCACGGTGGTTTGGTACCACGTGGGGTAGACAAAGGTGTTTGGTTGGCTAGGTTGGGTACTCGATACTTTGCTTAATTGTATTATATGTGGTGTATGAAATGTTGTATTAACAGGGGAAGGGTTACATATTGAGTCTTGGTGACTCACCTTCTCCTTTAATATTTTTCAGGTGACTCGTAGATGGCGGTTGAGGCGGTGGGACTCGAGGCGGCCATGCAAAGGATTTTAATTTCTGAGAACTTTAAAGTTGTTTAATTTTTATTTTGGGTTGTAATAAGGCCTCCATAAACTATAGTTGCGGTTTTTTTATATATGTTGGATGTCGACTTAAACTATATCATTAAATTAAATTAAATCACATGTTTTCTTTTGGTAAACACGAAAAAGTTTAATCGTGCCATCGGGTACACTTGAAATCGATAAAATAATTGGGCTTAATTAAAATCCCAAATTGGATCTAAGGTTAGCTTAACAAGACAACCGAAAGCGAGGAGGTTTCAATAGAAAATTAAATGTTTTTCGAAAAAGCGATCACAAGGTTTTACCTCGTAATAACTCAGATTTGGTCGTAGTGTTTGGGCCGGGTTTGGGTTGTTACAGGGACCGTCACGGATTGTTATCACACTACTAAACTCATTTTGGTACACTTTGGAAATGTATAAAGTTAGATATGGCATGTATAGGCTAGTATTTTGGTACAAGTTGATGTATAGACTTGGTCATGAGATGTGACTAATTATTGGTTCATATTTTGCCTTGATGAATGTGGTATGTGTAGTTGTTTTGGTATTGATTGCTGCTCATGATATGGTCAAGTTTTTAGGTAGGAAATGATTGAGAAATGCTTTAGTTATATATATATTTTGTCTTGAAAGTTGGCATGGTTGAAATGGATATTGAATGTATTGATAGGATAGTTGTTTTGGTGTGTTATTGGTTGATAAATATGCATGAAATGAGTTGGTAAACATTGCTTGTAGGTATGACCTATGTGGGTGGCATTTTGGCCTTGCAAATGGCCTATAATGTCTGCAGTTTGGCACACGCAGGCGTGCCTTGTGACCGTGGGGCTAAGTCGATAGCTAAGCGTAATAGCACCACGGCCATGACACGGGCGTGTCTAGTAGCCGTGTGAGAAAGTCGGTATTGGCCTATGAGTACACGGCCTTAGCACACGGGGTGCTGGGTGGCCGTGGGTGTAAAGACAGATTCGACCACGGCCACGGCACACGGGCGTGCTTGGTGGCTGTGGATGTGAGGATAGATTTGACCACGACCAAGGCACACGGGCGTGCTTGGTGGCCGTGGATGTGAGGACAGATTCGACCACGGCCAAGACACACGGGCGTGCTTGGTGGTCGTGGAGGTAAGGACAGTTTCGACCACGGGCAGGACACACGGGGGTGTCCAGTAGCCGTGGGAGGCACACGGCTTGCCTACACGGGCATATAATCCCTAAAACTTAGAAAAGTTTTAAATTTCTGTGAAATTTTGTATGTGTTTCGGTTTAGTCCCGGCCCTATTTATGAGCATGCTTTAAGTCTCGATGACTTACTTAAGGGACAATATGAATGTAATTGATGAGTTCTTGATGAATTGTCTATTAAAGTTTTCTGATCTGTCTGGTAACGCCTTTAACCCAAGTCCGGCGTCGGACACGGGTTAGGGGTGTTACATTTGGTTGGTATCAGAGCTATGGTTTAGCCGATTCTCAGACTAACGTAGCGTGTCAGAGTCTAGCTATACATGCCATATGTCTGAATTGTGATAGTGTGATGAATCCTGACGTATAAATGTGATTTCTGTATAGTAATGGATCCCGAAAGAGCCGTAGCTGATGATGTAGAAAGCAATGCGCCTGCTCCCGCGCAAGGGACAGCGCCCTCAGATCCGAGACCGGCTACTAGCGGTCAAGGGGAAGAAGCTAAAGAAGCTTTCTTCCAAATGATGAGTGAATGGTTCACTCAATTCGTAAGGAACAACCCGACTGTTTCACAACTCCCGCCCCCGGGTAAACCCCCTCAAGCATCAGTTGTGCCTCCGGTGATGGGTGTAAATCTGTTGAATAAGCCTCCGGTTGACAAGATTCGCAAGTATGGGGCTGAATAATTCCGAGCTACCAATGATGATGATTTGAAAAGGTGAATTCGGTTAGAAAATACTATCCGGTATTTGTGGTGTCCCTTACTCTGGAAGAATGCATAAAGTGTGTTGTATCATTACTCCGAGATGCAGCATATCAATGGTGGAAAACCCTGATTTCTGTTGTCCCGAAAGAGCGATTTACATGGGACTTCTTTTAGAGCAAGTTCCGGAAGAAATATATCAGTGAGAGATTCGTAGATCAGAAACGAAAGGAATTTTTGGAACAAAAACAAGGTCGAATGGCTGTTTTGGAATATGAACGTGAGTTCGTGAGACTGAGTCAGTATGCTCGAGAATGTGTATCATCTGAAGCTATAATGTGCAAAAGGTTCGAAGATGGGCTTAATGAAGACATCCGTTTACTAGTCGAGATTTTAGAGATAAAAGAGTTTGTTGTACTTGTTGATTGAGCGTGCAAAGTCAAGGCACTCGGTAAAGATAAAAGAAAAGCCGAGTCTGAAGCTCGAGATATGAGAAAGAGATTTCAGAGTAATTCATTTCAGTCTACTCCGAAAAGATTCAGAGATAATCAAAGTCATTTCAGAGATAATGTGGGTCATTCGATTAGAAATCAATCTAGACCGCAAATGAGTTCTAAAACTCCAGCAACTTCAGTGGCTAGCGTTGGTAATGCTCGGCGAGAGAGACACGAATGTAAATATTGTGTAAAAAGGCATCAGGAAGTGTAGATTAAATGTGAGCTTGCTTGGATGTGGATCACTTGATCATTTTATCCGTGATTGCCCCGAGTGCATCGAGCACGAGACCCATTCGAATCCGAGATCGATAATGCACTGTGAGAGGTAGACCTCAGAAGAATGTAAGAAATGTCGGTGGTAGTCGAGAACTACGAGAGAGACTATTGTGAGATCTCGAAGCTAGGCGCTGCCGGGCGTATGCTATCCGAGCTCGTGAGGAAGCTTCATCTCGATGTTATAACGGGTACTTTTACTCTTTATGATACTTCGTGATTGCATTGATAGACCACAGTTCTACGCATTCATATATATGCATGAATTTAGTATTCGATAAGACTTTGCTGTAGAGTCTCTGAGTTTATTATAAAAGTATCGAACCCCTTAGGTAAAAGTACTGGTTGACAAAGTATGCAAGAACTGTCCATTAATGTTTGAGATATTTGTTTCCTCTTTGATTTGATGCTTTTGCCATTTGATGAGTTTGATATCATTCAGGTATGGGTGGTTGTTTTCGCATGATGCTATTGTGGATTGTAAAAGAAAGACTATTAATTTGAGATGTCCGAATGATGAAATTATGCGGATTGAATCTAATGATTTGAATGGTTTGCTCTTTGTGATATCGGTGTTAAAAGCTCAAAAGTATGTGTGAAAAGGGATATGAAGCATATTTTGCTTATGTAATTGATTCGAAAGTATCCGAAAGGAAAGTTGAGTCGGTGCCTATTGTTTGTGAGTTTTTCGATGTATTCTTTGAAGAGTTCTGGGTTTGCCTCCGATTCGTGAAGTTGAGTTTGGTATTGAGTTGTTACACAGTACTACACCTATTTCGATAGCTCTGTATAGAATGGCACCAATGTAATTGAATGAGTTAAAGTCGCAGATTGCAAGAATTAAGCGATAGAGGGTTTGTTAGACCGAGAGTTTCTCGCCTTGGGGTGCTCTCATTGCTGTTTGTAAAAAGAAAGATGGCACGATGAGGATGTGTATCGATTCACAAGTTAGTTGAATAAAGTGACGATAAAGAATAAATATTTGTTGCTCAGGATTGATGATTTATTCGATCAGTTAAAAGGAGCTACTGTATTTTCTAAGATTGATCTGAGATCGGGGTATTACCAGTTGAGAGTTAAAGATTCAGACATCCCGAAGACTGCCTTTAGAACGAGGTATGGGCATTATGAGTTTTTAGTTATGCCATTTGGACTAACCAATGCTCCTGCTGTTTTTATGGATCTGATGAATAGAATTTTTAGACCGTACCTAGATCGATTTGTTGTAGTGTTCATAGACGATATTTTGATTTATTCACGGGATGAAACGGAGCATGCTGAACATCTGAGGATTGTGTTGCAAACTCTGAGAGAAAAGCAATTGTACGCAAAATTCAGCAAATGTGAATTACAGTTACACGAGGTTAGTTTTTAGGGCATATTGTGTCAACAGGATTCGAGTTGATCCGAGTAAGATTTCTGCTATTCTGGATTGGAAACCTCCGAGAAACGTATCTAAAGTCCGTAGCTTTTTGGGCTTAGCTGGTTATTACCGCAGATTTGTGAAAGGATTTTCAGTGATAGCTACTCCGTTGACAAAACTACTTCAGAAAGATGTTAGATTTGAATGGTCTGATAGATGTCAGAAAAGTTTTGATCGGTTGAAAACTCTGTTGTGAAGCTCGGTGTTAATACTGACCGAGAATCGGGCAAAGAATTTGGATTCTGATGATGCTTCATTAAATGGTGCAGGATGTGTTTTGATGCGGGAAGGCAAAGTTGTAGCTTATGCTTCGAGACAATTGAAGCCTCATGAAAAGAACTATCCGACACACAACCTCGAGTTAGCTGTGATTGTGTTTGCACTTAAGATCTGGCGCCATTATCTGTATGGTGAGAAATGTCACGTGTTTTCAGATCATAAAAATCTGAAATATCGATGACTCGAGAAAGATTTGAATCGCGATGAGAGAAGATGGCTAGAGCTGTTAAAAGATTATGAACTTGTGATAGATTATCATCAGGTAAAGCAAAGCGTTATTCTTGATGCATTGAGTAGAAAATCATTGTTTGCACTATGTGCATTGAATGCTCGATTAGATTTATCGATGATAGTTACGTGATGGGTGAATTAAAAGCAAAATCGTTGTTTATACAGCAGATTTGTGATGCTCAAAAATCTGATAATGAGTTATTAGCAAAACGAGCTCAGTGTGGTTCGAATTCTGAATCTGAATTTCAAGTTGTTGATGATTGTTTGAGATTTCGAGATCGTATCTGTGTTCCAAGAAATTCGGAATTGATTCAGTTGATTTTGAGTGAAGCTCATAATAGTTGTCTATCTGTTCATCCGGGAAGTACTAAGATGTACCATGATCTGAAGCAACACTATTGGTGGTGCGGTATGAAAGCGGGACATTTCGACTTTGTTTGAAATGTTTAATCATCAACAAGTTAAAGTTGAACATCAAGTTCCGTGCAGGTTCTTTGCAACCGATTCTCGATTCTGAGTGGAAATGGGATAGAGTAACGAAGGACTTTGTTTTCGGATTGCCTCGACTCAGAAAGAAATATGCTATATGGGTCGTTGTTGATCGATTGTGAAAGTGCCCATTTTATTAGGTAAAATCGATTATTCACTTGATAGATTAGCCGAGCTTTATATTTTCGAGATTGTGAAAAATTGCGAGTGCCACTATCCATTATGTCGAGATAGAGATACTAGATTTACATCGAGGTTTTGGAAGAAATTGCAAGAAGCTTTAGCCACTTAAAGCGCATTTGATCTGACTTTTCATCCGCAAGCGGATGGTCAATCCGAAGCGGATTATTTGATTCTTGAAGATATGTTAAGATGTTTGTATACTTGAGTTTAATGGTTCGTGGGAAGCGAGATTTGCCATTGATTGAATTTGCATACAATAATAGTTTTCGATCGAGCATCGAATGGCACCATATGAAGCTTTGTACGAACGTAAATGGCGTACACCTCTGTATTGGACCGAGCTCAGTGAAAATAAGCTACATGGAGTTGATTTGATAAAAGACTCAGAACAGAAAGTGAAACTGATCCGAGATTGTTTGAAAGCAGCATCTGATTGTTAGAAGTCTTATGTGGACCTAAAACGAAAAGATATAGAATTTGAGATCGGCGATAAAGTATTTTTGAAAGTGTCTCCATGGAAAAAAGTACTCTGATTCAGACGTAAAGGCAAGTCCGAGGTTTATCGGACCGTATGAGATTATTGAACGTGTCGGGCCTGTTGCATATAGATTAAGGTTGCCCTCTGAATTAGCAAAGATCCACAATGTGTTTCATGTCTCGATGCTCCGTAGATATCGATCCGATCCGTCACATGTGATTACTCCATCTGAAATTGAAATCCAATCTGATATGTCATACGAAGAGGAACCGATCCGTATCTTAGCTCGTGAAGTAAAAGAGTTAAGAAACAAGAGAATTCCGTTAGTGAAAGGATTGTGGAATCGACATGGAATAGAAGAGGCTACGTGGGAGCCCGACGATTCATTCAGACAATAATATCCGACTTTGTTTAACGGTAAGATTTTTGGGGACGAAAATCCCCAAGGGGGAGAATTGTAACAATCCGGTTTATACCCTAGTCGAAACAGTGGTTTCGGGACCACAAATCTGAGTCTGAATAATATTTTAATATTATTATCTGTGCCGTTGATATGTGATTAAGCATGTGGTAAATTTTCGTAAGTTAATTTATCCGTTTGTGTGTTTAATTTGATGAAAAGGATTGAATTGCATTAAATGTGAAATTTGCATGTTTTTATGAAGGGATGCCTAATTGTTATGTCTTACTAAATATGAGGGCTTATGTGGCAATTTGGCCAAAATCATAGATAGTGGACGGCAACATGCATATACATTATGTTTGTATATGTTTATTTATATGTTATGTTAAATATTCATGTATTTATATTTTATATTAATATGTTATAATAAAAGAAACAAAAGTGGTAGTGGATATTCATTCATCCATTCACCACCAAAAAACACTAAAGAAAAAGAAAGAAACTTTGGCTAAGGCATTCGGCACTTACAAGCCAAAATTAAGGTATGATTTGGTTTCGGTTTTTGATAATTTCTACGTTTTTGCAATCGTTGCTTTGAGAGCTACAAAACCCATGTATTAATTTTGTGAATTGATGATGTTTGTGTAAAATGCCATTGATGATATGTTGAGTTTTGAGATGAGTTTAGTTGTTAAATGAAAGATTTGAGCTAGACGAACATGTTTTGTTCTTGAAGTTTTGATGAATATAGCTAAATAGGGCTAAATTGTGAAAATATTATTTTGGAGGACTAATTTGTGAATTTGATGAAAAATATGGACTTATATAGTCCCTAAGGAGATTCGGCTATGAATATGTGTGAACAAATTTGGTGAATTTGATGTTTTGAGAAAAATGGACTAAATTGATAAATTATGCAAATGTGAAGGTTAAATTGCAAATAGCCTTAAATGTGTGTCCTTGGACTGAATTGAATGAATTATTGAATAAAAGGGTTAATTTTGAATATGTTTAGATCAAGAACCGAGGAAAACGGATTTAGATCGCGGGAAAGCGATAGTAAACGAGTAGTCGTTTTCATTCCGATAGATCGAATCCGAGGCAAGTCATTATGCAAATAAACGTACTTGTATGAAATTATAATTATTTATATGACTAATGTTGATAATGGATGCTTATGAGAGAACTATGTATATGAATTCCGAGATAAGTTTGATATAGTGACTAAGTCCGAGAAGTCCCGTACGAACCTAGGAATAGATAGGATTAGCTATGTCATGACATAGGTATCCGTTCTGTTTTCATCATGTAAGACCACGTCTGGGACGTTGGCGTTGGTTTGAGACTCGTGTAAGACCACGTCTGGGACGTTGGCATCGATATGAGAGTTACGTGTAAGACCACGTCTGGGACGTTGGCATCGTTATGATCCTTGCGTGTAAGACCATGTCTGGGACATCGGCATCGTATTGATTCGTGTAAGACCCTGTCTGGGATAGTGGCATTGATATTAGAGTACATATAAGACCTCGTCTAGGGCGTTGGCATTGTACGACTATTTCGAACACTCTGAGTACCCTACTAGATTCCTTACGGTTCAACGGGCAAGTCTGTGATACGAATTGCAAATCCAAACTTTGATAAATTAAGTGAACGAATATCTGTTTCAGGTACGTTGCTCATATACTAATTGTGTATATAAGGTAAGTATCTATGTGAGCATATTATGATGTTATGTATATGGAATTGATGATACGATATGTAAAGTCTTGACTAGATGAACTAGATGCATATACGGTAAGTTATGGATAAGCATATGAGCTTGAGAAAGAAAGAGGTGATTTTTTTCATAAGAACCATATTTGTCATCTTATTAAATTGGTTATGTGTAATCAATGCTAAGTTTGTTTGTATATTGACTTACTAAGCTTTTAGAAAGCTTACTCTGTGTGTCTTTTCTCTGTTTTATAGGTCGTCAAAGCTACTGAAGGCTCGGGACCGTCACGGATTGTTATCACACTACTAAACTCATTTTGGTACACTTTGGAAATGTATAAAGTTAGATATGGCATGTATAGGCTAGTATTTTGGTACAAGTTGATGTATAGACTTGGTCATGAGATGTGACTAATTATTGGTTCATATTTTGCCTTGATGAATGTGGTATGTGTAGTTGTTTTGGTATTGTTTCTTTGCTCATGATATGGTCAAGTTTTTGGGTAGGAAATGATTGAGAAATGCTTTAGTTATATATATATATTTATCTTGAAAGTTGGCATGGTTGAAATGGATATTGAATGTATTGATAGGATAGTTGTTTTGGTGTGTTATTGGTTGATAAATATGCATGAAATGAGTTGGTAAACATTGCTTGTAGGTATGACCTATGTGGGTGGCATTTTGGCCTTGCAAATGGCCTATAATGTCACTGGTTGTTGGCACACTGGGCATGCCTAGTGACCGTGGGGCTAAGTCGTAGCTAGCCTAATAGCACACGGCCATGACACGCGGGCGTGTCTAGTAGCCTTGTGAGAAAGTCGGTATTGGCCTATGAGTACACGGCCTTAGCACACACGGGTCTTTGGGTGGCCGTGGGTGTAAAGACAGATTCGACCACGGCCAAGGCACACGGGCGTGCTTGGTGGCCGTGGATGTGAGGACAGATTCGACCAAGGCCAAGGCACACGGGCGTGCTTGGTGGCCGTGGATGTGAGGAGAGATTCGACCACGGCCAAGACACACGGGCGTGCTTTGTGGCTGTGGAGGTGAGGCGATTTCGACCTCGGGGCGGGGACACTGGGGGTGTTCAAGCACCGTGGGAGGCACACGGCTTGCCTACACGGGCGTGTAATCCCTAAAACTTAGAAAAGTTTTGAATTTCTGTGAAATTTCGTATGTGTTCCGGTTTAGTCCCGACCCTATTTATGAGCATGCTTTAAGTCTCGATGACTTACTTAAGGGACAATATGAATGTAATTGATGAGTTCTTGATGAATTGTCTGTTAAAGTTTTCCGATCTGTCCGGTAACGCCTTTAACCCTAGTCCGGCGTCGGACACGGGTTAGGGGTGTTACAGGTAAAACTACTGAAATACCTTCAATGGGTAAAATTACTGAAATACCTTCAATGTGTAAAATTACTAGAATACCCCCGAGGGGTGAATTACCGTTTTACCCCCCAACCGACCAAATGACCGTTATACCCTTAGTGGTAGTGTCAGTGATATATGTGTAATATTTGTATGATCGATTATGATTGTGATACACTGCATACATAGATTATTTATGACATGACATACAGCTTTGGGTTGGGTTTTGTATTTTGGAGGAAGCATCATCTTGGTGGCTGCGCCCGCGTTTATTGATATAGTGGGCCGCCACGTATATATCGATTTTAGTGGCTCGACCACGTATACTAATTTTTAGTGGCTCAGCCACGTATCGTTATTAGCGACTTTCTTTGCATTGTTATTAGCAACCGAGTTGCGTTATTGGTGTCTTTGGTTGGGTGGGTCGACTTGGTCCCCACGAGGTGTGTTGGTTGGTGCGGGAGGTGTGTTGGTCGGATCAAGGTTGGGTTACATTTACGTGTTACATTGATATGATTTTTGGGCTTAGACCCACTCGATCATTGAATAGGGCTTAGGCCGGGCATTCTTGTAATAGGGATTACACACCGAGTTCTCGTAATTCACCCTTTTCTTTAAGCGTGCAGGTAATCCCAGTCTTAGATGATTTGGAGCTGCGAGGGACTCGAAGGTGGCCACACGCTCGATATGTTTTAAACGTAAACTTAGTTATTTTAGTTAATTTTAATATATTGGGCTAATGACTTTGTAATAAGGCCATTTGGGATTTTTAACCTTTAATTGGTATTTTCTTTGCATTACTACCTGCTAGACTAGGAAACGCGGGTTTTAAAACGACAATGGTTTTTAAAGGAATTTACGATTTTCAAACCTTAAAATTTACAACTTGAACGAGCTTCCATGATATTTAATTTTTTTAAACAAATGATTTGATTAACAACGAAATAATGTGCTTATGAAATTTTTCTATCCTAAAAGTCTCAAAGAGAATAAATGTTTAGTATTGAGCTTTTACCGAACTAGTCGATTTTCAAACGACACTTTGATGTGACACGTCAGATCCGGTCGTAACGTCTAGGCCGGGTTTGGGGTGTTACAATATATTTCTAAAAAGTAAAAATCCTAAAATGAAATTATACAAAATGAGGTTCAAGTGCATTTGCATGTGAAACTCTATTTATCTAAATTCACTCTGAACTGATTATTATACAAAAATTATTAAAAAAATTATTTAAAAAAAATTAGTGTCAACATCCTATTTTTTATTTTTCAAAACGTGTGAAGTTATTTTATATTTAAAAAAAACTTATTAGTTCGCAAGCATTACAAAACCCATATACATATATATTATATAAAACAAGATCTATATATGCATATACATTATATATATAATCAAGAACCACACATATATATTATATATATAACAAAAACCACACATATATATTATATATAATATAGCCTATATGTATTACAGATATACACATACCTTACATTAGCTCACTTTTAATATTTTGCTCTCACACACACGCAATAATTAAATACACAATTCACACACAATTATCACATTAAGTAAATGGTTTACAGCTACAGCCTGCCTATTTTATTCCTATAACTATATACTCGTTTTAAATTCATGCATTTGGCTCATTAAAATCACACAACATGCATACCCTACACTCAAACAAAATTGCAATGGTTTGCACTAAGAGAAATCAAGGTTCGCATATTAATTAAGCAGGGTTTTGCATATGTTACCTTAGCCTACGTACTGGAGTTTAAATGCAGTATATCACGCCACTCACCTTAGCAACCATTGCTTCAACTACCATGCTAAAGTAAGCTTTAATTTTCCCTTGTCCATGCTTGTGGAGGCTCTCAAATGAATTGATACTTTTCATACACATCAAACACATTACCAAGACATTACTAATAGCAACAAACACCATTAAATCATTCCAAAATCATAGATCAAAGCCTCTTAACCTCTATATCGAAAACTTAATTAGTTTTGTCGAAATAGGTGTTTAACCACAAAAATCTCACTTATAAGCTTAGGTTTCAACTTCATACATCCTAAATATCATCTAATTATATATTCAAACCATCAATTTAATCCAATTTCACCGATCTAATTTTTTCGAAAAAATGAAGCTTATGTGATCTTTTAAAAGGGGGAAAAACATTCAATTTGCTTAAATTCCTTAAGGATTTGTTAAATTAAGATCAAATACATTTTAATTAAATCAAAATGAGTTAGAAATCACTTTAAAACCTAAGCATATCCAAGAAACATGAGATCCGCCATTTTCAAGCTAAAAATCAACTCATTTTACCGAAATATGAGGTTTCCTCACTCGATTTTTGTTCCTAAACCTTAATTAAGTTTCTAAACATTCTATTTAACCTATTATTACAAATATAAACATTTAATTTTATCTAATCGCACGAAATTAAAATTTCCGGAAAATTAAGCTTGTAGGAACACACAAAAGGTGGAACTCGAAATTTATTAAAATTGGATACCGATCTATCAAATTGAGATCAAATGCTTTAAAAATAGATTAGAAATCAATCAAAAATAGTAGGTTTAATCATTATTTTAGATTTCACCATTGTTGAACCAAAATTTGATTAAAAAGCTTTAAATCTTAAAAACTTTCAACACATTCAATTAAATTTCGAATTAAAAAAACAACCTTAATCTACTAACAATAAGTCATGACATTGCCTCAATTTGAAGAAAACAACAAGTTCTGGAACTAATTCAAAGTTGAATGTGAGAAGAATAACGACGAAATTGATGAGTATTTAATGATTTTTCTTTAAAATTGGAAGGTGTTGAGGTGTTTGGATAGCTCGAAAATCACAAACGATGAGTTAATTTTGAGATAAAATATCAAATTTGAACTTGGAAAAAATTTCGAATCTAAAGCTAAATATTGAATGTGAAGCTAAATGGGAGGGAAGAAGACGGTTGTTTAAAGAAGCAAGGAAGATGAGCAGTTTATTTTTTTTAATTAAGGGAAAATTACCTTTTGAAGACTTAATTTTCCCTTGTTTTTCAAATCAGTCCTTAGTTTAATTAAAACACAATTTCCTCAATTGTTGTCAAACCTGATTTCGTTTTAAGTTATTTAATAACCGATCACCTAATCCTAATTTTCACCACCTAATTTTAGACCCAATAATCATTTTAATATTTTATTATTACTATTATTATTTATTTAATTATTTTATCCTATTTTAATTTCTATGATATTAAACCCAATTTTTCTCTCGAGCCCACATCCTAATACCTAATTCTACTAACCCGATTTTTGGGATGTGACATATTCCCTTCCCATCCTCCTGTAAATCCTCTAGGTAAGATCTTGACCTCCTAGTTGTAGGAAAAGATCTGGTTTAGAAACGATTTTTTGTCACAACGAAAAATTAAAATTTTGAAAACCGAGTTGGTCTGTGATATTTATAGTAATAAACTTTTCCTGAAAAGCACTTGTGCTTTATGCGAGATGGATCCATGTCGTTCCACCACTGACTTATATTTGACTTAAGTTTGATGTGGTACCAATATTTGACGAAAAATATATATTTTGACATCTGAAGATAACAATATTAAATTTTGAGTGCTTAATTCAAGTTTTAGAGTTGATTTGATGAGACTTTATAATTAGCTAAAAATACTAGCAATTAACTTTCATCAAATTAACCCTAAAACCCAAATGAAATCACACCGATATATTCAAAAATAGAAAACTCGAAAGAAATTGTTAAAGTTAAGGTGATGTTTGATAAACTAAAAATTAAGTGTTAAATTTTATTTTATAAAAACAAACGTTAATCGGTTTGATTGCTAACGTATACTGGTGTGGTTGGCGAGAGCAATGAAAAGATGACACAAGACATACCACAAGGATAAGTAGATTAACAAGACAAGCCAAATAAGTACATATTTAAAAGAAAAAGTAAAAATCCTAAAATGGAATTATACAAAACGAGGTTAAAGTGCATCTGTATTTGCATGTGAAACTCTATTTATCTAAATTCAGTCTGAATTGATTCAAAATGTTATACACAAATTATTAAAAAATTCTTTTTAAAAAAATAATAGTGTCGACATCCTATTTTTTATTTTTCAAAATGCGTGAAGTTATTTTATTTTTTATTTTTTTAAGAAAATGGTTTGGGCATCCTCAGATTTGTTTTCTTTAATGTTTTCTGTCTCGTCTTTTAATACACTTGAAAAAGAAAGAGTCCTAAACTCTATTCTATGTATTCACGCCAGTACGGCTGCACCCTTAGGAAGACTTGGACTTATCTAGAATGTTTTTTTTTTTTTTTAATTGAATATACATATATCAAGTACGTTGAAATATAAAATTCTAATATTTTCTTTCATACAATACCTTCAGTTTCCTTCTAGAAAGGAATAACACCAAATAAACGGTCTATTATGTATTGTTTTGTTGATATTTGTATTCACACAAAGAATTTGATTTTATGGATTTGATTTTGTAAAAATTGTAATAAAGTTAATTTAAAATAAAGGTCACCAAATCATTATTTTTCAAACAATAAATTGGATCGAGATTTATATATTGAATTGTTTTTGACGTTTTAGAGTAGTGAATTTGAAATATTATTTCTCTGACTTTAAATGAAGTAAATTATTAATATTAAATATGGATAGAATTATAGGACTAGTCGATGCTTCATGTTCAGAATCCTGGATCAGCCAACTTACTTCTTTTCATCAATTCCTATAACAGTTAATACTTATACGAGCATTTTCCTTTCTATATATATATGAAGCCATAAATTGGAAATTTCCTTAGACATATCTGGGATGCTTTTTTTGACTAATAACAATATATATATATATATATATATAAATCCAATCAAAAATTGAAATAATCTTCAAGTTCAGTCTATAAATAATATACTAGTTTTCTAGCTTCCCACACATTAAAACACTCACTCACTCATCCATTTCTTCTTCTCTTCTTTCAGCTCAAAGAAAAGACTTGAAATAATTTTAGAATAATGGGTGTTGTAACTTATGAATTTGAGGTAACCTCCCCAGTCGCCCCGATCAGGCTTTTCAAAGCCTTTGTTCTTGAAGGTGCCAAGGTTTACCCCAAGGCTGCCCCTCATGCAGTTAAGAGTGTTGAGCTCGAAGGTGATGGTAAGCCAGGAAGTATTGTAAAGATCAACTTTGTTGAAGGTTAGTCACTTCTTTAATTTTCACTTTCTTTTAACTCTTTTCTTCTTTTGGTATCTGTTTTACATGAGTATGTCGGATAATAAGTATTTTATTTCCTTAGGTCTTCCATTCCAATATATGAAGCACATGATTGGAGGACATGATGAAAACAATTTGTCATACAGTTACAGCTTGATCGAAGGTGGACCTCTGGGGGACAAGCTTGAGAAAATCAGCTATGAGAACCAATTTGTGGCTGCTGCAAGTGGAGGAAGTGTTTGCAAGAGCTCGATCAAATTTTACACCGTTGGCGATTATGTAATCACTGAAGATGAAATCAAGGCTCTCATTCAAAGGAGTGAGGTGGTTTACAAGGCTATTGAAGCTTACCTCTTGGCTAACACCGATGCTTGCAACTAAGATATTAATTTGTTTTTCCATCGTTATATTAATAAGACTGGTGGTCTTCAGGATTTGATCATCTTTATTTTTATTATACTCAAAGAGTTTGAGTTGTATTACCTTTGATATATTATAAAGAAATAAAATAAACATATAAGCTTACAAAAATAATTGGGTTTTTACCTCATTTATATTTTGCAAAGACAAATTTTCTTTCATATATTCTTTGTGTTAGCAATATCTCAAGCTCAACAAAGTTTGTTTTTTAGATAATCGAATTTTTATTTTAAATCCAAAAGAAAGCATAAAAACTGCTACAGTGTAATCATGGTGTAGCCATATGTTTTCAATTTTGACGTATACCCCACAATCTACAAAGAGAATTAATTACGTCACTATGTATAATATTTACATTACAAGTTGTGAAAATCATTAGTTAACTGGTTTGATCGTTAATAGTGCTAATGTGGTTGATGGCGGCACGAGTAGATGACAAGTTACATGATGTGGGAGGAATGACAATTTGCAATGCTGTATACCACATGAGCAAAAAAATACGTTTTTAAAAAAATAAAAAATAAAAAATTACATCTAGAATGCACGTGGAGAAAAGGTTGTCTAGATTCATTCTAGATGAGTGAAAAGCTATAAAAAGAGAAATAAAAATATTAATAATTATTTATAAATTCTAAAAAATTCAAAAATTCAAAAAAAAATTAAAGTTATTTATAATTTATAAAAATTATAAATTTAATAAAACAACACATTTAGAATGAACCTAAACAAATAGTTGTTTAGTTTCAAATGAGCTAGGACAACTATCTTTCTTGTTCATTATTAAAAATTAAAGTTGGCAATTCTTGTTCATTAAGGAACATTTCTTATCACTGCATTCAGTAAATAATCAAAGTGTGTTATTTGGTTAATGTCTTAAGTTTTCAGGGGGAAATTTAGAGGAGAGTTGTCTAGATCTTAGTTACCAAAGTGAGGAGTCCAATCTGGGGAGTGTTAGAGGTTGAAATCACATATTGTACGTATTGCTAAGGTAGTTGATTATATTTCTAGACAAGACCCCGCAGACATAGTGAAACCGAAATGCGTAAACATATCGTGTGTTCTTGATTTTTTTTACCTTGTTCTTACTCAATGCCTCAATTTGCTTGGATTCAACACTGCTTGAATTCACTTGCAAGTATGGTTTAAGAACTTTCAATCTTAAATATTCAAAATCGTCAAATATTAAGTTTTGTTAACATAACCAAAACCTCATTAAATAAGTTTTGACTTGCATCTTCTTAGGAAAAAGCAAAAGAAGAAATTATTAACTAAATCTGGTCTTTTTATTCTGGATATCTCAAGACAAAGTGACTATTTCAACTATAATGCCACATTTTAAATGTGAATTTCCCCAAATCATAACAAACTTAAACAAATACCATATCATACCAATTCAGACATATTTCACATATGAAAAACACATTCAAACTATTCACAGTCATTACATTTAAAACATCATATTATCATAGAGACCGACAGATATTAAGGCAAGCTAAAACATACATAAAACCATCAATATTAGAGAGCCAATGTAACGCCCCTTACCCGTGTTTAACGTCGGAACAGGGTACGAGGCATTACCTGACTCAAACACATACTAACATACATTTCCGGATCGTAAAAGTTCATTCAAATTTAAAAATTTTCAAACTTACTCATAACGTCCTTAATATGGGCCTACGAGGTCCAACTCATACTTTAGAAATGGTTCAATATTAAACCAAGCTCTTTAGAAAACTTCAAAAATTTCATTGAAAACAAGGGCACACACCCGTGTGGACACAAGGCACGGCCGTGTGGCTAGCATGGCCATGTCTTTAGCCCGTGTGCGAACCTGGCTGGACCTTTGTGGAAATTCAAGTTGTCACACGGCCTGGCACACGCCCGTGTACCCGGACCGTGTGCAAATCCGAGTTTTTTACAATTTAAGTGCAGGGGACACACGGCCCTGGCACATGCCCATGGGACAACCGTGTGTCACACACAGCCTAGACACACGGCCATGTGTCTTCCCGTGTGGACGGCTGTCAGGCTATTTTCCAAGCCTCTTTGTCACCCCTTTCAGGCACACATCTACACCCTTTCTTATTACCAACCAACCCATGTAATAATCCATATTTATGAAAACACCAACATTTTCATTTATCAACAATGAATATTAACCAACAACCATGGCCTTATACAAAAAGAATTCCTCTTAAAGACAAGCCAACACATTTGGCCAAAACATTATGACACTCAACAAAATACCAAGTCCCTATACATGCCATACTCAAAATAATAATTCTAACTATACCAAATGTTCGGTTGATAGTGTGGTCGAGTCTCCGACGCCTTTTTGATCCCCAAGCTAACTTGGTGGCACTATAAGAAAATGGAAAGGAAAGGGAGTAAGCATAAAGCTTAGTAAGTCGCATGTAAATAATTAACAACAACTACTATGCATTATCATACTCATAGCAAAATATAAACTTGCACATGATTCTCGAATGATTAAAGGTATAACTTACTCCTTTCCACCCTTACTAATCACACAACATAATTCGAGTTCATTTCTCATAAATCTCATGTAGGTACCTGTATCATTTACAACATAGCTGTAACATTTCTCACTTTTGACACGATCTTTAATTTACCCGTTGAACCCATTGGAATACCAAAGGATATCCGATAAGCCTCACACAAGAGGGTACAATGCCGAAGCCATGTCCTAGACATGGTCTTACACTGGCTTACATTACAAGGCCGATGCCATGTCCCAGACATGGTCTTATACTAGCTCTAATCTCAATGCCGACGCCATGTTCCAAACATGGTCTTACACTGGCTCTCATAATGTGGCCGATGCCATGTCCCAGACCTGATCTTACACTAGCACACATGTCAACGCCGATGCCATGTCCCAGACATGGTCTTACACTGGCTATCCATAATGTGGCCGATGCCATGTCCCAGACATGGTCTTACACTAGCGCACATATCACTCAAATGTCATGGCTTGGATATCCAATCTATTCCTAAAGTTCAACCGGGAGTATATCACATCAACTTTCGTCATGCATACTCATGGAAATAATCAAACATTTTATGCAATATCAATTGTTTAAAGCATAAGTGTAATAACATTGTATTATTTACGTACAACTTACCTCAATATACAAAATATGGGCGATTAGATTGAGTTAATCTACTAGCTTGGCTTTTCCTCGGTCTGCGTCCGGACTCCATTTTTCTTGATCTATAATGACAAATTCACTTATTTAATCACCACATTAATCAAATCATTCCAAAATTCCTATTTTGGCAAAATTATCGTTTTGCTCTTAGACTCTTACAAAATTAAGATTTTGCCCCTAGGCTCGTAAATCATTTTTCATCAAATATTCTCATTAACCAAGTCTAGCCGAATCTTTATTACTCTTACAGCAACTCACAATTTCAATTATTACACACATTTACCACCTATTTTACAACCTTTACAAAAAGGTATCTTTTTTAGGTGTTTTCATGAAAACTCCTTTCACAAAAGTTGTTTATTTAACAAGCAAGATTCATTTTCTTCCATAAAAATTCATAAAAAAACACTAACGTTCTCATGGAAAAACCCTAGACTCTCAACCATTTTGCAAAATAGTCCCCCCATTAGCTAGCTTAAGCTACAAGGGTTCCAAAAACACAAAAATAATCAAAAAAGACCATCAAGATGACTTACTTGCAAGGATTTAAGTTGCTGAAAATTTTCAAGCTCCCATGGTCCTTTCTTGAGTGTAAAAATCGGTATAGAGAGAGAATGAAAAAGATGATATCCTTTTTCTATTTATTTTATGCTTATTTATCAATTAAGTCACCAAATACTACCTAACCTTTGACCATTTTATTTCCTTGTCCCCTATGGCCGGCCAACCCCTTTCCTAAGGGTCTAATTGCACATTAAGGACCTCCAATTTAAAATTCTATAGATATTTGACACTTTTGGCTTGAAAATGAAACTTTTGCACTTTATACGATTTAGTCCTTTTTCGCAATTAAGCATGAAATCACTAAAATTAATTCACCAAAATTTTCATGCACTCACATAATCATGCTATAACACAAAATAATATGAAAAATAATTTCTCCGCCCTCGGATTAGTGGTTTCGAAACCACTGTTCTGACTAGTCCCAAAATCGGGCTATTACAATTCTCCCCCCTTAGGGATTTTCGCCCACAAAAATCTTACCAGTGAAAAGGTTCGGGTATTGGTATCTCATGGCCTCCTCGGGTTCCCATGTGGCCTGTTCAACCCCATGTCTATGCCACAGTACTTTCACGAGTGCTATACTTTTATTTCTCAACTGTTTGACTTCTCGTGCCAAAATCTTAACCGGATCTTCGCCATAAGTCATGTCAGGTTGAATTTCAACCTCTGTTGGTACAATCACATGTGAAGGTCGGATCGGTAACTATAACAGCCCGATTTAGGGCCTAGTCAGAATAGTGGTGCGAGACCACAAATCTGAGTTAGTAAATTGAGTTCTTAAGGTTTATGACATGTTTTCATGATAGTATTAAAGTTCCATGCAGAAATTTTGTGAAATTGACATGGAATGATCAAATAGGACTAAATTGCAAAAGTTGCAAAATATGAGTTTCTAGAAGCTTTTTGTATGAAATAGCTTTAGAATATTAATTAGAAGTCCTTAAATAGCAATTTTCCCAAATTATAATTTTTGGACAGAAATGGACATGAGTTAGTAAATTGTAAATTTTTAAAGAGAAGGGCATTTTGGTCATTTACCAATTAAATGATTAAAATAGGAAAAAGATGATAAAAATTTCATTCATCTTCTTCCTTGGTGCCGAAAATTTGAAGAACCCCATAGCTAGGGTTTGTTCATCTTTCAAGCTTGCTAGTAAGTTCATCTTAGCCCCGTTTTTAATATTCTTCGTATTTTTGAAGTTCTCGTATTATGAATTAGCTATTTTTAGCTATAAAATGAGCTAATATGCATGTTCAAAAATCTACCCAATAGTGACATGCTTGTAAAATGATATTTTATGGAAGTTTATGAGAGTTTGATGTTGGATAAACATCTTTTCCTTAGTGAATTTCATGAAAAATGATAGTATGGACTAATTTGTAATAGTTATGAAATTGGTCATACCTATTAGAAATAGTGAGAATTGATGATTGTTATAGTAGAGAAAATGAATCAGCTAAGCATGATGTTTAAGAAAGTTAAATGAGAATCATTTTACGAGCCTAGGGGCAAAAGTGCAAATATGAGAAAATTTAGGGGCAAAATAGTAATTTTGCCAAAGTATGAGTTAAGAGTCAATTTAGTCAATGTGAGTATTAAATGATCTAATTATTATAGATCAAGAAAAATGAAGCCCGGATCGAAACTGAGGCAAGAACAAAGTCGAGGACTAAATTGCATATCTACACACATTTTGTATATTGAGGTAAGTTTGTATGTTTTCTAAGCTTTATGATTAATATCATTGAATTGCTTAGTATAATGTAGAATATATTTTAATTCCATGAGATTGTTTAATGCTATGTTAAACAAATAAATCAATGAGATCAAGCATGAGTAAGTCCCGATTGAAGTTGAATTACTTAGGATACTTGATCTATCACATGAAACAAGAAAGTCTGTATAAGACCAAGCCAAGGCATGGCATCGACAACCAAGAAAGTTATCATGTAAGACTAAGACAAGTCTTGGCATTGAAGAGTTATTATGAGATGAAGACCCATATAAGCCCAAGCCAAGGCATGGCATTGGTGAGTCTCCAAGCAAAGTTATCATGTAAGTCCAAGACAAGTCTTGGCATTGAAAAGCTATAAAGAGATAGAGATCCCATGTAAGCCCAAGCCAAGGCATGGCATTGGTGAGTAACAAGAAAGATTTCATGTAAGTCCAAGCCAAGGCTCGGCATTGACAAGTAAAGATACCAAGTAAGACCATGTCGAGACATGGCAATGGTAAGTTCCCAAGGGAACTCATAAGGAAGACCGTGTAAGCCCATGTCAAGACATGGCATCAATACCAAGTAAGAGATCCCATGTAAGACTATATCAAGGATATAGCATTGGCATCAAGACACATGTGTTTTGAGATTTAGTATCCTCGATTATTCATAGTAATTCATCGGGCAAAGGAGTAAAGATTAAATGAGAAAGTAAGAAAGTTAAGTAAGTAAAGTTATTATCAAGTTATACTAGTCGAGTTAATTAAGAGTATTATTCATGATATGAATGATGAAGTTGAGATTATGCTTATCATAGTAAAGTATATCTTGATCTATGTGATCAAGTGATACAGGTATCTTGTTACCGCATTTGAGCATGAGAATAGTAAGTACCATGAGATATGTAAGAATCGTAAGAGTAAGTAAGCTTAAATACTTGAGATTTCATAATGCCATTGTTTATGATGAATGTTTAATGTTAAGCAAATATATTGCTATGATAATTACATGCAAACTTACTAAGCTAAATGCTTACGTCCTTTATTCTTTCTTTCCATGTAGTCCCGCTAAGCTAATCTCGTGGATCATCGTCATCGGAGCTCGGAGAACACTATCAATCACTATTTTGGTATAGCCAAGTTGTTTATATTAAGTATGGCATGTATAGGAAACATTTAATTTTGAGTTATGTTTTAAAACTAGCCAAAGTGTTGGCTATCAAGCTTAGTATTCTTTTTGTATATGGCCAAAGAGATGAGTCATGAATGATTAAGTATGTATGTTTTAATCTATCAATGAAGTATGCATCCTTGTTCATGTTAGATGTAATACTTGAGTTCTTTGAATTGAGCATGAGTTTGGTCTTGATTTTGGTGGCAATTGGCTTGGTAAATAGCCTCTAAGTGCCCACACGGATGGACACATGGGCGTGTGTCAGGCCGTGTGCACCTCGCACCTTTGTATCTTAAGTCGAGAATAGACCACGGGCTAATCCCACGGCCGTTTTTAGACCGCGTGTCGATACACGGTTAGAACATGGGCGTGTGCCCGGCCGTGTGAACAAGTCAATATATCAAGGTATAGCACACGGTTTTGAGTCCACGGGCGTGTCAAGACCGTGTGAGATTAGTCGATGGTGTCGACCACGGTTGGGAGACATGGGCGTGTCTTAGGGGTACACGGGCGTGCCCTAAGCCACATGGGCGTGGGACCCCTGTTTCGAGGAAAAGTTCCCGATTGTATTCCGAATGTTCCCGGATATGTGTTTAAGGCCTCATAGGCCCATGATATGTACGTTTTGACTAAGAAAGAAGAGTTTCTATTTCGGAACAAAATTTTACAGCCCGTAAGTACATGTTTAAGTGAGTTCAAGCATGGTAATGTCTCGTATCCAGTCTTAGCCTTGGACTCGGGTATGGGGTGTTACATTTAGTGGTATCAAAGCTACGGTTTAGTCGGTTCTAGGACTAACGTAGCATGAGCACGAGTCTAGCTATACATGCCATACGTAAGAATGTTTTTATAATGATAGTGTGACGACTCCTGACGACTTAAATTTTGTTTATACATTTAGTAAATGGATCCCGATAGAGCTGTGGCGGATGACGTAGAAAGTAACGTGCCGGCTCCCGCTGAAGGGACGGTGCTAAATGAGAATGAGAATAGACCCACTACGGTGAGTCAAGAAGGAAGAGAAGAGGCTAGAGAAGCCTTCCTCTATATGATGAATACATGGTATACGGAGTTCGTTCGTACGAACCCGAATGCGCAACCCCCTTCACCCCCACCTATTCCTCAACCTATCCCAGTAGCCCCTTAAGTAGTAGAGGTGGTAAGAGGAGAGAAGCCTCCAGTTGATAGAATCAGGAAACATGGGGCAGAAGAATTTCGGGCTAGAAAAGATGATGATCCGAAAAAGCTGACTCAGTTAGAAAATACCATCGTGGTATTTAATGAGTTGTCATGCACATCCGAGGAATGCATGAAGTGTGTAGTCTCTCTTTTAAGAGATTCTTCCTATCAATGGTGGAACACATTGGTGTCTGTGGTACCGAGGGAAAAAGGTCACATGGGAATTCTTCCAAGAAGAGTTCAAGAAAAAGTATACCAGTCAAAGGTTCGTGGACCAGAAAAGAAAGGAATTTCTAGAGTTAAAGCAAGGCAAGATGTCTGTGACTGATTATGAGCGTGAGTTTGTACGGCTCAGCAAATACGCTCGAGAATGCGTGTCCACCGAGTCCATCATGAGTAAGAGATTTGAAGATGGGCTAAATGAGGACACCAAATTGTTTGTTGCTGTCCTAGAACTGAAGGAATTCGTTGTGCTAGTAGAGAGGGCTTGTAAAGCCGAAGAACTTGTAAAGGAGAAGAGAAAGTCTGAAATAGAGTCTCGTGACTCTAAAAAGAGACAGTGGAGTAAGTCATTCCAATCCACATCCAAGAAGTCAAGAGATTTCTCCACCCGATCGGCTACTTCCACTGGGTTTTCAAGGAAGGACAAGAGTAAGTAGTATTCGGGAAGTAAGGCACAGACAACCTCAGTTGCTAGTGTGGGGAACATCCGATCGGATAGACTCGAATGCCCACAGTGTGGAAGACGTCATTTTGGAGAATGTCGAGCACATGAAAATGCATGTTTCAGATGTGGTTCTCAGGACCACTACATAAAAGATTGTCCAGAGACAATGAAAGAAGATAAAGCTCAGAATCCGAGATCCGAGAGTGTAGTCAGAGGAAGACCGCAAAGGAACCCACGAAGTGGGGCAAGTGGAAGGGGTAACCCTAGAGAGCAGGCTGCGAGACCCGAGGGTAGGGCCCCTGCGAGGACTTATGCCATTCGCGCTCGCGAAGAGGCATCTTCTCTTGATGTTATTATGGGTACCTTTTCTCTTCATGATGTTAAAGTTATTGCTTTAATAGATCCCGGATCCACACACTCTTACATTTGTATGAAACTAGTATCCAGTATGAATATACCTATAGATTCTACAGAATTTACGATTAAGGTGTCTAATCCTTTTGGCAAGAGTGTGTTAGTTGATGAAGTATGTAAAGATTGTCCATTAATGATTAGAGGTCATTACTTTAAAGCAAATCTTATGTTGTTACCATTTGATGAGTTTGACATCATTCTTGGTATGGACTGGTTGACCACTCATGATGTAATAGTTAATTGTGGGAAGAAATATATTGAGACGAGATGTGATAATGGGGATATTCTCCATATAGAATCAGATGAGCAAAGTAAATCACCGGTAATGATTTTTCACATGACGACACAGAGATACATAAGAAAGGGGTACGAGGCATATTTGGCCTTTGTGATGAATGATAAAGAAACAGAGTTAAAGATTGAGTCGATCAGATAGTATGTGAGTACGTGGATGTTTTTCCGAAGAATTACCAGGACTACCCCCAGTAAGAGAGATTGAGTTCGGCATTGAACTGGCTCCCGGTACTGTACCAATATTTAGTACTCCTTACAGAATGGCTCCAACAGAGTTAAAGGAGCTGAAGTCACAGTTGCAAGAGTTGACAGATAAAGGCTTTGCTAGGTCAAGTTGTTCTCTTTGGGGTGCTCCGGTTTTATTTGTGAAAAGAAAGATGGCACCATGAGATTGTGCATAGATTACCGTCAGCTTAATAAAGTGACGGTGAAGAATAAGTACCTATTGCCTAGGATCGATGATTTGTTCGATCAATTGAAAGGAGCCACTGTGTTATCCAAAATAGACTTGAGATCAGGGTACTATCAGTTAAGAGTAAAGGAATCAGATGTGTCTAAGATAGCTTTTCGAACAAGGTATGGGCATTATGAATTTTTAGTCATGCCTTTTGGTTTGACCAATGCTCCTGCGGTATTCATGGACTTAATGAACCGCATTTTTAGACCATACCTCGACAAGTTTGTAGTCATTTTCATTGACGACATACTGATTTATTCCCGAGATGAGAATGAGCATGCTGAGCACCTACGGACAGTTTTACAGATTCTACGAGAAAATCAGTTGTATGCCAAGTTCAGTAAAAGCAAATTTTGGCTCAAGGAAGTAGGATTTCAGGACATATTGTCTCGGGAGAAGGAGTTCGAGTAGACGCTTGAAGATTTCGGCTATTATGGACTGAAGCCACCAAGAATGTCTCTGAGGTTAGAAGTTTCCTAGGCCTAGCCGGGTATTATAGACGATTCGTCAAGGGGTTTTCTATTATTGCAACTCCGATGACTAAATTGCTACAGAAAAATGTGAAGTTTGAGTGGACAGAAAGATGCCAACAAAGTTTCGAGAAACTTAAAGCGATGTTGACAGAAGCTCCAGTTTTAGTACAACCTAAGGCAGGGAAAGAATTTGTGATTTACAGCGATGCATCCTTAAATGGATTAGGCTGTGTACTTATGCAAGAAGGCAAAGTGATTGATTATGCCTCAAGAAAGTTGAAGCCTCATGAGAAGAATTATCCGACCCACGATCTAGAGTTGGCTGCCATAGTCTTCGCATTGAAGATATGGAGACACCGCCTATATGGTGAGAGATGTCGGATTTTCACCGATCACAAAAGTTTGAAGTACTTGATGACGCAGAAAGAGTTGAACTTAAGGCAGCGGAGATGGTTAGAGTTGATAAAAGACTATGAGATGGTCATTGACTACCATCCCGGGAAGGCGAATGTGGTCGCCGACGCTTTGAGTAGAAAGTCCCTATTTGCATTAAGGGCAATGAATTCACGGATGACTTTATCCGACGATGGTTCTATTCTAGCTGAGTTGAGAGCTAGACCAGTATTCCTCCAAGAGATCATTAAGGCTCAGAAAGAAGATAGTGAATTGCAAGTTAAGAGAGCTCAGTGCGAGACAGATGTTGAGTCTGATTTCCGGATTAGTCCCAATGGAAGTCTGATGTTCAAAGATAGAATTTGTGTACCGAGAAAGGACGAGCTTATTCAGGGAATTTTGCATGAGGCCCATAACGGATGTTTATCTGTACATCCGGGTAGTACCAAGATGTATAATGACTTGAAGCAACAATATTGGTGGCCGAGAATGAAGAAAGATATTTCAGAGTTCGTTTCCAAATGCTTGATTTGTCAACAAGTAAAGGCTGAACACCAAGTACCTTCGGGTTTGCTTCAACCCATTTTGGTTCCGTAGTGGAAATGAAACCGTATTACTATGGATTTTGTAACGGGTTTACTGTTGTCTCCGAGCAAAAAAGATGCTATATGGGTCGTGGTTGATAGACTTACGAAGTCAGCCCATTTTATACCTGTACGAGTTGATTACTCACTAGACAAATTGGCAAACTTGTACGTTTCAGAAATAGTAAGGCTTCACGGTGTTCCGTTGTCAATCATCTCGGATAGAAATCCGAGGTTTACATCCAGATTTTGGAAGAAGTTGCAAGAGGCCTTAGGTAAAAAGTTAAACTTTAGTACCGCTTTTCATCCTCAAACTGACGGTCAGTCGGAGAGGTTAATTCAAGTACTCGAGGATATGCTCAGATGTTGTATTCTTGTATTCCGAGGCAGTTGGGAAAAGTTTCTCCCATTGGTAGAGTTTGCCTACAATAATAGTTTTCAGTCGAGTTTAAAGATGGCGCCTTATGAGGCTCTATATGGGCGTAAGTGCAGAACGCCTTTATTTTGGACTGAACTCAAGGAAAACCAAATTCACGGGGTTGATTTGGTTAGAGAAGCTGAAGAGAAAGTGAAAGTGATACGAGAATGTTTAAAAGCTGCATCAGATAGACAAAAGTCCTATTCAGACTTAAAGAGAAAAGAGATAGAGTATCAAGTCGGAGATAAAGTTTTCTTGAAAGTGTCACTATGGAGAAAAGTTCTCAGATTTGGCCGGAAAGGCAAGTTGAGTCCACGTTTTATTGGACCGTATGAGATTACCGAGAAAGTTGGGCCGGTAGCTTATCGATTGGAGTTAGAAAAGATTCACGATGTGTTTCACGTGTCCATGTTGCGACGCTACCGATCAGATCCTTCACATGTAATTACCCCGTTAGAGATAGAGATTCATCCCGACATGACTTATGGTGAAGAACCAATTAAGGTTTTAGCTCGGGAAGTCAAGCAGCTAAGAAATAAAAGTATTGCTCTGGTAAAAGTATTGTGGCAAAGACATGGAATAGAAGAAGCTACGTGGGAACCAGAAAAGAGCATGAGAAACTAGTATCCAAACCTGTTTGCTGGTAAGATTTTCAAGGACGAAAATTCCTAAGAAGGGGAGAATTATATACACCAGATTCTGGGGCCTAGTCGGAATAGTGGTGCGAGACCACAAATCTGAGTTAGTAAATTGAGTTCTTAAGGTTTATGACATGTTTGCATGATGAAGATTAAAGTTCCATGTAGAAATTTTTGTGAAATTGACATGGGTGATCAAATAGGACTAAATTGCAAAAGTTGCAAAATATGAGTTTCTAGAAGCTTTTTGTATGAAATAGCTTTAGAATATAAATTAGAAGTCCTTAAATAGCAATTTGCCCAAATTATAAGTTTTGGACAAAAATGGACATGAGTTAGTAAATTGTAAATTTTTAAAGAAAAGGGCATTTTGGTCATTTACCAATTAAATGATTAAAATAGGAAAAAGATGATAAAAAATTCATTCATCTTCTTCCTTGTGCCGAAAATTGGGAGACTCCATAGCTAGGGTTCTTCAAATTTTTGAAGCTTGCAAGTAAGTCATCCTAGCCCCGTTTTTAATATTCTTCGTATTTTTGGAGTCCTCATATTATGAATTAGCTATTTTTAGCTACAAGATTAGCTAAGAAGCATGTTCAAAAATCTACCCATGTGTATCATGCATGTAAAATGATATTTTATGGAAGATTATGGGAGTTTGATGTTAGATAAACATCTTTTCCTTAGTGAATTTAATGAAAAATGATAGTAAGGACTAATTTGTAATAGTTATGAAATTGGTCATACCTATTAGAAATAGTGAGAATTGATGATTGTTATAGTAGAGAAAATGAATCAGCTAAGCATGATGTTTAACAAAGTTGAATGAGAATTATTTTACGAGCCTAGGGGAAAAAGTGCAAATAAGAGAAAGTTTAGGGGTAAAATAGTAATTTTTCCAAAGTATGAGTTAAGAGTCAATTTAGTCAATGTGAGTATTAAATGATCTAATTATTATTATAGATCAAGAAAAATGAAGTCCGGATCGAAACCGAGGCAAGAACAAAGTCGAGGACTAAATTGCATATCTACATACATTTTGTATATTGAGGTAAGTTTGTATGATTTCTAAGCTTTATGATTATTATCATTGAATTACTTAGTATAATGTACATTATTACCATAGAAATGCTTATTGCTATGTTAAATAAAGAAATTAATGAGATTAAGCATGAGAAAGTCCCGATTGAAGTTGAATTACTTAGGATACTCGATCTACCACACGAGATAAGAAAGTCCGTATAAGACCAAGCCAAGGCATGGCATCAGCAATCAAGCAAGTTACCATGTAATTCCAAGACAAGTCTTGGCATTGAAGAGTTATTATGAGATGAAGACCCATGTAAGCCCAAGCCAAGGCATGGCATTGGTGAGTCTCCAAGTAAAGATGTCATGTAAGTCCAAGACAAGTCTTGGCATTGAAAAGCTATCATGAGGTAGAGATTCCATGTAAGTCCAAGCCAAGGCATGGCATTGGTGAGTAACAAGAAAGATTTCATGTAAGTCCAAGCCAAGGCTCGGCATTGACCAGTTCATGAGTAAAGATACCAAGTAAGACCATGTCAAGACATGGCAATGGTAAGTTCCAAAGGGAACACACAAGGAAGACTTTGAGTAAGTCCATGTCAAGACATGGCATCAATAACAAGATGAGAGATCCCATGTAAGACCATATCGAGGATATGGCTTTGGCATCGAGTTATGTGGGATGAGATTCAGTATCCTCGGTTATTCATAGAAATTCATTGGGCAAGAGAGTAAAGCTCAAATGATATAGTAAGAAAGTTAAGTAAGTAAAGTTATTATCAAGTTATGCTAGTTAAGAGTATTATTCATGATATGAATGGTTAATGTTAAGCAAATATATTGCTATGAGAATTACATGCAAACTTACTAAGCTAAATGCTTACGTCTTTTATTCTTTCTTTCCATGTAGTCCCGCCTAGCTAATCTCGTGGATCATCGTCACCGGAGCTCGGAGCACACTATCAATCGCTATTTTGGTATAGCCATGTTGTTTATATTAAGTATGGCATGTATAGAAAACATTTCATTTTGAGTTATGTTTTAAAACTAGCCAAAGTGTTGGCTATCAAGCTTAGTATTCTTTTTGTATATGGCCAAAGAGATGAGTCATGAATGATTAAGTATGTATGTTTTAATCTATCAATGAAGTATGCATCCTTGTTCACGTTAGATGTAATACTCGAGCTGCTGAATTGAGCATGAGTTTGGTCTTGATTTCAGGGTGGCAATTGGCTTGGTAAATAGCCTCTAAGTGCCCACACGGATGGACACACGGGCGTGTGTCTAGGCCGTGTGCACCCTGCACCTTTGTATCTTAAGTCAGAATAGACCACGGACTAGTCACACGGGCGTGTGCCTAGGGCATGTGGGATTAATCAGTGTTGGCCACGGGCTAGCTACACGGGCGTGTGTCTAGACTCTAGGCCGTGTTAAGGTAGTCAGTGTGCACCACGGGTGGTAAGCACGGGCGTGTGCCTTGGCCGTGGGGCATTGGCAGAATGCTGGGGTTTTAGGCACGGTTTGGGGCCACGGGCATGTCCAGGCCGTGTGTAATTTTCCAGTATCCACCACGGGTGAAAGACACGGGCATGTTTTAGGGGTGCACGGGCGTGTCCCAAGTCACACGGACGTGTGACCCCTGTTTGGAGAGAAAGTTTCCAGATGAGTTCCGAAAGTTTCGGGACATAAGTCTGAGGCCTCATAGGCCCATGAAATGTCTGATTTGACTAAGAAAGAGAAGTTTTTAATTCAGAATGAAATTTTATAGCCCGTAAGTACATGTTTAAGTGAGTTCAAGCATGGTAATGTCTCGTATCCAGTCTTAGTCTCGGACTCAGGTATGGGGTGCTACAAAAATAGGCCATTTTAAAAGCCATTTTTTCTCACCCATATTGACATGTACCTACAACCACAAATTCACATATACACAAGCCATAATAAGGCACCAAATCTATGCATTTTCTAGCCTTATATAAATGGTATGATCACATACAACCAATATGCTCTTAGGCACCTCAAATGATAATATAAAAACATGTATAACTATGTATTCAATATGGCCAATTACTCAACTAACTTATAGGCATGTTTGCCTTAATACAACATGGAACTTACTTACCGAAACATACCAAATGGTACTAATCATGCTATTGAACCAAAGTTCCATTTCACAATAATTCCAACAAATTACAAAATTATACAATATGCATATTCAAACCATAATCTCAACTTTCAAAATTCAAACACAAAACATCAACCATATTAATGCTACTTATATACATCCTAAAATATGCCAACACAAGCCAAATCAAATGGCCATATTTACAACAAAACATATAGGCCAACATTAGCCAAAAATACCTATACATGCCATTATAACCAAAATTAAACATCCGAAATGTACCAAAAGAGCCGATGGATAGTGTGATATAGCTTCGACAATCTTCCAACCCGAACGACCTTCTGATTCACTATAAAACACGAAAATAACACAGAGTAAGAATTTAAGCTTAGTAAGTTCGTATAGCTTAGAATTTAACTTACCATTTAATCAAGTAATAGGTAAGTACAAGGCATATCCCAGCACATTTTGGACAAATGCCTAAGCATATATACACCAACCATATTAGCCATGTAAATACATATATGAACCAATAATCATGGATGAGCTCAACAATTAATCAAATTCCATATACATGTATCATCCATTTTATATATCTATATATCATGTAACATTATTTCCATGTATTTCATATGTATACCTGTAATAGTTCTTATCGAACTCATATCATTTCGTATCAGAACATTGCCCGTTGAACCGTTTAGAATACCGTTGGATACCCGGGATAGCTCACACATAGTGTGCTAGCTTATATAATTGTAATCCGTCAATTCATGTACATGTATACTAATATGAGCTGTAAATTGGTATGCTCATCAGAGCTGAAGATCGGTATGCTCTCATGAGCTATAAATCAGTAACCCTAATGACATGTGATTTGAATCCTACGGATTCCTAAGGTTCAAACGGGGCTCGGTAATCGTCGTACGTCGTTGGATATGCACTCGGTAATTATATATGACAAATCATAACATCTATATATTACAATTAAAAACATATAAACACAATTTACTTACACGAACTTACCTCGACGAGTATACGTAGATACATAGGCGATTAATTTGAGACTTTCTCTTTGCCCCAATCTAACTCCGTACGAGGTCTAATTGGATCTATACGGATAAATTTAATTCAATTTAACATATAATTCATTTAATTTAATCCAAAACATATTTTTGGAAAAATTACAATTTTGCCCCTGTACTTTTAAATTCTTTGCAATATAGTCCCTAGCTCATAAAATGAAAATTTATGCAATTCATGCTTAACCCACTATAGAGAAAATTTCATATAGGTCCCTAGCAAACCCTATATTTCATTTCTTTCACAAACTTACCGTGTATAATTTCTATTTTTCAATTTAATCCCTATTTGACATTTTTTACCAAAATTTACTTAACAAAAGTTGTTTATCTATCAAAAACTATCCATTTTCTACCATCAAACAACAAAAGAAACCAATATTAATTCGTGGAAAAACTCAAATCCTTAAACAGTTTTACAAATTAGTCCTCAGACTAGCTAGATTAAGCTACAACGATCCCGAAAACATAAAAATAATTAAAAACAGGATAAAATTTCACTTACATGCTAAGATTTACGCATCTAAATGGAATAACCCTAAATAGCTTGTTTTCTACTCCAATTTTAGGTGAAGAACACAATGGAGAAGATGAGAAATTTTTTTATTTTATTTAATTTAGCATTAATAACCTATTTACTAACTTAACCTTAAAAATGTTCATAATTTCACTTATACCAAGCCATCACATTCCACTAACTCCAATAGTTGTCTAATTACCATATAAAGACTTTTACTTTAAGGTTCTATAGCTATTTAATACCTTTAGCTACTAAAACTAAACTTTTGCAGTTTATGCGATTTAGTCCTTTTTATCAAATTGAGCATAAGCGGTAAAATTTCTTAACTAAATTTTTATACGGTAATACTATCATACTGTAGGAAATAAAATAATTATAAAAATAAATTTTTTGACCTTAGATTTGTGGTCCCAAACCATTATTCGATTTTATCAAAAGCAGTCATTACAGAGAGAGAATGGTAGGAAGGAAATCGCTCAACGATCTATCCGCCAGTTAATAGTGTCGGGAATAGGAAAAGTCCACTATGGTGATTTAAGAGAAACAGCGCAAACGAGCAGGAAGTTGTTGTATTATTATTATTTAATTGAATCCCGACAAGGCGGGGTACGTTTCGTGTAATGATGAAACTCACTAAGTTCATCTGAACTTACAATGGTTGTTTTGTGATTGCAGGATATACGAATAAAGGACTCGAGGAGGGACCAAGCCAGACCGTTTGGAATCGAAGATTCATTTAAGTAGAGTCAAGCACATAGGAAGGGAGCACCATTAGGAACTCTGCCATAGGGGTGAATATATTGTAATTATGTAGTTCCTTAAGAGTGGAGTAGAGACAACGAACTTTATTTAAAAATTTATGCATCTGATGTAAGTTAATTTATTAATAGGTAATAAAGTTTGATTTCGAAATAGTAAGATCATAGTATAAACATTAACCCGGTTCTGTTGTGATGCCCGCACCCGAATCTGGTGATTGGGTCAGGTGAGGGTGTTACAATACAACTCAAATTCTTTGACTGTAATGAAAATGACTTAAGAAGATCAAAGCTCAACCAACACCACCACTCTTATTGAATCAATCATATGACAGTTTAGGCTTTAAGATGAAAAAGAAAATATTAAAAGCACAACATTAAAATCTGACCCGTCTTTAAAGGAAGCATGAAAATTCAAAGCAAACTATATCTTAGTTGCAAGCATCGGGGTTAGCTAAGAGGTAAGCTTCAATGGCTTTGTAAACTCCCTCACTCCCTTTAATGAGAGCCTTGATTTCATCTTCAGTGATTACATAGTCACCAACAGTGTAAAATTTCATCGAGCTCTTGCAAACAGTTCCTCCACCTACAGCTGCCTCAAACTTATTCTCGTAGTTGATTTTCTCAAGCTTGTCCCCCAAAGGCCCACCTTCAATCAAACTGTAACTGTATGAAAATTTGTTTTCATCATGTCCTCCAATCTGGTGCTTCATATATTGGAATGGAAGGCCTAAACAAATAAAATACTTGTTATCTGACATACTCGTGTTGACCGCATTGCAGAGAGACCATAGAAAGTGAAAAAAATGAAAGAACTAACCTTCAACAAAGTTGATCTTTACGATACTTCCAGGGCCAGGATTAGCTTCAACCTCAATACTCTTGATTGCATGAGGGGCAGCTATGGGCCAGACCTTGTCAGCTTCAAGAACGAAGGCCTTGAAAAGCCTGGAGGGAGCGACTGGGGAGGTAGACTCATAGTTATAAGAGACAACACCCATGATTCTAATACTACTTGAGACGTTTGAGTTGAAAGAAAAGAATAAATGGATGATTGAGTGAGAATTTGAGGTGTGAGATGATTGAGAACCAAGATGCTATTTATAGACTGATATATTATTCTCATCTTTTAATTGGATTTATATCGAACATTGTTATCAATATTCATTGAATTGGTACTAGTCAAATTAGGCAGCCAGAACTTATTAAATCGCAAATTGGTGACTAAATATTTTATTAGTTTGTCTCCTATTTATTTGCTTTATATCTCTTCAAAATGTATTTTTTTAAAAGAAATATATAATGATAACATATATTAGATATTCATTTAATTCTAAATATATTTAAAAATATTTTATTAGTAATTATATATTTTATAATTAAAATTTAATAAAATAAAATTTGATCGATAAATAGTGATTCTGGTAGAATCGAATTAACCTGAAATCAAATTTGCACTATTGTTCATTTTGCTGATGAATTAATCCTTTGTCAGAATGACGAGAAAACTTGTAGAAAAGAAATAAATGAATTTTTCCATTTCAACTCCTTTTGGTAATTAATATGTAAAATTCAGACGCTTAAACTTAAGGACTTAAAAGTAGCAGTGAGCAAAACTCGATTCGATTCGGAAAAAATCAAAAAGAAAATCGTATTTCGAGTTAATCGAATCGAGTTATTCGAAGTCGACTCAAGTAAGTAATTCGAGTTCGAATCAAGTTAAATTTTACAATTGGAATAACTCGAATAACATAATGGTGTAAATACCCCTTTGGTCCCTGTCAATTTTGAAAACGAGCTAATTGGTCTCTCTCTCAACAAAAATTACAAAAAAAATTCAAAATATTTATAAAAGTTCCAAAATTTATATTAAAAAAAAATTATAATAATTTAAAAAAATTCTAGAGAATATATAAAGAAAGATAAAATTTTAAACATTTTCTAAAATAATAATATTGGGACCTAAATAAGTTAATTAATGATTGAAGTTTATCCTACTAAAGTATCGGTTTCAAATTTATGTGCTCCAACATGGAATTAATTATCTTTGTAATAAGATTTTAATTTGACATGTTTAATTTTTTTAATATAACACGAACAATTTTACTCAATTCGATTCGACTCGAATCTCCTTTTAATCGATCCTATTCGAAAAAATTCAAATCGAGTTAGGATGATAAAATAGGACTCGTCATCTCGATTAAATGGAAATTTTTCACTCAACTCAATTCGATCTAGTGCTCACCCCTAACTTAAAGCATAAATTTTGATACTTTTTCTAATGTGATATTTTGTTTTTTTTTTTTTTTTGTCTAATGGTACTTATTTTTTACAAAAAGTATATATTTTGCCACCTAAAGGTAACAGTGTTAACTTTTTAGTTTTTAATTCGAGCTTTAGAGTTGATGAAAATTTATAATTAGCTAATAATATTAGCAATTAATTAATTTTCATCAAATTAACCCTAAAACCATCGATATATATTAAAAAATAGGGAACTCGAAAGAAATTGTTAAAATTAAAGTGATATTTGATAAACTAAAAATTAAGTGTTGAATTTAAATTATAAAAACTATAGTTAACCGGTTTGATTGTTAATGATGCCGGAATTGTTGACGAGAGCAACTAGAAACTAGCATATGACATGCCATGAGATTAAGTATGTTTAACATATATTTAAAGGAAAATCCTAGAATGTAAGTGCGGGAAAAGAAGTTGAAGTGCATTTGCATGTGAAGATTCAACTTTCAAAATATAAACTTATATGTAAGGCAGCACCCTCTGAACAGCCTTAGGAAGACTTGGACTTATCTACAAAAGGCTTTTAATTGAATATAATATAATATCAAGTTTGTTGAAATATATACTTTTCTTTAACTTCAAAAATTTTTTCTCGTATGATACCTCGAGTCTCATTCTAGAAAAGGAATAATAGTAAATAGACAGTCTATTATATATTGAATTGTTTTTGACGGTAGTGAATTTGAAATATTATTTCTCAATATTATTTTAAATGAATTAAATTATTAATATTAAATATGCATAGAATCATAGGACTAGTCGGTGCTTCATGTTGAGCATTTTGGATCAGTTGATTTTTTTGACCTCAACTTCTTTTCATCTATTCCAATAACAGACTATAATATTTTTATAAGCATTTTCCTCTCTCTCTATATATATGAAGTCATCAATTGGCCAATTACTTAGACATATCTGGGATGCTTTTTTTGACTAATAAAATTAATAACATTATTGGATATAAATCCAATTAAAAATTGAAAATAATCAAGTTCTTAAGTTTCAATTTCAGTCTATAAATACTATCATAGTTTTCTAGCTTCCCACACATCGAAACACTCACTCACTCACTCACTCATCCATTCATTTCTTCTTCTTTTCTTTCAGCTCAAAGACAAGACTATAAAACTCCAAATAGCTTTAGAACAATGGGCGTTGTCACTTATGAGTTTGAGGTAACCTCCCCAGTCGCCCCAGCCAGGCTTTTCAAGGCCTTTGTTCTTGAAGGTGCCAAGGTTTACCCCAAGGCAGCCCCTCATGCAATTAAGAGTGTTGAGCTCGAAGGTGATGGTAAGCCAGGAAGTATTGTAAAGATCAACTTTGTTGAAGGTTAGTTACTTCTTTAATTTTCACTTTCTTTTAGTTCTTTTCTTCTTTTGGTATCTGTTTGACATGAGTATGTCGGATAACAAGTATTTTATTTCCTTAGGTCTTCCATTCCAATATATGAAGCACATGATTGGAGGACATGATGAAAACAATTTGTCATACAATTACAGCTTGATTGAAGGCGGACCTTTGGGGGACAAGCTTGAGAAAATCAGCTATGAGAACCAATTTGTGTCTGCTGCAAGTGGAGGAAGTGTTTGCAAGAGCTCGATCAAATTTTACACCGTTGCCGATTACGTAATCACTGAAGATGAAATCAAGGCTCTCATTCAAAGGAGTGAGGTAGTTTACAAGGCCATTGAAGCTTTCCTCTTGGCAAATCCCGATGCTTGCAACTAAAATATTAATTTGTCTTTCCATTGTTATATTAATAAGAGTGGTGGTCATCAGGATTTGATCATCTTTTTATACTCAAATAGTTTGAGTTGTATTATTTATATATATATATATAATGAAATAAAAGTAACATATAAACTTGCAAAAATAACTGGGTTTTAGCCGGTATATATTCTGCAAACATTCTACAAATTTTTCTTTCATACATCCATTGTGTTAACGAAATCTCGAGGTTAACATTTTTTTTTTTTGGTAATTGAATTAGTATTTAAATCGAATAGAAAGAATAAAAATTGTAACACTGCAATCATGATGTAGCCATATGTTTTCAGCTTTTACTTATAGCTACAATCTACAAAGAGAATTACTTACGACACTATGTATAATATTTACATTACAAATCGAAGTCACACAATTGCAACTGTCAATTGAAAATCATTTTATGGGGATTTCACTCTAATTTTATGCTTCCTTTCATTTCTCTCCCATTAAATATAGTCGTACATGACTAATAATAGGAAGCTAATTATCAACAAGCTAAATCAGGAATTTACTATTTTGAAAGTTGGCGGTTCTTTATATGTATTTTTTAAATAAGTTAAGATAAAAGAAACTAGTAAAACATAAGAACCCAAGATAAGAAATAAAGATAAATATTTGATAAAAATTTGGCTTTGATTCTAGCTAGCTAATAATTTGGCATGCCCATCTTTGGTATCCAAAGAGCATATATTCCATTTCCCTCCCTACTTGCACTACATCAAAACAGACTTTTAGCGGCGTTTTTAGCGGCGTTTTAATAAAAAAACGCCGCAAATATTATACATTCGCGGCGTTTGAAAGAAAACGCCGCAAAAACGTGAGCAATAGCGGCGTTTTTGTCACAAACGCCGCTAAAAAGGAGTAATAGCGGCGTTTTTTCCTAAACGCTGCTATAGATCTGAGCATTAGCGGCGCTTTTGTAAAAACGCCGCTATAGATCTGAGCATTATCGGCGCTTTCGTAAAAACGTCGCTATAGATCTGAGCATTTAGACCTGAGCTTTAAACGTCGCTATAGACCTGAGAATTAGCGGCGCTTTTATAAAAATGCCACAAAATTTTTAGCAAAACAACGTCGTTTTATTTTTGAGCTTTAGTGGCGTTTTTGGGAAAACGCCGCAAAAGGTAAGCTATAGTGGCGTTTTTTTATAAAAACGCCGCAAAATTTTTTTTATTTTAGGGTTTATGGTTTAGAACTTAAGGTTTAATGTCAATGGTTTAGAGTTTTAGGGCTTATGATATAATGTTTATTATTTTGGGTTTAGGGTTTATGTTTTATAGTTTAGGGTTTAGGGTTTTATAGTTTAGGTTTGGGGTTTAAAGTTTGTGGTTTAAGGTTTAAGGATACTATTTGAAAACTGAAAAATATTTGGAATTTACTGAGGTTCATGCCATTTTGTACTACACCCATATTATTTAATATAAGAATATAAAATATATGTTTTGTACTACACTAACATTGGCCACATGAATTCCCAAAAATTTGGTCTCGGATTATGGTTCAAGGTTTGCGGTTTAGAGTTTAGGGTTCAGGTTTTATGGTGTAGGATTTATGGGTTGGGGTCTTTGAGTTTATGGTTTAGGGTTTAGGGTTTAGGATTTAGGGTTTGCTGTCTTTGGTTTAGGGTATAATATTTAGGGTCTATGGTTTATGATTTAGGGATTAATCTTGGATTTTTTAGAATATAAATCAAAATAAGATAAATATAAATTATTATTTTAAAAAAATATATATCAAAATGGGTTAAATCTCAAAAGCATACATGAACAATGGTTTAGTGTGCAATTGTATACATGAACTTTAATTTGATACAGATCTTGTAAAATATTAACACAATTATTGATATAATTAACATAATTTTTTATTTATATATTTCATACATAAAAATATATATTTATTCAATATAAAAATATATTGATGTATTTATATTTTAAAATAATGTGTATGCTTAAATCAAAATTAAAGTTTCAACTATACATTTAAACCACAATTAGAATTTCACATCTAGAATATAAATGAAATGGTTTAGGATTTAAGGTTTACTTGGGATTTGTTAAATGATGAAATTTTTTAAAATATTCTAAAAATAAAGAAAAAGTAAAAATAAAAAAATAAAAAGTTTATAAAAAAAATGAAATACATGTAAATTGTCATATAAGTTGTTATGTTTAATAACTTAAAAAGTTTTAGTCATTATTTCCGTTTAAAAAATAATAGTTCAACTTTGTTTTTTTAAATTAATAATTTAATTTAAGTTATTTAAAAACTTGAGGTGAACTTTAACTAAAATAAAATAAGTATTAAAATGAATAAAAAAGATACAAATACATTACCTTTAAAAAAGATACTAAAATAAAATAAGTATTAAAATAATCATAGTTTATTCACTACATTATACTTTGTTTTTATTTGTTGATAGTTTCAATAATAATCATATAATATATTTTCACAAAAAAATAAAAATCATCTAATAACAATAAAAGGCACACAAAAAAAGGCGCTGTTTAAGGTTGCATATTTAGTGGCGTTTTCAACAAAAACGCCGGAAAAAATTATTAAATGTTTAAACGACACCGTTTTTGATTTGTCATTAGTGGCGTTTTATATAAAACGCCGCAAAATGTATGAATTACCGGCATTTTTACTTAAAATGCCACAAAATTATATTAAGAGAATGCAAAACGCCATCGTTTATATCCTTCTTATTAGTGGCGTTTTGCCTAAAACGCCGCGAATGTGTTAATTTTTTTAAAAAACGACGTCTTTTTATACTTTGTATTTACTGGCGTTTTCTATAAAGCGCCCCAAAATTTAACTTACACAAGTCATTTTTGTAGCCCCGAAAATCCCCAATTCAGATTTCCTAATTTCCCAATTTCCCAATCTCCGAAATTCCTCCTAATTTCCCATTTTCCCCCACGTTCTTCTTCCCCAATTTCCTAAGTGAAATTCTTATCATTTTTTGTGTGCTACTGTTTTCCCCATAAATTTTTGTTTTCTTCTCTCCATCTTCCCCAAAAAGGCCGAAACTCCAGATTCCCCATAAATTTTGGTTTTCTTCTTATCAAGTTTGTGCTCGTAACATCAATTTGGGGAAGAATTCGGTAAGTTTCCCTTGAAATTTACACACCCACTTACTCGTTTAGTTAATGATAATTTGGGTTTAGAGTTTATAATCAATTAGTTTTACTTCTTCAGTAGAAATACATCGGCCTCTGAAATATCTAGTTATTCTCGTTGAACTATTAAAAGGAAGTCTTTCTAGAATAAATACTAGACTAGTTTGAGCCTTGATATTCTATGGGTTGTCAAAATTTGTTCTTTTCTCCATCAATCTGTTAGCTAGTTGATATGCCCATCAAAATTTAGAGTGGATACCATAACTTGGAATCAGCATCTTCCCTTCCAATATAACTTAAATTTCACTCTTATGTATAATGACATATCACATTTAAGAATAATTTCGAATGTAAAAATTTACTAGAACAGCTGCAAGTTTAAGCCGTCTCTCTCCTTCAGGCATATATATTTTACATTTCCCTGCTTAGTTTGGAACATCTTTTTAATATGTAATTTATTAAATTTTTTATGGTTTTCCAAATGAGCATACTTTTGTTTTATCAAGTAAATGTTATTATATAAATTTGAATTTTACTTTTTCTGATAATATGATATTTAGTTTACTTGCTTGGCTATTGCCAGGTGGGTGCTGTGCCAGATCTTGTAGAGCACATACATAGGACAACTGCAAGAATACTGCTTCACATTAACGGGTAAGATCATTATATCGAGTTCCTCATTAAAAAATGTTATTTTTGCTTGCATATTGACACAAAAGCTAAAACCTGTTTGTTGAGGATTATAACTTAAAAGTAACTTAAAAATAACTTTAATGGAAAAAACAAAAAACATGATTTGATTTTTCTATGCAATCATTATGATTGATTTAATGATAATGTTTTTGATGTTTGTGAATTTTATCTATGGTTTTACTTTTTCTTTATGCAAAAATTGAGGAAACAAATGCAACCAAAAGCAAGGAACAAAACATATGTATATATGCACGTGTATGTTTATGCATGCACATGTGTCTGTGTATATAGCATTGTGAAAGCTGGGACTGATTCTAGGGTCATTATTTTGTCTTCACTGAACCTTGTAGTCACCCAACATGCTGAAATATATATATATATATTTTTATAAGAAACAATACTCTTTGATGTTAACTGAACCAAGCAAGAAAAAAAAATCTGAATGAGAAAAAGAAAATGTAACAAAACAGTTGAAGTGTCCAAAATGTAACTAAACTTCAAGTCAAGTTTGCTTTTGTTTTCGTGTATTAGATTTGTACTTATGAAGCATTCTCCAATTCCTGCCAAAAATATAGTTTCAGGTCAAGAAACGGAGAATTTTCTTTGTTAAGTTATTATCATGTCGATTTCCGTGCAATTGTTGTTGGAATAATTTTGTGGGTCTCCTCTGTTTATATTGCTGTCAAAGTCCTCCTACCCCAATTTGATTTGTTTGATTTTGTATTTAATTTCATTGATTGCTTTTGGAATGAAATAGTTTGATTAATTGCTGTGTTTTCTGGATGATTCTGTATGCAGAGGTTTAGGTCCTTGGGGTCCAAAGATTGTACACAAGTATACGGCTACTAGGTTTAATCCTAAAGATTCAAATTTGAGTTTGTATGTGGCAGAGGAGCAGAATAAACTTCTGACAGGTTAGATAAGATATTTATTGGGGCATTACCTTGGGTGCCTCTTCTAAAAAGGCTTGGTTACACTGCTTGATATTTATTGGTGCCATTGCATTGGCTAATACATGCGTATTTATATTGATTTCTGTATAGACCTTTGAAAATACTATTTCTGCATTATCCTCACATTGACTTGAAAACATACTCTAGAATGCAAAATATGTATATCTCGTGTTACACTTGGTACATTTCTGTTGATCCACAATAAATGCTGTAAATTGAAGTTTTAAACTGTTGGAATTGAAGTATTTAACTGCTGTGAATCGAAGTGTTAAAGTGCTGCAGAGGTATACCATCAGGTACTGTAATTTGAACTGTTTATTTGTTGTATATTGAGATGTTTTATTGCTGTAATTGAGGTCTAAAAATGTTATTAATTGTGGTGTTTAAATTGCTGCAAATTATTTGCTGATCTGAAAGCTCAAATATTGTCTTCACAGGTAATTTTGAAAGTGAGTAGAATTGAAGAGGACTTAGATTGACTACCGAATTGACTATTTTTCTTTCAGTCAAAGAATGTGAGTATTAGTTTTTAGTAAATAACATTTTGTAATTAATCAATAGCATTTGTTAATTCATATGTTGTTTGTATTTGGTGGTAATAACTTAACAGGTATAAAATCATTATTATTGTTATTTATATTCATTTTACTGATTTATTATCCTACTACTCCTGCAACTGTTGGATTGGATTTGCTGTCCAAATTGCTGTTTATTATCTTGCTTGGTTGGTATATATGCTGTTTGTTCTATTGCTGTCCAAAAAAAAAAAAGATTCAAAGTATATAGGCTGGAAACCTAACGGGTTGCCTTATATCTCACTGTAAGATATAACGGATCCTCCCCAGGTGTAACAATGCCACGTATGATGAATCTTAAAGAATTTTTGTCTAAATTGCTGTTTATAATTGTATTTATTTTTAATAAATGTTTTATAAAATAAGAAAAAAACAATTTTTTTTAAGAATACTTACATTTATATGGCTTTTCGGTTTATTACTAATTACTAATTACTAGTTTTTTATATTAATAATGTTTGATTTTAATATTTAATATTTTCAATGTTTTCCAAAATGGTAATAATATTTTGTTATCAGTATAATAATAATATTGATCATTATTTAAATATGTTTTATTATAAAAAATAAATTATTTTTTAAAAGAAGTAATTTAAAAACTTTTTAAATTTAAAAACTTATAAATATTTTGTTATAAATATAATAATATAGATCATTATTTAAATATGTTTTAATATAGAAAAAAAATTATTTTTTTAAAAGAAGTAAGTTAAAAACTTTTTAAATTTAACAACATCACAGCAATTTTCTATTATAAATAAACATATAATAACATTTTCCAGTCTACCTCAAACGAAAAACTAAAACCAATTAATATTTAAAAAAAAAACTACAATGTAATGCATGCCATATATGTTCATACATCAACTGATTCTCTATTTGAAATTTTAATTTAACTTACATAATACATAATACATAACTTACATAAAATTATTTAACTTACATAATACATAACTTACATAACTTACATAGCTTTCATCAAATTATTTAACTTACATAATACATAACTTACATAACTTACATAATACATAACTTACATAATACTTGTATAGATAAAAAAAAAAAGATTCAAAGTATATAGGCTGGAAACCTGACGGGTTGCCTTATATCTCACTGTTAGATATAATGGATCCTCCCTAGGTGTAACAATGCCACGTATGATGAATCTTAAAGAATACATAACTTACTTAATTTTAAGATCAAATTTCATAACTTACATAATTTTAAGATCAAATTTCATAACTTACATAAGTTTAAGATCAAACTTCATAACTTACATAATACATAACTTACAATGCCATGTATGATGAATCTTAAAAAAAATTTTGTTTTAAAAATCAAATTCTTGTCAATTAACAATTTAGCCGTGTAATTTATCGTCAACTTTAGACTTCAACAACTACGAAATGGATAGGACTTGGATGAATTTGTCAAGGGTAAGCAACGGCTATCGAAATGGAGTAGAAACTTTTCTGAATTTTGCATTTCAAAATGCAAGCCAAGAGAATATGATTCTTTGCCCGTGTAAGAAGTGTTGCAATATCAATTAGCATTATCATGAAGTTGTCTACGAACATCTAGTTGTTGATGGCTTTGTCCGGGGGTACAAAAAATGGATTTGTCATGGAGAGTGTACATCTAGTGGAGCATCTTCATCGATGAATCTGGGTTATCCTCATAGTGCTTACAATCAGAATGTTAGAGATGATTACATGGAAGGCATGTTGCGGGATGCTTTTAATATGCGTGATGATGGTTTGGTCATTTCACACGACTTGGGTGCAACCGATGATTATAATTTTGGTGGAAATACTTTCACCGAAGGGGGAAGAAGTGTACCTGATGAACAGCCAAATGAAGAAGCGGCAATGTTCTACACGTTACTTGGTGAAATGAATGAACTGTATGAGGGATCAAAATTTTCCAAACTGTCTTTCTGTATTCGTCTTTTTCACTTGAAATGTTTGGGAGGGTGGACCGGAAACTCTTTGACAATGCTGTTAGAGTTTTTGAGAGAAATGTTCCCGTTTGCGAAAATCCCTCAATCTTCCAAAGACATGAAGAAACTGATCAAAGATTTGGGCCTTGGCTACAACAAAATTCATAGTTGCCCAAATGATCGCATGTTGTATTGGGGCGACGGCCGCGAAACCAATGATCTTTGTCATGTATGCGGTCAATCCCGTTGGACGAATAGAAATCTGAGAGGATGGTAACGAGGATGAAAATGATGCACAGTCAAGGAAGATGCCAGTTAAGGTTTTGCGGTGTTTTCCGCTAATACCAAGGCTTCAAAGGCTTTTCATGTCGTCGAAGACAGCCGAGTCAATGACGTGGCACCATGATGGACGAATCGATGATGGATTTTTAAGGCATCCTGCAGATTCTTTAGCTTGGAAATCATTTGACTCCAAATTTCCAAGCTTTGCAAGCGATCCTCGGAGTGTGAGGCTTGGGCTAGCATCTGATGGATTTAACCCGTTTAAAATCATGAGCACTGCGTACAGTACTTGGCCTGTGGTGCTTGTTCCTTACAATTTGCCTCCATGGGTTTGCATGAAACAATCATCCTTCATTTTATCTATGATCATCCCTGGAGAGAAAGGGCCCAGAAATAATATTGACATATATTTGCAGCCACTTATTGATGAGTTAAAATAATTGTGGGCTAGTGTTGAGACATACGATGTACTGAGAAAGGAGAACTTCAATTTACGTGCAGCATTGATGTGGACTATTAATGACTTCCCGGCCTATGCCAATCTATCTGGTTGGAGTACCAAGGGACGTTATGCTTGTCCTTGCTGTGCTGCGCAAACATGTTCGCAATGGTTATATAATGGGAAGAAGTTCTCTTACATGGGGCATCGTCGGTGGTTATCAGAAAATCATAGATTTAGATTTTGAGTACTCGGTTTTGATGCATCAAGAGTTCCGAGAAGCTCCTTCGTGAGCATCGTTGGATCTCGAAATATTGTTCATGTTGAAAGATATGAATTTCATTTATGGGAAGCTGAATCAACCGCCCAACACGCAGAGAAATAGAAGATCAAGGGATGAATCTGATGATGAATCTGATGAAGAGGATGATCCTAATGAGGCGGACTTGTGGAAAAAAGAAGCATTTTGTTTTGAGTTGCCTTATTGGGAGCATCAGATTTTACGACATAATCTTGATGTCATGCACATTGAGAAAAATGTCTACGAGAACATCATTGGGAATATTTTGAATGTCGATAGAAAATCGAAAGACAATCTTCAGAGTCGACTTGATTTAGTCCACATGGGAATTCGGCGTGAGCTTCATCCCGAAGCACTTCCGAATATGAAATATCAGTTGTCGCCTACTATTTTCTCAATGTCGAAGACGGAGAAAGAAGTGTTCTGTATGGTGTTGAAGGATATAAAGGTCCCGGATGCGTATGCATCAAATATATCCCGATGTGTGAGTCTTAAAGATCGAAGACTATATGGCTTAAAATCGCATGACTATCACATCTTGATGCAAGACTTACTGCCAGTTGCTATGCAGTGTTGTATGTCGAAAAAGGTGACGTCTTCTATAATTGAGTTGTCCAATATAATGAAAGGCATTTGTGGCAAAGTTTTGGATGTTCAAGAACTTGAGACACTACAAGATCGAGCCGCATTGACTTTATGCAATCTGGAGAAGATCTTCCCGCCTTCCTTCTTCACAATTATGGTGCACTTGTTAATTCATCTCCCTTGTGAAGCAATACTTGGTGGACCCATTTTCTATCGATGGATGTATCCCATAGAAAGGTCTTACTTTATTTGCAAATTATTCCTCCATTCACCTCAATGCCTTTAGCTACAACTTTTGATAATGTTGTATATCGTGTTTAGGTTCCTATCCAAATTGAAGTCTTACTGCCGCAATAAGCGTTATTCGGAAGGATCAATTGCCGAAGGCTACTTGGCAGAGGAATGTATGACTTTCTGTTCGAGGTATTTGGAAGATGTTGAAACAAGAATGAACAGACCAAGTAGAAATGTTGGCCTCACAGATCATAACTTGGCTGAAACTTATTTATTTCAAAGTTTCGGAGAACCTATCGGCAAAGTCAAAATTGCAGAATTAGACGATATATCGTGGGTACAAGCACATCGATACGTTCTTTTTCTTCACAATTCAATGGAACCATTACGCAAGTAAGTTCTAGAATTTGATAAATACTCATCAATTATAATTTGTTTGTCTTCTAACAAAGTAACCCTTTTTTTAAACATAGTGAGTACAAACAAATATTGAGAGCTCGTTCACGGTCCCGAAGATTACATCGACGAGAAATTAATAAGTTGTTCACAGAATCATTTCATGAATGGTTAAGCCAAACGGTATGCAATTGAAGTTTTCATTGACAAGTAATAATGTTTTCTCGTAACATTTATAATTACTCAATTTACTTTCGATTCAATAGGTTTGGAGTCGGAATGAAGTAAATGAGGAAGTTAAATGGCTTTCACAAGGTCCAAACATAATTGTGAAAAGATATAGTGCCTTCCACATCAATGGATACAGATTTCATACAAGGTATCGCGAGAGATTGGGGAGAACCCAAAATTGTGGAATTGTTGTTAATTCTTCAATTACAAGTTACGCTAGTGCTAGGGACAGTAATCCTGTCGAGGGGAATCTGGAGTATTACGGACTTATTACTGACATCATTGAGTTGGATTATTACGGCAAATGGAAAGTTGTCTTATTTCGAGGTGATTGGGCTGATGTGAATACGGCTCGCGGAATTAAAAATGATCAATATGATTTTACAATGGTGAATTTCTCTCGATTGATTCACACCGGAGAACAACTGATAGACGAGCCGTATGTGTTTTCTTCTCAAGTGAAACAAGTTTTTTACTCGAAAGATCCAACTGATGAGGGTTGGTACGTTGTACTTCGAAACACCCCTAGGGACTTGTTCGACATGGGCAATGAAAGTAGTAGAGATGAAATCGTCGAAAGATCAGAAACTCTTCCTTTTCCAGAACAAAACCTAAATGAAAATATCCCTAGTACTAGTACACAATTTCAATAGGTTCGTCAGGATATGGACGAAGATATTTACGAATTATGATGTAGTAAGATTTTACGAATTTTTTTATTTATATGTAATATTATAATTTTAATCTTGGTCATTTTATATAATTTAACTATTTTATATGTACCATTATTGTTGTCATTTGTTACTAAAATTTTAACTATTTTATGTGTATTGAAGGAAAAATGAGTAGAAGAAGATTGCGAGATTTAAATATTGTAAATTCGGAAGAGGGCAATAGTGAACAGCAAACAATAGTTGGATCCTCGAGTGTGGCTGACCTAGATGATCAGCCTACAGAATTACAAAGTAATGTTAAGTTTATTTTACATGCATGTTGACTTTAATTATTGATTCATTTTTCAATTTTAATATAACAATAATATGTCATTGTTCAGCTGAGACTGGTGGGACGCGCAGAGGTCGCGGACGTACCCTGCTTAGAGACTTATACGAATTAAATCACGTCGAGCGTGTGAAAGTAAGGAGAAACACTCATGGCGCCACTGTTGGCCTGAAGCTCGACTTCTAGCAGCTATCGGGCATTATTGCACGGAATGCAAATATGTCGCCCATCAATTACGAGTCATGGCATCACATGCCTGATGCAAACAAAAAACAAGCTCTCGATAACGTTAAGGTAACAAAACGTGAATGTAATTTATAATAATTTGGTTGAAGTTTCATTTATATTTACTTTCTAAACTTATGTTTTTTTAGGAGATATTTGCTTTGGAGGTCTCCGATGACTATATAAAGAAGACACTAGGAAAAAAATGGAGAGACCATAAAAGCACACTGAAAAAAGAATATTTTAAGAAAGAAATCAGACTCGAGGATAAATTGCAAAATGTCCTGTCGGGAATGTTGAGGTATCAATGGGAAGATGCGGTTAGATTTTGGAACTCAAAGAAAGGAGAGGTATTACCTAGTTGTAAACTCTTATAAATTTTTCAGTTTATAGTATTTACTATATACGTAATAATAATTTCATTATGTAGGACCGTGAGCGTGTTGGAATGAGCAGCAGGCAGAAACAGAAATTCACACACACGGCAGAGTCCAGAAGTTTTGCTTGTGTAGCTAATGCCGAGGTATGATAATTTATTAATTCTGTCAAATATTAGTAACTTTATACTATTAAATTATATTTTTACTACTACACTGTAGGAAGTCTCCACCGGTCAAAAAGTTGGACGCGTTCAGCTTTTTGACATTACGCATAGGAAGAAGGATGGGTCTCCGATGACATCATCAGAAAAAGTGGAGAGATTATGGTATATTTACTTAATAAAATTTTATTTATTATAAATATTTATAATGTTTACTTATAATAGTTTAATTATTCGTTACTAGTTTTAAATTAATCATGTTATGTTGCATTCATTCTTATTGTATATTTCGTTTCTAACTTTTTCATTGATTTATTAGGAGAAACTAAAGGAGAAGAAGGCATGATGATGAGGCTACCGCTTGAGTGATAGTTCTCGTTAATCTGTAGGATATCGATAACAGAATTATTACTGATGTTTTGGGTTCTGAAAGGTATGGTCGGATTTTTTATGCTACATTTGCTGTTTTTTGGCTTCATTTATATGATATATTTGTTGTTTTTTTATTACTGATGTTTTGGGTCCTAAAAGGTATGGTCGGGTCCGATTTCAAGGATCCGTGTTACCCCGACCCAATATTTTGGATCCAGCTCCCAACAGTACATGCCTTCCGGTAGTCAATCGCAAGCTGAAGTTTAGAGGTTAAAAGACCAAATATCTCAGATGCAAGCGAGCACGATTCATCAAATTGCTGAGGTTGAAAGAAAATATGAAGAACTTCGAGCGGATGCAAAGAATGAGGGAGGCAGCGTGGCGGCAAATGAGGGAGACAGAGCAGAGCAGAAAATACGATGAGCTCCGCCTACGACTTCACAGATGATGCGAGATGTTTCAAGATCGCAGAAGCCGCCATCTTAGTCCCTTAGTTTCTCTTTGTAATATTATTTTTAACATTGTTACAGTTAACATTATTGTAAGAATTGTTTCAATTATACTTCAATTATATATCTTTTATTAAATTTGAAGTATCGTTTAGATTTAATGCTTTTGGTGAGATTTAAATGTTATATTTCTTTGTTTTGGGTTGAAATTATATGCAAATCTTTCTTTGTTATTGGTTGGTTTTAATGCGGGAAGGGTAGGATATTGGAGAAAATGAGCATTGCAAATATGTGCAAATTAGCGGCGTTTGTGAGAAAAGCGCCGCTAAAAGTCCGGACTTTTAGCGGCGTTTGTGTGAAAAGCGCCGCTAAAAGTCTTAACTTTTAGCGGCATTTTTTCCCCATAAACGCCGCTAAAGTTTGCGGCGCTTTCTTTAGCGGCGTTTTTTGCGGCACTTTCCGAAGCGCCGCAAATACTATTAGTGGCGCTTATAAACGCAGCTAAAAGCCAAAAAAAAATGCCGCTAAAAGTCTGTTTTGGTGTAGTGTTGTCAATTTCATAAGGGACAACGTGATTGTATTGAATGATGTATGAGAATGATTGATTGAGGTTGATAAATGTAAGCTATGTGTTATGTATTGATCGGTAATACCTCGTAACCCTATTTTGGTAATGAATACAGGTTAGGGGTGTTACAACAATGACACAATCTAGCAAGGCTTCAAATGGTATCAACAAAGTTAACTTACACAACTTATACATGCCAATTCACCAACTAAACATTCAACATAATGCCATTACAATTCATCCTATACATGCCATTCTAACCTTGGCCAAAACATTCAAAAACTACCAATATTTATGCTGGATAGTGTGATAGATCTCCGACAAGCTTCCAAACTGATCGAGCTTCCGATAATCTATGAAACATAGGAAAGAAACTACGTAAGCAATTGATGCTTAGTAAGTTCTTAGAAAATAAAACATAACTTACCATTTCATTTGCATAACATAATGTATAAGCATAATATAGCCCAAACCACAAGCTTGGTACAAGCCTATGCATCATCATTGATACAAAAGTTAGCATACTTGCACATAACTCAAATGAATCAACCATAGCATAAGTTATTTTCCATATGAAATACATCAATTAGTTCTTGCATTCTTTCCATAAGATCATACTTGATTCCATTTGAATACTTACCTATCCAATCCCTTTTCTTGCATGTTGAACCATCTAGAATCTCATTGGATATTCGGGAAAGCTCACACAAATTGTGCCTTTACATATAACCATAACCTTTTCTTTACATCATTTCCCATACAAGCTGTGAAATGGGCCTGCTCACACGAGCTGTAGGTTAGAATGTAAGCTACATGATGCTGCTCACACGAGCTGTGGAGTACCCGCAACAAGTGCAGGACCTCAACCATTGGTAGGACATTCAAGACCAGCACCCGAAACATGAAATCCCTAATGACATGTCATTTGTATCCTACGAATTCCTAAGGTTCAACTGGGACTTGATAATCGTCATAGCATTGATTTTCTTATACATAGTTCAATTAACATTATAAGCAACATATTAATATACAATTTAAATAGCATTAATACGATAACCGTTCATACGAACTTACCTCAACAACTAGGGGAGTGAAGGTCATATCAAGTTAATCTGAAGCTTTTGCTTTGCCTCGGTCTAAGTCCGTACATGATTTATCTTGATCTAAAAAAACAATTTCAATAAATTTAATACCTCTAGTGTTCAAATTAATCCACATTTCATATTTATGCAAAATTACTATTTTACCCCTAACATTTTAACTTTTCACAATTTAGTCCTTAAGCTCATAAATTGAAATCTAATAATTTTAATCCTCCATTCAAGCTAACAGAATTTATTAGGGACTTATATCCACCCAAATAAACTTTCATTTCATAAATTTCACATGAATTTTTACCATTTTTACAAATCAATCCCTAAATGCATATTTCATCAAAAATCACTTTACAAAACTTGTTTATTTCTCAAAAAAGATTCATAATCTATCATTTAACATCAATAAAATTCATGGAATAACCCTCAACCTTTAACAGTTTTACAAATTGACCCCCTGGCTAGCTAGATTAAGCTAAAACGATCACAAGAACGTAAAAATATTAAAAACAGGGCTCAGAATCACTTCCATACACATCCTTGAGTAGCCGAACCTAAAAACCCTAAATATGGCTTTTCTTTCTTCAAAATTCGGTAGAAAGAATATTGAAGACGATTAATCCTATTTAGTTTTATTTAATTTAGCTTATAATTACAAAATTACATTTTTAACCTTTAATTTTTATCAAAATTTCACTTAAACCATATCCATAAACATCCACTATCCCATTTATTGGTATAATTACCAACTAAGTCCATTTAATTCCATTTCCATAGTCATTTTTCCCTTTTAACTAATAGAACTCTAGTTTTACCCTTTTTACGATTTAGTCCTTTTAGCTTAATTAACCATTTAACCATTAAAATTTCTTAACGAAATTTTAATACGACCTAAATTAAATCTCGTAAACATTATAATAATAAAAAAATAATAATTTACTTATTCCGTAAAAAATTTAATACGACCGAAATCACTGTTTCGATATCACTAAAAACAGGCTGTTACAACTCTCACCCTAAAGGAATTTTCGTCCCCGAAAATCTCACCAGAAAATAAGTTCTGGTATTGCACTTTCATAGCTTCTTCCAGTTCCCAAGTAGCCTGTAACACCCCTTACCCGTATTCATTGCCGGAACAGGGTACGAGGCATTACTAGACTTATACACATGCAATCGTTTAATACTAAGACCTGACTTTCCACTCCAAATTAAAACTTTTTATATCGCCTCTTAGACAAGACTACGAGGCTTAAATCATTTTTTAAGAATGGTTTGAGATCAAATCGAACTCTTTAACAGATCCCTAAAAGACTTAGAAAAATTTCCATTAAACAGTCCACACACTAGTGTGGAGTAAGGGACACGCCCGTGTGGTATATCGCATGCCCGTGTTCCACGCCGTGTGGATTTATTTCTCAATTCGAACCTACAGGGGTTTTCACACGGCCGGACACACGCCCGTGTCCCTGGCCCGTGTCCCTCACACGGCCTCGACACGCCCGTGTCTTAGCCCATTTGCCAAAAACCTATGCATTTTGTTTCTGACGTCATCACCCCATAAATGTCACACGGCCTAGGCACACGCCCGTGTCCTTCGACCGTGTGGAGAATTAAATTCCTAATTTCAGGTACAGACTTCACACGGCCTGAGCACACGCCCATGAGGTTGATCGTGTGTCACACACGGCCTAGACACACGCCCGTGTGTCTACCCGTGTGGACAAGAACAAGGCTATTTGCCAAGCTCTTTCTATCACCCCAACTCATACAAGCATAAGTCACATTCGGCCATCAACTCAATCGTGCATAATTAAACCAAGTAAATCAATATGGTACTTGCACAATCATGAATAACCTCATCTTTTCATAAATTAATAATAAAGAGCCATCAACTATGGCGTTATGCAAAAGAGTTCATCTTTGAATGAGCCAACACATTTGGCCAAAACAACATGACATTTCACTAAGTCTAGTCCCTATACATGCCATACACAAAATGCCAAGTCTAAATATACCAAGATGTACTGATAGTGTGGGTGATATTCTGATTATCTTCAGTATCACGAAGCTGGCTCTTTGACACTATAAAACAAGGGAAAAGAAAGGAGTAAGCTTTAAGCTTAGTAAGTCTACATGTAAACAATAAGCATCATACCATATGCTAATCAACAAAAAACATTACATACTATGTAAGAACAATTCACATTTTCATAATTATGCTTACTCATCTCAACTCTTACCACATCCCAACCATATATCATATGCATTACTCACATTTACTTGCACATATGTCCTGCACTTATCACCACAAATCCACATGAAATTTACACTTAAAAAAGTTTCTCGATGAACCCTTCGGAATTATACAAGGTAACCGGTGGTTTCGCACACAGCCCACCATTAATCATTAATAAGGATGTATCGCACACAGCACACCAACAATGATAATTACGGTTGTATCACACATATCCCATCGTTAATAAATAACAAGGTGGTAACGTACACAGCCCACCACTAATTACGTATTTACAGATATTTGTCCGTACCCACATTTCTATTCCGAGGTTCATTCGAGAATTACTCATTTTCTATCATTTTCAATCAATCTCACCAATAAGTATTTACATCCATACAATGCATCAATAGGTAACAACATATGTATTAAGGATGTAACGTTTACACATAAACTTACCTCGGTGCAAAATATGTTAATTTGCGGCTTAATCCGTAACCTTGCCTTTTCCCCGGTCAAGGTTGTTTCCGTGTTCTTCTTGATCTATAATAATAAAATTTACTCATTTAATCACTACATAATTCATGACACTTCAAAATTTATACTTAGGCAAAAATGACCATTTTGCCCTTATACTTTGGCAAAATTACAATTTTGCCCCTAGGCTCGTAAATCATTTTTTATCAAATTTCCTCATTAAACAAGCCTAGCTGAACATTTATTACTCTTATAACATCTCACAATACCAATCATTTCATGCATTTACTACTAAATTTATAACCTTTCCAAATAGGTCATTTTTAGGTGTTTTCATGGAAACACCTTACACAAAAGTTGTTTATTTAACAACCACAATTCATTTTCTTCCTAAAAACTCAGCAAACAACACAAGCACTCACATAGCAAATCCCTAAACTTTCAACCATTTTGCAAAATAGTCCCCTCATTAGCTAGCTTAAGCTTTAGGGGTTCCAAAAGTACAAAAATTATCAAGAAAGACCTCTAAAATCACTTACTTGTAAGAGAATAGCTTGGCTAAAAGTTTGAGCTTCAAAAACCCTTATTCTTGCTTCAATTTTTGGTGGAAGAAGAAATGGAAATAGCAAAAGATGATATCTTCTTTAATTAGTCTTATTTTATTCATTTAGTTACCTAATATCACCAAATTTTTGACCAATTTAATGCTCTTGTCTCCCTTGGTCGGCCATCACTTTTAGGAAGGTATAATTGCACTTTAAGGACCTCCAATTTAATATTTCATAGCTATTAGACACCTCTAGCTTGTAAAATGAAACTTTCGCACATTATGCGATTTAGTCCTTTTCGCAATTAAGCATACAATCGCTAAAATTAGAGCACCAAAATTTTCATTCATCCTTATAATCATGCTATAACACATAAAACAATATTAAAAATAATTTTATTCAACCTCGGATTAGTGGTCCCGAAACCACTTTTCCGGCTAGCCCCAAAATCGGGCTGTTGCAACTCTCCCCCTTTAGAGATTTTCATCCCCGAAAATCTTACCGGTAAAAAGGTTTGGGTACTGATCTCTCATAGCTTCTTCCGGTTCCCACGTAGCCTCTTCTACTCTGTGTTTTTTCCATAACACTTTCACTAAGGGTATACTTTTATTCCTCAACTGTTTAACCTCTTGAGCCAAAATCTTAATTGGTTCCTCCTCATAAGTCATATCCGGTCGTATCTCAATCTCGATCGGAGGGATCACATGCGAAGGATCGGAAAGATACAGTCGCAACATCGACACATGAAACACGTTGTGTATTCTCTCTAACTCCGTCGGCAAAGCTAACCGGTAAGCTACTGGCCCAATCCTTTCAATAACCTCATACGGCCCTATGAATCGTGGACTCAATTTGCCCTTTCGACCAAATCTCAATATTTTCTTCCACGGGGATACTTTCAGGAATACTTTATCACCCACCTGAAACTCGATTTCTTTCCTTTTTAAATCCGCATATAACTTTTGTCGATCTGAAGAAGCTTTCAGACTATCATTGATCACTTTCACTTTCTCCTCGATTTCTTTAACTAGATCAACCCCGTGAATTTGCTTCTCACTAAGCTCTGTCCAATACAAGGGAGTCAGACACTTGCGACCATATAAAGCTTCGTACGGTGCCATCCATATACTCGACTGATAACTGTTGTCGTAGGCAAACTCAACCAAAGGTAGATATTTTCCCAACTACCTTCAAACTCTAATCAGAGCATATACTCAAGAACTTGAATCACTCTTTCGGATTGGCCATCGTTTGTGGATGGAACGCAGTACTAAAATTCAATTTTGTACCCAAGGCTTCCTGCAACTTCTTCCAAAACCTCGAAGTAAACCTTGGATCTCTATCCGAGATAATGGATATAGGCACCCCATGTAATCTCACAACCTCAGCAATATACAGTTCAGCTAAATTGTCAAGTGAGTAATCCACACGCATGTATAAAGTGAGCCAATTTCGTTAATCTATCAACAATAACCCACACAAACATCTTTCTTTTTTGAGTCATAGGTAACCTGTGCTTGATTTGAAACCCATCGTGATTCGATCCCACTTCCACTCGGGAACCATCACTGGCTGAAGTAATCTTGAAGGTACTTGATGCTCAGCTTTCACTTGTTGACAGATCAAACACTTTGTAACAAACTCGGAGATATCTCTTTTCATACCCGGCCACCAATACAACTTCTTCAAATCATTGTACATTTTTGTGCTGCCCGGATGTACTGACAAACAACCATTGTGTGCTTCACGTAAAATTTTTCGGATCAACTCATCATCCTTAGGTACACAAACTCTATCATGAAACATCAAACAATCATCTGAACCAACCCGAAAATCGTAGTCATTTCCGATTCGTGACCGAGCTCTCTTAACTTGCATCTCACTATCATTCTTTTGAGCTTCACATATATGCTGAAGAAATAAAGGTCTAGCCCTCAACTCAGCCAATATAGCACCATCATCAGACAATGCTAAGCTCGTACTCATAGATCTCAAAGTACACATGGATTTTCTACTCAAGGCATCCGCAACCACATTCGCTTTCCCCGGGTGGTAATCGATTACTAGTTCATAATCCTTCAATAATTCGAGCCACCGCCGTTGTCGCAAATTCAAATCACTTTGGTTCATCAGGTACTTCAAACTTTTGTGATCAGTAAAGATTCGTCACTTTTCACCATACAAATAATGACGCCAAATCTTCAAAGAAAAATGATCGCAGCAAACTCCAAATCGTGAGTCAGATAATTCTTTCCATGCGGTTTTAGCTATCTCGAGGCATAAGCTACTACCTTTCCCTCTTACATCAGCACACAGCCAAGACCATTTAATGACGCATCACTATAGAATACAAAATCCTTTCCTGACTTAGGTTATACTAAAACCGGTGCTTCAGTCAACAAAGCTTTCAGTTTCTCAAAACTCTGTTGGCACTTCTCGGTCCATTCAAACTTAACATCTTTATGTAACAGTTTCGTCATTGGTGTAGCAATCATGGAGAACCCTTTAACGAACCGTCTGTAGTACCCCGCTAAACCCAAAAAGCTCCTAATCTCTGACACATTCCTCAGCGGTTTCCACTCCACAATAGCCGAGATCTTGCTCGGATCAACTCTAATGCCGTCACCCGACACAATGTGTCCTAGGAATCCGATCTCTCGGAGCCAAAACTCACTCTTACTAAACTTAGCATATAACTGCTTATCTCTTAGAGACTGCAAAACAGTTCTCAGGTGCTCTGCATGTTCACTCTCATCCCAAGAATAAATCAATATGTCATCGATAAAAATAACTACAAACTTATCCAGATACGGTTGGAAGATACGGTTCATTAAATCCATAAAGATCGCAGGAGCATTCGTTAGGCCAAATGGCATGACAAGGAACTCATAATGGCCATACCTCGTCCGAAATGCAATTTTTGGCACATCTTGCTCCTTAACCCTCAACAAGTAATAGCCAGACCTCAGGTCTATCTCAGAAAACACCGTAGCTCCCTTCAATTGGTCAAACAAATCATCGATCCTTGGCAAAGGATACTTATTCTTTACTGTCACCTTGTTAAGTTGTCTGTAGTCTATACACAATCTCATCGACCCATCTTTCTTCTTTACAAAAAGTACCGGAGCACCCCACGGTGAATAGCTCGGTCTTGCAAAACCCTTATCTGTTAACTCTTGCAACTGAACCTTCAAATCTTTCAACTCTAATGGCACCATCCTATATGGGGCAACCGAAATAGGTGCTGTACACGGAACTAACTCAATACCAAACTCAACCTCTCTAACTGGAGGCAATCCGGGTAACTCTTTTGGGAACACGTCCAGATACTCGCACACCACAACCATCGATTCAATCTTTACCTCGACTCTTGAGTATTCAACACAAAAAGCGAGATAGGACTCATACCCTTTTCTCATGTATTTCTCAGCTACCATAGATGAAATCACTACAGACATATTATCCGATTTACTTGATTCAACCCGAATGACATCTCCATTTACACATCTCAATTCAATAAACTTACTACCACAGTTTACTAAAACAGTATGAGTAGTCAACCAATCCATGCCAAGAATCAGATCAAATTCATCAAACGGCAACAGCATGAGATTAGCCGGAAAACAATGACCTCTAATTGTCAAGGGACAATTTCTACACACTTTGTCAACTAGCACATTTTTGCCTAATGGGTTTGACACTTTTATCACAAATTCTGTAGACTCAACAATCATACTCATGCTAGATGCCAATTTCATGCAAATATAAGAATGGGTAGACCCTGGATGAATCAAAGCAATAACAGAGATATCACAAAGAGAAAAAGTACCCGTTATTACATCTAGAGATGATGCCTCTTCGCGAGCGCGAATGGCATAAGTCCTTACAGGTGCTCTACCCTCTGATCTCACCGCAAAATCTCTAGGTGCACCTCTACTACTAGGCCCACTCCCCGGGTTCCTTTGTGGTCTACCTCTCGAAGGTACATTGCTTGCTCTTACTTCTTGTTTTCTATCCTTGTCATCCCTCTCTAGACAGTTTCGAATGAAATGGTCAGGTGAAATTCACTTGTAGCAAGTTTGATTATTTCCCCAACACTCCCCAGTATGTTGTCTTCCACAATTTGGACACTCCGGTTTATTTGACTTTGTATTGCCCATGCTTGCCATCGAGGTGGCCTGAACTCTCGAGCCCGAATATGTATTACCTCGATTTCGGTGTGAATACCCAACTGAAGCAGTCGTCCGAGGGTTCATTTCCTTGGACCTCTTTGATTGATCTTGGAACGATTTACTCATCGATCTCTTCCTTGCATCTCGGGCCTCAATCATAGCTTTCCTCTTTTTCTTATTCAACTCTTTAGCCTTGCAAGCCCTATCAACCAACACCACAAATTCTTTCAATTCCAAGATCCCAACTAGTAATCTGATTTCCTCATTCAGCCCATCTTCGAACCTCTTGCACAAAATAGCTTCCGTAGACACACACTCTTGTGCATACTTACTGAGCCTAACAAATTCGCGCTCGTACTCTGCCACAGTCATCTTACCTTGCTTGAATTCAAGAAACTCCTTCTGATCTGGTCAACAAATCGCTGACTTATTACTTCTTTCGGAACTCTTCTAGGAAGAAGCCCCATGTCACTCTCTCCCGTGGTACTACGGATGTCAGCATTTTCCACCATCG